>JAEOAD010000050.1:10982500-11582500 GCA_036365145.1 Orientallactaga sibirica | reverse complement strand
GAGATAGAGAGAATGGGTGTGCCAGGGCTGCAAATGAACTGCAGACATATGCGCCACTTTGTGTGTCTGGCTGCACGTGGGTACTGGGGCGTGGAACTGTAAACAAAAAGCACATGCTGAGGTCCCTGGGCTAATCCAGTTCTCTGAGCTGGGCAGGCCACACTAAGTACTTATGGACACACAGGGACGGACACTGGTTGCACGAGGTCATATTCCAACAAGTCCTGTCTCTGCCCTCATAAAGTCCCAATGCCACATGTCACCACTTCCCTTTAGACTCAGAGAAAGCAGACACATTCTCCAAACTGAGTCTGCCTGGGAACCACGGAGGGGAGGGGCACAGGGGGAGGGGCGCGGGGGGGGGCGACTCTTGCCTCAGCCCCAGAGTCTTAGATTCAGGAGCAGAGTGCTTGAGAATTTGCATTTCTAGCAAGTTCTGGGGAAGGGAGGGGACCGGTGGGGGGGGGGAGAATACTGATGCCCCTGACCCCAGGACCACACTGTGGGGACCCCCTTGGAAGGAGCTGGCACCACTGTGGAGTTAAGACTCTAAGCCTCCTACCCGGAAATCCTTGAAATGGGAGAAGGTGGTGTCGAAGGTTTTCATCTGGGCGTCCATCAGCACCCGGATCAACTCCTGCTGTTCCTCCGTCAGGCCCTGCACTCCGGGGGGCTGAGCCTCAATCTTTTCCTTCTTCTTCCTTTTGATCAAGGCCCGCCTCTGCTCCACCGCCGCGTCTGACATGATCACTGCAGAACAGGCGGTCAGCGCTCACGTGTGTGCCCCGCTTCCAACAAGGTCTGCCCCCCCCCAACTCGCCCTACCCCACCTGCAGAATAATTATGAAGAGGACAAAAGACATGATGCAGGGGCGGCTGAGTGGAAACCTGCCAGGCCTCACCCTCCCATCTCCCAAGTCCCTCCTGTGAGCTCCTGTTGCTTGCACACGTGCCTGTTCTCAGTGCGCATGCGTGCACGCAACCCCCTCTCAGTGTGCACGCATGCACACCCCTGAGCATGCACGTGGTGCTTTCCCACAAGGCACATCTGGCACCCCTGCCCTGCAGCCCCGTCACTCACTCTCCTTTTTCATGCCACTCTCCAGGCACTTGCGCAAGCGGCAGGCCTGGCACTGTCGCCTCGTCTTCCGGGTGATCTCGCAGGTGCCCTTGCGGAAGGGACACCTCAGCCGGACATTGCGTTTCATGGCCCTTCTGTGGAAGGGGGGGAAGAGCGTTCAAGTGGGCTTCTGTGGGGCCCTTGGGTCCTTGGTCAGGGGCTTCAAGCCACATTCTTCCCAGCCCAGAATGCACACTAATCCCGGTCTGTGGGCCTCACCTTGGCCTTGGCTGTGGGGTAGGATTTTATAGGCTTGGAGCACTTTGGTAGGACAGGAATAGGAGTGGAGACTTCTAGACTTTCCATGGGAAATGGAGGCACCTGTAGATCTAGAGGCACATTCTAAGCCCTTTCCTTAAGCACCTACCCATCCTCCTCCTTCACATCCTTGTGACTAGGCAGTGTTTCCATAGAGACAAGACTGGTTCTGGATTTGTCCTGGTCAGAAACATAAGCAGTCCTTCTCCTTCTAGATGGGGTGGGGGGGGGGTGTCGAGGGTAGAGGCAGTCAACTTCGTTACTGGGATGAACTTCTAAACCAGGCACAGTTATGGAGGAAGGGATTTGTTAAAGCTTACAGCTCCAGGGGAAGTTCCACAATGGCAGAAGAAGCTGGTCCCCTTTCACAGGTCCACGCAGGGAGAAAAGCAGTAAGTGAGCGCACTTCAGGAACTCGGGACCAAGCTCAAACACGGTGCATATCCTAGGCTGGAATTCAGATCCACCCCCATACCCTTAGGGCTGAACCCTAGAATCTGCCCACAGTGACACTTCCTCCACCCAGGTGGCTGATGATGTAAATTATAAGCTTTAATAAGCTCCTGAATGTCTTTGGAGGACATTCATTCACACTACCACACCAGGAAGCCCCTTCTGATTGACTTGGTGGTGAAGAGGTTGGGAGCTCTGAAGAGTGGAGCAGGGTGGGCAGCGGCTTCTGTGTTATGACCATTTCAGGGTCAACAGAGGGAAGGGTACTGGAGAGCCACAGGCCTTTGTGCAAGGGCGACAATAGGCAGAAGAAAGACTGGCACATCACTTGTGGTAGTTTGAACGGATGTCCCCCAGTAGATTCAGGAGACTTTTTCCTTTTTTAATTTCTTTCTTTTTTTTTCTTTTTCTTTTCTTTTCTTTTTTCTTTGTTTTTGTTTTGTTGTTTTCCTAGGTAGGGTCTTGCTGACCTGGAACTCACTCTGTGGTCCCAGGCTGGCCTCAAACTCACAGCGATCCTCCTACGCGTGCCTCCTTCATCAAAGGTGTGCGCCACCACGCCTGGCACATCCAGTTTTATTCAAGCTTGTAAATTAGATTTTCAGCCGCCTGTCACTGTGGGCAGATCCTGGGGTCCAGCCCTAAGGGGTTTACTGGGAGTCGATCTGAATTCCAGCCGATGGAAGATGGAATGCAGAGTGCTTGAGCTCTGCCCCGGGGTTCCCTGGGCTGTTTGGCGGCCAGGTTTTTGTTCTTGCTTTCCGTACTGCGTTTTCTCTTTGGGCCATTATGGAACTTCCCCTGGAATTGTAAGCTTCAATAAATCCCTTCCTCCTATACACTGTGCCTGGTTTGGATGTTCAGCCCAGCAACTGACTGCAGCGCCACTCTCTACCCACAGCCCAGCTGTGCTGTTTAAATCTTGTCAACTTAATCAGATTTAGAATCACTGTGGAAACACGTCTCTGGGCATCTCTGTGATGAATTTTCTAGATTAGGATACAAGAAGGGAGAAGACACTTCCTAACTGAGTGTAGCCATTGCACGGGTGGAGGGAGGTTCCCAAACTGCATACCAGTGAGCACAGCACTCATCTCTCTGTTTCCTCAGTTTGGACTGAACGTGACCAGCTGCCTCAAGCTCTTGCCACCACGCCTTCCCTGCCGTGATGGGCTGTAAGCTCAAACTGTAAGCTCAAGAAACCCATCTCTCAGTTGCTTCTTGTCAGGGATTTGGTCACACACAGCCAGGAGAGAGTAATTAAACACACCAGTCATCTTGAACTTCCCACGAAAGACCCAGTCAGTGCTGCCCCTAACTGTTTTTCCTGTTTTCCAGAGCTAAATAGAATGACCCCGAGTCATTCATCCTTGGCTCTGGCTTCTGTTCTGGTCAGCATGTGGAAATTAAGGGAGGCTGGCTTGGAAATGTGAGAATAGAAAAGAAGGCTTGACAAGAAGGCTGGCCTGAAGGCTGGCCTGAGCTCATGGTTCCTACAAATTAGATGGCAGAGACCTGGGGCCAGCAATCAGCCAGAGCAGGCATGCCTTCAGACCCTCCCCACCATTGTCTCCCCTGCTGACCTGGTTAAGAGACCCCTGGTGCCACCCCAAAGCACACCCAGAATGGGTAGCAGGGCTTGTGTTTATCAGAAGCGTGTGGCTTAGCAGATGTTGGACTAGATATTTTTTCAGAGCTTTTCAAATTTACTTTTCAAAACCCTAGTAATTCATCCATGCCCGTCTGGCATAGATGAAAGTGGCCAAGGCTTTGCAAACCGAAGCACTACCTTGTCCTCCAGGTAAGTGATGCGTGCACGTGTGAATCCAAGTGTGCTTGATCAAGGAAGCCAAGCCCCTGCCCACCGATACTGCTTCCCGCTGCATGTCCCAAGAAAAGCGCCTGCAAGGGAACGCATGGCAGAGGGTTCCCAACCTCGGAGGCCGCAGACGCAGAAGCAGGTGGACAGATGTCTTTTTCTGTGCTGGAAGCCCTCCTGCCTCCGCGTGGCTGTGGCAGGTGTCCAGCCCCACAGTGGATGTGATGTTGTATTCTAGGACAGGCTTTTTGGTCCTCCTCTGGCTTCCCTGGCACCCTGATCCTTCAGAAGGAGCCAGACTGAAACTGGAGCCCTTGGGGAGGATAGCAGGAGAGAAAATGCACAGCCCCGAGCTGCTCCCCTCACAGTGCAGAAGACCAGAATCCTTACTTTGATCCGCCACACAGTTCACTCAACACCCCACACAGCCTCAGCCTAATGCTGTGTCTTACCCCACTACAGCCTACGGCAATGAGCATTTATTTCTCCCTGGGTCACGGGGCCTTTGGACCTAGCCAGTGATGAGTTAACTCTATTTGTGACCTGAGAATTGCTGGCGCATGCCCACATCAGCCCCAAAGGTAGGGTTTCTCCAGTCTGGTGACAGTGAACTGGTCATAAATTGTTGCTGCGTCACGTCCTGCATTCGTAAATGCCTGGAAGTCCTCGTATGGGTCGTGGAGACAAACAGCCCAGCTTTTCTCCCATGACAGGCTGAGCAGCACCCTGCCTGTGGGATTGCAAGGTAGAACCTTGGCTCAAGGGTTCATGTCCAGTCAAAAGACCAGCAATCAAGAAACAACTCTGCAGAAAGTTCTGGAGCTGTGTGGCTTTTTCCCTCCAGATAGAAACATTCTCCCTCTTAAAGGGAAAAGATGGGCTCCCCAAACTCAAAAGAAGTGTACAAAACTTACAAGTCTCAGGAGGTCTTTTCCAAGGTTTTATAAGCAACAATTCTGCAGAGTTTTTTGTTTGTTTGTTTGTTTTGTTTTGGTTTGGTTTTTCAAGGTAGGGTCTTACTGTAGGCTGACCTGGGATTCACTATGTAGTCTCCGGGCGGCCTTGAACTCTCAGCAATCCTCCTACCACTGCCTCTCGAGTGCCAGGATTAAAGGCATGTGCCACCACACCTGGCTCGAACAAAGATTCCTGAGTGGAGCTGCCTTCAGCTTGTGCAGGGATCTAAGCTGAGTTCCATCCTCCTTCACCATCACTCCACGGTGGGATTTTCACCATCACCCATGACCTGTAGGGCCCCACAACTTTCATCACGCTACCGTTAGGTGGAATCATGACTTTGGTCTGTCCTTGTGAGGCAGCTTGCCCATCTCCCCAGGAAAAGCACACAGCTAACTAAATGAAAAAAGACATGCAGCTGGGGGGGGGCTAGAAAGATGGCTTAGCGATTAAGGCACTTGCCTGCAAAGCCTAAGGACCTAGGTTCAATTCCCCAGTACCCATGTAGGCCAGATGCACAAGGTGGCACATGAGTCCTGGAGTTTGTTTGCAGTGGCTAGAGACCCTGGTGCACCCATTCTCTTTCTCTCCCTGCCCTCTTTCTCTCTCTCAAATAAATAAATAAATAAATAAATAAATAAATAAATTAAAATATTTTTTTAAAAAAGACATGCAGCCAGGTGTGGTGGCACATGCCTTTAATCCCAGCATTCGGGAGGCAGAGGTAGGAGGATCACCATGAGTTCAAGGCCACCCTGAGACTACAGAGTGAATTCCAGGTCAGCCTGGGCTAGAGTGAGACCCTACCTCAAAAACCAAAAAACAAAACAAAAAGACCTGCAACTGCGGCTGAGCCATCTGACAATGGAGTGTTGGAGGGGTAATCCCAACATGGCTGCCTTTCCTCCTGTGGTGCGGGATGGTGTATCCTTGATATCCCTGCTATGGGAAATAAGACCTGCAACTGAGGCTGGGCCATCTGAGAGAAGAGTCCCAGGATGACCATCTTCCTCTACCAGGTATGGAGCGGTATACCTCCTTAATAAATGGGTTCCAAGCTGGAGAGATGGCACAGCGGTTAAGGCGCTTGCCTGCAAAGCCTAAGTACCTGAATTTGATTCCCCAGTACCCACATAAAGCCAGATGCACAAGGTGGTGCTTGCGTCTGGAGTTCATTTCAGTACCAGCCCTGGCATGTCCATTCCCCCACACCTCTTTCTCTCTCTCAAATGAATGAATGAATGAATGAATGAATGAAAATTGGCTTCCATCACATGAGTATGAGTTTGAAGAACATGATGGCTTTAGAGAACAGATTATAATCTCTGAGATTAGCACATATGGGACCCACTGCTTTTTTGTTTGTTTTTGTTTTTTGAGGTAGGGTCTCGCTCTAGCCCAGGCTGACCTGGAATTCACTATGTAGTCTCAGGGTGGCCTTGAACTCTCCGTGATCCTCCTACCTCTGCCTCCCGAGTGCTGGGATTAAAGGCGTGCGCCACCCATGCCCGGCAGGACCCACTTATAAGCAGGCTACAATAACATGTCAGCTAGGGGTGAGACATGCAATTGAGGCTGTGCTGTGTGCCAAGAAAGAACCTACCCATGTACAGGAGGATTACAATGGGAAAAAAGGCACACAGGTGACGTCCCCCATGTTAGCCTCTGGCTTGACAAGAAAGGGGGACAGAGAGGAGGTTTGCCATCCCGTACAGTTAGCAGGACATAAGGGGACAAAACAAAGTGCTTCTTGGGACTTAGAAGCTTGGGACTCGTGTGAAACTTGGACAGTGAGCAATGAGAAAGCAAGGCAGAAGTAATAGATTCCCCTTGGTATCTTTTCATCTAAAGGGATGAAAAACCCACGGTTCAGCATGAAGACAGGGCCTGTAATAATGACTCGATACAGGAAACTATAACATTCAGAGCACATTTGCCTGAATTTGGCTTGAATTGGGAAATGCATTTCAATAAGAAATTGGAGCAATTGATAGAGTGCTTGCCTAGCATGCAGGAAGCCCTAGGTTCAATGCTCAGCCCCACATAACCCAGGCATGGTGTAACCCCAGCACGTAGGAGGCAGAGGCAAGAAGATCAGGAGTTCAAGGCTATTCTGAGTTACATAGCAAATTTGAGGCCAGCCTGCACTACATGAAGCCCTGTCTCAAATGAAAAAAAAAAAAAGAAAGAAAGAAATCATGGGCTGGAGAGATGGCTTAGCAGTTGAGGCATTCGCCTGCAAAGCCTAAGGATCCTGGTTCAATTCTCCAGGTCCCACGTAAGCCAAACGCACAAGGGGGCACATGCATCTGGAGTTCGAGGGCAGTGGCTGGAGATTTGCCAGTTCTCTCTCTGTGTCTCTATCGCTCTCTCACACTCTCATTCTCTCACGTTAAAAAAAGAAGAAGAAGCCGGGCGTGGTGGTGCACGCCTTTAATCCTAGCCCTTGGGAGGCAGAGGTAGGAGGATTGCCGTGAGTTCAAGGCCACCCTGAGACTACATAGTGAATTCCAGGTCAGCCTGGGCTAGAGTGAGACCCTACCTCAAAAAAACAAAAAAAAAAAAAAAAAAAAAAAAAAAAAAAAAAAGAAGAAGAAGAAGAAGCTGGGCATGGTGCCGCACGCCTTTAATCCCAGAACCGGGGAGGCAGAGGTAGGAGGATTGCTGTGAGTTCAAGGCTAGCCTGAGACTACATAGTGAATTCCAGGTCAGCCTGGGTTAGAGTGAGACCCTACCTCAAAAAAACAAGAAAAGAAAGAAAGAAAGAAAGAAAGAAAGAAAGAAAGAAAGAAAGAAAGAAAGAAAGAAAGAAAGAAAGAAAGACAGGAAGAAAGAGGGAGGGAGGGGGAGGGGGAGGGAGGGAGGAAAGGAAGGAAGGAAGGAAGGAAGGAAGGGAGGGAGGGAGGAGGGAGGAGGGAGGGGAGGAAGGAAGGAAACCAAACTGCTTTTAGAGGTGACACAGCGTGTCAGTGATGAGGGTGAACGAGAACTGGCCTGGCGGTACCTGAAGAAGCCCTTGCATCCTTCGCACGTCAAGACATTGAAGTGGTAGCCGTTGGCCTTGTCCCCGCACACACGGCAGACTTGAGGGCCCGCGTCGTCCCCATCGGGCTGGACGGTGGCATTTTCCGGGACAGAGTCTGCGCCTTCGCAGCGCACGGGGTCAGCGCGGCTCCAGGTTTCCTCGGGTCTCATCTCCACGGTTGCTTCGGGGCTCTCGGACTACAACTGAGAAACACAGGGAATGCAACTGATGCAATTGCTGAGTAGTGGATGTGAGAACCTTTGTGGGGAAAAAAAAGTGGGTTAAATTGGTTTGAGTGGTTAATAATAAAAGATGTAACCATAAGTAAATTGGCAAATGCTTTTATTACATACTGAAAATATTCCTAAACTTTTTTTTTTTTTTGTTTTGTTTTTTAAAGTAGGGTCTCACTCTAGCCCAGGCTGACCTGGAATTCACTATGTAGTCTCAGGGTCTCAGGGTGGCCTCCAACACCCAGCTCTCCCACAGTTGAGTCTGTATGCAAAGGAAATGACAACATTATATCAAAGAGGTGCTTACAGCCCCGTGTTTATTGCAGCCTCTTCACAATATCCAGGATATGGGATCAACCCAGGCAGCCATGAACAGATGGGTGGGTAAACATTACGATCTAAAGGCATAATGCTATATTTCTAAACCACATGAATGTGTGATATCTTGTCATTTGGCAGCATAGATGGAACTAGAGGATATTATGTTAAGGGAAACAAGTCAGGTGTAAAATAAGGCAAAGCTCTGCTCACACCATGCTTTCCCTGCCCTCATGGAGCTTCCCTCAAGACTGTCAGCCAAAATAAAAACTTCCCTCCCATCAGTTTTTTTTTTTTTTTTTTTGGAGAGAGACACAGAGAGAGACAAAGAGAGAGAGAGGAAGACAGTAGTCTCTCAGCTGCTGCAAACGAAATCCAGATGCGTGCGCCCCCTTGTGGTTAAGCGCCCTTGCATCACTGCATCTGGCTAAATGTGGGACCTGGAGATTGGAACCGCTGGAGATTGGAGCCAGCGTTCTTAGGCTTAGGAGGCAGGCACCTTAACCGCTAAGCCATCTCTCCAGCCCCCATCAGTTGCTTTTGGTCAAGTGCTTGATCCCAGCAACAGGAAAGTAACTACAATAATGTTCAAATAGTATATGTCAATTCCCAAAATAAAACAACCGTTTAAAAATTTTTTTTTTTAATTTTTATTTATTTATTTGAGAGAAAGTGTGTGTGAAGAGGCAAACAGAAAGAGAATGGGCATGCCAGGGCCACCAGCCACTGCAAACACTACGTCCACAGTCAAGCACAGAACAGGGAATGCCGGTGCTCTGCTGGCTTTTTTTTTTTTTTCCTCCTTCCCTTTTTATTCAGTCCAGGGGTGGTGCTACCCACGCTTAGGTTGGAGCTTCCGTCCTCAGCGCACAGAATTGTGCTTCGTGAGGCATTCTAATCCAGTCAAGTCGACAGTGAAGCTTAAGCACCCCAACGCTCCCCATTCATTACCTCTTTGGCCCTCAGAGACCCCACTTCCCAGTGCATCACAGGACCTACAGATTTCAGCATGTGAATTTTTAAAAAAAATATTTTTATTTATTTCTATGCAAGCAGAGAGAGAGAGAGAGAATATGAATGGGCATGCCAGGGCCTCTTGCCACTGCAAATGAACTCCAGATGCATGTGCTACTTTGTGCATCTGGATTTGCGTGAGTACTGGAGAATCAAACTTGGGTCACTGGGTTTTGCAAACAAGCACCTTGAACTGCTGAGCCATCTCTCCAGCCCCAGCATGTGAGTTTTAGGAGGAAGTGAACATTTAGAAGAGAGTGTTCAGTCATCCCCCTCAGAATGATCATCAAAACATGTATCTGTTTCAAACACGCATTGAGCTCTTACTCATACCGTGTGCTCTGTGATGCATGGCCATTTTTCGCAGGTTCTATGTAACTTGGAGGTCACTTTTGGGGCAAATTTCAGGGCCTCTATCAAGCCCACTGTAGTGTTTTGATTCAGATGTCCCCCATAAACTTATGTGTGCTGAATTTGGGAAACGGAACCTCCTGAAGGCAGTGTATTATTGAGGGCAGGCGGGCTTATGGGTATTATAGCCAGCTTCCTCTGGCCAGTGTTTGGCACACTCTCTTGTTGCTGTGGTCTCCCTAATGTTGGCAAGAGGTGATGTCCACCTTCTGCTCATGCCATCATTTTCTCCTGCTGCCATGGAGCTTCCTCTCGAGTCTGTAAGCCAAAATAAACCCTTTCCTCCCACAATATGCTCTTGATCAGGTGTTTTCTGCCAGCAAGGTGAAGCTGACTGCAATATCCTGTAACTGCTCAGGGACACATTGCACATTTCAAAATCTCTAGAAAAATTTTATACTGGCAAGATAGTGTTTTAGAGTGTATATTGTAGAAGAACGCTCATTCTTTAAAAATATTTTATTATTTTATTTTTACTTACTAGAGAGAGAGAGAGAAAATGGGCATGCCAGAGCCTCTAGCCATTGCAAACAAACTCCAGACACACATGCACCACCTTGTGCATCTGGCTTACATGGGTACTAAGGAATCAAACCTGGGTCCTTAGGCTTCACAGGCAAGCGTCTTAACCACTAAGCCATCTCTACAACCCAAGAACACTCCTTTTTAAGTGTGTAGCATAGCTCAGGAGCTGTTAGGGAAAGTAGCTCCTGTGCTTTGGAAATGGTTCACAAAGATTCTGTATATAAGTTAGAACTTTAAACAAAGGTGGCGAGATGAAGCTTTCTCAACAATCAATACGTATGCTGTTTCCTAGAAGGGAAAGTGACCATTCAAATATGAAATAACTGGACAGGCTCAACAGATGGCACAGACCAAGAAAATGAAAATGGCACTAAAGAACTGGAGGAAAGGCAGTTATTTAAACAACATCTGATGAACACTTCCCCAGTTCCTTTTTAAAAAATATTTGAGGGGCTGGAGAGATGGCTTAGTGGTTAAACACTTGCCTGTGGAGCCTAAGAACCCTGGTTTGAGGCTCAATTCTCCAGGACCCACATAAGCCAGATGCACAAGGGGGTGCACACATCTGGAGTTCGTTTGCAGTGGCTGGAGGCCCTTGTGCACCCATTCTCTCCCTCTCTCTCTCTCTCTCTCTCTCTCTCTCTCTCCCTGCCTATTTCTGTATCTCTCTCTCTCTCAAATAAATAAATAAATAAATAAATAATAAAATATTTAAAATATATTGGAAGCCAGGCATGGTGGCGTAAGCTTTTAATCCCAGTACTCAGGAGGCAGAGGTAGGAGGATTGCCAAGAGTTCGAGGCCACCCTGAGACTACATAGTGAATTCCAGGTCAGCCTGAGCCAAAGTGAGACCCTACCTCAAAAAAAAAAAAAAAATACTTGAGAGAGAAAGAGAGAGAAAAGCACATAGAGAAATAGAGAATGGGTACACCAGAGCCTCTAACTACTACAAACAAACTCCAGATGCATGTGCCACTTTGTGCATCTGGCTTTACATGGGTATGGGGAATCAAATTTGGGTCCTTTGGCTTTGCAGGCAAGCGCCTTAACCACTGACCCATCTCTCCAGCCCTTCCCCAGTTCCTTAATGAGGAGATATTAGAATTAATGCCAGAACCTCACTCCACAGTATTATCATAAGTCTTGTGCAGGTTTCCCTAAGTTTACTCTTAAATAAGTGCACTTGTACAGTCCGCAAGTTATCCCCATACCTCTGAAGCCCCAGCTAGAGCATCCGGAACAGCTGTTCTCCAAAGGTGACCTAAGGAAACACACCTCCCCCGATCCACAACTGTGTTCAGCCCCCTCCAGTGATAAGTCTAAGAGGGTCTGTAACTTGCTTGACCAACTCAAAGTAGGGAGCAATGCTGCCAACTCCAGGCTTGCTGTGCAGTGCTTGTAGCTTCTGCTTTTGTGAAGCCTTAACCCACCACGTGGAAATGTCTGACTGCTCCGCTGAGAAACCACTCAAGAGCCCCAGTAGAGGGTGAGGCCGTGTGAAGACATGCCCCTTGATGAGAGAGCCCCAGCTCCCACCACTCCCCAGCCATGCCCACCGAGCTCCAGGCATGTGAGTGAGCCAGCCCTTTTAGACGTATCTAGTTCAGTCAATAACCCTCACAACTGCAGCCTCAGTCAAGGGCCTCATGGACAAAGAGATCATGTCAGTGACTAAAAAAATGATAGTTGGGGCCGGAGAGATGGCTTAGCCGTTAAGGCACTTGCCTGTGAAGCCTAAGGACTCATGTTTGACTCTCCAGATTCCACATTAACCGGATGCACAAAGGTGAGGAAAGCGCAAGACAGCACGTGCCCACTAGGTGGCGCAAACATCTGGAGTTCGATTACAGTGGCTGAGGCCCTGGTGTGCCAGTTCTCTCTCTCTCTCTCACTCTCTCTAGTTCTCCTTCTTTCTTTTTTCAAGGTAGGGTCTCACTCTGGCCCAGGCTGACCTGGAATTAACTATATAGTCTCATGGTGGCCTCAAACTCACGGCGATCCTCCTACCTCTGCCTCCTGAGTGCTGGGATTAAAGGCGTGCGCCACCATGCCCAGCTTAGATTTTTTTAAAAGAATGTTCTTTACCCATCAAGAGTAGAGGGAAAGTTAAAAAAGGTTAAAAAAAGAAGAAGAAGAAAGAAAAAGAAAAAAGAAAAGAAAAGAAAGAAAGAAAAGAAAGAAAGAAAGAAAGAAAGAAAAAAGAAAGAAATTGTGATGACTTGGCAGTTAAGACACTTGCCTTGCAAAAGCAAAGCCTAAGGACCCGGGTTTGATTTCCCAATATCCATTTAAAGCCAGATGCACAAGGTGGCTAACGTGTCTGGAGTTCATTTGCAGTGGCTGGAGACCCTGGCACACCCATTCTCCCTCCTTCTCTCTCAAATAAATAAATAAAAATAAAATATTTTAAAAAGAAATTGATCTAAACTGAGGTTGGTGGGGTGCCAGATGGCACCCACAGTCCTCTCCCCATGTTTTAACATTAGTCCTTACAGAACGGTGCCCTGCAGGCAGGAAAATAACATCCATGAGTTCTCTGGTACTGCCAGCCACCTCTTTGTCACGTGAATGTCATACGACCAATCAGGTGTTCTTTTTATTTTTATTTACTTATTTATTAGAGGCAGAGAAAGGGAAAGAGAGAGAGAGAGAGTGAGAATGGGCACACCAGGGCTTCTAGCAACTGCAAATGAACTCCAGATATATGCACCACTATGTGCATCTGGCTTACGTGGGACCTGGAGAATTGAACCGGGGTCCTCAGGCTTCGCAGGCATGCACCTTAACTGCTAAACCATCTCTCCAGCCTAGGTGTTCTTTTTAAAAAATCTTTCTTTTGGGCTGGAGAGATGCTTAGCGGTTAAACACTTGCCTGTGAAGCCTAAGAACCCCTGTTCGAGGCTCGATTCTCCAGGACCCACGTAAGCCAGATGCACAGGGTGGCGCATGCATCTGGAGTTCGTTTGCAGTGGCTGGAGGCCCGGACGCACACATTCTCTCTCCCTCTACCTGCCTATTTCTGTCTCTCTCTCTCTCAAAAATCTTACTCTCTCCATCTCCTCTTCTCTCCACTCCTCTCCTCTGCTCTCCTCTTTTCTCGTCTTTCTTTCTTAGAGAAAGAGAAGACATTGGCACGCCAGGGCCTCTTGCTATTGCAAGACTCATGCACCATTTTGTGCATTTGGCTTTATGTGAGTACTGGGGAACTGAACTTGGGCTCTCAGGCTTTGCAAGCAAGTGCCTTTAATCATGGAGCAATCTCTCCAGCTTCCTTTTTATTGTCGGGCGTGGTGGCGCACGACTTTAATCCCAGCACTTGGGAGGCAGAAGTAAGAGGATCACTGGGAGTTCGAGGCCACCCTGAGACTACATAGTGAATTCCAGGTCAGCCTGGGCTAAAGTGAGACCCTACCTAAAAAAATAAAAGAAAAAAAGACAAAAGAAATATTTTATTTATTTATTTGCAAGGAGAAAGAGAGAGAAAAAGAGAATGGGCATGCCAGGGCCTCTTGCCACTGCAAATGAACTCCAGGAACATGTGCCACTTCATGCATATGACTTTATTATTTTTATTTTTATTATTATTATTATTATTATTATTATTGGTTTTCTGAGGGTAGGGTCTCGCTCTAGCTCAGGCTGACCTGGAATTCACTATGTAGTCTCAGGGTGGCCTCGAACTCATGGCAATCCTCCTACCTCTGCCTCCCGAGTGCTGGGATTAAAGGCGTGCGCCACCACGCCCGCTGCTGTTCAGATCTTTTAGGCACATTTAAACAATGGCATCCGAAGGTTTTAGTTATATAATTTACCTAAGAGCAATGACCTTTTTTTTGTTTTAAGGTAAGGTCTCACACTAGCCCAGGCTGACCTGGAATTCACTATGTAGTCCCAGGATGACCTCGACCTCACTGCAATCCTCAGATCCTCTACCTCTGTCTCCAGAGTGCTGGGATTAAAGGTGTGCACTACCACACCCTGGCCAATGACATTTTTTTTTTAGATATCACAAATCAGGGTAAGTGAAGATAGATTTTTTCATAAATCTTGAGCCAGGCATGGTGGCGCACACCTTTAATGGCAGCACTTGAAAGGCAGAGATAGGAGGATCTCCGTGAGTTCAAAGCCACCCTGGTGCTACATAGTGAATTCCAGGTCAGCTTGAACTAGAGTGAGACCCTACCTCAAAAAAAGGGGGAGGGGGACTGGAGAGATGGCTTAGCAGTTAAGGCGCTTGCCTGCAAAGCCTAAGGACCCAGGTTTGATTCTCCAGGTCCCACATAAGCCAGATGCACATGGTGGCACATGCATCTGGAGTTCATTTGCAGTGGCTAGAGACCCTGGTGTGCCCATTCTTTCTCTCTCACTTTCTCTCTCTCTCTCTCTCTCTAATAAAAAAAACCCGAAAATAAAAAAATTTTTAAAGATTTTTCATTAACTTTGGAAGGTATATTGGGGATCATCTCACTAAAAATATCAATCATGTGCATGTGTTCATGCCCACACACCTACACATGAAGATGCATGCATACATACATGCATACCACATGACACACAAATAGTACTGGGAAAATGGGATATTCACATGTGGATAGATAAATGTAAACTCTTACACTATACACCAAAAATACTCAAAATAGATCATAGACCTAAATGTGGAGCTAAAACTATAAAAATATGAGATGAAAACAGGAGTAAATCTTCATGACCTTGGGATGGGCCAGGATTTCTTAGTTAGGATACCAAAGCATGAGCTATATTAGAAAAAAAAAAAAATGAGACTGGAGAGATGGCTTAGTGGTTAAGGCACTTGCCTTCAAAGCCAAAGGACCCAGGTTTGATTCCTCAATATCCACGTAAAGCCAGATGAACAAGGTGGCACATGTGCTTAGAGTTTGTTTGCAGTGGCTAGAGGCCCTGGTGCACCCATTCTCTCTCTTCTTTTTTCTCTCTCTCAAATAAATACATTAAAAAGTTTGTTATTTTTTGAGTGACAGAGAGAAAGATAGAGAGAGAATGAGAGCTGCAGGGCCTTCAGCCACTGCAAATGAACTCCTAATGCATGCGCCTCCTTGTGTGCATGAGTCACATTGCATGCTTGCATCACTGTGTGTCTGGTTTATGTGGGACCTGGAGACTCAAACATGTGTTCTTAGGATTCATAGGCAAGCATCTTAATGGCTAAGCCATTTCTTTAGCCCTAAAACCTTTTCTTAAAAAAAGAAAAAAAATGATAACTTGAACTTTGTTAAAGTTAAAAATGATTTTACTGGGTTGGAGAGTTGGTTTAGCCTTTAAGGTGCTTGCCTGAAAAGCAGGTTTAATTTAATTCCCTAGGACCCACGTAAGCCAGATACACAAGTGGTGCATACGTCTAGAGTTCATTTGCAATGGCTGGAGGCCCTGATGCACCATTCCCTCTCTCTCTCTCTCTGCTTCTTTCTCTCTTTCTCAAATAGATAAATGTTTTTACCTTTTATACTATTAAGAAAGTTAGCTGGGTGTGGTGGCGCACACCTTTAATCCCAGTACTCAGGAGGCAGAGGTAAGAGGATCACTGTGAGTTCGAGGCCACCCTGAGGCTGCATAATGAATTCCAGGTCAGCTTTGACTAGAGTGAAGCCCTACCTCAAAAACAAAACAAATATAAAAAAAAAATAAATAAATAAAAAGAAAGTAAAACATGAATTCTAAACCGAGTCAAAATATTTATAAAATCAGCTAGAGGGATGGCTTAGTGGTTAAAACACTTGCCTGCAAAGCCAAAGGACTCAAGTTTGATTCCCCAGGACCCACATAAGCCAGATGCACAAGGTTGTACATGCATCTGGAGTTCATTTGCAGGGGCTGAAGGCCCTGGTCCACCCATTCTCTCTCTCAAATAAATAAATAAATATTTAAAAATTTATAAAATCAAATAAGGGATTTGTATTCAGAATCTTCAAAGAGCTATTACAACTCACTAATAAAAATACAAAGAAGCCAACTTGAGAATGGGACCAAAATTTAGGTATGCATTTTACCAATGAAGCTGTAAATATGAACAAATAAATACATGTAAATCCAGAACATGAACCATTACAGTAATATAGAGTGAAGCCATAAAGAAATACCTCTTATAACACCCAAGAAAGACTGCAATCAAAAAGGCAGATAACACAGATGGGTCATGATGTGGGGACACGGAACACTCACATTGCCAGCAGGCATGTAAAACACACAGCCACTTTGAAGACAAGTTTTTCAACAATTTACAATGTTAAACATAAATTTAGCATGCGGCCCAACAATGCTGCGGGGACTCAGGGGACTTTCTTGCTGGTCCGAGGCTGGAGATCGAGTCAGCGTTACCTCACTCTCCCGGTCCAGAGCCGCTGACCGTGGACCACCTGTTCTACCCACTAGCTTCTCGGATGCCCAGTGTCCATGCAACAAAATGGAAGCTGCTGCCTCCAGTGTGGCTTTTGGCATGAAGATGAAGAGGAGAACGTGAAATGTGTCATCAGGGGAATGTCACACGCTCATCCTGAAGGCATGCCGCTCAGAAGCCTAGCGAGCGTGCCCTTTAGAGAAAACCAGCTGGACGACTGGGCTTAGTGGTTAAGGCGTTTGTCTGCAAAGCCAAAGGATCTCGGTTCAATGCTCCAGGACCCACGTAAACCAGATGCACATGGGGGCATATGCATCTGGAGTACGACTGCAGTGGCTGGAAGCCCGGGCATGCCCATGCCCATTCTCTCTCTCTCTCTACCTGCCTATTTCTCTCTCTTAAATACATATATATATGCTGGAATTTGGGAAGAGGAAAGGAAGAGTGGTTAATCCAGAGAAGAAAACGGAGAGGCAGTGGAAGGAAAATGAGTAACTGTGTTTGTAAAATCCCTAGGAGTAGGATGAGAAGGGGGCAAGACAGCAGGGGAGACATAACGGTAGGAGTAGAACCATTTTGAGAAATCTCAGAGCTGAAAAACAGAGCCAGAGACAGGACACAGAAACAGACCTGGAAAACTAATATTGGAGCTGGAGAGATGGCTTAGTGGTTAAGGCGTTTGCCTGCAAAGCCAAAGGATCCCGGTTCGACTCTCCAGGACCCACTTGTAAGCCAGATGCACAAGGTGGCGCATGCATCTGGGGTTTGTTTGCAGTGGCTGGAGGCCCTGGCATGCCCGTTCTCTCTCTCCCTCTGTCTCTCTCTCTCTCAAATAAATAAGTAATATATTTAAAAAACAAAAAAGAAAACTAGTGTTGGATTCCCTATTGTTCATGAGCAACAGAGAGGGACAACGGGTTAGGAGGATGCCCTGGCGGGGTACTGTGCCCGCTCTGGGAGAAGTTCGGGTTCAGCTCTGGGCCGGTGAGACCCTGCTTCCATGGACCTGGGGTATGCTGATCCACAAAGGATTAAGTCCAGCACGCTCTGTGTGAATGTGTAAGCGATCTCAGATGCTTCGATGGTACAAAATAGATCATGGCTTCAAACGAAACGACGGAGAAAGAGAAATGACGGAAATACCCTCTGAAAGCGCATGGGGGGGGCTGAAGGGAAGGTGCTGGAAAGAGACTGTGCCTTGGGGAAAGTGAGAGAGCAGAAGAGTGTGATCCGCTAGTGACCCTTGGAGTCAAATGTTTAGAAACTGGGCCCTGGAGAGATGGCTTAGTGGTTAAGCGCTCACCTGTGAAGCCTAAGGACCCCGGTTCAAGGCTCGATTCCCCAGGGCCCACATAAGCCAGATGCACAAGGTGGTGCATGCATCT
This sequence comes from Orientallactaga sibirica, assembly GCA_036365145.1. Lineage (NCBI taxonomy): Eukaryota > Metazoa > Chordata > Mammalia > Rodentia > Dipodidae > Orientallactaga > Orientallactaga sibirica. The sequence goes on along the minus strand of JAEOAD010000050.1, from coordinate 11,564,610 downwards.
GCAGTTCATTTGCAGTGGCTGGAGGCCCTGGCGCACCCATTCTCTCTATATATATCTTCCTCCTTCTTTCTCTGTCTGTCGGTCGCAAATAAAATAAACAAAAAATAAAAATAAATTAGAGACTGCAGGGGAATGGAGGCGAGCTGTGTTGTAGACGCCTCCATGTCAACGTGTCAACGGGCCAGGAACCGCAGCCAGCTGTGGCAAGTGAGATCTTCAGAGGGAGAGGAGATGCTCTGTAGAAGGTAAAATTAGGTTGAGAAGCTTAGCAGAGGTGTCAAGTGAAAGTAAATTCCCACTGCGACAGAACGAGTGAAATACCAGCTGGGAAGAATCAACGGAGAGAAGATTGGTGGCTAGAGTTTGAGAAGCAAAGAGAGAGAGAGAGAGAGAGAGAGAGAGAGGTAAGGGAGTGAGACTAGGGATTATGGACTGGAAGGAGTTAAGTACAGAATGCAAGCTGAAGGCCTTGACCCCTGGGAAAGGCATGCAATGGGAGTGGGGAGATAGCATTAAAGATAAGAGGGCAGAACAATGGGAAGGGAGAGAAACCACGGGGGATGGGCTGGGTGTGTCCCTTATGGCAGCACAAATAAAGAAACAAGACAGCTGGTTGGTGCCCAGGCCAAGAAAGTCTCAAAAGAAGGGTGTTTGTTATCAGGGCATCCCTTGCAGTCTGTGCCCAGAAAAAAGCCCTTCAATTCACCCCCAGCCACCAGGCACTGAGAGAGAGAGAAAGAGAGAGAGGAGAGAGAGGGAGAGTGAGAGGGGGGAAGAGGGGGAGAGAGAGAGAGAGGAGAGAGGGGAGGGGGGAGAGAGAGAGGGAGAGAGAGAGGAGAGAGAGAGAGGGAGAGAGAGAGAGAGAGGGAGGGTGAGAGGGGGAAGAGGGGGAGAGAGAGAGAGGGAGAGAGGGGGAGAGAGAGGGAGAGAGAGAGAGGAGAGAGAGAGAGAGAGGGGAGGGTGAGAGGGGGAGAAGAGGGGAGAGGGGGAGAGAGAGAGAGGGGAGAGAGGGGAGAGAGAGGGAGAGAGAGAGGAGAGAGAGAGAGAGAGAGAGAGAGAGAGGAGAGAGAGAGAGGAGGGTGAGAGGAGGAAGAGGGGAGAGAGAGAGAGGGAGAGAGGGGGAGAGAGAGAGGAGAGAGAGAGAGAGAGGGAGGGTGAGAGGGGGAAGAGGGGGGAGAGAGAGAGAGGGAGAGAGAGGGAGAGAGAGAGGAGAGAGAGAGGGAGAGAGAGGGAGAGAGAGAGGAGAGAGAGAGGGAGGGTGAGAGGGGGAAGAGGGGGGAGAGAGAGGGAGAGAGGGAGAAGTAGAGAGGGAGAGAGGGAGAAGTGGAGAGGGGGAGAGAGAGAGGGAGAGAGAGGGAGAGGTAGAGAGGGAGGAGGGGTGGAGAGAGAGAGATCAGGGTGGGCACTCAGCATTGGTGATCTTGGAAGCCATCCCAAAAGATGGTGGTGACCTTGAGGTGACTCAGAAGGCACCATAGTGCTGAGAAGAAGGGACAGTGGAGGGCTCAGCACTGAAACATTTCTATCACATCTTCCAAGGCTCAGGGTCCATTGCAGAAGAGGTGGCGTAAAGAATGTAAGAGCCAGGCTGGAGAGATGGCTTAGGGTTTAAGGCACTTGCCTGTAAAGCCAAAGGACCTCGGTTTGATTCCCCAGGACCCACATAAGCCAGATGCACAAAGGTGGCGCATGCATCTGTTGTTCGTTTACAGTGGCTGGAAGCCCTGGCACACCCATCCCCCCCCCACCTCTTTCATGCTATCAAATAAATAAAAATACTAAAAAGAAGAAGAAGAATATAAGAGGCAAAGGACGGGTAGGACTCCTTACAACGTGCTCTTCCAGACACAAAATGGACTGGATATCCATGACCTCACAGTGCCTGACACTACATAAGACCATCATAATAGGAGGAAAAGATGATGACATCAAAATAAAAGAGAGACTGATTGAGAGATGGAAGGGGTATGATGGAGAGTGGAGTTGCAAAGGGGAACGTGGGGGGGGGGAATTACCATGGTTTATTGTCTATAATTACGGAAGTTGTCAATAAAAAGTAAAAGAAAATAAAAATAGGGGAAAAAAAGAGAAATGGGCTCTTCACAATCCCAGGAAGAAGGAGAATGATTTTTGAGACACAGGGAATCACTTCCCCTGGGTTCCTTCTTGGCCTGTGCGCTGACCAACCCCAGCTACCAGCCAACTTTCCAGCTGACGGTATTTGGGAAAGCAGTTTCACTGGGTGCTCAGTTTAGTTAACGGACCCTTCTTTAGTGATCCTAGGTGGGTGTGAAGCTTACACAATCTGGGGAGTCCTCCTGGCTGAGCTGAGCTGAGCTGGAAACCTCCCTGTTGCCTAGCTCGTCAGAAAGCTGGAAAGACTGTGCTGCACGCAGCCCTTGGAGAGAGAGAAGTCATCAGTGGTGGTAACCGGCAGTGGACAGCCAGGCCAAATGTCTCAATGATACAATGTGTCATGTCTGTTATGGGGGAACCAGCGGCTCTCTGATTGCACTGGAGGCCCGCTCCATGGGAGGGAATACACGCCTGATTCTGAAAATGTAGACAAAAGCCTTTGCATAGCTTGGGAGGTCATAAACCCAACGGGAGTGACAACTCCTGTTGTCTGGCTAAATGCATGTATTATGCCCACAAGTTTATACCCAGATATTAACGCCACTCTCACTTTTGGTTAGAGAAGCTTCTCTTTTCAGATGGCAGTGGTCATTGGGGTGATTCAAAACTAGCCAGAGTGCTGAGAAGTGGCAGTGGAGTGTTCAGTGCTAAGAGAGACATCTCTGTCACACCCTCTAAGGCTCAGGGACCACTGAGGAAGAGGTGGCTGAAAGAATGTAAGAGCCAAAGTGCTATAGGAGACCATGGTCAGCAACAGCATGAATAAGCAAGGTGCCCTGCAAGCTAAGAAACCAGCCAGCGGGCAAGAAGTACACACTCGTGCAATAGTGGCACCCAGCCCTTGTGGGTAACCAGTTGCTGTCTGATTGGATCTGGGGCCTGCTCAGTGGGAGAGAACTCATACCTGGTGCTGGGGACCAAGTCAGAATCCCACTGACAGGAAACCTCATAGAATCCAGAGAGAAGCCCCCTTCTGTATAAGGAAACATATTTACATGTTCTGGTGAATGTGCAGATATTTGGGGGATGCCTTGATTTACCTAACAAAATGACACAATCAAAAATATTATGCCATAGGCCAGGCGTGGTGGCACACGCCTTTAATCCCAGCACTCAGGAGGCAGAGGTAGGAGGATTGCTGAGAGTTTGAGGCCACCCTGAGACTACACAGGGAATTCCAGGTCAGCCTGCGCTAGAGTGAGACCCTACCTCGGAAGCCCCTCTTTTTATCTCTGGCTAACAAGAGTGGGCATACCCATCAAAAGGTGTCTCAAATAACTATGCGAATCCCCTCTTGGTTGGAGACTCTTTACCAATGGCAGAGAATGCTGAAGAGATACAAGATCCAGCAATGTAACAAGAAAGATTGTAAGAACCACAGAGTGGGTAGGAATATGCTGGGGTACAGAACCCCCCCCCCCCCACACACAGAGAATGCCAGAGGTCTTCATGATCCCACAGTGAATACCAACAACCCCAATGAGGAGGGCCCTCAAGGAAAAGGAAGCAAGGGTGAGGTGATGCAAAGTTTAACCTTTTATAAAAAAAATTTTTTTTTAAAATGAGGTGAACGTAAGCCAGATGCACAAAGGGCACATGCATCTGGAGTTCATTTGCAGTGGCTAGAGGCTCTGGCATGCCAATTCTCTCTGTGTCTGCCTATCTTCTCTCTCCCTCTCTCCCTCTCTCTCTCTCTGCTGGCAAATAAATAAATAAAATTTTTTTAAGTTTAAAAATGAGGTGAGGGCTGGAGAGATGGCTTAGTGGTTAAGGTGCCTGCCTGCCAAGCCTAAGAACGTCCATTTCTATTCTCCAGTGACGCAAGGGCGCAATGCCGTGCTTGCCAACAAGGGGGCACACGTGTCTGGAATTCATTCACAGTGGCTGAGAGGCTGCTGGTGTGCCCATTCTCTCTCTGCCTCTTCCTCTCTCTCTGTTTCTCTCTGTTTCAAAAAAAAAAAAAAAAATGAGGTGAAGCCTAATCTGTTTCCTAAAGCATCACACCGAGGTGGAGGATTAAAACACTCCTTGTCAGTTCAGACTAGACTCTGCAGTGTGTTGGGGTACTTATGTACCTGTCACACAAGGTCACTCCAGCCAACTCCAGCCGTGAAGACAAGCTGCTGCAATTAGAAGACAGAAATAGAATAATGTGGGGTGCAAGGTTACTTGTAGGAAGTGGATGCACTGTTCTCTGACCACTTAATCATGTCTTCCAAGAAGTTGTTGGGTTTGGAAAACTGCATGAAATAACTACTTGTTTTTACCATAAAGAATATGGGACCGGGGCTGGAGAGATGGCTTAGCGGTTAAGGTGCCTGCCTGCCAAGCCTAGGAACACCCGTTTGAGTCTCCAGGTCCCACGTTTAGCCAGACGCAAAAGTGACACAAGTGTACAATGTCACACATGCGCACAAAGGGGCGCACGCGTCTGGAGTTTGTTCACAGCAGCTGAGAGGCCTTGGCGCTCCCATTCTTTCTCTGTCTCTCTGTCTCTCTCTTTCTCTGTCTGTCTCTCTCTCTCTCTCTGTCTCTCTCAAATAAAAAAAAATACTAAAAGAATATGGGACCCATTTTTTTTGTTTTTTTTATTTTACTAAAGATTCATCACTTGCCAAAAAGCATTTGAAAAGATGTCCGACATGACTAATCATTAGGAAAATGCAAATAAAAGCCATCGCAGTGAGATGTCACTTCACATTCATTCGGACAGCTGTCACCATGAAACCAGAGGACAGCAGGCGCAGACAATTGTATGGAGAAACTGAAGCCCCTGTGCTCTGTTGAGGGATTGTAAAGTGGTGTACCCGTTAGGAAAACGACACAGCAGTTCCTCAAAAAATTAATAATAGGCCAGGCGTGGTGACACATGTCTTTAATCCCAGCACTTGGGAGACCAAGATAGGAGGATCGCCATGAGTTTGAGGCCACCCTGAGACAACATAGTGAATCCCAGGTCAGCCTCGGCTACAGCGAGACCCTACCTTGGAAATAATAATAATAATAATAAATAGAATTATCATATTATCTGCAACCACTTCTGTGTATGTGTAAAAAGAACTGCGATAGAGCCATGGAGAGAGATTTATGCAACCAGGCACAAGATCACAGCATTATTCACAAGGGCCCAAAGGGAGAAGGAGCCAAATGTCATTCCCCACCTGATGGGTGGGGCTGGGGCTGGGGCTCAGCAGTAAAGTGGTCATCTCGCACGCACAGGTCCCTGGGTCCGATCCTCAACACCACCACAAGAGCCCCAGAAACTGTTGAGATGGATGACAGGACGTACACAGATGATGACGCATGAAGGCCTTTAGAAGCAAGTAAGGAACTTCTGGGCTATGCCACAGCCCATGAGCCTTGAGAACATTAGATGCTAAAAGAAATAAGCCACTTGCAGGCTGGAGGGATGGTTTGGCGGTTAAGGTACTTGCCTGCAAAGCCAAAGGACCCAGGTTCAATTCCCCAGGACCCATGAAAGCCAGATGCACAAGTGCCACATGCGTCTGGAGTTCGTTTGCAAGGGCTGGAGGTCCTGGCGTGTCCATTCTCCCCCGACTCTCTGCCTCTTTCTCTCTCTCCCAAATAATAAGTTAAAATTAAAATTAATATATATAAAATAAATAAGCCAATTGCAAAACAACAAGTTAAGTCATGATTTTGTTTCCCTATAAGGGAAGTGCAGTAGCCAGACATGGAAAATAGAATCCTAGTTAGAAGGGAAGGGAGTGGAGGGTTGTTGTTGAATGTGTATGGAGATGCAGTTTTATAAGAGGAAACCCCGTTAGCCGGGCGTGGTGGCGCAGGCCTTTAATCCCAGCACTCGGGAGGCAGAGGTAGGAGGATTGCCATGAGTTCAAGGCCACCCTGAGACTACAGAGTGAGTTCCAGGTCAGCCTGGGCTAGAGTGAGACCCTACCTCGAAAAAAAAAAAGAAGGAAACCCCCAAATTGGGCTGTTTTGAATGTCCACGGTGACCAGAACACCACAGAGAAAGAAGGCATGACAAGGAGACCAAAGGAGACAGAAAGGAGACAGCACCCGAGTTGAAGAGCCGCTGCCGTGGAATCCAAAGGCAGCCGGCCACCGAGCCCCTGGATCCCAAATGGCCTGAGTTCAGAGTCATGCTTGAATCCCTGTGGCCCAGGTCTGTCCAGTTCAAGGTAACCCAGAGCTCTGTTTGAATCCCCATGTGATCCTCCAGCTTTAAGGAGCTTCCGAGTGACCTGAGAGTTTCACAGCTCAACCCCCACCCCAGTGGGCGTGCGTGGGGGGCAGGGGCCCTGTGAGGCTGTCTGTGCCAGTCTGTGGGTCACTCTTGGAGGAGCAAGGACCTCAGACATCCAGCTAACACCACTGAAAATCCACAGTACACACAGGGGGTGACTGCTTCCATAGAAACACCTTTCAGGTTCTAGAAGATAAAGGAAATGATAATAATAATGGGGCTGGAGAGATGGCTTATGGGTTAAGTCACTTGCCTGCAAAACCAAAGGACCCAGGTTCGATTCCCCAGGATCCACGTAAACCAGATGCACAAGGTTGCACATGTGTCTGGAGTTGAAGAGATTTTGCAGAGATTGAAGGACCTGGTGTGCCCATTCTCTTTCTCTCTGTCTCTCTCAAATAAATAAATAAATAAATAAATAAATAAATAAATAAAAATACAATTTTTTAATTTATTTATTTGAGAGAGAGAAAGATGCAGGCAGAGAGAGAGAGAGAGAGAGCACGCCAGGGCCTCCAGCCACTGCAAATGAACTCCAGAAGCATGCGTCACCTTGTGCATCTGTTTTATGTGGGTCCTGGAGAATTGAACTGAGGTCCTTTGGTTTTGCAGGCAAGCACCTTAATGGCTAAGTCATCTCTCCAGAACCCCCCCCCCAATTTAAAAAAGTAAATAAGACAGGTGAAATGTCTTGCATCATAAACTATTGTTTAAAATCAATACATACTTGGTGCTGAATCAGTCCCTCCCCAACAAGAGGCACAGGGATGGTAGGAAGGTAGTTAAGTCTTCAAATGAGTCATACCTTAAAAGTTTTTTTAATTTGTTTGTTTGCTTTTTGTTTTTTTCAAGGTAGGGTCTCGCTTTAGCCCAGGCTGACCTGGAATTCACTATGTCGTGTCAGGGTGGCCTCGAACTCAAGGCGATCCTCCTACCTCTGCCTCCCAAGTGCTCAGATCAAAGGCGTGCGCTACCACACCTGGCTCCTTAAAAGTTTTTTTTTTTAATTTTTTTTTTTTTTTGCTCATTTATTTATTTGAGAGCGACAGACAGAGAAAAAGAGGCAGATAGAGAGAATGGGCGCGCCAGGGCCTCCAGCTACTGCAAAGGAACTCCAGATGCATGTGCCACCTTGTGCACCTGATTTATGGGGGTCCTGGGGAATCGAGCCTCGAACCAGGGTCCTTAGGCTTCACAGGCAAGTGCTTAAGCACTAAGCCATCTTTCCAGCCCTCCTTAAAAGTTTTTTTTTTTTTTTTTTTTTGGGTTTTTTTCATTTTTCACTTTTTCAAGGTAGGGTGTCACTCTAGCCCAGGCTGACCTGGAATTCACTATGTAGTCTCAGGGTGGCCTCGAACTCATGGCAATCCTCCTACTTTGCCTCCCGAATGCTGGGATTAAAGGCGTGCACCACCACGCCCGGCTCAAAAGTTTTGAAACCAGGTCACTGAGATGGGAAGGAAAGAGCAGACAATGCCAAGTTGAAGCAACAGAGTCTAAATAAAGGGGAAATGGCAAAAGAACCACACTCTTAGCAACAGAGACCTTTGGAGATAAGCAGGAGGGCGTGAACGTGTGTGTGTGTGTGTGTGTGTGTGTGTGTGTGTGTGTGTGTGTACATGAGTCACCACACACACATAAACTGCAGGAATGGCCGGGGTGGGGGGTGCACGAAGCAAGGAAAGATACTATCCGAAGTCAGAAAAGATGAGAAGACTGGTAAATTTACAAACTGACATTGAGAAAGGCTTTGTTGATTGCGAGATGATTTCAAAACCATGATTTAGCATGGAGATGGCCATGATGTGGGGAAAGCAAGGGTTATCCCCAACTGAGCAGATTGGGGGCTGAGGAAACTGGGGGTTCTGAGGTGTGTCTGAGGTGATGCAGGCCATACATGGCAGAACCCCTTTCCTTTATCCTGCGAACGGACAGATTATGTTCATCACAAAACTCACGCAGGTAAGATTCTTTTGAAGTGGTTTGAGTATTGTGAGTAAACGCTACCCCTTGGCCCCTGGGGTTGTTCCGAGAGCAAAAGCCATGTGTGATGAATTCAAACAGAGCCCAGCTGCTATCTGCAAGTGGCCATAAATGGAGGTTGCCCTTTGTGCTTCCCGGGACTCAGTCACCAGATACAAGAGGTCAGAAGGTCTGTTACTCTACCTGGATCAGAGGTGAAAGCTGTGCCATAGCTCACAGTGAAAGTACACCCTGTACCCTTGCCAGTATCGGACAGGAGGACACAGTGACCTCTGATATAACTGCCTGTCTCTTACCAGGGCATGGCAGTGCCCTGATGCCTACAGTTTTATACTTTGACTCCTTGCCTGGGATTCAAAGTTCTGGGAAAATGATTTCATGTATTCCTCTCTTTCTCTGCTTTGTCAGTGGGAAGTTTATTATTTCAATATGTCCTGTGGAGTCCAGGGGGGTGGACGTGGTGGGCAGGTTCTGGGCAGCAAGAGTTTTTGCAGTTTCCTCCAAACATACCCCCTCAATGGCCCTTGTCTGTAAAAGGAGGACTCCCGTGTCCCTCGTGTCCTGAACAAGGTTCCGATAGCTCAGACGTCAAGGATTTGAATTGATGTTCCATTCTTGAGTTATCTTTCTTTTTCATGAGGAAATTAAGGGCCTCTCTTCCAAAGGTGGGTAACTGGGTCATTTCTGCTTCTGTCCCCCTTGGGAGGACAGCTCATGAAAATGAAAGTAATCAAACTATTTCTCCCTGAAACATTGAGACTTGTCCAGGTGACCAGTTAAAATTCAGGAATATGGGCTGGAGAGATGGCTTAGCAGTTAAGGCGCATTTGCCTGCAAAACCTAAGGACCCTTGTTTGACTCTCCAGGTCCCACAAAAACAGTGGCTTAGAGGCCCTGGTATGCCAATTCTCTCTTTCTCCCTCTCTCTCTCTCTTGCACTTTCTTGTTCTTGCTCTCTCACATTAAAAAAAAAGGGGAGGGGGGCTGGAGAAATGACTTAGCGGTTAAATCGTTTGCCTGCAAAGCCAAAGGATCCCTGTTTGATTCTCCAGGACCCACATAAGCCAGATGCACAAGGGGCACATGAGTCTGGAGTTCGTTTACAGTGGCTGGAGGCCCTGGTGCACCCATTCTTTCTCTCTCTCTCCCTCTTTCCCTCTCTGTCTGTTGCTAATAAATAAATACAAATAAATAAACCAAAAAAGTTTTAAAAATTAAAAATAAAAAAAGGCCAGTCTGTTGGGTTTGCCTCAAAAAAAAAAAAATTACAGGGCGTGGTGGCACATGCCTTTAATCCCAGCACTCAGGAGACAGAGGTAGGAGGATCAGCATAAGTTCAAGGTCAGCCTGAGACTACATAGTGAATTCAAGGTCAGAGGAAGAAGAAGAAGAAGAAGAAGGAGGAGGAGGAGGAAAAGAGAAAATTCAGACATATGTTTTGCCTTTTTGCCTTTCCTGTTTGCCAAAACACTGAGTATAAAATTATGAAGACCATCAGGCTTTTAATCCCAGTACTTGGGAGACAGAGGTAGGAGGATCGCCGTGAGTTCAAGGCTATGCTGAGACTACCTAGTGAATTCAAGGTCAGCCTGGGCTAGAATGAGACCCTACCTTAAAAAAAAAAAAAAAAGCCAGGTGTGGTGGTGCACACCTTTAATCCCAGCACTCGGAAGGTAGAGGTAGGAGGATTGCCATGAATTTGAGGCCACCCTGAGACTACATAGTGAATTCCAGGTCAGCCTGGCCTAGAGTGAGACCCTACCTCAAAAAAAGCCGGGCATGGTGGTGCATGCGTTCAATCCCAGCACTCAGGAGGCAGGGGTAGGAGGATCGCCCTGACTTCGAGGACACAGAGTGAATTCTAGGTCTGCCTGGAGTGAGACCCTACCTTAAAAAAAAAAAAAAAGCCAGGTGTGGTGGTGCACACCTTTAATCTCAGCACTCAGAATGTAGAGGTAGGAGGATTGCCATGAATTCGAGGCCACCCTGAGAACACATAGTGAATTCCAGGTCAGCCTGGGCTAGAGAGAGACCCTACCTCAAAAAATTGGGGCATGGTGGTGCATGCCTTCAATCCCAGCACTTGGGAGACAGAGGTAGGAGGATCGCCTTGACTTTGAGGACACAGAGTGAATCTAGGTCAGCCTGGGCTGGAGTGAGACCCTACCTCGAAAAACCAAACAAAAAAAGAATTATGAAGACTAAAGGTTTTCCTTTTCCTCATTTACAGTCAGAGTGTAAATGCAAACATTAGAAGATTTCATCACTTTTCAATTCCACCTTTCAAAGGGCTTACCTTTTTTATGAGAGAGAACAAGAGAGAGAGAGAGAGAGAAATTGGCACACCAAGACCTCCAGCCACTGTAATTGAACTCCAGGTGCACCACCTTGTGTGCATGTGTGACCTTCCACGCTTGCGTCACATTGTATGTCTGGCTTACGTGGGACCTGGAGAGTTGAGCATTGGTCCTTAGGCTTTGCAGGCAAATGCCTTAAATGCTAAGCCATCTCTCCAGCCCAGGGCTTACCTCTTTGTCTTGTCACTACTTTAAATTACTCTAAAATTGCTTTGTTCTTTGTTTTAATAAAAGTGGGCTGGAGAGATGGCTTAGCAGCTAAGGTGCTTGCCTGTGAAGCCTATGGACCAAGGTTCAACTCTCTAGAATCCACATTAGCCAGATGCACATGGTGGCACAAGCATCTGCAGTTGGGTTGCAATGTCTAGATGGCCTGGCATGTGCTCTCTCTCTCTCTCTCTCTCTCTGTAAATAAATAAATAAAAATAAAATATTTTTTTAAAAAATGTTACTTGGGCTGGAGAGATGGCTTAGCAGTTAAATGCTTGCCTATGAAACCTAAGGACTCTGGTTCAAGGCTTGATTCTCCAGGACCTACGTAAGCCAGATGCACAAGGGGGTGCATGCATCTGGAGTTTGCTTGCAGTGGCTGGAGGCCCTGGAGTGCCCATTCCCTCTCTCTCTCTACCTGCCTATTTCTGTATCTCTCTCTTTCAAATAAATAAATAATAAAATTTTTTAAAAATGTTATTTGAGACAGGGTCTCTCTACAAGACCAGGCTGGTCTTGAACTTGTTATCCTGCCTCTGCCACCTAAATTCTGGGATTATAGGTGTGCATTACAGTCAACTTGTTAAATATATATATATATATATATATATATATATATATATATATATATTATTTTTTTTTTTTTTTTTTTGCTTTTCCGAAGTAGGGTCTTCACTCTAGCTCAGGCTGACCTGGAATTCACTCTGTAGTCTCAGGATGGCCTCAAACTCATGGAGATCCTCCTACCTCTGCCTCCTGAGTGCTGGGATTAAAGGTATGCACCACCACACTGGCTAAGATTTTCTTTAAGACATAACTACCTTCCATAGGAAATTGCTTTCCATCTGTGGAATCTGAGTATGTCCTGTACATTGCTTTGTTTGCTCATTAATCTGTCTCTTGTTCTAGGAATGTCCCAACTATAAACTCATGAGGGTTCACGCAAACCTCCTCCCTGTAGACCAGCCAACTGAAAGCTGGAAAAAGCTGCACTGCATGCAGCCGTATGGGAGAGAGAAGTCATCAGCAGTGAAAACAGTGGACACTGGAAAACTCAAGTTCCAGACAGGCCAAATCACTGAATGGGTGCAACAGTGGCATGTCTATTCTGGGGGAAAACAACTGCTCCCTAATTGGATTGAAGGCCCTCTCTATGGGAGGGAATACATGCCTGGTACTGAAAAACCTAATCAAAAATCTATGGCAGGGGAAATCATGAGCCTTAGGGGTATAAAGCCTGTTCTTGTCTGGCTAAATGTATAAATTATTCCCACCAAGCTGCCCTGAAAGCACTACACTTAATGTTCATATTAACATATTAATGCTACTCTCACTTCTGGGTAGAGAAGCTTCTCTTTTCAGATGGTGATGACCACTGGGAAGACCCAAAAGACAAAATAGTGCTGAGAAGAAGGGACAGAGGAGTGTCCAGCACTAAAACATCTCTATCACACCCTCCACGGCTCAGGGTCCATTGCAGAAAAGGGGACAGAAAGAATGTAAGAACCAAAGAAATTGGCTTCTATATCCATGACCTTGTAGTGCCTAGCAATACCTTCACAAGATCCTCATAGTAGCAGAAAAAGATGATATTAAATTAAAAGAGAGACTAATGGAGAAAGGGAGGGGATATGACAGAGAGTGGAGTTCTGAAGGGGAATGGGGGAGGGGAGGGAAATATCATGTTTATTGTCTGTAAGTATAGAAGTTGTCAATAAAAAAATTTTTTTAAAAAGAAAATGCCATACCAAAGCCCACTATTATATATGATCCATGTGTGCTAATAAAAACAAAAGAGGGCTGGAGAAATGGCTTAGTGGTTAAGTGCTTGCCTGTGAAGCCTAAGGACCCCAGTTCAAGGCTCGATTCCCCAGGACTCATGTAAGCCAGATGCACAAGGTGACACATGTATCTGGAGTCTGTTTGCAGTGGCTGGAGCCCCTGGTATGTCCATTCTCTTCTCTCTCTTTCTCTTTCTCTCTCTCTCTCTCTCTCTCTCTCTCTCACACACACACACACACACACTGTCTTTGTCTGTCGTGCTCAAATAAATATATAAAAATAAACAAAAATTTGCCGGGCGTGGTGGCGCACACCTTTAATCCCAGCACTCAGGAGGCAGAAGTAGGAAGATCACCATGAGTTTGAGGCCACCCTTAGACTACATAGTGAATTCCAGGTCAGCCTGAGCTAGAGAGAGACCCCACCTCAAAAAAACAAAAAAAACAAAAAAAAGGAGAGAGAGAGAGAGATCTTCTACACAACCTAGGAAAAATGACAAAAGGTAAAAGCCACAGTGGAAATTGGCTCAGGAAGAGAAAATGAGTACAAGGACATGTGTATGTCCATTTACTACACAATAAAGGTGCAGGAAAGATGACCTTTATGCATGGGATTAAAAATTTCCTTAAAGGGGGGGTGGGTAGAGAGATGGCTTAGTGGTTAAGGGGCCTGCCTGCTAAGCCTAAGAATGCCTGTTTGATTCTCCAGGTCCCACGTTTACCCAGATGCAAGTGATGCAAGGGTGCAATGCCTCACTTGCCCACAAGGGGGTGAACACATCTGGAGTTCATTCGCAGTGGCTGACACGCTGCTGGCGCACCCTTTTTCTCTCTCTTTCTGACTCTCTCAAAAAAATTACATTGCTGGGCGTGGTGGCGCACGCCTTTAATCCCAGCACTTGGGAGGCAGAGGTAGGAGGATCACCGTGAGTTCAAGGCCTCCCTGAGACTACATAGTTAATTCCAGGTCAGCCTTGGCTAGAGTGAAACCCTTCCTTGAAAAACCAAAAAAAAAAAAAAAAAAGATTAAGGGGGGCTGCAGAGGTGGCTTAGTGGTTAAGTCATCTGCCTGAAAAGCCAAAGGACCCAGGTTTGATTCCCCAGGACCCGTGTAAGCCAGGTGCACAAGGTGGTGCGTGCATCTGGAGTTCATTTGCAGTGGCTGAATGCCCTGGTGTGCACATTCTTTCTCTCTCTCCCTCCCTCTGCCTCTTCTCTCTTAAGTAAATAAAGATAAAATATTTTTTAAAAAAGAAAATATTAGGGGCTGAAGAGATGGCTTAGCAGTTAAGGCACAGGTTCAATTCCCCAGGACCCATGTAAGCCAAATGTACAAGGGGACATGCGTCTGGAGTTCATTTTCAGTAGCTGAATGCACTGATGCACCCATTCTCTCTCTCTGTCTCTCTGCCTTTCTCCCCCCCCAAACAAATAAAATAAAATAAAGTGGGGTTTTTTTGTTTGTTTGTTTGTTTGTTTGTTTGTTTTGGTTTTTTCAAGATAGGGTCTCACTCTAGCCCAGGCTGACCTGGAATTTACTAATGTAGTCTCAGGGTGGCCTTGAACTCACAGTGATCCTCCTACCTCTGCCTCCTGAGTGCTGGGATTAAAGGTGTGGACCACCACGCCTGGCTAAGTTTTTTTTTTTTTTTTAAAAAGAAAATATCATTAAAGGCTGCAGAGATGGTTCAGCAGTTAAGGCACTTCCCTGCAATGCCTCATGAACAGGGTTTGATTCCCCAGTGCCCAGATAAAGCTGGATGCACAAGGTGGCACATGCACCTGGAGTTCATTTGCAGTGGCTGGAGGCCCTGTTGTGCCTATTCTCTATCTCTATTCTTTCTATCTCTCTCTGTTTTCAAATAAATAAATAAGTAATATTTAAAAAAAACTTCATGGGGCTGGAGAGATGGCTTAGCGGTTAAGGCTCTTGCCTGTGAAGCCTAAGGACCCAGGTCTGATTCCCCAGTACCCATGTAAGTTGGATGTACAAGGTGGCATATGCCTCTGGCATTCACTTGAAGTGGCTGGAGGCTCTGGAATGCCCATTCATTCTCTCTCTCCTACTTTCTCTCTTAAATAAATAAATAAAAATACATTTTAAAATTGTTTTTTAAAAAAGTCTTCATAATCCTAAGGCTGAAAAGGCTTCCTTAAATAAGCTTCACAGCAAGATACACAAAGAAGAAAACTGACTAATTCAACCAGAGCAAAGCAACAACTCCAACAGTAATAGGAAAATGTGCTCTAAACACAGGTTGAAAGCAAGTGACAGAAAGAATATTACACACGCGTCAAAGGACCAGCCTCAGAAATAAACAGCAAGCGCCTGCAAATGAGTAAAAGCTCTTCAGATGAGCGAAGGAGATGAGTGGGCCATAGAAAAGAAATACAATAGCCAAGCATTATATAAAACGAGTCCTCAGCCTTAATCACAATCAGGGAAATAGAAATATTAAAATAAGCCAGGCATGGTGGTGCACACGCCTTTAATCCCAGCACTCAGGAGGCAGAGGTGGGAGGATCACCGTAAGTTCGAGGCCACCCTGAGATTATAGATCAGCCTGAGCTAGAGTGATACCCTACCTTGAAAAACAAAACAAAAATTAAAATAATAAATAGATTAGCACTTTCACTTAACCAAATGGAAAAAAAAAAACAACAAATGGCTGAATCAACAGCAAATGTTGTTTAGGGTAGGAAGGAGTAATAAGCACTTTCCTCTGTGGATGGGAGTGTAAATGGGCATGCGGGGGACCGTGTGACAATATCAGATATATGAGCCACATATATCCTTATGCTATCCATGCTCTGATGGTATGTGGGTCTTTACGTTTCTCAGGGTCGTTGGCCACGTTGGCAAGGGAGGGAGGAGTTGGGGGGGAAGCAGCAGGGTCCTTCCTGGAGCAGTGGGTGAGTGCGATGACGAACATGACAGGCAATGAGCACCCAGGAGACCGTCTGATGGACAGCACTCGTTTATTCAAAAGGGGAGTGGGTTTATAAACACTTGGGGAAAGTTGAAAGGGCACGTACAGACTATATGGCGATTGGATGCATAGTTTATGGGCTGCTATCTAAGTGGTAGAAGAACTAGTAACTTCAAAGCTGTGAGGCAGGAGCTGAGAGATAGCTACTGTGACTTCAGAGTGGGGGAAGGAGTTGCGAGGGAGATAAGGGAAATGGCAGAAAGCTGTGACTTCAAAGCCGTGGGGGTGAGAGAGATGGTGGAAAGGCTAGTGACTTCAGCCACATAAGGGTCTCTTGGGCAGCTAGCCACAAGGTCAGGAACTGTGGGGGGGGGGGTGCAGAGGCTGACTTATGGAATGGTCAGAGCTTTTTGGGATCCAGAGGGAGGGCCTTGCCAGTTCTGCCCACTCTGGGCGATGACGGGGCACACTAGGGCAACCTACAGAGTGAATTCCAGCCTGCCTGTGCTAGAGTGAGACCCTGTTTCAAAACAACCATAAAAACAAAACAAAAATAAATAAGGAAAAAAAGGAAATGGTTAAATGAAAGTGTTGCATACTGGGCTAGAGAGATAGGCTTAGTGGTTAAGGACTCCGGTTCAACTCTTAGAACCTACATAAACCAGATGCACATGGTGGTGCATGCATCTGGAGTTTGTTTGCGGTGGCTAGAGGCCCTGGCGCCTCCATTCTCTCTCCCTCTCCCTCTTAAATAAATAAATAAATAAAAGTATTATATACTGAAATATCTTATAGCAGTGTAGCAGCTAAAATAAATGAAGTAGAGCTCTTTGTGGATATGGAAAGTCTCTCAGTTATGTTGTTGAGTGAAAAAACAGAATGAGAACAGTGCGGCAATAAACATATTTGTCACTGCACACATCCATGACGCTCATAACGAATTTGGACTGGCAGTAAACATGGCGACACATAAAGCACATCACACTTTGGCAGGATCACCAAGGTTTGGAGCGACGGGATGGCCAGAGGAGAACTGGGCTGTGTTTATGCTGCCTTTTGCTTTACAAGGAGCACGTGACCATATGTTACCTTATAATTTAAACGGTGACTAGCTACCACAAGAGCGCAATTCATTTTATTTTTACAAGAATTTAGGATCAAATTGTTTGCTTTTAGGTTAGGAATTGGCAGTGTTTTCTGTGAAGGGCCACATAGTTACCGTGGTTGGATTTGTGGCCGTGGTGTCTTTTATAGCTGTTCAGTCCTATCATTACGGGACAATGGCAGTCAAATGCAATGCACGGTAAATGAATCTGGCCGTGTTCCAATAAAATTATTTTAAAGATTTATTTTATTTTATTTTATTTATTTGAGAGACTGAGAGAAAGAGGCAAAGACACAGAGAATGGGCACAGCAAGACCTTTAGCCCCTGCAAACGAACTCAGGATGTATGAGCCTCCTTGTGCACCTGGCTTACCTGGGTCCTGGGGAACTGAACCTGGGTCCTTTGGTAAAAAACAGCTGGTTGGGACTGGAGAGATGGCTTAGTGGTTAAGGTGCTCGCCTGTGAAGCCAAAGGACCCAGGTTCAATTCCTCGGGACCCACGTCAGCCAGAAGCACAACGTGGCGCATGTATCTGGAGTTCACTTGCCGTGGCTGGAGGCCCATTCTCTCCCCACTCTCTCCTTCCTCTTTCTCTCTCAAATAAATAAAAATAAAATATTTTTTAAAATTTTTTTAAAAAGCTAGTGGGTCAAATTGGGTCTGTGAGCTATATAGCTTGCCAATCCCAGGTGTAGGCTAAGTTTGTCAAATAGCTAAAAGATTTGTTTTTTAAGTAAGAACGCTTGTATATAGAAAATGACCTTTCCTCTTTACCAACTGGTTTACCCATAGTCTCTGAGGTCATGCTCAGAATTTTTTAGAGCAATTCTGGCTGTGTCTTTGGAGACCAAATATTGACCTCAGTGTAGATAATCTAGCCAGCTTTCATCTGGGTGGTAACCACTGACCTTCCCGGCAGCAATGACACCCAGAAATGAATGTGCAAGAGACAGTGTCAAACCTGACTCACTGGGGAAAAGTTCAATGGTCCCAGATGCGGAGGGGCCTCAAGGCAGTACCTCTGGCCTTTGCCTGGGCCACACCAGGCTGTGCAGTGAGGAAGAGGGAGCCGTGAGAGCACAGAGCACCCACACCACCACCCTCTGTTCATTCAGCAAGCAAGCGGCCTCCTCTTACAAGCAGAGATAGAAAATTCAGTGGTCTAGCTGGGCATGGTGGCGCACACGCCTTTAAGCCTTTAATCCCAGCACTCGGGAGGCAGAGGTAGGAGGATCGGTGGGAGTTCAAGGCCACCCTGAGAATACAGAGTGAATTCCAGGTCAGCCTGAGCTAGAGTGAGACCCTACCTCAAAAAACTAAAAAAAAAAAAAAAGAAAGAAAGAAAGAAAAAGAAAGAAAGAAAGAAAGAAAGAAAGAATAGAGAATTCAGTGGTCTAAAGCCAGCCACTCTGCATGGGTATGACAGAAGTTTCAAGAGACCACCAGTGAGGCCTAATGACTATCCTGAAATGTCCTTGACCCTGCACACTGTCAGCGCTAACCTGACAAGCCCAAGGGAGCCAGGGCTACTGTTTTCAGATCCCATAGTCCAGACCAGTGGCATTTTTCTGGGTCAGGGACTCCAGCTCTGTCACAGAGGGGACCGGTGGCTGGTGTAGCACGGGGGGGGAGGGGCACATGGTAACACATGCCAAAGCCAGGCTTCCACTGCGATCATTCCTCTCAGAGGTAAATGCAGGGCTCAAGGGCTTGGTTTAATGACTGTCTTTCTGCTTGCTTCAACCCAGAAACAACTTAAAACATGCTCCATCCTCTCAGCGAAGCTGACCTCAAACAGGACATAGACCTGTGTTCCAACACACCTGTGCACAGGTACAGAGAGCCAGCCAAACCATACCTGCTTGGTAGTCACTGCTTCCCTTGGATTTCTGCCTTGGGCTCTGCGCTGAAGACTCAGGAGTGAAGGGTGAGCTCCGTGCTCCCGACAATGGCTGCCTTGCAGCAGACAGAGGTCCCGGCCCAGCAGCCGCTGTTTGTAGGAGTGGAGGCCAGGTGAGCTTCCCACTAGAGAAAGGACAATGCTCCCTGCTCCCTGCTAGCCTTGGGCTATGGCATCCCAGGACGTACGAGATAGGCCTGCCTTCTCGCCCACATTTCAGCCCAGGTCCCCGACATAGGCTGGAAGAGGCCCCATTTGACACTCCTAAGTCCCAAGTCCAGCACCTGAACTAGCAAATGAAAAATTACCGTATTTACTGTCATTACAACCCCCTTCCTTTTTTTTTTTTTTTTTTCCTGCAAAACATAGAGGAGGAAGTGTATTGCTCAGTAAATCTGGGCAGGTTTATACCTCTAGAGGTCTTTGTGCATAGCCACTGGGGAAAATTACTTTATTTATTTATTTACTTACTTACTTATTTTAGTTTTTAAAAATATTTTTATTTATTTATTTGAGAGAGAGAGAGAAAGAGAGAATGGGTGCACCAGGGCCTCTAGCCGCTGCAAACAAACTCCAGACACATGTACCCCCTTGTACATCTGGCTTATGTGGGTCCTGGGGAATCAAACCTGGGGTCCTTAGGCTTCGAAGGCAAATGCCTTAATCACTAAGTCATCTCCCCAGGCCTATTTTAGTTTTTTGAGATAGTGTCTCACTCTAGCCCAGGCTGACCTGGAATTCAATATGTATTCTCAGGGTGACCTCGAACTCACAGCGATCCTCCTACCTCTGCCTCTCAAGTGCTGGGATTAAAGGCGTGCGCCACCACGCCCAGCTGGGAAAGTTCTTTCAAATTAAGCCACCTTCCTGGACAGTGCTATTTCACATGAAATGAGGGAAGCACTGAATTATGATGACACTGGCCTGTTTACATGAGAGGGAGGGAGGCAGAAGAAGGCTGACAGAGAGAATGGCTATGAGGCAAGAGCTACCCTGCGGCTCCAACGTCTGCCCAGGAGCAGGGCGCTGGACCATCCAGAAAGTTCTGAGGGTGGTTTCCTCCCTAGGTCCCTTCAGAGTTGGGACACAGTGGTATAGAAATCCTGCTGCCTGGATTTCTTGAGCTTCAGGCAAGGAGCTAGAATAGGTGAAATATTGGATTCTGGTCTTATGGAGGGGGGGCCTGTGTGGTGTACTGTGGAGTGGCATGGGTGTATGTCCTGGGCTGGAAGTCATAGCCACAGGGGATGGGAAGATGGAAAAAGGACTTTCATTTCCAAGATAGGAGGTAGGTCTTTCTGCATAAACAGGCACTTTTGCAGCCTGGGGAAAATGGATGGGATCCAGCTTAGGTAGGGCAGCTTGCCAGAAGTCCTGGGGTCATGAGTAAAATATACAGCTTCCTGGCTCACAACGGCCTGGCTTTATCTCTGTTATAAAAATGGTGAATTATTTACAGCAGAAATAGGGAACTTGGGATAAGTTAGAAACCCACCGACAGGAAGGAGTGTCCTCGGGGCTCTGGTTCTGGATTGTTCCTCCTCAGGCTGTCATACAGTGGTCCAGGTGACAGGAGAAGACCTCAGGGCCGCCAGGCCTTGCTAGTGGTGACTGTGTGTTCTTATCAGGCAGGCTCCGTTTGGAAACAAGTTAAAACACACAGAAAGTTCTTGCAGCTTCCTAAGAGCAGCTGACTGATGCCGCAGAAGAGAGCCGGGGTCCCTCCCAAGTTCAGCTTGGAAGCAGGAGAAACTGGAGTCCCTACACACTCCACAGTAACCAGAATGGGGACAAGCCTGGACCGTTCCTTGAGAAGTTTTAAATGTCTATCTATTTATCTATCTATCTATCTATCTATCTATCTATCTATCTATCTGGGAATAATTCTATTTAAGACAAATAAACTTACAAAAATATAAACAGATGGGCTGGAGAGATGGCTTAGCGGTTAAGGCGCATGCTTGCAAAGCCTAAGGACCCTGGTTCAATTCTCCAGGTCCCACTTCAGCCAGATGCACATGGTGGCACATGTGTCTGGAGTTCGTCTGCAGTGGCTAGATGCCCTGGCGGCCCATTCTCACTCTCTCTCTCTCTCTGTCTCTAATAAATAAATTTTAAAAAATCTTTTAAAAAATAAAAAACAAAATAAAAAAAGAGAGAGAGAGAGAGCACTGGAGAAATTTCTCAGTGGTTAAGGCACTTGCCTGCAAAGTCTAACAACCTGGGTTCTATTCCCCAGGTCCCATGTAAAGCCAGATTCACAAGGTGGCTCATACATCTGGAGTCCATTTGCAGTGGCTGGAGGCCCTGGTGTGCCCATTCTCTTTGTCTTCTCTCTCTCTCTCTCTGCTTGCTAAGAAGTAAATAAAAATATAAATAAAGATAAAGTTATAAAAATAAAAACTTCTAAACATATAGAGAGCCAACTAAATGAGTGGTGCGCTGATGCTGTAAAGCCAGACAGAGACAGAGGTGTTTATCCAAGTGGTCTTTCTCAGTGTCCTTTAACATCCCTCTGAGCTGTGGCCCAAGGACAAGAGCCAAAACATGGAGGTCCCATGAGGGTAGATTTGGAGGCACCGTCTCCCTTGTATTCCTGGGTGGAGACAGCAGTGAGGTACCCAGGAAGACTGAGGGCACCTTCTCTGCAAGGGATTCCATTTCGCCACGGGAGCTGTACTGCCATGACACTTTCTAGAGATGGCAGTTCCAGCGACAGGGACTGGGACAGGGACAACACTGTCCCTTCCTAGAGACGTGGGATCTGGGGCAAGGAACCACCTATTCCAGGCCATTTAATTACTGAGACTTCACAAATAACCCTTTGCCACGTTTGGGGTCCCAGTCTCCGTGTCTCAGGATGCTGGGGCGCTTTGGCTACACCTCATTTATAATGACACTGCAGAATGTGCTGCCACGACTCCGACTCCTCCTTGGTTGTCATCTCTGCTATCATTCAGATCTGGAATAACTCCAAAAGCCCATGTGTTAAAAGTTTAGTCCTTGGGGGCTGGAGAAATGGCTTAGCGGTTAAGGCGTTTGCCTTCAAGGCCAACGGATCCCATTCGATTCTCCAGAACCCACGTAAGCCAGATGCACAAGGGGCACATGCATCTGGAGTTCATTTGCAGTGGCTAGAGGCCCTGGCGTGCCCATTCTCTCTGTGTCTGCCTCTCTTCTATCTCTCTCTTTCTCTGCTTGCAAATATGAAAGGGGGGGAGCACTGGAGAGATGGCTTAGCAGTTAAACACTTGCCTGTGAAGCCTAAGGACCCCGGTACGAGGCTCGATTCCCCAGGACCCACGTAAGCCATATGTACAAAGTGGAACATGCATCTGGAGTTCATTTGCAGTGGCTGGAGGCCCTGGCATGCCCATTCTCTCTCTATCTATCTGCCTCTTTCTCTCTTTGTCTGTTGCT
Source organism: Orientallactaga sibirica (assembly GCA_036365145.1). Lineage (NCBI taxonomy): Eukaryota > Metazoa > Chordata > Mammalia > Rodentia > Dipodidae > Orientallactaga > Orientallactaga sibirica. The sequence goes on along the minus strand of JAEOAD010000050.1, from coordinate 11,542,559 downwards.
CTCAAATAAATAAAGAAACAAAACACATTTAAAAAAAGTAAAAAAAAAAAAAAAAAGTTTAGTCCTTGAAGCAGCTACCTTCTCATTGCTGGGACAAAACACCTGACCAGAAGCAGCTTATGGAGGGAGAGGGTTTGTCTGGCCTCACAGTTTCAAGGGGGAGTTTCATCGTGGTGGGGAAAACACAGCAAAGCAGATGGCCAAGGTCACATCTTCTCATATCAGCAAGAGTGAGCTCACTAGCACTGGAAAAGAGGAGAGTAGACTACAAGATCCCAAGGTCAGCCCGCAGTGACATCCCTCGTGCAGCACAGCGCCTCCGGCTGGGCTCAAGTCTGAGGCTCAATCACAAACCATGAGAAGAGAATATGGGTGACGTTTTACAGTCAAAGCACCCCAGTCTCCAAGGAGGTCTTGGGAAGTGGGAGAAACGGAAGAGGTAGGGGCTAGTGGCTATTTTTTTATGTCACTGGGGCACACACTGACAATGATAATGGGGCCTGGACTATTCCTCTTCCTCTTTTGCTCCCTGGCTGTGATGAAGTGAGAAGTCTGCCTCTGCCGTGCACAAACCAAGCAAGGCAATGGACCAGTGGCTGAAAACTCTCTTTGAAAGTCGGTAATTCAGGTGTCTGTGATGAAAAGTTCCTTGAGGAAAGAGGCCTTTACCTGACCCTTGCATCACCTGCCAGATTATATTGGTGTATTCTGTTAATTTGGTAGTTCCTTCAAATGTCATTTGAAACTACACTGCTTTAAGTAGAATTCTGTTTTGTTTTTTTTTTTAATTTTTATTTATTTATTTGCAAGCAGAGAGAGAGAGAGATAGAAGAGCAGCAGACAGAGAGAATGGGCATGCCAGGGCCTCTAGCCACTGCAAACGAACTCCAGATGCATCTAGCTTACATAGGTCCTGGAGAATCAAACCAGGATCCTTTGACTTCGAAGGCAAACACCTTAACCACTAAGCCATTTCTCCAGCCCAGAATTCTGTTTTTGTTAAAAAGAAAAGAGAGAGAGAGAGAGAATCTTACCTGCACCTCATTAAAAAAAAATCATACTTTTTAACTTTTTAAAAAAGATTTTATTTTTAAGCCAGGCGTGGTAGCGCATGCCTTTAATCCCAGCACTCGGGAGGCAGAGGTAGAAGGATTGCCGTGAGTTCGAGGCCAGCCTGAGAATAGAGTGAATTCCAGGTCAGCCTGGGCCAGAGTGAGACCCTACCTCAAAAAACAAAACAAAACAAAACAAAAAGATTTTCTTTTTATTTATTTATTTATTAGAGACAGAGGGAGAGTAAGGGGAGAGTGAGAATGGGTGCACCAGGGCCTCCAGCCACTGCAAACGAACTCCAGATGCATGTGCCACCTTTTGCATCTGGCTTATGTGGGACCTGGAGATTAAAACTAGGGTCCTTAGGCTTTGCAGGCATGCTCCTTATCCACTAAGCCATTTCTCCAGCCCTTCATATTTACTTTTATTATTAAATGAGTTGTCTATCAAATGTGTGAAACCTATTACATCTTAATTTAAAAATTATATATTGGGGGCTGGAGAGATGGCTTAGTGGTTAAGGCGTTTGCCTGCAAACCCAAAGTATCCCAGTTTGATTCTCCAGGACCCACATAAGCCAGATGCACAAGGGGGTGCATACGTCTGGAGTTAGTCTGCACTGGCTGGAGGCCTTGGTACACCTATTCTTTCTCTCTCTCCCTCTTTCTCTTTCAAATAAATAAATAAAATATATATTTTTTAAAAAGAATATTTAAAAAAATCATATATTGATTTTTCGAGGCAGGGTCTTGCTCTAGCCCAGGCTGACCTGGAATTGACTATGTAGTCTCAAGGTGGCCTCGAACTCATGGCGATCCTCCTACCTCTGCCTCCTGAGTGCTGGGATTAAAGGTGTGCGCCACCACGCCCGGCTTAAAATTATATTTTAATAACAGAGATAACTGGGTATTCAATATAGAATATAGAATTATTTAAAGATTTGAGAAGTTATTTGGAATTTTAACTTGTGCTTTAATTAACCCTCATAACGTGTGAGAGGGATAAAGGGACTGAAGGAAGAAGGTAGAAATGTGAAGTCTTCTCAAGCAGATGATATCTTACTAGCAATATTAATATGATAATCACTTTCCCACAACAGCTATTGCTGTTTGGTTCTTTTCTGAGAAAGCAGGAACTCTTGAATCAACTGTAAAATTGGAAGTCAGACAAGGGCACCTCTAGTTAAAGATCTGGGTTGTCTTTCAGAGAACCTGTGCCTAATCCATAGAAATCATACAGCAACTACGGCTGGCTAGCCAATCAGACCTGTTTGTTTCTACATATGAGATATAACATTTATTTATTTATTTATTTAATTTGTTTTTAAAAATTATTTATTTATTTATTTCACAGAGAAAGAGGGAGAGAGAGAGAGAGAATGGGCACTACTCTTCCCTCCATGGTTCTGCTTCCAGCCTTTCATGAGCTAGCCTAGAGCCGGACAGCCTCTGGCCAACGAGTCGCTGCAGAGTGCCCTGCCACACCACTTATTCTTCTGTCTATCTTTTTCCTTCATTTTAAGTCTTTCCTTCTATCTCTCTACCTTCTCGTTTTCTCTTAAGCTGAAGGAATTCTATTAATTCCCTTTGAGTTTTCTCATTTTGTCTGCCATATTTTTAAATCTTAGATTTTCTGTTTTCTTTTTTTTTCTTTTGAGAGAGAGAGAGAGAGATAATGGGTGTGCCAGCGGCCTCTCAGCTACTGTGAATGAACTCCAGACACGTGCGCCCCCTTGTGCTCATGTGTGACATTGCGTGTTTGCATCACTTTTGTCTCTGGTTAAACTTGGGACCTGGAGTTTTGAATGGGCATTCTTAGGCTTCGCAGGCAGGTGCCTTAACCACTAAGCCATCTCTCCAGCCCACTTTTTTTTTTTATTATTTATTTATTTATTTATTTGAGAGAGAGAAAAAAAAGGCAGATCGAGAGAGAGATTGGGCACACCAGAGCCTCCAGCCACTGCAAATAAACTCCAAACGCATGCACCCCTTTGTACATCTGGCTTATGTGGGTCCTGGGGAATCGAACCGGGGTCCTTAGGCTTTGCAGGCAAACGTCTTAACTGCTAAGCCATTTCCTCAGGCTGGATTTTCTATTCTCTTTAACTCTGCTATGCTATTTTCACTGTTTCTAATTCTCTTGGAGATTTCTTTGAGTATATGAAGCATACCAGTCAGCTCAGGCTGCCATAGCAAAGTCTACAGATTGAGTGGTGTAAACACAGAAATACTGAGTAGCTGAAACAACAGAAATGTACTTTTTCGTACTTCTAGATTCTGGAAGTCCAGCATCGAGATGCCACCAGTATGTTTGATTTGGGGTTGAGGGCTGTCTTCCTAGCTGCCTGCTCACTGTGTCCTCACATAGCTGGAAGAGGAAGCCGGGAGAGGAGGAGGAAGGGAAACAGATATAGAGAGCTGTCTCTTCTCTTTGAGAGTGCCGGTCCCATCATGAGAGCCCCACCTCATGACTTTATCTTAATCTGAGTAACTCCTAAAGTCCTAACACCATCACACTGGGGGTGAGCACTTCACTATATAGATTCTATTTTATTTATTTATTTTTTTGTTTTTGTTTTTGGAGGTAGGGTCTCACTGTAGCCCAGGCTGACCTGAAATTCACTATGTAGTCTCAGGGTGGCCTCGAACTCACGGTGATCCTCCCACCTCTGCCTCCTGAGTGCTGGGATTAAAGGTGTGCGTCACCATGCCCAGCTTTTATTTATTTATTTATTTATTCATTCATTCATTCATTCATTTATTTAGGTTTTTTGAGGTAGGGTTTCACTCTAGTCCAGACTCACCTAGAATTCACTATGTTGTCTCAGGGTGGCCTCGAACTCACGTTGATCCTCCCACTTCTGCCTCCCAAATACTAGGATTAAAGGCAAGCACCACCACGCTGTGGGCTTTTTTTTTTGCGGGCGGGGTGAGTTGTTGTTTTTTTCAGGTCTCACTCTAGCCCAAGCTGACCTGGAATTCACTATAGTCTTAGGCTGGCCTTGAACTCACAACGATCCTCCTACCTCTGCCTTCCGACTGCTGGAATTAAAGGCCTGCGCCACCACGCCAAGCCCTTGGCTCTAGTTTTTGCTCCCTTAGCTTATGCTTTTATAAGAATTGTTCAGCTTTTGAACTGCATTTTCCAGAACTGGTGTTTTCTCCAGAAAACAAACAAACAAATAATAATAATAAAATAACCTCTGAAATCACTGCAGATATAAAACATATGAACGGGAAAATAGTTGTCAAATTCAAGACCCAAGTCTCAGAATTTCTATCTTCCACATTTTGGCCCAGAAGTTTTTCAGTTTTATTAGTATTCTGTTGCCTTCAAATGAAGAGTTTTATAATATTTGCTCTCTCTCTTCTGTGTTTAAATCAGTAGCCATGCCTTCTGCCCCTCTACATATTACTAAATAACCTCACAACTGTCTGTAAGGATTATACATTGGGAACAACTAAGCTTTGTGTTTCAGTCGTGAAATTTATTCGTGACTCTTCTTTGCTGCATGTCTGTAGCAAGCCTGGCAACTAACTTTTTTTTCTATTATTTTGTTGCTGTTGTTATTGTTTGGAGGTAGGGTCTCACTCTAGTCCAGGCTGACCTGGAATTCAATATGTAGTCTCAGGGTGGCCTTGAACTATTGGCAGTCCTCCTACCTCTGCCTCCCAAGTGCTGGGATTAAAGTGTGTGTGTGTGTGTGTGTGTGTGTGTGTGTGTGTCACGGGACAGTCTCAGGTGCTGGTCCTCATCTTCCATCTTTTCTTTTTCTTTTCTTTCTTTCTTTTTTTTTTGGCATCATCTCTCTCTCTCTCTCTCTCTCATTTTTCAGCGGTCTTCACCGAGAGCTTCTGGAATTCTCTTGTCTGGGCCTTCCATCTTGTTAGAGAATAGATACACTGGGGTTACAGACACGTACTATTACTGCATCAGGCTGTACGTGGGTGCTGGGCACCCAAACTCGGGTGTTCATGCTTGCAAAGCCAGTGCTTTATTCACCGAACCATCTCTCTAGCCCCATCATGGATGCTTTACATACGTTTTAGTAAAATGTATTCTCTTATTTAGTAGTAAATGGAAGGTAACTTCTTTTCACTCCATTGGCTTGACTTCATAGGTCAGCATGTGTCGTAATCAGAAGTAAACAGAAATATAGTGAATTCAAACTGTAGACTTTACTAATTTTATTCAACTTGCGTGTCAGAAAATGGCATTCCAACTCTATGCTTACTTTTATCACAAGCTTACGTTTTACAGTAATAGATGGTATTGCATATAAACATGTGGTTCATACAGTAATTTCAAAGGTCACTTCATTATTTTTGTGGTTAAGTCAGGGCCTCACTACGTTGCCCAGGCTGATCGCAAGCTCCTGGGCTCAGCCTCCCCAAGAACCTGGGATGACAGGACTGTGCCAGCACACCCAGCTGGGTTGCGTCATTATTAATGAAAAATGAAAGTTTTTTCTGCTGTAATGTACAGCCACAATTTGACATCGAAAAACTGTGCGTCTGTTTTGTCTTAACTCTTTATTTTTCCTCTTCACCTCATATCAACTTTCCTTTCACAATCTTCAACTTTCATTGAAAGCTGAGATTCCAACAGGTCCCCCGAGGGTCTCCCATCCCAAAGGAAGGGAAATTATGTATACAAGGCTGTACAGTTGGAGGCAGAGCTTCTCAGTGACAAGACGGATGTTCCCCTGGGGCCTCAGTGCCCCCCCCCTCATCACAAGGGCAAGCACACGCAGGGAGAAAGCGGAACGTGTCCCTCCTCCAAGGCAGGGAAGAGGGTTCGAGTTCCCTTCCCTCCTTGCTGACGCTGTTCTCTTAGTAACTTAGAAGACGTGGTGTGTGTGTGTGCGTGTGTGTGCATGTGTGTGTGTCAACTATGTTACTAAGCAACTTTAACTACTCCAGGTAAGAACTACCCCTGGCTGGTAAAGTGCGTCTGGACTGGAGGAAATTATAAATGCGCCATCAGTGGCCAACAGGAAATTAACAGCTTTGAATGTTTCTCAGAGTGCTCGCTTTTGTTTTTGCTTTTTGTTTATTTTATTTATTTATTTATTTGAGAGCGGCAGACAGACAGAGAAAGAGGCAGAGAGACAGAGAGAGAATGCGTGCACAAGGGCCTCCAGCCACTGCAAATGAACTCCAGATGCATGCTCCACCTTGTACATCTGGCTTATATGGGTACTGGAGAATCAAGCCTCGAACCGGGGTCCTTAGGCTTCACAGGCAAATGCTTAACCGCTAAGCCATCTCTCCAGCCCAGTGTGTTTACTTTTGTAACTGGGCAAATCCATTGTGGGCCTCCAGGTGGCTATATCAATGGGATGATTATAAGACACTGGCCCTGGAACGGGAGGCTCATAAACTCTCAGGTCCTGTACCCACTCGATATAAATGTCTTTTTGTTGTACCTGAATGCTGTAATGGGGGGGTGTAGAGAAAACAGCTCTGTGCCCTGTATGGTGTGGCAACAGCTTCTACAGGAAGGGGCATCTGACGTCGCCCCACTACAAGTTATGCTCCCGTCTTAGATCTTGCTGAGCAGATGTGTGCCGAGTATGTGTTTTATGAACATGAATATTGGATTGAGCCTCACACCAAGCCTTGGTGGGTCCTGCAGACAATGCCTAGGTGGAAGTGAGCAGGCTCTGGGCGGTGTGCTGGGCTTATGGCTAGCACAATGACTCCAAGTCCACTTCCGTGAGAACAAGCTTTTAAAACAATGTTCGTGCATTCTGTGACATTTTATTTGTGAGAGCACAGTTATCTGCCAAAAAAGGGGGGAGGAGAAAAAGAAAAAGAAAAAGAAAGGACTCACAAAATAACCCAGATCCCCTTTTTCTAGACCACCAAAGCCCATCTGCTATAAAACCAACTCTAACCCCACTGCCCTGACCTGAGCCAATTTCAAGAGAAGTGCGTCATTTTTTTTTTTTTAAAGCAACTGGCAATCCATTCACGCAGCGCTAAATGACACTTCTCCTCTTCTGTTTCCTTCTGGGTGGAAGGCCAAAGTGACCCTAGCTTTTCTCCTCCCCGGGGGTTTCTGCTGCGGGCAGGCTGCCAGGGCCGGCGGCCTCATGCTGCTGATACTCGCTGGCATTCTCCTGGATCATCGCTTCCGTGTGACTGTGGATGATCTGGTGGGCGGCGAGAATATGCTTCTGCTGGGCGTTCCTCACTGTGACAAAGTGACACAAGAAGTTTGACTCTGAAAATCTGCATGAAACCATGTCCAAATGTTGTGAGAAAAGCGGTGAGATTTTGCAGAACACACGTTATCTGCTGACCCAGTTCTGTTAAATAAAAATGACCTCCTTTCTACTTTAGAAGGACGTATTTTACATAGTTTTAAAATTAGCATGCGAAGTGTTAGGTTTCATTATGGCATTTTCAACCATAATTTGTTTCGTTGACCCTCTTCCCCACCTTCTCCCCCGTTCCTCTATGCCCCTGTGCCCTTCCAGCCCTAGGAGCCTCCTTCCTGTCTTCATGTCATACGGGTTTCATTAGCTTCTCCCCTTCCTCAACAACTCTCGTCTCAGGGTCCCCTTTCTAGTCTAACTACCTATACCCACACTCATATCCCTTTTGTGGTAGACACATGCATACATATGTGCATATGGGCATTAAAAGCTAAGATCCGTATACGAGAGTACAAGGGTACCTTGTAAAAGTAACAGGCCCGGGCTGGAGAGATGGCTTAGGGGTTAAAGCACCTGCCTCCTAAGCCTAAGAACGCTGGTTCCAATCTCCAGGTCCCAGTTTAGCCAGATGCAAAGTGATGCAAGGCCTCAATGCTGCACTTGACCACAAGGGGGCGCACACATCTGGATTTCATTCACAGCAGCTGAGAGACTGCTGGCGCGCCCATCTCTGTCTTCCTCTCTCTCTCTCTCTCTCTCTCTCTCTGTGTCTCTCTCCAAAAAAATAATTTAAAAAAAAGTTTTTTTTTTTTTAAAAAGTAACAGGCCCGCCATCTTTTAGATTTCAGGTATTCTCCGAGAAAGCTCTAGCACAAAACCCACGCCCTTCCATCTGGCTGCTCTATGCTCGCGCTCTTTGGTTTAGTGTGGTGTTCTCCTTCCAGCTTTAGCTCCAGCCCTCATCCGCGTGCCCGTGCTGGAATGCCTGCCCTTTTGCAAAGCTCAGGTCCTCTGGCAAATCTGCTCTGCGTAGGCCAACCCACACTTGCCCTGTGACATGCTCACGTCTATACCACCCCGGCAGCACCAACATACTTCTGTGTGTTACGCTCTGTTTTTATTTATTTTAGACACACAGAGAGAATGGGTGCACCAGGGCCTTTAGCTGCTGCAAACGAACTCCAGTCACAAGCACCACCTTGTGCATCTGGCTTACATGGGTCCTGGGGAATCAAACCTGGGTCCTTTGGCTTTGCAGGCAAACACCTTAACTGTTAAGCCATCTCTCCAGCCCAACACTCTGTTTTTTTTTTTTTAAATCTACATTATCAATGAGTATAAGTGAGTACTTGTTCATTAACAGTTAATTAACTATAGTTAATGACACTGTTGCCTCACTCTTCTCTTGAACCCAGGATCTTAACATGGAAGGTAGTGACGATTGACGGTGGTTCTAAGCTTATGGCTTTAGAAGGTGGTCCTTGCTCTGGGCGCTGTGAATATTTATCATCAAACCTTTGTACAGACAAGAGCAAGTGCAAGGCCCTTAGAAAGCAAGGGTATCCTCGGTGATGATGGTGTCAGCCACATCCTTTATCCTTACTTTGTGCAGCTGATATTTAATCTCCCACAACCCTAAAAAGAATATTAATATCCTCCTTTCAGAAGAGGAAACAGAGACATAAGAAGTTGAGGGTCTGGAGGGACAGATCAGCAGTTAAAGCACTTGCTTGTAAAACCTGGCAGTCAGGGTTTGATTCCCCAGTACTCAGATAAAGTCAGATGCACAAAGTGGCGCACGTATCTGAGTTCTTTGTAGTGGGAGGAAGCTCTGTCTTTCTCTCTTCCCTCCTCTCTTGGGAATCCAGTGAGAGACAAGCCTCTTGGTGGTCCCTCCTCCAAGCGGGGGACTTCCAATGGGCATTCTATATAAGGAAGCTCCAGGAAAACGTGCCTGAGCAACTTTAAAAAAAATTTTATGGGCTGGAGACATGGCTTAGCGGTTAAGGCGCCTGCCTCCTAAGCCTAAGAACCCGGTTCCAATCTCCAGGTCCCACGTTTAGCCAGATGCAAAGTGACACAAGGGCGCAATGCCACACTTGCCCACAAGGGGGTGCACACATCTGGATTTAGTTCACAGCAGCTGAGAGACTGCTGGCATGCCCATTCTCTATCTGTCTCCCTCTCCCTCTGTCTCTCTCTCCAAAAATTAAAAAAAAATTTTTTTAATTATGTATTTATTTGATAGAGACAGAGAGAGAAAGAGAGAGAGAATGGGCGCACCAGGGCCTCCAGCCACTGCAAACGAACTCCAGATGTATGCACCAGCTTGTGCATCTGGCTTACATGGGTCCTGGAGAATCAAACCAGGATCCTTTGGCTTTGCAGGCAAATGTCTTTAACCACTAAGCCATCTCTCCAGCCCCCCTGAGCAACTTTTTTTTTTTTTTTTTTTTTTTTTTTTTTTTTTTTTTTTTGTTTTTCAAGATAGGGTCTCACTCTGCCCCAGGCTGACCTGGAATTAACTATGTAGTCTCAGGATGGTCTCAAACTCACGGCGATCCTCCTACCTCTGCCTCCTGAGTGCTGGGATTAAAGGCATGCGCCACCATGCCAGGCTCTGAGCAACTTTTTGATGTGTGTTTTTTATTTTTTATTGATTGCATTTTATTTATTTGAAAGACAAAGAGGCAGAGAGCGAGAGCGAGTGAGAGAGAAAGAGAGAGAGAGAGAGAGAATGGGCAGTCCGGGGCCTCTAGCCACTGCAAACAAACTCCAGATGCATGCGCCACCATGTGCATCTGGTTTATGTGGGTCCTGGGGTATTGAACCTGGGTCTTTAGGCAAGCGCCTTAACTGCTGAGCTATTTCTCCAGCCCTGATGCGTGCTTCCTGCCTTGCTCCCCTCACCACTCACTTGTGTTCATGTATCTACCATTCTGACTATCCCTGAGAACACTGGAATCCAGCCTGTACCCAGCCATGTGGTCTGAGCAGCTATCAGGTTCTCTGACTCTGCAGCCTATTGGTAGCTATTGTTGGACTGCCTGAGCAGTATCTTGAAGGCCAATCCAATAAATTTCCCATTTATTTATTTATTTTTGAGGTAAGGTCTTATTCTAGCCCCGGGTGATCTGGAACTTACTCTGTAGACCCAGGGTGGCCTCTAACTCACAGTGATCCTCCTACCTCTGCCTCCCAAGTGCTGGATTTGAAAGCATGTGCCACCACACCTGGGTTTTATTTTGATTTTTTGTTTGTTAGTTTTATTTTTTGAAGTAGGATCTTGCTCTCGCCCAGGCTGACCTGAAACTCACTATGTAGTCAGGACTTGAACTCACAGTGATACTCCTGCTTCTGCCTCCTGAGTGCTGGTATTAAAGGTGTATACCACCACACCCAACTATTTTGGTTTTTTAAAAATATTTTTTTAATTTATTTACTTGAAAGAGAGACATAGAGAAAGAGAAGAGAAAGAGAATGAGTATGGGCCTCCTGCCACGCAAATGTACTCCAGATGCATGCACCACTTAGTGCATCTGGCTTTTATGTGGGTACTGGGGAACTGAACCCAAACCATTAAGCTTTGCAAGCAAGCACCTTTAACTCCTGTGCCAATCTCCTGTGCCCCAAATCCCCTTTGAAATAACTATTCATGTAACCAGTTCTGTTCCTCTAGAGAACCCTGCCTGTTACAGTGACAAATGATAAACTGGGGTATTTATACTTAGGTATAGTCCCAACAGGAACATAGTATTGGTGACTCAGGCGCAATACAGAGATCCCTTGGGTATCTTTGCTTTTCAACACTCATGGCTTATATGCCCTGTCTGCAAAAGGCTCCTACAGCGTAAATGATAGAATAAACCTCTCCAGGGAACCTGGGAAGTTCCTTCTAAAGGTGGTTGAATTTTGATATTCTGCCAGGACTGCTAGAGGTGAAAAGATCTGCAGGAAGAGAATTTGACAAGCTCAGAAATAAGAGCACTTGGGCTGGAGAGATGACTTAGCGGTTAAGGCGTTTGCCTGAAAAGCCAAGGATCCTGGTTCAATTCTCTAGGACCCACGTAAGCCAGATGCACAAGGTGGCGCATGCATCTGGAGTTCATTTGCAGTGGCTGGAGGCCCTGGCACGCCCATTCTCTCTCTCCCTCTCCCTCTCTCTCTCTCTCTCTCTGACTCTTTCTATCAAATACATAAATAAAATATATTTTAACAACAACAACAAAAAGAAATAAGAGTACTTAGGGCTGGAGAGATGGCTTAGTGCATCTGGCTAAGTGGTTAAGATTAAGGTGCTTGCCTGAGAAGACTAAGGACCCATGTTCAACTCTCCAGATCCCACATAAGCCAGACACACAAGGTGATGCAAGCAGACGGTTGCACATGCCCACTAGGTGGCACGTGTGTCTGGAGTTTGATTACAGTGGCTGGAGGCCCTGACACATCAATTCTCTCTCCCCCCCCCTCTCTCTTTCATTAAAAATTTTTTTAAAAGAAAAGGAAAAAAAAAGAAATAAGAGCACTTAGTGATTCTCTTTTAGAAATTTCCCTACACCTTTGTTGAGTGTTACACTCTGTAATAGTAAAAATAATTTCTGCATTGGCTTACCTTTTTTTTTGACAAAGTCTTTTTGCACCTCTGGAATCAGAAAACTATAAACCAACTCGGCAACGATCTCCTCTGACTGAAGATACGTTTTTCTAAAACAATAAAAATAAAATAAACAACCTATTGTCTTTGTTTCTTTGCTGAGCTGTTGATCCACCCTTAGACCTTCCTTGCTTGTAAGAACAACTCCGCAACCTAAATTCTACCAACACCTCCCCTTTGACTGAATGGTCAGAAATGGCATATTTCTGGCAACTGTAACTCTATGGAAAATTACGATTTGTCTCTATTCTTCATTTACTATCCTGCTAAAGGAAATGTAAAAACATTGCTTTCCTTCTTGTGGATGTTCTAAAGGTATGACACTAATCCAAAATGCAGACGATAACCAAGAATTCAGTTCCGGATGCTCCTGGAAAAATTACACACGGTTAACACAAAGGCGCTGTCTATTCTACAGCTCATTCTTCTGAGGCGTACCGGCTTTCCAGTTCGTAAGCAATGTCATTGATTTCCTCCGCGATCCTTTCGACCTCTTCTCTGGCTTGTTCTTCTGCCGTGTTTTCTTCAGTATTCAGTATGATGTCTTCCAGATAGGAGGTCACGGTGCTTTGGTGAACTTTAACAACCTGTAAAAATCAAAAACAGGCCAACTCACTAGGAACACCTATTGAAAACAAGGCAAAACCCGTAAACATGGGGTGGTATTTTTAAAGTATGTACAATTCCTTTTTCAGTCAACAGTCCATTCTGTTTCTCATACACTTAGGCCATACTGGAACTCCTGCTCTTACTTGGGGCTGTGAAAAAGGCAGGGCAGAAATATCATGGCTGAAGGAACCTGATTGTGTCAGTAGCAGTGTGACTTACCTATGTAACCATAGCACAGGCTAAAGGAATTTCTCAGTGTCTTTTCTGTCTTTTTTTTAAAAAAAAATCTTTTATTTTCATTTGTTTATTTGAGAGAGAGAGAGAGAGAGAGAGAGATACAGAAATAGGCAGGTAGAGAGGGAGAGAATGCCAGGGCCTCTAGCCACTGCAAACAAACTCCAGATGCGTGTGCTCCTTTGTGCATCTGGCTTACATGGGTCCTGGGGAGTCGAACCTGGGTCCTTTGGCTTTGTAGGCAAGTGCCTTAACTGTTAAGCCAATTCTCCAGACCCTTTCTGTCTTTTTTTAAAAAAACATTTATTTTTATTTATTAGAGACAGAGAGAGGGAGAGAGAGAGAGAGACAAAGAGTGAGAATGGGTGCGCCAGGGCCTCTAGCCACTGCAAACAAATTCCAGATGCATGTGCCACCATGTGCATCTGGCTTATGTGGGACCTGGAGAATCAAACCAGGGTCCTTAGGCTTCTCAGGCATGAGTCTTAACCACTAAGACATCTCCCCCAGCCCCATCCCCTTTCTGTCTTTTAAAAAATATTTTGTTTAGGGCTGGAGAGATGGCTTAGTGGTCAAGGTGCCTGCCTCCTAAGCCTAAGAACGCTGGTTCCAATCTCCAGGTCCCACGTTTAGCCAGATGCAAAGTGACACAAGGGCACAATGCCACACTTGACCACAAGGGGGCACACACATCTGGATTTCATTCTCAGCAGCTCAGACACTGCTGGCGCGCCCATCTCTGTCTCCCTCTCCCTCTGGGCTAGAGCGAGACCCTACCTCGAAAAACCAACCAAACAAACAAATAGGAAACAGATGGCTTTATGTGCTCCTTCTATGCTTGTGCTTATTAATACTGTACATATTGGATTATGCTTGTGCTAATATTGTACATAGTGGATTGCATTTGGGACTATGTCTTTGTGTATAAACCTGAAAATAGTGTGCTAATATTTAAAATATAACTATGTAACTCTGTGTTTCCTACTGCCTATATATGTTTTTTTTACCCCCGGAAATTGACTACATATATTTTTCTTTTGATATAGCTATGTGCAAACATATCTGTTTTCAAGAGAACATGTAGGAAGGGGGTAAGGCTGTAGGAAGGGAAACAGCAGAGGCATTTTAATTAGGAAACCTAGGAATTGAAATGATGGGTGGTATTAGAATGTGTGGGTCCGTGCTGGCTTTATTCTCTATGTAAATGGTCCTTAACCAGGCTGGTTATCGCAGCTCTTTCTGGTCCTTCCTCAACAGGACTGAACTTTCCAGCAGTTTTGGGCATCTTTCCCATCTAGACTACACCTTCCTAAGAAGCGTTTTACCAGTGTCTGTTTTGAGCTGTGTGGTGACTCTATTTCGTTTCTTTTTATCCTCACGCCTACTCAGTTCTTTACCTGCACAGCTGGTTTCTCCTTAGTGACATCAGATAGAAGAGAGTAAGTTCTAGTTTATTAATCACTTCTAAATCTCAGTAATCCTGTTTGAACCAAAGTGTATTAGGACCTGGAGAGAGGGCTTGGCCGTTCACTTGCCTGCAAAGTCAAAGGACCCAGGTTCCATTCCCCAGCGCCCACGTAAGCCAGATGCACATGATGGGGCATGGGTCTGGAGTTCAGTCGCAGTAGCTGGATACCCTGGTGCACTCATTCTCTCTCTCTCTCTCAAATAAATAAATAAAAATAAGAATTTTTAAAAAGTGTATTAGAACTGTAGAGATCTATAAAATGAATTATCACCCGTCATAGTTGATCTACTCAGTGTAGAAATCTGAGCCTGACAACATATAACCCCAAACATTTTAAGCTGTATAGAGGAAGGGAAGTTGTTTGTTGCTTAGTTTTAAAAAATAATAAAAATATTTATTTATTTATTTATTTATTTATTTATTTATTTATTTGCAAGGAGAGAGAGAGAGAGAATATGCGAGTGCAACTGCAAACAAACTCCAGATACATGCACCACTCTGCATCTGGCCTTACATGGGCACTGGGCAATCAAATCCAGGCCATCAGGCTTTGTAAGAAAGTGCCTTTAAACTCTAAGCCATCTCTCCAGTCTCAAAAGGTGTTTGTTTGTTTGTTTTGTTTGGTTTGGTTTGGTTTGGTTTGGTTTTTGGAGGTAGGGTTTCACTCTAGCCCAGGCTGACCTAGAATTCACTATGTAGTCTCAGGGTATCCTTGAACTCACAGTGATCCTCTGCTTCCTGAGTGCTGGGATTAAAAGCGTGTACCACCATGCCCAGCTCCATGTTTTCTTTTTTTTTTTTTTTTAAGTATTTTTTAAAATTATTAATTTATTTATTTACAAAGAAAGAGACAGAGAGAGAGAGAGCCCTGTATTGTTTTGAATGATCATACGTTACTATGAGAATGTGTTTCTCATTGCTGGACAAACACCAACCACAAGCAGCTTACAGGAGGAAAGGGTTTCTTTCAAGCTTACAGAATCCAGAGAAGCCCCATCAATGACGGAAGAAGCTGGCTCACTGCATACAGCAGAGCAGAGAGACACCACCAAACAGCCAGCGCTCAAACCACTTCTCTCTGCACACACCTAACAGGGCTGGACTATGAGAGCTGTCCCCGGTGACGTCTCCTCCAGCATGCTGCTGGAGACTGAAGTAGGAAGCTTAACCTTAATCAAAACTCCCTAACACTGCTGGATGTGGTGGTGCACACCTTTAATTCCAGCACCCAGGAGGCAGAGATAGGAGGACTGATGTGAGTTTGAGGCCAGCCTGGGAGAACAGAGTGAGTTCCAGGTCAGCCTGGGCTACAGTAAAAACCTACCTCAAAAACCAAGGGGAAAAAAAAAATCCCCATGAGAGACATGCATATGCACCACCACAGAGAGAGAGTTTTGAGAAATTACTGGTGCCTAGAACGTCCTCTGAGTTTGTATCTTGATCACTGAAATTGCCTATCTATTATGCCTTGGTGAAGATTCTAATTTAAGGCTAGAGAGATGGATCAGCAGTTAAGGCTCAAGATTGTAATTTACTAACCTAGTACAACTCCCAAATGTATACCTTCAGCCAAAGTCTCTCTCCCAAATTCTCTGTTGTAGATTCAGCTGCTAGAACAGTACTTCCACTCAGCTGTCCCCAAGCAAAGTTATTTTTTGCTCCACTTACCCACCTCAGAAAAAAAGTAGCCACATCTTCCACCACCTTGCAAACAGCTATCACACCTCAGGTTTGCTTGCTGCTTCTCACTCTGCCCTCCAGTTACTTCCAGAACAAATGTCACCTGCCCCACCAGTTTCCTTCATGGAACCCATCACACTTTCTAATTCTATGCGTATACACGTTTTATGTCGTTTAAATTCCAGGAGCAAAGGGACGATGTCTGGTTTTCCCTCCCAAGTATCTATCCCCAGCGCCACTGGACATCTTAGTATCCCGGAGGGACCCAACACATATTTGCTAAATAAAAATGAAAAACAAAAACCAAATGCCGCCGGGCGTGGTGGGGCACACCTTTAATCCCAGCACTCGGGAGGCAGAGGTAGGAGGATCGCCGAGAGTTCGAGGCCACCCTGAGACTACATAGTTAATTCCAGGTCAGCCTGGACCAGAGTGAGACCCTACCTCGCAAAACCAAACTAAACTAAACTAAACTAAACTAAACTAAACTAAACTAAAACAACTAAACTAAACTAAAATAAAATAAATAAAACTAAAATAAAAAATAAAATAAAATAAAATAAAATAAAATAAAAAACCAAATGCCATTTTATGTTTCGAAACACCTTTGGTCAAAGGGGAAAGATACCTATGATCCAAGGAGACATCAAAGCATGAGATGTGTTTGGAGTGGGGTTAGGCTGGGGCTTCCCCACACCCCGCTGCCCGCGTACCTCCTTAAATATCTGGTCCTCCTGTCGCAAGCGCCTTTGCTCCACCTGGCGTCGACCACTCTCTTCAGCCTCTCGCATGCGCCGCTGGCGCTCAGCCAGCATGGCAAACGCGTGGATCCTCCTCTCCTCCTGCAGCCTCACCAGCTCTTTGGACAGGAAGTCAAACATGTCCGTCAGCGCCTTTCCTTCCACGCCAGCCAGATGACCTTCTATCACTGACACCTTAAAAACAGCAACAGCGCTAAGGAGATGAATTCCACTGTGGATGGTAAGTATTCAAAGTGTTGGGTGACGTGGAGTGACATCTAATTTGCTGTCAGCATGCGGCAAGTTTTTCCTTAGGAATGCTATGCCTAAACGGGGAGACGCGATGTGAGAAAGTGGACTGGCCCATCAGTCAGATACATCCCAGTCCTCAAGTCACAAAGAGCACTTAGCAAAACATTTCTCTTAGCAACCACACACAATGTATTTGTCTTCTGTTTTTATGCAGAAGGTCAAGTGTCAAAACTCACTACAAACTCCAGTATAAGAAAGTAGGTTGGGGGCTGGAGAAATGGCTTAGTGGTTAAGACACTTCCCTGCAAAGGCAAATGACCTAGGTTCAATTCCCCAGGACCCACATAAGCCAGATGCACAAGGTGGCACATGCATCTGAAGTTGCAGTGTGGCTGGAGGCCCTAGTGCACCCACTCTCTATCTGTCTCTCTCTCTCTGCTTGTTTCTCTCTCTCAAATAAATAAATAAATAAATAAATATTTTAAAAAAGAAAGTAGGTTGGGCTACAGAGATTGCTTAGTGGTTAAGGCACCTGCCTGCCTGCCTGCAAAGCCTAAGGACCCAGGTTCAATTCTCCAGCATCCATGTAAGCCAGATGCACAGGTGGCACATGTGTCTGGAGTTTGTTTGCAGTGGCTAGAGGCCCTAGGTATGCTCATTCTCTCTCTCTTAAATAAGTAAATAAAATAAAATCTTTAAAAATTAAAAAAAAGAAAGGTTGCACAACCATTCCATGATAGATCACAGTCCTCAAGTTAGGAAGAAAACTTACCAAAACAGAATGTATTTTCTTCTTTCAATTTCACTCAGAAGGTCAGACATGAAAGGAAATGTGAAGGTTCTTATTAAAGATAATATTGGAGTCTAATAAAATAGGGTCTCCTACAAATTCATTCATGCTAACTTTTAATTTTTAAATGTCTGGTTTTTTTCATACAAGTTTGAAGACTTTTAAGATATTGAATAACATAAAGTAGAAAGCCTTGCTACTCTGCAGTCTTTTGTTTTTTTTTCCGAGGTAGTGTCTCATTCTAGCCCAGGCCCACCTGGAATTCACTGTGTAGTCTCTGGGTGGCCTTGAACTCATGGTGATCCTCCTACCTCTGCCTCCCAAGTGCTGGGATTAAAGGAGTGCGCCACCACACCCTGCCTCTGTAGTCTTTTAATACCTTCAAAACTATTAACCATTGTTTCTGAAATAGTGCAGGGAAGAAGCCTAACCTATGTGGTCATGGCTCTCAGCCAGGAGTAAGCCACAGTACTGATTTATGGATCCTGAATCCTGGATTGACACCAGGACAAGGAAAGTGTTTAAGATGATTTCGCCTGTGCTATGCAGCTTTATCAGGCCCCTCCCTCTCCACCAGCACAAGGAAAAAGTGCTCTTCTGGCCATATACTGCTTTAACATGGACAAGGCTCCTTCTGGTTTGTGTCTGAAAAGAAGGAATACTCATAGGCCTCAAAGGAAGTGAGGCTGCTCGCTGCGACTGTCAGCAAATGCAGTTGCTGGCCCAGCTTCCACATCTCATCCTCACCCATCTCCTTGCTCATACCTACTTTTGTTTGTTTGTTTGTTTGTTTGTTTGTTTGTTTGTTTGTTTGTTTGTTTTTCAAGACAGGGTCTCACTTTAGCCCAAGCTGACCTGGAATTCACTATGTAGTCTCGGGGTGGCCTTGAACTCATGGTGATCCTCCTACCTTTGTTTCTCAAGTGCTGGGATGAAAGGCGTGCACCACCATGCCTAGCTGTTGTTGTTGTTGTTTTTAAAGAAATCTATATTTTTTATTTATTTGTTTGAGAGAAGGAGAGAGTTTGTGTGTATTGGTATGCCCGGGCTTCTTGCCACTGCAAACAAACTCCAGACCATTGCACCACTTTGCATGTCTGAGGACTGGAACGCACACTGGCAGGCTTTTAAGCAAGTGCCTTTCAGCACTGAGCCATCTCCCTGGCCCTTGCTCACACACATACTTTCTAACCACAAAGTCCAGCTTGAGTTACGTAACAGAGAAAGGTGAAAACAAAGGGTCAAATTAGATCATGCCACTAATCATGCATGCACAAGTGTGGGGTGGCAAGCCCAGTGATCACAGACTCTTTTCCTGTTTCCAGGGACCATAAGCTATCTGTTAATGTTTAGCCTCCTTCGTCACCCAGAAACTCAGATGGGCATGCTCACACAGGCAATCTAATTTGAAAGTAAGGAGAAGTATTTAGGAAAAGTGAGTCATGTCGTGTGATGCATAACAAAACTGGCAAGCATGTGTGCTCCAAGTTTTCCTCAGAAATGACTGAAGAAGAGGAGGCCGGCACTGCTCCAGATGTGAAGAAATGACTGAAGAAGAGGAGGCCGGCACTGCTCCAGATGTGAAGAAATGACTGAAGAAGAGGAGGCCGGCACTGCTCCAGATGTGAAGCATCACCCTCTCCCTCCCTCGGACCCCTGCCTGTCACTGGTGTATGTGGGTGGAGCTGAACATCAGCAGTCCTTGGCTGAGTGACAGCTTTTACCACGGACCCCTCCCCTCACGCTTCACTGATGCAACAGCCATGTGGCTATCTGCTGCCCAGCTGGCTTAACTGCACATGCCAAAGCCCATGAATGGGGCCTCTTGATTGGCTAAAGAGGACACTGGTTCTTCCACCCTGTCTCAGAACCTACTGCTTCCCAGCTCTCTAGCCCCTACCTGAGCACCTCGGTGCAGATCCTCCTTGTGACCACATTTTCTGGTCCTCTTTTTAAGTGGCACAGCTCGCGGCTTTCTTTCTGCCCCAGCCACCCTCACGCCTGCTCTCTGGAACTCAGTGATCATCTACAGTGCTGCTGTCACATAAGAGGAGGAGTAAGGCTGAGGCCATGTCCACGCTGTTCACCATCTGTGCTCAGTTCCCACATAGCACAAGAGATATGCATACTGTTCAAAGTGGGTCAGGGTCTGGAGAGATGGCTTAGTGGTTAAGGCGTTTGCTGGCAAAGCCTATGGACCCAGGTTCGATTCCCCAAAACCCATGTAAGCCAGATGCACAAAGTGGTGCATGTATCTGGAGTTTGTTTGCAGTGGCTGGAGGCCCTGGCACACCCATTCTCTCTCCCCCTCTCTCTCAAATAAATAAATACTTTTTTTTTAAAGTGAGGGCTGGAGAGATGGCTTAGTGGTTAAGGCACTTGCCTGTGAAGCCTAAGGACTCATGATCAACTCCTCAGATTCCATGTAAGCCAGACATACAAGGTTGCTTGTGAAAGGTTGCACATGTGCACAAGGGGGAGCATGCATCTGCAGTTCTATTACAGTGGCTGGAGGCCTTAGTGTAACAATGCTCTCTCTTTCTCTTTCTGCCTCTCTCTCTCTCTCTCTCTCTCATTAAAAAAAAAAAAAAAAAGGCCAGAGCCAGGCATGGTGGCACACGCCTTTCATCCCAGCACTCTGGGAGGCAGAGGTAGAAGAATTGTTAGGTGTTCAAGGCCAGCCTGGGGACTATAGAGTAAGTTCCAGGTCAGCCTGGGCTACAGTGAGACCCTATCTCAAAAAAAGGGGGGGGCTTCTAGTTTGGGCTGGAGAGATGGCTCAGCCATTAAGTCACACAACAAACCTAACAATCCAAATTCAGTTCCCCAGTGCCTACATAAAGCCATGTGCACAAAGTGTCTCATGTATCTGGAGTTCCTTTACAGTGGCTGGAGGCCCTGGCACACCCATTCTCTCTGTCTCTCTTCTATCTCTCTCTGCTTGCAAATACACATTTGTTTAAAGTGGGTCAGATTGATTTTGTACTTCTTTCTTAACATTAAACTCAGCAGGCTGATTCTTTTTCAGGCTGGTTTACAGGTGACTGGGAAAAGGGATACAAGCAACTACACTGATGCCAACAGCACTGAAAAGTGTGCACGTGCTCACAAGTGCTGGACGGGAATGTGACATTGACCGCTGTTACATCAGAAAGCTACAGTTCTCAGCTGTATGAGGGCACAGTGGCAGGTCATGATAAGAATCACTAATAATATGAGATTGCAACATATTCAACAGGTACCTACGCCAGCAGGATTTAAATATGGCTCCAAAACTCAAAGTTAAGATATGTGAAAATGAATCTCATTTTCTACTTTTTTCATGTTGCTTTACTTAATTATTCATTCTGCTAAGTCCTAACTAACTCAAATATAGTAGAGTTACTTAAATAGGCAAAATTAAGGGAGAATCATTTTAATATTTGTTTGTTATTTGAGAGAGACAGAAAGGAGGCAGACACAGAGTGAGGATGTGTGTGCCAGAACCTCCTACCATTGCAAACGAACTTCAGACATGAGTGCTCTACTTTGTGCATCTGGCTTTATATGAGTACTGAGCCATCAGTACCTGGGCCATCAGGCTTTACAAGGAAGCACGCCTTTAACTGCGGAGCCATCTCTCCAGCCTGAAACATCTTAATCCTAAAATGGGGGTAAAATGCATCCCCCTCGCCCCAAATACAGAAGAGAACACCACGTTCAGTGCAGGAAGGACCCAGCCCTATTGGAATTGCAGACTGCAGTGGGATGCAGGCACGAGTGCTGGGCTGTAGCTGTTTCCTTTCACCCTTTCCTCTGGTAAGAGCACAGTGCTGCTTGTGCAACAGTGGAAACAAGAGGGGCGGTGTGAGCAGGAGAAGAGGAGCAGACCTTGTGCTCGTGCAAGTTCCTCTGCCTCTGCAGGGCCAGCGTCACTTGCTTCTCCGCTTTCTTCACCAGCTTATCGTCTTCTTGTAGCGCGTGGTTGGTGCGCATCTCCTGGATCAACTCCAGTCGCTTCTCCTTCCCTTCAAACATCTGTACCAAGTCAAATCAAGAGATGCCTTAGTGGTTAAGGCACTTGCCGGCAAAGCTAAAGGACCCAGGTTCAATTCCCCAGTGCCCATGTTCAGCCAGGTGCACAAGGTGGTACATGCATCTGGAGTTCATTTGCAGTGACTGAAGGCCCTGATGTGCCATTTTCTCTCTTTTCCCTTTCTCTCTGTGTCGCTCTCTCTCTCTCAAATAAAACAAATAAACAAATAAATAAATAAATAAGACTAGCCTGTAACCATGCCTTTGTGCCCAGACTAGGCCCGGAGCCACAGACAGTGACCCATGTGGCATCTGTGGACAGCGGGCCTGTCCTACCTTTGGGACTGAGAGCAGGTGTTTTCCAGTGCCAGAATCCAGCCCCCTTGGCCTCCGCTGGGGGCACAAGCAGGGAAGTGGCTCAGTGTTCAAAGAGCTGTGTGTCAGCTTCTGAAAATGCCTCTCAGACAAAGTCAGCAACTCCAGGCCTGTAGCAAGGAACTAGAACCTTCCTCCACATTCATGTGCCCCTTCCCTCAGGAACCTGGGACACTATCCATGGCCCTATTTTCTTTCTAGTGAAGGAGGCCCTGGTTTGCAACCCAAAATCTGCTGTTTCAACTGAACTGTGTTTATCCTGGGTAGTGCTGACAGGAGAGGGAAGGCCAGACTGAGCGTGGGGTGGGGGAAAGAACTACAGAGGTAGCAGGATCGCTGTGAGTCGCTGTGAGTTCGAGGCCACCCTGAGACTACATAGTGAATTCCAGGTCAGCCTGGGCTAGAGTGAGACCCTACCTTGAAACCAACAAACAAAAAGCCTACAGCTTTCTGGGGCCAAGGAGGACAGGAAACAGGGGCTTTATGTCAGCCCATTTGTAAGTGAAGTGGGCCTGCTCTAGCAGCGGAGGTCGTCTGACAAGGCTTTAGTAAGGAGCACCAGCGCCAAATTTGCTGGCAGTTAACTAAGCCTCAGATGAGTCCCCTGGAGAACGCGATTCCCAGCAGGAACAAAGCTGAGATGACATATGCAGAACACAGAACTCGTAATGAGGATGCACAAAAAGGGGTTCAAAACCATACTTGTTGTTACTAGCTATTTCATAAAGGATCCAGGTATTGTTAGCTATATGCAAACTTACATAACTATTTTGACCGATGTCAACCTAGGGAAAGCACTTGCTTTGTAATGCTGCGACTGTCAAAAGTCAGGTGAGATGCCAGTGCGTGGTGGCGCACACGCTTTCAGTTCCAGCACCCCAGAGGCAGAGGTAGGAGGATCACCGTGAGTTCAAGGCCACCCTGAAGACTACAGAGTGAATTCCAGGTCAGCCTGGGCTGGAGCGAGACCCTACCTCGATAAACCAAAAAATAAAGAATAAAAAGATCAGGTGAGAAAATGTGAGGAGTTAGGGATTCTAAGGAGGAAAGGGAAGCGTGTCGTGCTTGAGTCACGGCTGTGGCGAGTGGCAGGCAGATGGCTCCTCTCTCCCTCCTCGGCCTTGTGTGGCCACAAGACGGCATGAGCAGGGATGTGTGTTAACTCCCCACTAAGCTGAAGAGGACAGCAAGGGGACTGACCCTAGAATCAAGCATGTGCATTCTAGAGGGCTGAGTCTCAAAGGAGAAACACAGGGCCCGTGGCTGGACCTACGCACCATATTCTGCACGGCTCTGCCCCGGATTAACTTTTGCAAGAAGGTCACGGCCATTTCTATTTCTCCTTCTTCCTGCAAGAACATAGGGAGAACAAAACAGCTTGAGGACTGCAGTAATCTGAGCATCAAAGATTTTCTTTTTTTGAAGACTTGTTTGAAACAAAAGAGACTATGAGAGAGCTGGAGGGATGGCTTAGTGGTTAAGGCACTTGCCTGCAAAGTCAAAGGGCCCAGGCTCGATTCCCCAGGACCTATGTTACCCAGATGCACAAGGGGATGCACGCATCTGGAGTTCATTTGCAGTGGCTGGAGGCCCTGGCGTGCCCATTCTCTCTCTCTCCCTCTTTCTCTGTCAAATAAATAAATTAATGAAAAATAAAATATTTGGGCTGGAGAGATGGCTTAGCAGTTAAGGCACATGGCTGCAAAGCCTAAGGACCCAGGTTCAATTCTCCAGGTCCCACATAAGCCAGATGCATATGGTGGTGCATGTGTCTGGAGTTCATTTGCAGTGGTTAGAGGCCCTGGCGTGCCCATTATCACTCACTCTCTATCTCTCTTCTCTCCTGCTCTCTGTCTCAAATAAATAAATAAAGGCTGAGAAATATTTTTTTTAAAAATTTGAAAAGAGAGACAGAGCTGGGTGTGGTGGTGCACGCCTTTAATCCCAGTGCTCGGGAGGCATAGGCAGGCGAATCGCCTTGAGCTTGAGGCCAATAGTAAATTCCAGGTCAGCCTGGGCTAGAATGAGACCCTACCTTGAAAACAAAAAAAGAGAGAGAGAGAGAGAGACTGTGGGTATGGAGAGATGGCTTAGTGGTTAAGGTACTTGCCTGTGAAGTCTTTTCTTTTTTGGTTTTGCAAGGTAGGGTCTCACTCTGGTCCAGGCTGACCTGGAATTAACTATATAGTCTCAGGGTGGCCTCAACTCTCGGCGATCCTCCTACCTCTGCCTCCCGAGTGCTGGGATTAAAGGCGTGCGCCACCACACCCGGCCTTGCCTGTGAAGTCTAAGGACTCATGTTTGACTCTCCACATCCTACATAAGCCAGACGCAAAAGTGATGCAAGTGTGCAAGGCTGCACATGTGCACAAGGGGGCACATGCGTCTAGAATTTGATTGCAGTGGCTGGAGGCCCCTCTCTTTCTCTCTCTCTCTCTTTCTCTTGCATAAAAAAAAAAGACTGTGCTATGTCTATAAGACATGGTCTCTGCCATTACTGACCATATAGTATTTTAAATATGGTTTATTGTTTCATTAAAATACATAATTTTTGTTGGGCGTGGTGACGCATGCCTTTAATCCCAGCACTCAGGAGGCAGAGCTGGGAGGATTATCGTGAGTTTGAGGACACCCTGAGACTACATAGTGAATTCCAGGTCAGTCTGGGCTAGAGGGAGACCTTACCCTGAAAAAGAAAGCAAAAATAATTCATACTTTTCACTCTGAATCATTATCAGAGGGGGAGGACTGTCATGTTGTCCTTACAAATGATATCGTTTCTGGGAAGTCCTCCTTGAGTGAGCAACGAGGGCAGCTTACGCCATCTTTTTAGCAGTAGCGCTTTCCTGTTTGGTGACGAGCAATGGAGAATATAGCGAGGGTAGGTGCCTCTCACAAGATTCAGTGAGACTGGCAAAACCCAAATGTAATGGGTAAGGCTCACTATCTACAAAAATAATTTTAAAACCTTTATTAAGAATATACATTGGGCTGGAGTGATGGCTTAGCAGTTAAAGCGCTTGCCTGTGAAGCCTAAGGACCCAGGTTTGATTCTCCAGCACCCACATGAGCCAGATGCACAAGATGGCACATGTGTCTGGAGTTCGTTTGCAGTGACTAGGGCCCCTGGCGTGCCCATTCTCTATCTCTCTCTGCTTGCAAATAAATAAAAATATTTATGAAAAGAAAAAAATCAACATGTAGTCATGGCTGGCCTCAAACTCACGAACCTCCTATCTGGGCCTCCCTAGTGCTAGGATTATAGGCCTGCGCCACCACACTCGGCCAACCTTCTTTCTTTATTTGCATACCTAAGGATCACCTTGAGATGATTATTTTCCACGGGCAAACTTCTCACTCTTCGTGGTTTTGTTCTTGAAAAGGATTGGGTTTATATTCCACACGTGTGTGTGATGGTTGAGACTTGCAAATAAGAAACCAATTCTAAATCACAGCTTGAGAAATATAATGCTTCAAGTACATTTGTTTCCAAGCCAAACTATGCAAAGAAGGAACTGACCAATGCTAAGCTTAGTGTCTCAGATAAAAGTTTCAGACTTACATAGGAACTCATTTCCAAGGTTGGAGTTGGAACTCGGGCCTGTGGCAACGGGATGCTCTGAAGGAATTGCAGGGGTTTCTTTGGTTCTGCAACTTTATTCTTCCTGTCCAACAGAACCTGAAATAATACCAACTAATGTCATCTCTTACTGTCTGTCTCTCCTCCAGGATCAGGCCTGGCTGAAGAACAGAATATCCATGAGAAACAATACCCCTAGGACTGTCAGTTTGAGGAGGTCTCAGCGAGGGTGCATCACTTCCCGGCAATGCTCAGACACTACCAAGGATACACGAGCCACTGAGGAAACTCGGCCCGTGTGTATAGTGTACTGATAACAGGTTTGTGGGATTTCACTTGTAAAATGTTCTGTCCTGTGTGCACAAGCAAAACCTATAACTCCTACTTTTCCACATTTCCTCATTTTTTTTTTTTTTTGCTTTAGTTGACTATTGAACAATCGAATTTTTCTGTGTAGCAAATGTTTTATTTTTACAGGGGAACTGAAGAATATTAAGAGGCAATATTGATCAAAATCATAACTGAGTCTACATTGTGGCCACGCAATTCCGTGTCTAGATGTGTTCACACTCAAACCCAACTGTGTAAAGAAGGTCTTCACTACAGCACTGGCTTGAAAACTAAAAACTTACAACAACCTAAATATTAAAATGTGGCTGATTAAATTTTTTGGCAAATTTATCTGACATATCATGACAGTGTAAATAGTTAACAAGATCGTTTTTTTAAAAAATATTTATTTATTTATTTATTTATTTATTTGAGAGAAAGAGGGAGAGAGGCAGAAAGAGACACAGAGAAAGAATGGGCATGCCAGGGCCTCCAGCCACTGCAAACAAACACCAGACACATGCATCCCCTTGTGCATCTGGCTAATGTGGGTCCTAGGGAATCAAACTTGGGTCCTTTGGCTTTGCAGGCAAATACCTTATCCACTAAACCATCCCTCCAGCCCATGAGATAGTTTTTTCTAGTAATATTGATAGATAAAACTCCAGAACATATTAAATTTTAAAAGCGAGGAGAGGGGCCTGAAGAGGGGGCTTAGTGGTTAAGGCACTGCCTGCAAAGCCAAAGGGCTCAGGTTAATTCCCCAGGACCCACATAAGCCGGATGCACAAGGTGGTGCGTGCATCTGGAGTTTGTTTGCAGTGGCTGAAGGCCCTGGTGCGCCCATCCTTTGTCTGCTTTTTTCTGTCACTTTCTCTCTCAAATAAATAAATAAAATATTTTTTTTTTGTTTAAAAAGTGAGGACAGGGCTGGGGAGATGGCTGTACAAGCACTGAGGAGCACCCAATGTAAAAGCTAAAAGCGGTGGGGGCTTCTGTACTTCCTGCGTATGTACAGTGAGCACTGGGGAAGGGAACCAGATGCACAAAGTGGCACATGCATCTGGAGTTTGTTCAGTGGCTGGAGGCTCTGGGGCACCCATTCTCTCTTCTATCTCTCTTTGCTTTCATTTCTTCCCCCCTTTGGTTTTTTGAGATAGGGTTTTACTCTAGCCCGGGCTGACTTGGATTTCACTGTGGTCTCAGGGTGGCCTCGAACACAGCGATCCTCCTACCTCTGCCTCCCGAGTGCTGGGATTAAAGGCGAGCGCCACCACCGCCCAGCTCCCTCTTTCTCTCTCTCTCTCTGCTTTCAAATAAATAATATTTTTAAAAAGAAAAATTTTAAAAAAAGCTTAGGGCTGAGTAGCTCAGTGTAAGTGCCCTTGTCTAGCATGCATTATACCTTGGGTTCAATCACCAGTATCATAAAAAAAACAAGGTGCAAAGATGGTCATATGTATTTATATCTATATTTACTTATATACACTTATAAGCATGAACATGTGTGTCTGTGCAAGGATACTCTTACACAGCCACATGCACATATCTTTGCTTATAAAATATCACTGGAGGGCTGGAGAGATGGCTTAGCGGTTAAGGCACTTGCTTGCAAAGCCAAAGGACCTC
Organism: Orientallactaga sibirica; assembly: GCA_036365145.1. NCBI lineage: Eukaryota > Metazoa > Chordata > Mammalia > Rodentia > Dipodidae > Orientallactaga > Orientallactaga sibirica. The sequence goes on along the minus strand of JAEOAD010000050.1, from coordinate 11,514,988 downwards.
GGTTTGATTCCCCAGGACCCATGTAAGCCAGATGCACAAGGTGGCACATGCATCTGGAGTTTGTTTGCAGTGGCTGGAGGCCTTGGCATGCCCATTCTTTCTCTGTCTCTCTCTCTCAAATAAATAAATAAATAAAATATTAAAATATCACTGGAGCCAGGCATGGTGGCACACGCCTTTAATCCCAGCACTCGGGAAGCAGAGGTAGGAAGATAATTGTGAGTTTGAGGCCACCCTGAGACTACGTAGTGAAAATTCCAGGTCCGCCTGAGCTAGAGTGAGACCCTACCTCAAAAACAAAAATAAAATATCACTGGAAGGACATGCAGTAATCTAAAAACACTGGTTACCAGATAAAGACCTTCATTTTGGGGAGAAAGAAAATTTAAATTAACAGTCTTATAGAACTCATAAATTTTGACCTATATAGATATATTTCCTAATCAATAAATAAGTAAATTCTGATTAAGTTGAAAAAAATTAAAACTTTAAAGATGTAAAGATCACAAATTTTTTCATAATATAAAGAAAAATGTGGGCTGGCTGGGGAGGGTGGCTCCACCGTTAAAGGCACTTACTTACAAAGCCTGCTGGCCTGGGTTTGATTCCCCTGCCTGGGTTCCCTCCCTAGTGCTGGAAGAGATGGACCAAGTTGCAATTTGATACCCAACAAGATCATTCTTTAAAAATGAAAAGTGGGGCAGCAATCCCAGCACTTGGGAAGAGGTAGGAGGATCTTCAAGGCCAGCCTGAGACTACATAGTTAATTCCAGGTCAGCCTGGGCCAAAGACCCTAATGACCCTGGTGGGGCAGAGAAATCCCTCAGCTATCCATGTAAAGCCAGATGCACAAAGTGGCACACGCATCTGGAGTTCGTTTGCAATGGCTAGAGGCCCTGGAGTGCCCATTCATTCTCATTCTCTCTCCTTGCAAATAAATAAATAATATGGGCTGGAGAGATGGCTTAGTGGTTAAGGCATGCGCCTGATAAGCCTAAGGATCCAAGTGTGATTCCCCAGAACCCACATAAACAAGATGCACATGATGGCACAGGCATCCGAAATTCATTTGCAGTAGCTAGAGGCCCTGGTGCACCCATTCTCTTTCTCTCTCTAATAAGTAAATAAAAAAATTTTAATTTAAAATTTTAAATAAATTTGTGTTTATTTTTATTTATTAGCAACAGAGAGAACGAGAAAGAGGCAGACAGCGAGAGAGAGAGAGAGAGAGAGGGAGAAAACAGACACAGCAGGGCCTCCAGCCACTGCAAAGGAACTCCAGATGCATGTGCCATCTTGTGCATCTGGCTTACGTAGGTACTGGAGAATTGAGCCTCGGACCGAGGTCTTTAGGCTTCGAGGGCAAGCACTTAACTGCTAAAAATTTTAATTTTTTAAAAGTGAAAAAAGCAAACTAAACCACTTTTATGTTTTGAAGGATACTATTCAGGAAGTGGAAAGATAACCCACTAAATGGGAGAAATATTTGCAAATCATTTATCTGTAAGGGTCTGGTCTCCAGAATACTTAAAAACAAACAAACTCTTACACTTCACCAATTAAAAAAAAAAAAAACCACTCATTCTAGCCATGTCTTCAAAGAAGACACACAAGTGGTGACCAACAGATGCATAAAAAGACCCTGCTGGGCGTGGTGGCGCACGCCTTTAATCCCAGCACTCGGGAGGCAGAGGAAGGAGGCTCGCCTTGAGTTCGAGGCCACCCTGAGACTACAGAATGAATTCCAGGTCAGCCTGGGGCAGAGTGAGACCCTACCTTGAGCCCCACTCCTCCCCCAAAAAGGACCCTGAGCACCATCAGTCATTAAGGAACTGCAAACCCAAATGTCACTGAGATCCCGACTCACCCACCCTGGAACAGCTGCAGTAAATCAGACACGTGACAGAAAGGACATTCGTGCACTGCTACTGAGAATGTGAAATAGTGCAGTGCTTTGGAAACAATCTGGCACTTCCTCAAAATGCAAAACAAAGTTACTTCTTGAGCTAGCAACCCTGCTCCTAGAGAGATGGCCAAGAGAGCTGAAGAGCGTGTCCACACAGAGACTGGAACACGCTACGTGAAGGAAGCCGGGCGCAAAATGCCATTCACTGCCCGATTCCACTGTGCAGTACGTTCAGAATAAACGACGTGAACAGGAAGTAGGACAGCAGTTCCCACTGAATGAAAGAAAAGATATGGGGTTTGTGTGGGATGATGAAAATAGAATTAGTGATGGTGGTTACATAACCTTGTGAGTATTAAAAGCCATTTAGGGCTGGAGAGATGGCTCAGCTGATAAAGCGCTTGCCTACCAAACTTAACAACCCAAATTCAATTCCCCAGGACCCATACAAGCCAGATGCACAAGGTAGTGCATGCATCTAGAGTTCGTTTGCAGTGGCTGGAGGCCCTGGCGCGCCCATTTTCTCCCTGTCTCTTTCTCTCTGTGTCTGTCTCTGCTTACAAATAAATAAATAAAGATATATATCTAGAAGCCACTTAACGGTATACTTCATAAGATGGATTTTATTGTCTGTGAATTATCCCTTCCTCCCCCACCAAAAACAAAGGAGACATAAGACAAACAAAAGTGGGAGTTCTTGCCAGGAGGTCATGCAAGAAGCAAAGAAACAAATAAATAAAAATAAATAAAACAAATTCTTTAGGCAGAAAGAAATGACAAAGGCCATAAATGTATATGTATATGAAGAATGGTTGAGAAGAACTAAGTGAAAGCAAAATAAAGTTTTATTTTCTTATTTTTTAAAATTTATTTTTATTTACTTATTTACTAGAGACAGAGAGAGTGAGGGGGACAGAGAGAATGGGCCCATCAGGGCCTCTAGCCACTGCAAAGAACTCGAGATGCATGAACCACCTTGTGCATCTGGCTTACGTAGGACATGAAAAATTGAACCTGGGTCCTTAGGCTGTGCAAGCAGGTGCCTTAACCACTAAGCAATCTCTCCAGCCCTTATTTTCTTATTATTAATTGCTTTATTTTTTGAGGTAAGAACTCACGCTAGCCCAGGCTGACCTAGAATTCACTCTGTATCCTCCTACCTCTGCCTCCTGAGTGCTAGATTCAAGGTCTGCACCACCACACCCAGCAAGTTAGCCAAAGCAGAGTGCAAATGTGCTGGAAATGGTGGCACAAAGCTTTCATCCCAGAACTTGAGAGGTGGAGTCAGGAGGATCAGGAGGTCATCCTCAGCTACTCAGAGAGTTTGAAGAGAGCCCGGGCCACATGAGGCACTGCTCAAACCATCAAAAACAAGCAAATAAAGCCGGGCGTGATGGTGCACGCCTTTAATCCCAGCACTCAGGAGGCAGAGGTAGGAGGATTGCTGAGAGTTTGAGGCCACCCTGAGACTACAGAGTGAATTCCAGGTCAGCCTGAGCTACAGGGAGACCCTACCTCAAAAAACCAAAACAAACAAACAAACAAAAAGACCTAGTGTGTATTGCGTGGTTATAGCACATGTGTCGTGAAATGAATGGCAGTGACATCACGAGGATGAAAGGGAACAGTCCATTCTACACAGGAAGAGGTACAGTAAGCCCTGTATGTTATTTGAAGGCGCACTTACCAGTCACTCGCCCTCTCTCGGAGGTGCTGAGGGATCTAACCCTGGGCCTTTGTCCCCGCTAGACAAGTGATGTATCAATGAGTCACACCCCAAAACCCAGAGCAAGCTCCCTACATTTCAAAGGCCATGATCTCTGATTGGTAACAGTGTAATTGAGCTAGAAGCTAATTAGAAAATTATTTAAATTCTTACATGTGTGGAAATGTTAGAACACACCGTTATGTACAGGTTCAAAAACCACATTGAGGGGCTAGAGACAGGTAAAGGTGTTTGCTCCACAAACCTGCCAACTGGGGTTCAGATCCCCAGCATCCCGTAAAGCCAGACTTGCACAATGGTGTATGTGTCTGTAATATCAGCACACATATGGCAGTGACAGAGGCAGAGGCAGGAACATCCCGAAGCCATCTCCCTCATAAATATAGAAGCACAATCCTAATCAACATATTAGGAATCCAAATCCAACGATTTGTTAAAAATAACTTAATAAGGGCTGGAGAGATGGCTTAGCGGTTAAGGCGCCTGCCTGTGAAGTCTAAGAATGCTTGTTCAAATCTCTAGGTCCCACCTTTAGCCAGATGCAAAAGTGATGCAAGTGTGCAATGCCATGTACACAAGGGGGCGCATGCATCTGGAGTTCTTTCCTTCCCTGGGGTGCCCATTCTCTGCTCTTTCTCTGTCTCTCAAAGAAAAAAATAAAAAGATAAATTAAAAAGCCAGGCATGGTGGCGCATTGAGACTTAGTGATTTTACCAGAGTGAGACCCTACCTCACAACAAAAAAAAAAAAAAAAAAAAACAAAAAAGTTAATATATTGTTCATTTAGTGATGAAAAGACAGATTAATATTCATAAAAAATAAACCCTAACAATAATTATCATGTTATTTCAGTAATAATTCTAAAAAGAAGAAAATCATGATTACCTTGATAAATGCAGCTCAAACATTTGAAAAAATGCAACATAGGGGGCTGGAGAGATGGCTTAGCAGCTAAGGCATTTGCCTGCAAAGCCAAAGGATCCCAGCTCGATTCTCCAGAACTCACGTAAGCCAGATGCACAAAGGGGGCGCCCTCATCTGGAATTCGTTTGCAGTGGCTGGAGGCCCTGGCACACCCATTCTCTCCTTCTTTCTCTCTCTTTCTCTCTCTCAAATAAATAAATAAAATATATTTTTATTTTATTTTATTTTTTTAATTTTTTAAAAATATTTTTTATTTATTTGCAAGGAGAGAGAGAGAGAGGGAGGCAGACACAGAGAGAATGGGCACACCAGGGCCTCTAGCCACTGCAAACGAACTCCAGATGCAGGCGCCCCTTGTGCATCTGGCTTACATGGGTTCTGGAGAATCGAACCGGGATCCTGTGGCTTGGCAGGCAAACACCTTAACCGCTAAGCCATTTCTCCAGCCCATAAAATATATTTTTTAAAAAATGCAGCTTAGACACATCATTAAAAGCCTCAACAAATTAGGAATATTAAAAAAAAAAATTCCAATAGTGAATTTCAGGTCAGTCTGGGCTATAGCAAAACCCTACCTAGAAAAAAAAACAACCCAATAGTGCCTGTTGTGGTGTCCCATGCCTTTGATCCCAGCACTCAGGAGGGAGAGGGTGGAGGATAGCTATGAGTTTGAGGCCAGCCTGGGACTACAGAGTGAGTTCTCAGTCAACCTGGACTAAAGTGAGACCCTACCTTGAAAAAAACAAAACAAAAACAAAATAAAATTTTTAAAAAAGGACTAGAGAGCAGTTAGACACTTAGAGCTGCTGAAGAGATGGCTCAGTCGTTAAAGGTACTTGCTTGCAAAGCCTGACAACCCGAGTTTGATTTCCCAGTACCCATGTAAAACAACACACACAAAGTGGTCAATGTGGTTTGCAGTGGCTGGAGACCCTGGCGTGCCCAGACCCTCTTTATCTCTCTTTCTCTCTCAAATAAATAAATAAAATATTACAAGAAGGAGGACTGGAGAGATGGCTTTGCGGTTCAAGTGCTTACTTGAGAAGCTTAAGGACCCTGGTTCAATTCCCTAGTAGCCACGTAAGCCAGCTGCACAAGGTGAAGCATGCATCTGGAGTTCATTTGCAGTGGCTGGAGGCCCTGGTGTGCCCATTCTCTCTGTCTGTCTCTTTCTCTCAACTAAATAAAGTAATTAAATATTACAAAAATAACAAAAAAAAAAAAAAAAAAAAAACAAGGGCTGGGAAGATGGAAAAAAGAAAAAGAAAAAGAAATTCCATAATCTAATACTGTTTCTTGGTCCACACAGTATTCAGGACAGGTAAAGGGAGATGGAGATAAGGTAGGAGGAAACACAGTCACACGTAATTGTTATCAAGGCTCTGTTTCTTATGTTGAATTTGGGTTCTCATGGACTTCTGTGGAACAAATAAAACATGCATGAACATGGTAGCAGGATGTCATAAATTAGGGTTCGGAAGTGTGGTCCCTAGGCCACATCACCTGGAAACTTCCAATTTCCAATAGCCTTGCCCAGACCCACAGAAACAGGAGTTCTGGGAGTGGGGTTCTGCAACATGCATTTCATTGAAGTCTGATAGACCTCAAACTTTCTGGTTTAGTTAGCAGAGGTAGGAGGATCACTGTGAGTTCAAGGCCAGCGTGGAACTACAGTGTGAGTTCCAGGTCAGCCTGGTCTAGAGTGAGACCCTATCTCAAAAAAAAAAAAAGAAAAAAGAAAAAAAGAAAGAAAGAAAGAAAGAAAGGGGGGGCCGGGCGTGGTGGCGCACGCCTTTAATCCCAGCACTCGGGAGGCAGAGGTAGGAGGATTGCCATGAGTTCAAGGCCACCCTGAGACTACATAGTTAATTCCAGGTCAGCCTGGGCCAGAGTGAGACACTACCTCGAAAAACCAAAAAAAAAAAAAAAAAAAAAAAAGAAAGAAAGAAAGAAGGAAGGAAGGAAGGAAGGAAGGAAGGAAGGAAGGAGGGAAGGAAGAAATTATTCCAGACCCTTGCGCCACCTAGTGAGCATGTGCGACCTTGCGCTTGCCTCACCTTGTACGTCTGCCTTATGTGGGATCTGGAGAGTCAAACTTTGGTCCTTTGGCTTTCTAGGCAAACGCCTTAAGCACTAAGCCATCTCTCCAGCCCGCTGCCAAGTACTTCTTAATACTAGAATACACATCCAAGGTTGAAAGCAGGCTCAGGAAGTAAGATGACATCTATAACCTTGGAAATTTTGCTTCAGTTGGAAGTGAGCAGAGAAAGCACATTCCTTTAGCACACAGTGGCTAACCTCCAGGACAGGAGACAGCATGCAGGCCGTGTGTCAGGCCCGTGCATCCCGCCCCCTGGGACAAAGCTTGGTGTGGGGAGGGCAGCGGTGCTGTGCAGCGGTGGGGAGCAGAATGTGGTCTTCCATTGCCACGGTACCTTATGAACCTCTGCCAACTCGTAGTCCATCCTTGCTGCCCTCTTCAGAAAACCAGATTTGGTGGTAATGACTTTGGGTCTGGGAGCTGTGATTCTCGGTTGCGTCACAAAATCTGGGAGACATGACTCGAGTTCCACTAATCCTATGGGAAGGAAGGACATGCTTTTGCGGGTGCAGTTCTGACACTGAACACAAGGGAAGTTGATTATTAATCGTAGTAGCTGTTTGCCAAGTGGTTTTACTGGGATCGTTGGTGAAGGTATAACTGATGTACTACAATGAACTGTCCCTGAAAGGAACTGGTTATAACCTTCCCAGGCACACTGCTGTGTAACTGACTGATATTCTCAGTGACCTGGGATGTAAGGTGAGAAATGCATAAAAAATATGCACTATGAAAAGTTATATGCAGCAGAAAATTAGTGATCCTGAGACACACAGTGCCACCATCCTAAAGTGAATGTCACTGGTTCATCTTTTTGCTCTGGAGACAGTCGCCCAGAGTTAGAACTCAAGAGTGTGGCCATCAACTCGTGGGCTTGGCCACATGACGTTTCAGGCTGTGAACCAAAATCTAAATAATTTAAACACACCTCTTGGACTTGATAAAACCATAACCCCTCCATGAATTTATTACCTGGTGACCCATTGTCTTGTTGCCTAGCTTTTTAAAAACAAATTTTAAAATATTTTATCTACTTATTTAAGAGAGAAAGAGGCAAACAGAAAGAGAAAGGATGGGCACGCCAGGGCCTTCAGTCACTGCAAACAAACTCCAGATGCATGCACCACCTTGTGGGTCTGGTTTCACATGGGTCCTGGGGAACTGAACCAGGGTCCTTTGGCTTTGCACACAAGTACCTTAACCACTAGGCCAACTCTCTAGCCCATGTTGCCTAGAGTTTTGAAAGTTCTTTAAAGGATGATTTCATTATAAATGTCTTGCTTACTTCATAAAGCTGGTATTAAAAAGGTTTCAGGGTTTTTTCCATGAATAAAACTTATTCATGGAAAAGCCTTTATTCATTCACATATCTACTTATTTTGAAATCGGTGCCTTGTTATGCTGCTCAGGCTGGTCCCAGACTGAGACTCAAGTGATCTGCCTGCCTCAGACTTCTTAGCAGCTGGGGCCACAGACATGTGCTACCACATCTAGCTAAAGTCTTTAAATGTTCAGTAGCTAACTAAATATACTCTTTGCTAAATTATGCTAGTGTGTTTCTTTTCTTTGTTTAGGTCAGTAGGTTTTTTTTTTTTTTTTTTTTTTTTTTTTTTCAAGGTAGGGTCTCACTTTAGCTCAGGCTGACCTGGAATTCACTATGTAGTCTCAGGGTGGCCTTGAACTCACAGCAATCCTCCTACCTCTGCCTCCCGAGTGCTGGGATTAAAGGCGTGCGCCACCATGCCCAGCAGTAGTTTTTTTTTTTGAGGCAAGCCCAACAGTCTGGTCTTTTTTTAAAATGTGTATGTGTGTGAGAGAGAGAGAGAGAGGAAGAGAGGGAGAAAGAGAGAGAGAAAGAAAGAATTGGTGCACCAGGGCCTCCAGCCACTGCAATCAAACTCCAGTTGCATGTGCCCCTTGTGCGCATATGTGACGTTGCACGCTTGCATCACTGTGCGTCTGGCTTACGTGGGACCTGGAGAGTGAAACACAAGTCCTTAGGTTTTGCAGCCAAGTGCCTTAACTGCCAAGCCATCTCTCCAGCCCTAGGTCAGTAATTTTTACTGCTCTGCATGTGTTTACTGGTGAGCACACAAAACCCATTTATTGATTTTTAAAAAAAAATATTTTGGATGGAGGGAAGTACCATGGGATATTGTCTACAATTAAAGAAGTTGTCAATAAAAAGTATGTTGTTTGCCTTTAACTTTGAGTTTGTATAGTTGACGCATATGTCTGAGGCAGCTCTCTTCTATAACTTCTGACTGTAAATTGTGTACCTTCATAGGTGTCAAGATAGCGGTTCTTGACGACAAAGTCCTCAGCGTTGTCTGGGAAGCGACCAAGGCGAGTGAGAGGTCCATAGACCTGGGATGCGTAGTCAGAATAGTCCTTGATGATGTCTCTTCTCTCCAGCTTCCCTTCTATGTTCTTCTGCTTCCTCATAAGCCTTCTGATTGCTGAAATAAAAAAAATCTAAGCCGGGAATGGTGGCGCACGCCTTTAATCCCAGCACTTGGGAGGCAGAGGTAGGAGGATCGCCGAGAGTTCGAGGCCAACCTGAGACTACATAGTTAATTCCAGGTCAGCCTGGACCAGAGTGAGACCCTACCTTGAAAAACCAAAAAAAAAAAAAAAAAAAAAAAAAAAAAAAAACTTCCCTAATTATTTTCCAAATGCAGTTCTCAATTATAAATCCAGGATAGGGCTGAAGAAATGGCGTAGCAGTTAAGGCGCTTGCCTGCAAAGCCAAAGGACCCAGGCCGATTCCCCAGTGCCCATATAAGTCAGACGCACAAGGTGGCACATGCATCTGGAGTTTGTTTGCAGTGGCTGGAGGCCCTGGGTGTCCATTCCCTCTCTCTCTATCTCTCTCTCCCTTCCTCCTTCTTTCTCTCTCTCTCTGTCAAATAAATAAATTAAAATGAAATATTTGAAAATAAATAAATAAATAAATAAATACAGGATAGTGAGCCAATTCTACTTCTATTCATCAGGAAGCTACTGATCAGAAAGAATGTCATGACTCACCACAGCCAGCACGTAACGCTAGACACGGAGTCCTGCCACCTGTTGTGGCATCACAATGCTATGAAACGGGCAGCAGGGACAGAAGCTGAATCAGCTAGCATCCTCTGTTGGTAGGTACCAAAAACAGTATGTAACTGCAAACTTTTATGAGCTCTGGGCCAATAAGTAGTATTGAATAAAAGTTTGCTGGGGCTGGAGAGATGACTCAGCAGTTAAAGGCACTTGTTTTCAAAGCCTGATGGTCCAGGTTCAATTCCCCTGTGCCCATGTAAAGCCAGATGCACAGGGTGGTACGTGTGTGGAGTTCACTTGCCCATTCTCTCTCTGTCTTCCTCTTCTTTCTCTCTCAAATGATATATATATATTAATATTTTATTTATTTATTTGACAGCGAGAGAGAGGAAGAGGCAGAGAGAAAGAGAATGGGTGCACCAGGGATTCCAGACACTGCAAATGAACTCCAGACGTGTGCGCCCCCTTGTGCATCTGGCTTACCTGGGTCCTGGGGAATCGAACCGGGGTCCTTAGGTTTCTCAGGCAAACGCCTTAACTGCTAAGCCATTTCCCCAGCCCAAAAATAGATAAACACTTTTCAAAGTTTGTTAAATGACTGAAAGCAACTCAAAGCAAATGGAAACTATATGCTCAGTACAGAATTAGAGAAACTCATCTTCACTGCATGAAAAGTTAGCAGGAGCCGGGCATGGTGGCGCACGCCTTTAATCCCAGCACTCGGGAGGCAGAGGTAGGAGGATCGCCATGAGTTCGAGGCCACCCTGAGACTACATAGTGAGTTCCAGGTCAGCCTGGACCAGAGTGAGACCCTACCTCAAAAAAAAAAAAAAAAAAAAAAAGTTAGCAGGGAGGGCTGCGGGCTGCTCTTGGCCAACACCAGAATAACCAGGTGCCGAGCTTTAGCTTTCTGGCAGGCGTGGCAGGGTGGAGAGGCGCCCCCTGCAGTGGAGCATCCGTCCGAGGGGTCAAGCTTCCATCGCCACCCGCTCTTCTCTCACATCTCCCTTCAGAGCTCCCCTCTGACAGCTCTCCCCAGCCAGGGCACTCTCAGTGGGCATGAAATCACAGTGCAATATCGTAAAGTCATGTTGCGGGAGGGGACCCTAGTGCCCCTGCTGTCTTGTGGTCACTGTGTGCAGCTTGGTTTTAGAATTTCATCAGAATAGCATTTTGTTATCGATCTGTAAGAGTCAAATCTGGGGCTGGAGAGATGGCTTAGCGGTTAAGGCGCCTGCCCGCTAAGCCTAAGAACGCTGGTTCCAATCTCCAGGTCCCACGTTTAGCCAGATGCAAAGTGACACAAGGGCGCAATGCCGCACTTGACCCCAAAGGGGCGCACATATCTGGATTTCGTTCACAGCAGCTGAGAGACTGCTGGTGCGCCCATTCTCTTATCTGTCTCCCTCTCCTTCTCTATCTGTTTCTCTCTGTGTCTCTCTCCAAAAATAAATAAAATAATTTTTTAAAAATTAAAAAAAAATTTTTTTAAAGAGTCAAATCTGGGTTGGAGAGATGGCTCGTCAGTTAAGTTGTGTGCTTGTAAAGCCTAATGACTCAGGTTCGATTCCCCAGAACCCAGATAAAGCCAGGTGCACAAAGTGGTGCATGCATTTGGAGTTTGCTTGCAGTGGCTGGAGGGCCGGTGCATCCATTCTCTCTTTCTCTCTCTGTCTTCTCTCTTCGTGTGCAAATAAATTAATTTTTAAAAAAGCACCAAATCCATCATTAGTTATGTCATATATTGAAAATAAGAATGCTAACATCTAAATAAATATCTAACAGATAATTAAGTTAAAAGTCATTTCCTGAGGCTGGAGAGATGGTTCAGTGGTTAAAAGCACTTGCTAGCAAAGCCTGATGGCCCTGGTTCGATTCTCCAGTATCCATGTAAGGACAGATGCACAAAATGGCACATGCACCTGGAGTTAGTTTGCAGTGGCAGGAGGTTCTAGCACACCCATAAATTCACTAAAAATATTTTTAAGTAATAATTTAACTTTCATAATGGTTTTACCTTTCCTGATCAATAATAATTTTGAATGATTTTTAAATTTTTCTTAATATTTTTATTTTTTAACTTTTCTCTCAAATAAATAAATATTTTTTTAAAAATTAAATGTGGGGGCTGAAGAAATGGCTTAGCAGTTAAGGCTTTTGCCTGTGAAGCCAAAGGATCCCAGTTCAATTCTCCAGGACCCATGTAAGCCAGATGCACAAGGGGCACATGCATCTGGAGTTTGTTTGCAATGGCTAGAGGCCCTGGCATGCCCATTCTCTCTCTGTCTGCCTCTCTTCTATCTTTCTCTCTGCTTGCAAATAAATAAATAAATAAACATTAAAAAAAAGTCTAAAGTCGGGCGTGGTGGTGCACACCTTTAATCCCAGCACTTGGGATGCAGAGGTAGGAGGATTGCTGTGAGTTCGAGGCCACCCTGAGACTACATAATTAATTCCAGGTCAGCCTGGGCTAGAGTGAGACACTACCTCGAAAAACCAAAAAAAAAAAAAAAAAAAGTCTATTCATTAAAAAAAATTAAATGTGGGGGGCTTAGCAGTTAAGGTGTTTGCCTGCAAAGCCAAGGGATACTGGTTTGATTCTCGGCCCTGGGTGTCCATTCCCTCTCTCTATCTCTCTCTCTCCCTTCCTCCTTCTTTCTCTCTCTCTGTCAAATAAATAAATTAAAATGAAATATTTGAAAATAAATAAATAAATAAATACAGGATAGTGAGCCAATTCTACTTCTATTCATCAGGAAGCTACTGATCAGAAAGAATGTCATGACTCACCACAGCCAGCACGTAACGCTAGACACGGAGTCCTGCCACCTGTTGTGGCATCACAATGCTATGAAACGGGCAGCAGGGACAGAAGCTGAATCAGCTAGCATCCTCTGTTGGTAGGTACCAAAAACAGTATGTAACTGCAAACTTTTATGAGCTCTGGGCCAATAAGTAGTATTGAATAAAAGTTTGCTGGGGCTGGAGAGATGACTCAGCAGTTAAAGGCACTTGTTTTCAAAGCCTGATGGTCCAGGTTCAATTCCCCTGTGCCCATGTAAAGCCAGATGCACAGGGTGGTACGTGTGTGGAGTTCACTTGCCCATTCTCTCTCTGTCTTCCTCTTCTTTCTCTCTCAAATGATATATATATATATATATATATTATATATATATATTAATATTTTATTTATTTATTTGACAGCGAGAGAGAGGAAGAGGCAGAGAGAAAGAGAATGGGTGCACCAGGGATTCCAGACACTGCAAATGAACTCCAGACGTGTGCGCCCCCTTGTGCATCTGGCTTACCTGGGTCCTGGGGAATCGAACCGGGGTCCTTAGGTTTCTCAGGCAAACGCCTTAACTGCTAAGCCATTTCCCCAGCCCAAAAATAGATAAATACTTTTCAAAGTTTGTTAAATGACTGAAAGCAACTCAAAGCAAATGGAAACTATATGCTCAGTACAGAATTAGAGAAACTCATCTTCACTGCATGAAAAGTTAGCAGGAGCCGGGCATGGTGGCGCGCACGCCTTTAATCCCAGCACTCGGGAGGCAGAGGTAGGAGGATCGCCATGAGTTCGAGGCCACCCTGAGACTACATAGTGAGTTCCAGGTCAGCCTGGACCAGAGTGAGACCCTACCTCAAAAAAAAAAAAAAAAAAAAAAAAAAAAAAAGTTAGCAGGGAGGGCTGCGGGCTGCTCTTGGCCAACACCAGAATAACCAGGTGCCGAGCTTTAGCTTTCTGGCAGGCGTGGCAGGGTGGAGAGCGCCCCTGCAGTGGAGCATCCGTCCGAGGGGTCAAGCTTCCATCGCCACCCGCTCTTCTCTCACATCTCCCTTCAGAGCTCCCCTCTGACAGCTCTCCCCAGCCAGGGCACTCTCAGTGGGCATGAAATCACAGTGCAATATCGTAAAGTCATGTTGCGGGAGGGGACCCTAGTGCCCCTGCTGTCTTGTGGTCACTGTGTGCAGCTTGGTTTTAGAATTTCATCAGAATAGCATTTTGTTATCGATCTGTAAGAGTCAAATCTGGGGCTGGAGAGATGGCTTAGCGGTTAAGGCGCCTGCCCACTAAGCCTAAGAACGCTGGTTCCAATCTCCAGGTCCCACGTTTAGCCAGATGCAAAATGACACAAGGGCGCAATGCCGCACTTGACCCCAAAGGGGCGCACATATCTGGATTTCGTTCACAGCAGCTGAGAGACTGCTGGTGCGCCCATTCTCTTATCTGTCTCCCTCTCCTTCTCTATCTGTTTCTCTCTGTGTCTCTCTCCAAAAATAAATAAAATAATTTTTTAAAAATTAAAAAAAAATTTTTTTAAAGAGTCAAATCTGGGTTGGAGAGATGGCTCGTCAGTTAAGTTGTGTGCTTGTAAAGCCTAATGACTCAGGTTCGATTCCCCAGAACCCAGATAAAGCCAGGTGCACAAAGTGGTGCATGCATTTGGAGTTTGCTTGCAGTGGCTGGAGGGCCGGTGCATCCATTCTCTCTTTCTCTCTCTCTGTCTTCTCTCTTCGTGTGCAAATAAATTAATTTTTAAAAAAGCACCAAATCCATCATTAGTTATGTCATATATTGAAAATAAGAATGCTAACATCTAAATAAATATCTAACAGATAATTAAGTTAAAAGTCATTTCCTGAGGCTGGAGAGATGGTTCAGTGGTTAAAAGCACTTGCTAGCAAAGCCTGATGGCCCTGGTTCGATTCTCCAGTATCCATGTAAGGACAGATGCACAAAATGGCACATGCACCTGGAGTTAGTTTGCAGTGGCAGGAGGTTCTAGCACACCCATAAATTCACTAAAAATATTTTTAAGTAATAATTTAACTTTCATAATGGTTTTACCTTTCCTGATCAATAATAATTTTGAATGATTTTTAAATTTTTCTTAATATTTTTATTTTTTTAACTTTTCTCTCTCTCAAATAAATAAATATTTTTTTAAAAATTAAATGTGGGGGCTGAAGAAATGGCTTAGCAGTTAAGGCTTTTGCCTGTGAAGCCAAAGGATCCCAGTTCAATTCTCCAGGACCCATGTAAGCCAGATGCACAAGGGGCACATGCATCTGGAGTTTGTTTGCAATGGCTAGAGGCCCTGGCATGCCCATTCTCTCTCTGTCTGCCTCTCTTCTATCTTTCTCTCTGCTTGCAAATAAATAAATAAATAAACATTAAAAAAAAGTCTAAAGTCGGGCGTGGTGGTGCACACCTTTAATCCCAGCACTTGGGATGCAGAGGTAGGAGGATTGCTGTGAGTTCGAGGCCACCCTGAGACTACATAATTAATTCCAGGTCAGCCTGGGCTAGAGTGAGACACTACCTCGAAAAACCAAAAAAAAAAAAAAAAAAAAAGTCTATTCATTAAAAAAAATTAAATGTGGGGGGCTTAGCAGTTAAGGTGTTTGCCTGCAAAGCCAAGGGATACTGGTTTGATTCTCCAGGACCCACATAAGCCAGATGCACAAGGCAGCGCATGCATGTGGAGTTCGTTTGCAGTGGCTGGAGGCCCTGGCACACACATTCTCTCGCTCTCTGCCTCTTTCTCTCTCTCAAATAAATAAATAAAATAAAAAATTAAATGTTAAAATTTTAAATTTTCATAGAAATTTTACTTGAATTTTTTGTTTGTTTGTTTTGAAGTAGGATCTTGCTCTGGCCCAGGCTGACCTAGAATTCACTATGTATTCTCAGGCTGGCCTCAAACTCAAGGCGATCCTCCTACTTCTGCTTCCCAAATGCTGAGATTAAAGGCGTGCACCACCACGCCCAGTTTAATTTGAGTTTTTAATTTTTTTTGTTTATTTATTTGAGAGTGACAAGCAGAGAGAGAAAGAGGCAGATACAGAGGGAGAGAATGGGCGCGCTAGGGCCTCCAGCCACTGCAAATGAACTCCAGATGTATGTGCCACCTTGTGCATTTGGCTTACCTGGGTCCTGGGGAATCGAACCTTGAACCAGGGTCCTTAGGCTTCACAGGCAAGTGCTTAACTGCTAAGCCATCTCTTCAGGCCCTAATTTGAGTTCTGATGTGTGCACATGTGAGTACAGGCATGCACATGCCACAGCACACATGTGGTGCTCAGGGGCTAGTTTCAGGTGCTGGGCCCATCCTTCCACCTCGTTTTGAGGCAGCCTCTCACTGCTCACTGCTTTGTTCACCAGGCTCGCTGGCCCTCAAGCTTCCAGGAAATTTTCCCATCTCCATGTCTCATTTTGCCATAGGCATGTTGACAGGATAGAAGCTGTCCACAGCTTCAGACTTTTACATGGATTCTGGGGATCTGAACTCAGGCACTTAACTTGCATAGCAAGCACTTTATCCACTGACACATTGTCCCATCCCTTAACTTGAATTTTTAGTGTAGTTAATTTGCTCTGAATAAATAGTAAGCTACATGGCCCCTGTTTTTATATATGAAATGTAAACGTATAATTATAGCATATATGAATATATATGCAATATATGTTAACATATATTAGAAAAAGTCAATTAGTTAAAAAAAAAAACAGACTGAATTTTCACCTTTAGGGAACAATACATGAAACATACACACAGTTGAGCAACAGGCTTTCTATCCAGAGCTTTGGCCCATACACATGGGGTGCCCAATACAAACACTCACACATGGACACACCTCATAACTTAGAAAGGGGTTTTCCTCCACTCTTCCATATTTGAAAAATAACTTCTCTCTCACCCCTTACCTGTTGGATGTACCAGGACCAACTCATCACAGCTAAGCCAGGCTTGGTCAGAGGCCCAAAGCAAAGCCCACCCCCCTTTCTGGGCTGATCTTGCTGCACGTTACTTGATACGTGTGTGCGCTGGATGTAGGCCACTTTTGCCTCCTTCGCTTCCTGCAGCCGACACCACTGGGCGTTCAAGTGCTTCGTGTCCAACTCGTTCTGATTCTCTTCGCGCTTCTTCAACAGCTCTTTCAGAATCTCCAGGCGCAGCTCCTGCAGTCTTCAGGCAAAGGACAGGGCGTCAGGACACACGAGGCATTGCAAACGGGGTGTTCAGAGAGTGGAGCCACAGCGGGCCATTGTGGCAAATGCACTGCGGGGGGACACACACACGCAATAGCGGATCATTCTCTCTTCCCACACACACGTGCACACACGCATGTACATGTGCACACGTGCAGTTATGGAGGATGAAGAGCAGATGGCAGGCAGCTGGGAACAAGAGATCTGTGGACAATTCCGGGTCTACCAGAGAAGTGACAGAAACTGAGGTGCGGTGGGCCATGCTGAGGATGAGTGCGGCAGGGCCACTGCTGGCCCACAGTAGACACTCTTTCATGTTCCCTTTTCCTTTCTAAGTCTGTGCTCCTCTCCCACCTTCCCTCGTGTTCTCTAGGGCTGCGCTGCACACAGGTCCAGTCATATGGAAGAGGTCCTCGGTCCAGGTGCTTCTGAACCTGTGCTTCTGTCTCCTGACTCTCCTGCTGTCCTTTTAAAATATTTTATTTATTTATTTATTTGAGAGAGAAAGAAAGAAGCAAAGAGACAGAGAGAGAATGGGCACACCAGAGCCTCCAGCCACTGCAAACTAACTCCAGACGCATGCGCCCCCTTGTGCATTTGGCTTCAAGTGGGTCCTGGGGAATCGAACCTGGGTCCTTTGGCTTTGCAGGCAAGCACCTTAACCACCGAGCCATCTCTCCAGCCCCTCCTGCTGTCTTGTGACAGTCTCCAAAACAACTCCTTTGTTTCCCCAAGAAAGCTCTGTTTGCCCGCACCCATTTCCTTTGTTGATGTTTTTCTTCGGAGCGTCTTGGACATCTCTCTCCTAACCTGGACTTCCTGCTGTCAGTCACCTCTCCTTCTCTTCTCTGCTCCACACAGCCGTCATGCTTTCCTTTCTCAAAATAAAGCTCTTAGCACATATTACGTCTACTTACAAACTCATTCATATGTGTATCCATATCCAAAGCAGGGCACAATGAACAAGACAAAACCCCTCTTGAGAAGCATGATGCTTTTTAAAAGAGTTACTTATTTATTTATTTATTTATTTATTTATTTATTTATTTATTTATTTATTTATTATGACAGAGAAAAGGAGAATGAGAGAATAGGCACATCAGGGCCTCTGGCCACCACAAATGAACTGCAGACACATGCACCACCATATGCAATTGGCTTACGTGGGACATGGAGAATCAAATCTGGGTCCTTAGGCTTCACAGGCAGGCGTCTTAACTGCTAAACCATCTCTCCAGCCCACATGATGCTTTTATTATTATTTTATTATTATTTCTTTTTCTTTATTTGTAAGCAGAGAGAGGGAGGGAGGGAGAGACTGGGCACAACGGGGCCTCTAGCCAACTACAAACGAACTCCAGATGCACTTGCCACTTTGTGCATCGGGCTGTACATGGCTACTGGGGAATCATAGGCTTTGCAGGCAGGCGCCTTAAGTGCTGAGCCATCTCTCCAGCCCTTGTTGTCATTTTAGAGAGTACTCCTACTTGTCTTTTAAATGTTTATTATATTTAAAAATCGCTGCCATGCTATGCCAGCAGCAGCCTCACACATCTCATGCTCATCACATCTCTTGATCAGGTTAAGAGGCCATAGTACGTGACTGACCTATGCTGTCCAGGTCACCGGGCAGCATTCACACAATGATGAAATCACCCTGCAACGCAGCTCTCAGAACAGGCTCCCCGTGCCGCACTAGGCTCACCTTACTTTACCTCAGTCTCTCCAACTGCATTATGGACACGATTCCTCCCTTGTCAGGTTGTCGTGAGCTTTAAATGAGTTAATGTACACAGAGTGCCAGAACGGTTCTCAAACCTGAGTGTGCACCACAATAATCTAGAAGGCTTGCTATGACAAACTGTTGGGCCCCACTCTGATTCAGTAGGTCTGACACCACTGGCCTGTGGGCTCCACTCTGGATGTCACTGCCTTGGAACACAGTTGGGCACATTCAGCAATCTGTGGGTTTCCGTGTTCTATAAGGATCTTCACCATTACTCACCATTATAGATGCTATCATCATCATCATCCACCAATGGCTTCATGCTCTCCTTCCACACCCACCAAGTCATTCATCTCAAACAGAATAAGCTGTAGCATTTGTGTACGGAGTGGTACATTGCCTGGGAGCAGTCTGATGGGGGCTGGTCTGAAGGTCCCCTGCTTCATCTCCTGCCTCCCTCTCCTCCCCAGCCCCAGTTGGCCTAAATTACTCTGCTAGAGTCCAGAAAATTCCTATTCATCCATGCTTCCCCATCCCACAGCACAAAGCTCACACACAGAAGGGACTCAAATGTGTTTATTAAAATTGTGTGCAGAGATGGCTTGGGGGGAAAATGTTTGTGCCACTCAAGCCTGACCCCCAGACCTCACCTAAAAAGCTGGAAGTTAAATTTTAAAATAATAATTATTATTATGGGCTGGAAAGATAACTCAGTGATTAAGGCACTTGCCTGCAATGCCAAATGACCAGAGTTCAATTCCTCAGTACCCATGTAAAAAAGCCAGATGCACAAAGTGGTGCATGCACCTGGTGTTTGTTTGTAGTGGCTGGAGGCCCTGGCATACCCATTCTCATTCTCTCTCTCTCCTCACTCTCTGCTTGCAAATAAATAAATACAAATATTTTTAGCCGGGTGTGGTGGCACATGCCTTTTAATCCCAGCACTTGGGAGGCAGAGGTAGGAGGATCACTATGAGTTCAAGGCCACCCTGAGACTCCATAGTGAATTCCAGGTCAGCCTGGGCTAGAAAAACAAAACAAACCAACTATATATATATATATATATATATATATATTTTTTTTTTAAAGGGGGTTCTGGAGAGATGACTTAGCAGTTAAGGTGCTTGCCTAAGGACCCAGGTTCAATTCCACATTACCCACATAAGCCTGATGCACAAAGTGACGCATGTGTCTGGAGTTTGTTTACAGTGGCTGGAGGCCCTAGTGCACCCATTCTCTCTCCATCTGCCTCTCCTCCCACCACTCTCAAATAAATAAAATATTTTTTAAAAAGCTGGAAGCATGACAGGCTTTTGCAGCCCCAGCACAGGGATGGTGAGGCAGGAGGATTTCCTGCAAGCTCGTGGCAAGCACAGCAAAGAGTGACAGAGCGAGAATCCAGAGCGAGAAACCCCGCCTCAGATGAGGTGGACAGGCGAGGACCGACCTGAAAGTTGGCCTCTGACCTCCACATGCATGCCACTGCATATGTGCACCTCACACGCATGCACACACATACACACACAAATAATATGTGTGTGTGTGTATAAATTAAAAGTTAAAATAAAAACATACTCTCAAATGATGGTTTCACTCTGCCCAGACATAATCTTAATACTTTTTGTTTGTTTTTATTTATTTATTTGAGAGTTACAGAGACAGAGAGAGAGAGAGAATGGGCACACCAGGGCCTCTGGCCACTGCAAACAAACTCCAGATGCATGCGCCACCTTGTGCATCTGGCTTATATGGGTACTGGGGAATCGAGCCTCGAACCAGGGTCCTTAGGCTTCACAGGCAAGCACTTAACAGCTAAGCTATCTCCCCAGCCCATAACCTTAATACTTTTAATGCCTTCTGACAGGCACAGTCTTCTCCAAAGAATGCCAATCACTTTAAATGTCTTTTGAATTTATTTATTTATTTGAGAGAAGGGGAGAGGAAGAAAGAGAGAATGGGCATGCCAGGTTCTCCTGCCACTGCAAATAAACTCCAGATGCGGTGCATCTTGCTTTGTGTGGGCACTGGTGAATAAAAAAGTGAACAGAAGGGCTTTTAACCACTGATTCATCTCCCCAGCCTTCAGTATAAATCTCTACAGACAATATTAGGTAGCTTGACATTTGCTTTGTCCCTTCCCATGGCTTTCTAGTAAAAGACCACATAATTTGGATTCAGTCATAATTAGAAAGAACTGTTTATTAAAAAAAAAAAAAAAAGGAGGGCTAGAGAGATGACTTAGCGATTAAGGCACATGCCTGTGAAGCCTAAGGACCCAGGTTCAATTCTCCAGGTCCCACATAAGCCAGACGCACATGGTGGTACCTGCATCTGGAGTTCGTTTGCAGTGGCTAGAGGCCCTGTTGTGCCTATTCTCACTCTCTTTCTCTCTCTCTCCCTCTCTCTGACTATAATAAATAAATAAAAATCTTTTAAAAAAAAAAAAAAAAGGAGAAAGGAAGGAAGGAGGAAACATACCACACACACACACACACACACACACACACACACACCCCGTTCAGCAACAGAGCTGCTTCCTCTGAGCCCCTGACTCCTGCAAGTCGGAGGCCTGGTCAGCATCGCTGTGTAAGAGAGTGATCAGCACAGCCTGAATCTGAGGACAGCCTTGGCAAGTGCCCTTCCCTGCTTGCTTGTTAGGGAGTTACAGTCTTTGGTTCTAATGATTTCATGTCATTTCCATATATCAGCAACAACCTCATTACAAAAAAAGACCTCAGGGGCTGGAGAGATGGCTTAGTGGTTAAGGCGCCTGCCTCCTAAGCCTAAGAACGCCAGTTCCAATCTCGAGGTCCCATGTTTAGCCAGATGCAAAGTGATGCAAGGGCGCAATGCCGCACTTGACCACAAGGGGGCGCACACATCTGGATTTTGTTCGCAGCAGCTGAGAGGCTGCTGGTGTGCCCATCTCTATCTGTCTTCCTCTCCCTCTGTTTCTGTCTGTCTCTGTGACTCTCTCCAAAAAAAAAAAAAAAAAAAAACTCAGGGGCTGGAACCCATGAACCCATCCTCTCTCTCCCCACCGGGCATGGTGGTATAGGACTTTAATCTCAAGATTTGGGAGGCAGAGGTAGGAAGGATGCCTTGAGTTCGAGGCCAGCCTGAGACTACATAGGGGGCTAGAGCAAGACCCTACCTCAGGGGGAGAAAAAAAAGAGCTCAGGTAAAAATGATGTGAAACTTACGAAGATGTGCCTCAGCATACTGTTTTCTCGTGCTATCATGTAAGCTCATGGCTTTGTGGGTGAAGTCCACACTTTGTCTTTGAAACAGGAAGACCCCATAGTTCTCGCTAAAACTCAGGTAGCCTCTGATTCCAGCGCCAGGTGACCAAGGTCAGGGCTGCTGTTTGGTGGGTTCTGATGGCAGGCCTAGAACAGTGGCTTTGGGAATGAACCAAGGGGCCATATGAAAGGTGCTTTGCGGCCAGGCATGGTGGCGCACAACTTTCATCCCAGCGCTTGGGAGGCAGAGGTAGGAGGATCACCATGAGTTCAAGGCCACCCTGAGACTACATAGTGAAGTCCAGCTCAGCCTAAGCTAGAATGAGATCCTACCTTGAAAAAAAGAAAGAGAGGGCTGGAGAGATAGCTTAGCAGTTAAGGCACATGCCTGTGAAGCCTAAGGACCCTAGTACGATTCTCCAGGTCCCATATAAGCCAGATACACATGGTGGTGCACACATCTGGAGTTTGTTTGCAGTGGCTAGAGGCCCTGGCATGCCCATTCTCACTCTCTCTCCTCTCTCCCTCTCTCAAATAAATAAATAAATAAATATCTTTTAAAAAGAAAGAAAGAAAGAAAGAAAGAAAGAAAGAAAGAAAGAAAAAAGAAAGAAAGAAAGAAAGAGGGAGAGAGAGAGAATCTAGGGTTCTGTGACAGCTGAATAGACACTGAAGGAGAGGCCTGGAGCAGCTGCTGTGCTAGGCCGATCCTCACAGAGGGACCTTATTCCTGGGAAACGACACAGCTCCCACACCACATCAGGAGTGGGTGACTGCTCCTGAAAGAACCCAAAACCCAGCTTCCTAGCGGCTCAGACCGAGGAATACTTTCAAGACCAGGGAAGTGTGGAAATGGTTTCCAACCACATCAGCGTGTGGGCATGGCCCCGTCCACTCAGGAGTACCTGGCTCTCGGGGTGACAGTGCACTTACTTCTCGATCTCCTGCTCTCTGAAGGCCCACTCCTTCCTCTCCATCGCATCCATCATCTTCCTCCTCTTCTCAAACTGGGTGTTGTCGCTCAGCTCCGGGAGACTGGCCTCCCAGGCGCGCTTCTCGCGGGCCCGCTCTATCATCTCCACTTCAGCCTGTCCCGCTGGGAGACCGCGGCCTGCAGGAGACAGCACAGTGCAGGAACCCGAGGCCAGCCACATGTCAGCAGTGTGTGAATTTACTCCGGCCCTTGTTCTAAATTCAAGGGTTAGGACATGACATGATTCTTTTTGTTAAATTTTCTTCTCTTTCTTTCTTTCTTTCTTTTCTTTTTTTTTTTTTTTTTTTTGTTTTTTTTTTGAGGCAGGGTCTCACTCTAGCCCAGGCTGACCTGGAAATCACTATGTAGTCTCAGGGTGACCTCACACTCAAATCTGTGTCCTTAGGCTTCACAGGCAAGTGAATTAACTGCTAACCCATCACTCAGCCCCAGGAACTTTTCCAAGTATGAATGGACCATACTTAGATTTAACAACTATGCCTATATATTACATATCAAGTATGCTTTATCTTTTCCAATAAAATAAATTAAAAGATTAAACCTATAGTTGAGGGCTAGAAAGATGGCCCAGCAATTAAAGGCACTTGCTTGCAAAGCCTCTCGGCCTCAGTTTGATGACCCAGGACCCGCATAAAACCAGATGCACAAAGTGGTGCACGGGTCTGGAGTTTGTTTGCAATGGCTGTAGGAATAGTGCCCATTCTCCTCTTTCTCTCTCTCTTGTCTCTCAAATAAATAAGATTATATATAATATAAATTAACATAAATATATATTTATAATATATTTTATTATATATATAATATAACATATATCACATATATAATATATAAATATATTATATATTTTTATTATATATAATATATATAATACACACACATATGTATACACACACACACACACACACACACACAGAATGAGTTCCAGGTCAGCCTGGGCTAGAGTGAGACCCTACTTCAAAAAACCAAAAAATAAATAAATAGATAAATAACCAGGTGAAGGGATTCTCCACTCACACCAGCCTCCTCTCAAACTCAAGAAACGTGGAAGGAGGACAGCAGAGACCAACGGAGCCGCTTGTGAGGATTCTTAGAAAAGCAAAATCAGAAAATATGATCCTTTTAATTCTGGAAACTGCCACATTTATCCTCAGGAAGTGTATTTCTGTGCCTGCCTTCTGAGATTTCTTTGATGGTTCCTCCCCCATGCACAATTCTTCCCACGCTGCTTTCTGCAGGCCTCACAAATGTTTAGAGTTCACAGATTATATATAATTTTTACTTTCATTGAACATGGAGTTTATAGACGTCTTACTCTTGTTATTTTTATGTAACTTCGGAGAAAAGTATCTCATTTACACAGGATAACTGAGGTAGGAATTTGACTTAGAATTATTTGAAGGCATAAATTATTTGGGGAAGAAATTTTAACCTTAGAACTGGAGCTCAGCAATTAAAGGCATTTGTTTGCAAGGCCTTTAACTCTCTCTCTCTCTCTCTCTCTCGCTCTTAAATAAATAAATAAAAATAAAATATTTATTTGAGAGAGAGAGAGAGATACAGAAATAGGTAGGAAGAGAGAGAGAGAGAGAGAGAGAGAGAGAGAGAGAATGGGCATGCCAGGGCCTCCAGTCACTGCAAACAAATTCCAGATGCATGCACCTCCTTGTGCATCTGGCTTACATGGGTCCTGGGGAGTTGAACCTGGCTCCTTTGGCTTTGCAGGCAAATGCCCTAACCACTAAGCAATCTCTCCTGCCCTTAAAAATGTTTTATTTTTATTTATTTATTTGAGAGAGAGAGAAAGAAGCAGATAGAGAATGGGCATGTCAGAGCCTCCAGCTGCTGCAAATGAACTCCAGGTGCATGTGCCACCTTGTGCATCTAGCTTATGTGGGTCCTGAGAAGTTGAACCTGGGTTCTCTGGCTTTGAAGGCAAGTGCCTTAACCACTAGACCACCTCTCCAGCCCTAAAAATATTTTTAAAACATTTTATTTATTGATTGATTTGAAAGAGAGAGGCAGAGAGAGAGAATGGGTGCACCAGGGCTTCTAGCCACTGCAAACGAACTCCAGATGCATGCGCCCCCTTGTACATCTGGCTTACATGGGTCCTGGAGAGTTGAACTAAGATCTTTTGGCTTTTCAGGCAAATGCTTAACCGCTAAGCCATCTCTCCAGAAAGAACTCATAGAGCTAGAGTGATGGCTTAGCAGTTAAGGTGCTTGCCTAAGGTCCCAAGTTCGATTCTCCAGTGCTCATGTAAGCCATATGCATAAGGTGGTGGATGCATCTGGACTTTGTTTGCAGTGGCTTGGGGCCTTGGTGCATCCATACTCCATCTATCTGCCTCTGTCTCTTTCTCTCTCAAATAAATAAATAGTATTTTTAAAAATCAAAATAGAAATCCTACCCATTCAACATGAATTTTCTCATTCACAAATATAATCTGTGTCTCTTTTAATCAAATCTTTTAAAAATTTTTAAATTATTTATTTACAAAGAGAAAGAGAAAGCATGGACATGCCAGGGCCTCCTGCCACTACAAACTCCGGACACATGCACCATTTTGTATATCCGGCTTCACACAGGTACTGGGAATCAAACCTGGACTGTCAGGCTTTGCAATCAAGTGTCTTTAATGGCTTAGCCACCTTTCCAGTCCCAAATCTTTGATTTCTTAAAGAACCACTTATAATTTTTTTCTATAAATTCCTTCACATGTTTATTTATTAAGTGATATCCTAGCTGCATTCTTACTTGTTACAATTATGAATGTGCTTTTTCCCAATAATTTTAAAATTAAGCATTCACTGTCCATACAGAAAAGTTACTAGTCTCTGTATGTTGGTTTCATAATCATCTATCTTGTAGAACTCTCTTCTGAATTCTGATAGTTTATTTTATTAGATTTTAAGAATTTATTTATTTATTTATTTATTTATTTATTTATTTATTTGCAAGCAGAAGAGAGACAGACAGAGAGAATGATATGTACGCCAGGGTCCCCAGCCACTGCAATCAAACTCCAAATACGTGTGCCACTTTATGGGTACTGGGGATCTGAACTCCAGTTCTTAGGCTGTACAGACAAGCACCTTAACCACTGAGCCATCTCTCCAGCCCCTTTATTTGGTTTTGAAATGAGCATTGTCTACAAATAAAAATAGCTTCCCTGCTTCTATCTAATCCTCATTCCTCTTTTTTTTTTTTACCTTACTGAACAAACTCAGTATTTCGCAACCAGGGGCTATTGCAGGATTGGCCCAATGATGACGTGTTCGTTACAGCTCTGTGCACATGGGCTGTTACCCAGGCCAGCTTGCCTCCTGTGCCCCATCCCATGTGCTAAATGCTGGAAGCACTTCCTAATCAAGGTTACATGCCAACAGGTCGCCCATCAGCCCACTAGTTTCTGGGTGGGCAGGACCACAGCCAGGTCTCATACACTCTGGGCTAGGTAGGGCCTTTTCTACATAACTGACTAACAGAACAATAAGATGAGGGTACTTGCTTCACTTTGGGGGTAAATCCCATCTTTGGCATAATGTTTACTGAAGGCTGTGGTAGATTCTTGTGTTGGTTAATCTTTTTCCAATTTTAAAAATTTATTTTATTTATTTGAGTGAGAGAGAGAAAGAGGCAGAGAGAGAGAGAGAGAATGGACGTGCCAGAGCCTTCAGCCACTGTAAATAAATTCCATATGCATGTGCCACCTCGTTCATCTGGCTTAGGGAGGCTTGGGGGAATTGAACATGGGTCCTTTGGCTTCACAGGCAAACACCTTAACCGCTAAACCATCTCTTCAGCCTTTGTGTTGGTTAGTCTTAGCTGTCATCTTGACTGGGCTCAGGAGATGAGTGAAGTACCTCCGGGGATATCTGGGATGGCATTCAGAAACGATTTAGGTCATGAGAGCTATGACCTAAAGAACACCCCGATTTCCTTATGGAGTCATCATATGACGGTGTGACGTGTGACGGTGAGGTGGGGCCTGGTGGAGGAAATGGTCGCTGGGGTTTTTCCTCAGGGGGCTGTATCTTGCCGGGCTCTTCCCTGTATTCCCTTCTGTCCTCCTAACTGCCATGATGGGAACTGCTCTGTTCTGCCACGTCCTCCCACCTGAAGTTGCATGTCGAATCTTTCACCACAGCAACACAGAAGAAGCAAAGACCATACACATGATTACGTTTCTAAGTTTCCTTCTGCCCACTTTATTTAGACTTTCTGTCATGAATGAGCAGTGAATGTCACCAAAGACATTTGTCCAGCCAGGTGTGGTGGCGCACGCCTTTCATCTCAGTACTCAGGAGGCAGAAGTTTTTGTTTTTGTTTTGTTTTTCAAGGTAGAGTCTCACTCTGGCTCAGACTGACCTGGAATTCACTATATAGTCTCAGGGTGGCCTTGAACTCACAGTGATCCTCCTACCTCTGCCTCCCAAGTGCTGGGATTAAAGGCGTGCACCACCACGCCTGGCTATATTGGTTTTTTGTTTATTCTTCAGAGGTAGGGTCTCACTCTAGCCTAGGCTAACCTGGACCTTACTCTATTATTCTAGTCTGGCCTCAGACTCACAGCAATCTTCCTACCTCTGTCTCCCAAGTCCGATTAAAGGCGTGTGCTGGCACACCCAACTCTATTCATATATTATTTGTTTTAACTTTATTATTCACTTTATTTTATTTTCCTACAAAATATTTTACTTAGTTATTTAACACAGAGAAAGGGAAGGAAGGGAGAGAGACAGAGGGAGAGGGAATAGGTACCCCAGGGCCCCCTGACAGTGCAAAAGAACTCCAGACACATATGCCACTTTGTGCATCTGGCTTACATGGATCCTGGGGAATCGAGCCTCGTACCAGGGTCCTTAGGCTTCACAGGCAAGCACTTAACCGCTAAGCCGTCTCTCCAGCCCCAAGCACTCAATCTGTATGCATAGTGGCTTCCTTTTTTACATCAGACTTCTTGCCCATCTCTATCTGCCACAAGAAGAACTGTCATTCATGCGCGTTATCTTGGACATAATGGAATGTAAATGGAATCACAGTGCAAGCACTTTTCCTATCTCACTCCCTTTCTTTAGCACTGCATATGCACACACGAGATTCACCCATATGGTTGCATGGAATTCTGCTTCCATTCTCATTACTTATATAGTGTTCTACCATTGTCTTTGATTTTCTCACTCCATAATGGATACACATTTGGTTTCTTTTCAATTTGGAATTGTGAATAGCTGCCGCCATGAACGTTCTTTTGTTTTTAAATTTTTATTTATTTATTTGCAAGCAGAGAGAGAAGAGAGACAGACACAGAGACATGGGCACACCAGGACCTCCAGCTGCTGCACTCATGTGCCACCTTGTGCATCTGGCTTACGTGGGTCTTGGGGAATCAAACCTAGGTCCTTTGGCTTCACAAGCAAATGACATAACTGCTAAACCATCTCTCTCGCCCCCACCATGAACATTCTTGTATACATTTTTTTTTTTTTTTTTTTTTTTTTTTTGGTTTTTCGAGGTAGGGTCTCACTCTGGTCCAGGCTGACCTGGAATTAACTATGTAGTCTCAGGGTGGCCTCGAACTCTCAGTGATCTTCCTACCTCTGCCTCCTGAGTGCTGGGATTAAAGGCGTGCACCACCACACCCGGCTCTTGTATACATTTTTGATAAGCATACCTATGCTTTTCTGTCAGCATAATTTTGTATTTACTTTCCTTTGACATACAGCTCGCTTGCAAAGCCTGACAGCCCAGATTTGATTCCCCAGTACCCACATAAAGCCAGACACATAATGAGGTGCATGCATCTGAAGTTTGTTTGCAGTGGCAAGAGGCCCTCACATGCCCATGCTCTTCCTTGCCCACCCAATTAAAAAAATAATAAAATATTTGGGCTAAAGCCAAGCGTGGTGGTGCATGCCTTTAATCCCAGCACTTGGGAGGCTGAGGTAGGAGGACTGATGTGATTTTGAGGTCAGCCTGGGCTAGAGTGAGACCCTGTCTTGAAAAAAAAAACAAATAAAAATAATAAATTTAGGGCTGGAGAACTGACTGAGTGGTTTAAAGAGCCTGCTTACAAAGCCTAACAACCTGGCTTGGATTCCCCAGTACCCATATAAAGCTAGATGCACAAAGTAGCACATGTGTCTGGAGTTCATTTGCAGTGGCAGCAGGCCATGGCTCACCCATACTCATATTTTCTCCCTCTCTCACACACATAAATAATAATAATATATATATATTATTTATATATATATTATTTATCATATATATTATACACACACACAAATACATATAGTTGCTGTTTGTTTGTTTTTTTGAGATAGGCTAACCTGGAGTTCACTATGTAGTCTCAGGCTGGCCTCAAAATCACAGTGATCCTCCTACCTCTGCCTCCCAAGTGCTGGGATTAAAGGCGTGTGCTGCCATGCCCAGCCTAAATAAAATATTTTGACGAAGAATATATTACAGGGCTGAGGAGGTGGCTCAGTGGCTAAAAGCATTTGCTTGCAAAGCTTGATGTCTGGGGTTCAATTCCCTAGTAATCAGGTAAAGCCAGATGCACAAAGTAGTACAAGCATCTGGAGTTTGTTTACAGTGGTAGGAGGCCCTGGAGTGTCCTCATTCATTTATTCATTCATTCTCTTTCTTTCTCTCTCTCTGTGCAAATAGATAAATAAAAACATGTTTATAGAATATACTACAAGATATCATTCTGGTAATTTTCCTTTGTGGATAATTTGGCTTTCCTCTCTGGTAGTTTTTGTGGTTTTTTTTTTTTTTTCATTTTTCTTGACAATGGAATTTTCCTTTATGAGGGCTCATGTTCTTTCTCTGTTCGAGTAACTTCTTGGCCATTGTTGTTTCTTACATCATTTCTCTACCAGTTCCCTCTGTCATCACTATCTGGAGCTGTAATCCTAGCCCACATGACTTGTTTTCTTTTGTGTTGTCTTTGTACTTTGCATAATGGAATTCACATCCATTTTTCATATAGCTGTTGACATTTGTATGTCTTCTTTTGACAAGTGTCTACTTAGGGCTTCATTCATTCTGAACAGGGTTATGTTTTCTTGTTATTGAATAGTTTGAGTTTCTTGTATACTTTGGAGACCAGCAATTTATCCAATGTCTTTTTTTTTTTTTTTTTTTTTTTTTTAGGTAGGGTTTCACTCTAGCTCAGGCTGACCTGGAATTCACTATGGAGTCTCAGGGTGGCCTCAAACTCATGGCAATCCTCCTACCCCTGCCTCCCGAGTGCTGGGATTAAAAGGCGTGTGCCTCCATGCCCAGCTTTGGCCAATGTCTTATGTGCAAATGTCTTCTCTTGATTTGTGGATTCTGTCTCCACTGTACAAACCAGAACTGCCTAGGCCTGTGTCATTTCCAGAAACTTAGTAACATGTGTGGTTATTAGTACTGCCATGTGCAATATTCAACGAGAATTACCAACTCACCCCAAGTGAGAGTAGCCAGGGTCAAGAGCTCAGGAACGGTGTCCTGACAGATCACATACTCTGGAGAGTACGGGTCTGTCTGAACATCAGCATCCCGATAATCAGTCTGAGTGCCCACGGTAGACTTGGCAGGAATGCTGGCATACTTTGTAGAAACAGGAGTGAAAACAAATGGTTCTATCCTAGAAGAGGAAAATTGGTTTAAAAGTTGAAAATCAATGTAATCATTTAAAATCCTATTTGCTGGAGACTGGCTCACTGGTTAAAGGTGCTTGCTTGCAAAGCCTGTCAGCCTGAGTTCAATTCCCTAGCCACACATGTAAATCCAAATCAGCATTTGTTCACAGTGGCAAGAAACCCCAGTGCACATGCACACACACACAAAACATGCAAATTAACTGATGAATGAATTTAAAAACTATGTAATCCTGTAAAGAAAAACCTTTTAGCATCATGAAATCCATTTCTCCAAACAAAGTTAAGACTGCAGAGTAACTAGGATTATGCCCCAGATCTCAAGAGGATTGCCTTGTTAGTCTCTTGTCTGCCAATGGAAGTGAAAATAAATACCCTGCTATGCCTACAAAATGTGTATTTGTGCTGAGCATGGTAGTACACACCTTTAATTCCAGCACTCAGGAGGCACTCGGCACTCACTCACTCTCTCTCTCTCTCTTAAATAAATAAATAAATTTTATACACACACACACACACACACACACATATATGTGTATATATATTTTTTGTTTTTTTGAGGTAGGGTCTCACTATAGCCCAGGCTGACCTGGAATTCTCTATGTAGTCTCAGGGTAGCCTCAAACTCATGGTGATCATCCTACCTCAGCCTCCCAATAAATATTTTTTAAATCTAGTTTAGGGCTGGAGAGATGCTTAGTGGTTAAGGTGTTTGACTGCAAAGCCTAAGTACACATGTTTGAATCTCCAGGGCCCATGTAAGCCAGATGCAGTGACACAAGCATGCAATGTCACATATGCACACGGGCGGGGGGGCACATTCTCTCTCTCTCTCTCTCTCTCTCTCTCTGCCTCTTTCTCTCCCTCTCTCTCTCTCTCAAATTAAAAAAAAATGTTCAAAAAAATAAAAATCTAGTTTATCCGGGCTTGGTGGCCCATGTCTTTAATCCCAGCACTTGGGAGACAGAGGTAGGAGGATCACTATGACTTTGAAGCCAGCTTGAGACTACAAAGTGAATTCCAGGTCAGTCTGGGCTAGAAAGAGACCCTATCTCAAAAAAAAAAAAATCTATTTTATATAGTACATTGCCTTGTATATGTTAAATGATGATTAAATTATAAAATTCCAGAAGTCCAAAGACATTTCATGACGAGTAGTTCTCCTGATAAAATGCTGAGGAACTGCCATAGCCTAAGTGCCATGTTTCAGTGAAGCAAAAGAAGAGATTTCCCAGCGAGTTCTGCAAAACGCTGCTGGGGTCAAAACCTTACTCCCCATTTTGATGACATTAAGAGGTAGGGTCTTCTTTGGATGATGTGTTCTCGTGGATGAGCAGCAGGGCTGGTCCCCTGTGCCCTTCTGCTTTCCACTGCGTGTGACGCAGCTCTTTCTGCCATGCGAGGGCAGAGAAAGAAAGGCTTCAGCAGGTAGTGAGGGCTTTGGTCTTGGACTTCCCAGCCTTCCCAGTTTGAGAAATATTTGTTTGTTTGTTTTTTTGTGTTCCGAGGTAGGGTCTCACTCTAGCTGAGGCTGACCTGGAATTCACTATGCAGTCTCAGGGTGGCCTTGAACTCACAATGATCCTCCTACCTCTGCCTCCTGAGTGCTGGGATTAAAGGAGTGCGACACCACGCCTGGCAAGAAATATATTTTTTTAAAGTGTGTGCCACCGTGCCTGGCTGTCTCCACCCTTTTAAAAAATTTTTTCTATTTTTAGCCGGGCGTGGTGTTTCATGCCTTTAATCCCAGCACTCGGTAGGCAGAAGTAGGAGGGTTGTCATGAGTTTGAGGCCAGCCTGAGACTACATAGTGAATTCCAGGTCAGCCTGGGCTAGAGTGAGACCCTACTTCAAAAACCAAAAATATAAATAAATAAATAAATAAATAAATAAATAAATAAATAAATAAATAAATAAAAATTTTCTATTTTTTATTTGAGGAAGAGACAGAGAAAGAGGCAGATAGATATGTACAGAAAGGAAGGGATGGAGGGAGGGAGGGAGAAAATGGGCATGCCAGGGTCTCTAGCCAA
Source organism: Orientallactaga sibirica (assembly GCA_036365145.1). Classification (NCBI taxonomy): domain Eukaryota; kingdom Metazoa; phylum Chordata; class Mammalia; order Rodentia; family Dipodidae; genus Orientallactaga; species Orientallactaga sibirica. Next base: position 11,482,645 of record JAEOAD010000050.1, on the reverse strand, counting down.
GGCAAAAGAACTCCAGATGCATGCACTATATTGTGCATCTGGCTTATGTGGGTCCTGGGGAATCAGACCTAGGATCTTTGGCTTTGTAGGCAAGTGCTTTAACTGCTAAGCCATCTCTCCAGCCCCAAGAAATAAATTTCTATTGTTTATAAGTTATCTAGTAAGTGGTAATTTGTTACGCTAGTACAAATATATAAAAAGGAAATACACTTATGTCATAATCCATTATATACACTTAAACAAAAGACATAAACATAAACAACTTACCCTCAATATGCATGATGCTTTAGTTATTTTATATTCTCTTGTGATTTGTTTTTCTTAAATGTTGCTTACGACTCAATAAAAAATCAGTGAGCTATTCTATTCCAGACAACACTAATCCTCAAACTTCAGCACATTGAAAATTACCAGAGGGATCAGGAAAGCTTCTTGTTTGCCTTCTCAAGGTTGGTGATCACAGCTTGAAAAGTAATTTAGAGAAACTATCTTCTAGAAACAAACATGGTTACAGGGAAAGACTTTTGAATTAAAATTACTTACTTGGATCTTGCAAAAACAACATTGAATGTCATCTGTTGAAATGGAAGAAGGGGCCTGGGAGGGAGCAAAAAGAAAACACATATGTGGGACTTCTGCATTTGAGTGTATTCTTCTAACTTTAGTATTTTTTTTCCTCAAAATCAGTGACATTCAATAAGCCATCTATCAGTAATATTCAATTTTTGACATGAGCAAAAATCACTGGGGTGAGGGATGGCTGGGAAGGTGGCTTAGTGGTTAAAGGAGCTTGTTTTGCAGTGTCTGCCAGCCTAGGTTCAATTCCCTACGCCTATGTCACGCCAGATGCAAAAGTGGATCTGTGTCTGGCCATGAACACACACACAAAGAGAGAGAGACATAAATAAATAATTTTTTAAAAAATCACTCGGGAGAGATTCTTGCTTAACATGAAAATTCCCAGATGTGGCCCCAGAGATTCCATCAAGCTAGTGTAGAGCCAGCGAATATGCAGTCTGAGTACTGAGTAAGCCTGCCAGTGTCTTCTCTTCAGATGACAAGTCACACTCTCAGAAGAATTGCTACACACGGGCTGTACTACCCATTAGTCCCCAGCAACTCCTCATGTTCCTGAGATCTTCTGAAATACCAATGATTTAGTTTAAAGCCTCCCCCCCACCAAAGAGCCTAAAGACAGGAGTCCACGTTAGCCAAGAAAAAAATCAGCATCAAAAACTTGCCATAAATGGGCTGGAGAGATGGCTTAGCGGTTAAACGCTTGCCTATGAAGCCTAACGACCCCGGTTCAAGGCTCGATTCTCCAGGACCCACGTAAGCCAGATGCACAAGGGGGTGCATGCATCTGGAGTTCGTTTGCAGTGGCTGGAGGCCTTGGCTCACCCATTCTCTCTCTCTCTCTCTCTCTCTCTCTCTCTCTCTCTCTCTGCCTATTTCTGTATCTCTCTCTCTCTCAAATAAATAAAAAATAAAATATTTTTTAAAAAAACTTGCCATAAAGAAATGCTCATAAATAATGTGGATTAGAAATTCACTTTCTAAGCTCGGCATGGTGGTGCACACTTTTAATCCCAGCACTCGGGAGGCAGAGGTAGGAGGATCACCATGAGTTCAAGGCCAGCCCAAGACCACATAGTGAATTGCAGGTCAACCTGGGCTACAGTGAGACCCTACCTCAAAAAAACAAACAAACAAAAAATGATGCCTGGTGTATTGCATCTACTTAAAAATCATAACCACCATCATTATCATAAAGAGGTTTTCAAACAATATTAGAGCTCAAATGTTTATTACATGTTACTTTCTACCTGTCAAAGAATTTATAACGATTCCTTCCAGTAACTTCAGGATCTTGATAAACTTCTTTAGGCATCTGGAAAGACGCATCTGTTCTACAGTGAAGCAGAAAAACATGATTCAGCATTATCACTCCCACATCTAATTGTCACGTACTATCCCTATGTCCATATAGTAGGAGACAAAGATGATCTCAAACTGACAGCAAAGTCTTCTGTAACGTGCCTTTAACTGTCCTGCATCTTGGGCGAAAAAATTTTTCTTTACTTCCCCTCAGCCAGAAAACCAGAATCTAGTAAGGGGGAAAGTATAAGTGGAGAAATGAAGCACCCAAAATACTCACTTAAAAAAATTAAGAGCCGGACATGGTGGCGCACACCTTTAATCTCAGCACTCAGGAGGCAGAGGTAGGAGGATCACAGTGAGTTCAAGGCCACCCTGAGACTAGAGTGAATTCCAGGTCAGCCTGAGCTATAGTGAGACCCTACCTCAAAAAAGCAAATAAGTAAATAAAAGCACATGAAAATAGTAGAGTTTCAAAGAACAATTTTATGTCCAGGCTAGAAGAAAAACATTGCTATTAACTTACTAAATATAAACTCGAGCCGGGTGTGGTGGTGCACGCCCAGCACTCGGGAGGCAGAGCTAGGAGGATCACCAAGAGTTTGAGGCCACCTTGAGACTACATAGTGAATTCCAGGTAAGCCTGAGCTACAGTGAGACACTACCTTTAAAAAAACAAATAATAATAATAATAAAATAAAATAAAAATAAAAATATATATAAATTTGTAAGTAATTTAAATAATAAGGATTTCAATAGATTTATGTTTGGTGCTTTGACTTCAAATCACCAAGAAATATTTTAGACACCAGCAAAGAATTTTTAATGAGGACTGAAGGAACTACACATTCATCATTATCATAAAGAGGTTTTCAAACAATATTAGAGCTCAAATGTTTATTACATGTTACTTTCTACCTGTCAAAGAATTTATAACGATTCCTTCCAGTAACTTCAGGATCTTGATAAACTTCTTTAGGCATCTGAAAGACGATCTGTTCTACAGTGAAGCAGAAAAACATGATTCAGCATTATCACTCCCACATCTAATTGTCACGCACTATCCCTATGTCCATATAGTAGGAGACAAAGATGATCTCAAACTGACAGCAAAGTCTTCTGTAACGTGCCTTTAACTGTCCTGCATCTTGGGCGAAAAAATTTTTTCTTTACTTCCCCTCAGCCAGAAAACCAGAATCTAGTAAGGGGGAAAGTATAAGTGGAGAAATGAAGCACCCAAAATACTCACTTAAAAAAATTAAGAGCCGGACATGGTGGCGCACACCTTTAATCTCAGCACTCAGGAGGCACAGGTAGGAGGATCGCAGTGAGTTCAAGGCCACCCTGAGACTAGAGTGAATTCCAGGTCAGCCTGAGCTATAGTGAGACCCTACCTCAAAAAAGCAAATAAATAAATAAAAGCACATGAAAATAGTAGAGTTTCAAAGAACAATTTTATGTCCAGGCTAGAAGAAAAACATTGCTATTAACTTACTAAATATAAACTCGAGCCGGGTGTGGTGGTGCACGCCCAGCACTCGGGAGGCAGAGCTAGGAGGATCACCAAGAGTTTGAGGCCACCTGGAGACTACATAGTGAATTCCAGGTAAGCCTGAGCTACAGTGAGACACTACCTTTAAAAAAACAAATAATAATAATAATAAAATAAAATAAAAAATAAAAATATATATAAATTTGTAAGTAATTTAAATAATAAGGATTTCAATAGATTTATGTTTGAAGGTGCTTTGACTTCAAATCACCAAGAAATATTTTAGACACCAGCAAAGAATTTTTAATGAGGACTGAAGGAACTACACATTCAGTCAGCTCTGTCTCTGATAAGTTGTCATATGATGTATATAGAAATATTCAGGCCAGCCGGGCGTGGTGGTGCACGCCTTTAATCCCAGCACTTGGGAGGCAGAAGTAGGAGGACCGCCATGAGTTTGAGGCTACCCTGAGAACACAAGAGTGAATTCCAGGACAGCCTGGGCTAAAGTGAGACCCTACCTCAAAAAATGAAGAAAAAAAAAGAATAGAAAAGAAAAAGAAAAGAAATATTCAGGCCACTTCCTGAGGAGTTCTTCTGACCAACGAATGTATAACCCTTGCTCCTTCATCAGGCTTGTTTCAGGAAAGAAGAATTTTATCACAGCTATAAAACTTCAAATCATGCAAAAGCAAATGAAATTTTTTTTAAAGTCATCACACTGAAAACATGAGTGCGACACTTACACAGCAAGCTGCCCCAGGGCTTCTCTGGGTCTCTCCTCATGTCCCTGCCACTGTCGACGAAAAAACGATGGGACGGGATCTAACTTGCTCCAATACAGAGAATACCTTGGATAGTGGGCCAGGTTACTGAACATGGAGCTGAAGCTGGGAACCTTCCTCTAATGCCGGAAGATGGAGCAGAGAGGAAATGGTCAAAATTACACCACTGAAATTTCTAAATAATTTCAATTATATATAAACTTTTTAAAAGTACAACACAATACACAGAGAACAGGAAGAGGAGTCACTGGAAGACGGGCAGAGTATCTGTAACAGGATACTCAAGAAACTGGTGATAGTGGTTATGTGGCAGGGACTGAGGCTAGAACTACTTCATACTGTGTATATTTTTATATTGCTTAAATTCTCCCCATGCAGTTATAGCTTTTCCATTGAAATAAATTAGCTCACAATGGGGCTATAGGTATTAACATGACACCCCCTAATAATCATAACAAAATAACCTTCACAGAACCTAAAAGCCAGACGATATTTGGTGATTATTCAATCTGATTATCACTAATGTAGCTACACTAGATATTAAGATACATGATGTCAAGCTGGGCGTGGTGGCCCATGCCTTTAATCCCAGCACTCTGGGGGAAGAGGCAGGAAGATCATTGTAAGTTCAAGGCAGCCTGAGCTACACGTGAGATGCTACCTCAAAAAAAAAAAAAAAAAAAAAGGGTGGGACTGGAGAGATGGCTTAGCGGTTAAGGCATTTGCCCACAAAGCCAAAGGATCCCGGTTCGATTCTCCAGGACCCACGTAAGCCAGATGCACAAGATGGTGCATCCATCTGGAGTTTGTTTGCAGTGGCTGGAGGCCCTGGTGTGCTCATGCTCATTCTCTCTCTCTTTCTCTCTCTCAAATAAATAAATAAATAAATTTTTTTTAAAGAAAGAAAAAGAAAAGATTCATTAAGTTGTGCTTATCAATGAAGCAGGCTTACCAGTCTACTTCGGACCAGGGTAGCTTGGATGTTTGCTTGGGCATGATCTCTCTCGCTTGACACAACAAATAGTGGATCTGTGAAACAATAAATTAACATCAAGAAAAGAACATGTTGACACCCAGGATGAGAAAAATGGCAAAACAAGACAACTTTATCATTCTTTCTTTCCTTCTTTCTGTCTTTCCATCTTTTTTTTTTTTTTGCTTATGTGTGTTTGGTGCACATGCGTATGAGTATGCATGTTTGTAGTGTGCATGTGTGTGTGCGTGCATACGAATGGATGCATATGGATGTCAGGGGTCAACATCAGATGTGCTCCTCAGTTGTCTTCCACCTTATTTGTGTGTATGTGCATGTGTGGTGTATGTGTGTGTATGCATGTGCATGCATGCCACCACGTAGGTAGGCAGTCAGACAGAGGACAACCCTGGGGGTTCACGCCTTCCACTTTGTTTGAACCGGGTTTTTTTCTGTGTGTTATTTTGCTACTGGAAACATTAGCTGGCCTTCAGGCTTCTGGATTCTCCTGACTCTGCCTCCTACTGCCAAAAGTAAGTTGGGATTACAGAAGCACGTACCACTTGCATCTGGCTTTACATGGGTTCTGGGGATCTGACCTCTGGGCATCAGGCCTGAGCACCACGTGTTCTTAACCAATAAGTCACCTCTTCAGCCTTCACTTTATTTATTTATTTATTTATTTATTTTTGTTTTGTTTTGCAAGGTAGGGTCTCACTCTGGTCCAGTCTGACCTGGAATTAACTATGTAGTCTCAGGGTGGCCTCGAACTCTCGGCGATCCTCCTACCTCTGCCTCCCGAGTGCTGGGATTAAAGGCATGCGCCACCATGCCCGGCTTCCTTCACTTTATTTTTTGAGGCTGAGTTTTGCACTGAACCTAGAGCTCACTCATTTGTCTATTCAAACTAGACAGTAAGTGCCAGACATCCTCCTGCCTCCACTTCCCCCATGTGGGGATTAATAGTTGCCCACTACCATGCTCAGCTTTTATATTAGTGCTGGAGAGCTGAACTCAAATCCTCAAGCACTTTACCAACTGAGCCATCTCCTCCCCAGCCCTTTTCTTTTTTCTTTTCTTTTCTTTTTTCTTTCTTTCTTTCTTTCTTTCTTTTTTCTTTTTTTTTTATTTATTTATTTATTTTGGTTTTTTGAGGTAGGGTCTCATTCTAGCCCAGGCTGACCTGAAATTCACTATGTAGTCTCAGGGTAGCCTTGAACTCATGGTGATCCTCCTACCTCTGCCTCCCAAGTGCTGGGATTAAAGGTGTGTGCCACCACACCCAGCTTTCTTTTTCCCTTTAAAATTTGTTTGTTTGTTTGTTTGCCAGGTGTGGTTTATTTTTATTTGAGAGAAAAAGGCAGATAAAGAGAGAGAATTGGTGCTCCAGAGCCTTCAGCCACTATAAATGAACTCCAGACACATGCACCACCTTGTGCATCTGGCTTACATGGGTTCTGGGGGACTGAACCTGGGTCCTTTGGCTTTGCAGGCAAACGCCTTAACCACTAAACCATCTCTCCAGCCTTTTGCTTCCTTTTTTTTTTTTTAAAAAAAAAAGTATTTTATTTATTTATTTGAGAGAGAGAAAGAGGGAGGGAGATAGAGAGAGAGAATGGGCACGCCTGAGCACACAGCCACTGCAAACGAACTCCAGATGCATGCGCCCCCTCGTACATCTGGCTTACATGGGTACTGGGGAATCGAACCAGGGTCCTTCGGCTTTGCAGGCAAACACTTTAACCACTAAGCCATCTCTCGAGCCCGTTTTGTGTCCTTTTGACATGGAGTCTCAATATGATGCCCAGGCCAGCCTGGAACTCCCCAGGTGCAAGTGATCCTTCTATCTCTGCCTTCAGAGCAGGCAAGAGGCACTAGAGGCATGTGCCAGTGTGCATGACTTTCAATTTTTAATTGAAAAGTGAATTAGAGTCTAGAAATTGCTTGACTCCGCAGTAGCTCATGGAACCAAACCTGGGCTGTCAGGTTTTGCAAGCAAACACCTTCAACCACTGAGCCATATCTCTAGCCCACAAATCCTATTTTAAGAGAAACTTATATAAAGTGGCTTTCAGTCAGATGGAAGAAGAGAATATATGTACAAAAAGAAAGCTGGACTTTCCAGATGAAATACACAAGTCCCAGTGAAATATGAGCTTCAAAAAAGCAATTCATTTCAAGCATGGTTGCACATGCCTTTAATTCCAGCACTCAGGAGGCAGTGGTAGGACTGCTGTGAGTTCAAGGCCAGCCTGGGACTCTAGAATGACGTCCATTCAGCCTGAGCTAGAGTGAAATCCTACCTACAAAAAAAAAAAAAAAAAAAAAGCAATTCAGGGCCTGGAGAGATTGCTTAGTGGTACTTGCCTGTGAAGCCTAAGGATCCAGGTTTGATACCTTATTACCCACATAAGCCAAATGCACATGGTAGTGAATGTGTCTGGAGTTTTGTTTGCTTTGACTAAAGGCCCTGCTGTGCCTATTTTCTCATCTGCCTCCCTCTCTCTCAAATAAATTTTTTTTTTAGTTTTTCTTTTTGTTTTTGTTTACAAGGTAGAGTCTCACTGAAGCCCAGGCTGACCTAGCATTCACTCTATAGTCCCAGGCTGGCCTTGAACTCACAATGATCCTTCTACCTCTGCCTCCTGAGTGCTGGGATTAAAGGCATGCACCACCATGCCTGGCTAAATAAATAAAATTTTTTAAAAAGCCATTCTTAGTTCTTTAATATAAGTATGCTCCAAATATTGCATGAGATGAAAATTTTACACTAAAATAATAGCCATTATTTATCTGAAACTCAAACTTAACTGTACATTCACTGTTTTGATTACTAAATCTGGCAACCTTAGCTGGACAGAAGACCATAGGAGGGATAAAGCAAGCAAGCAGGGGAGCAGAGCACTTGGCCATGACTTTCCTCACCCTGGTGTCAGGCTGCTGGCCTGCTGGGCTTGGCTTCCTGGCTATGGGGAACTGTGACCTCCCTGTTCCATTGTAACCATCCACACTCTCCTCTGGCTTAGTCTGAGTGGGTTTCTATTCTTTGCAAGGGACACAGAGCCACTTACTAAACCCTCTGCAAAAGAGACACTGAAAAACTAACAGAATACGGGCGTGGTGGTGCAAGCCTTTAATCCCAGCGCTCGGGAGGCAGAGGTAGGAGGATCGCTGTGAGTTCAAGGCCAGCCTGAGACTACATAGTTAACTCCAGGTCAGCCTGGGCCAGAGTGAGATCCTACCTCAAGAACAAAACAAAAAACAAACAAACAAACAAAAAAAGCTAAAAGAAACAACAGGTTTAGTAAATTCTTTCCTTGTCTTTACAAAAAAGTTGTATCTTCATTCCCAAACTACCTCTGCATTTGAAAAGAACACAGTGATTTTTTTTTTTTTTTTTGTTTGTTTGTTTTTTGAAGGCAGGGTCTTGCTCTAGCTCAGGCTGACCTGGAATTCACTGTGCAGTCTCAGGGTGGCCTTGAACTCACGGTGATCCTCCTACCTCTGCCTCCAGAGTGCTGGGATTACAGGCGTGCACCACACGCCCCGCTTGATATGGTTTTTCCCCCCTGGGTTTACTAGACTTTCCCCACCCCAAAGATTGACTAACACCTTATTTGTCTAACACTGAACACCAATAACACTACTGAGGAGAGCTCTCCGGGAAAGTGGGGCCCGGGCAGAGGGGATATAACACTACAGCCTTTGTAAAAAAAAAAAAAAAAAAAAAATTTAAAACAAAATGAAAAATGGCCCAGCATGGTGGCACCCACCTTTCATGCCAGCATTTGGGAGGCAGAGGTTGGAGAACTGCTGTGAGTTCAAACCTAGCCTGAGACCTCATAGTGAATTCCAGCTCAGCCTGGCTAGAGCAAGACCCTATCTCAAAAAAAGGGGGTGGGGCTGGAGAGCTTGCTTAGTGGTTAAGGTGCTTGCCTGTGAAGCCTAAGGACTCAGGTTCAATTCCCCAGAACCCAGGTAAGCCAGATGCACATGGCGCATGCGTCTGAAGTTCGTTTACAGTGGCTATAGGCCCTGATGTGCCCTTTCTCTCCCTACCTCCCCCATTCTCTCTTCCTCTCTCACATAAATAAATTTTTTGTTGTTGTCTTTATTTATTTATTTGAGAGCAACAGAGAGAGAAAGAAAGAGGCAGATAGATAGAAAAGGGGCATGCCAGGGCATCTGGGTCCTGGGGAATCAAGCCTCGAACTGGGGTCCTTAGGCTTCACAGGCAAGTGCTTAACTGCTAAGCCTTCTCTCCAGGCCCCTCATAAATATTTAAAAAAATTTTTTTAAAAAAAATTAATAAATAAATTTAAAATTAAAAAAGAGTTTACTAGATATATTTCACAAGATGAAACCAAGAGGAAGCAAAGAAAACCACTGGGCAGCACATGTAAGCAATAAACACATAGCCTAAGGCCAAGAAATGGGTACCCTGTAGATGCCCATCCAGAGAAGACTCTGGGAATGCCAAGGGGACACAGGTGACTGAAACTAATGCAAGATGCAGGTGACAGTCTGAGACTGTTAAAGACAAAATGCTTCACTGGTTACAACTGTAACAGTAACTTCAGACATTTAATTAACATTTATGAAATATCTAGCATGATGTGCTCTCCCTAAGTAAGACTCGTGAAAGCTGCAAACATGTATAGAACAGGAACCTAAATTGCAGCAAAGAGACAGGTAAGTGGAAAATCAAGGCCATCCACTGGGCAGGTCGGGTGTGGTGGCGCAGGCCGGGCCTGGTGGCGCACACCTTTAATCCCAGCACTCGGGAGGCAGAGGTAGGAGGAGCGCCATGAATTCGAGGCTAGCCTGAGTCTACATACAGAGTGAATTCCAGGTCAGCCTAGACTAGAGCAAGACCCTACCTTGAAAAACAAAATATAAATAAATAATAAACTGGGCTATTTCAGCCCTCATAACCAGCACACTGATGTTATGATGCATAAAATGTTTAAAGGGAAAAAAACTAAGTTTAGTGTTCACTTTAGCAGCACATATACTAAAATTGGAACAATACAGAGAAGATTAACATGGCCCCTGTACAAGGATGACAAGCAAATTCATTGAAGCATTCCATATTTTTTTGGAGTAATTGGTACAATGAAAGACTCATTGTCCTGGTTGGCTCTTAAATGCTGCAACCATACCTCCACCTGTGCTTTTTTAAAAAATATTTTTTATTTTTATTTATTTATTTGAGAGAGAGAAATGGGTGCTCCAGGGCTTCCAGCCACTGCAAACAAACTCCAGGCACATGTGCCACCTTGTGCATCCAGCTTACGTGGGCCCTGGGTCCTTTGGTTTTTCAGGCAAATGCCTTAACCTCTAAGCCATTTCTCCAGTCCTGTGCTTTTTCTCTCCTTCCTTCTGTAAGGATAAAGAAAATTATCTAAACTATAAACTAGCATATTTCTGAAGTCTTCGTTATTCACATTCTAACTTGTACACGTAAGACAAATATAGGAGAAAGTTGAGCCTGGCGTGGTGGCGCACGCCTTTAATCCCAGCACTGGGGAGGCAGAGGTAGGAAGATTGCCTTGAGTTGAGTTCGAGGCCACCCTGAGACTACTTAGTGAATTCCAGGTCAGCCTGGACTAGAGTGAGACCCTTCCTCGAAAAACCAAAAATTAAAAAATAAAAGTTGGGCTGGAGAGATGGCTTAGCGGTTAAACGCTTGCCTATGAAGCCTAAGGACCCCGGTTCAAGGCTCGATTCTCCAGGACCCATGTAAGCCAGATGCACAAGGGGGCGCATGCATCTGGAGTTCGTTTGCAGTGGCTGGAAGCCCTGGCGCACCCATTCTCTCTCTCTCTCTACCTGCCTATTTCTGTATCTCTCTCTCTCAAATAAATAAATAATAAAATATTTAAAAAAAGAAAAGAAAAGTTGTGTGCTAATGGAGCATGCTTTTAAAATCCTTTAAAACTCACCATATATACTTGTATTTGAATTAGCCGCTGTTATTTTTGTGTATTTTGCATTTTGCAGTGTGTGCTCTTACTCAAGAAGACAAGTTTCTTTTGGACTCTGACTTACTGAATTATATGTGACCTAATTATATTCTAATATTGCAAATATTTCAATAAGTGGGAAAAATGGCTCTTCTGAAAATATGTCCTGTGCTTTTAGACTTCTGAGTTCCACAAAAAGAATATACAGTCTTCACTTCCATAAAAAGTCAATACATCATTTCTAAATTTTAAAAAATGCACTAATGATATAAGAAGGTAAAGGAGTTTTCTATTTAAAAATAACATAGTTACTGAAAATTTCTAAGTATACCAAAAAGAAGGGCTGGAGAGATGGCTTAGCAATTAAGGTGCTTGCTGACCAATCCAAAGGACCCAGGTTCAATTCCCTAGTACCCACGCAAAACCAAATGCACAAGGTGGCGCATGCATCTGGAGTTCATTTGCAGTGGCTAGAGGCTCTAGCGCACCCATTCTCTCTCTCTCTCTCTCCTCTCAAATAAATAAATAAAATATGGTTTCAAACTGGAGAGAAAAAAACTTAAGTACAAATCTAAGACAAACTGGCACTTTTTTTTTTTTTTTTTTAACTTAGAATGCCACATGTGGAGCTGCCCAGAGAGGAGAGTAGGAAAATCATTTTCTCTGGGCATTTTATTCAGTTTGAACGCGGGAACTACGTTGTGTGAATTTCCAACTCTGCAAATCATGGCGTGCTTTCCTGGACACCACAAAGCCCCCGGGCTAGGCTTCAGGAAGATAATTAGCAGTGCAAAAGCGTGACCAGGAGTCAGGTGACCCCAGAAGCGCTCAGCAGCAGCAGCATGCACGGCCACCCCGGAGGGCTCCTTCCTGCCTGCACCCAAAGGTCCGCGGGGACTTTCCGCCCCAAAGGGAGGCCCGGGGCAGCCCTTACCATACAGGAAATCGTATGTTCGGTTAGAGGACATCAAGCTCCGGGCCCTCGACCTCTCCACGCATGACTGAAATCTTTTATCCCTCGTCTTGGGCTCCTCCGCGGTCACTACGTGGCTCACGGTGCAGCTTCTCATCCTGCCTGTGGAGCACCTGCTAACCCCTGGACCCAGGAGACCCGGGGCGGCGGTGTGCGCCTGTCGAGGCAAGAACAAGGATGGTAACCCCGGGAAGGGCTGAGGATGCAGGAGGAGGGGCGGGCGAGACGGGAAGGGGCTGAGGATGCTGGCAACGGGAAAGGGGGATGCGGGGCGCTGGAGGGCTTAGAGGGAAAGAACAAGGATGAGGACGCGGGGTGGGGCGAGGATGCGGGCCCAGGACGGGAAAAGGGGAGGATACAGGGCGGGAAGGGCTGAGGATGCTGGCCCAGGACGGGAAAGAGCGAGGATGCGGGGCGGGAAGGGCTGAGGATGCTGGCTTAGGACGGGCAAGAGCGAGGATGCGGGGCGGGAAGGGCTGAGGATGCTGGCTTAGGACGAGAAAGAGCGAGGATGCCAGGACGGGAAAAAGGGAGGATACAGGGGAGGATACAGGGAAGGGCTGAGGATGCTGGCTTAGGACGAGAAAGAGCGAGGATGCGGGGCGGGAAGGGCTGAGGATGCTGGCTTAGGACGGGAAAGAGCGAGGATGCGGGGCGGGAAGGAGCGAGGATGCTGGCTTAGGGCGGGAAAGAGCGAGGATGCTGGGGAGAAATGGGAAGGGGCTGAGGATGCGGGCCCAGGATGCTGGCTTAGGACGGGCAACAGCGAGGGGAAAAGGGGAGGATACAGGGCGGGAAGGGCTGAGGATGCTGGCTTAGGACGGAAAGAGCGAGGATGCGGGGCGGGAAGGGCTGAGGATGCTGGCTTAGGACGAGAAAGAGCGAGGATGCGGGGCGGGAAGGGGCTGAGGATGCTGGCTTAGGACGGGAAAGGGGCGAGGATGCGGGGCGGGAAAGAGCGAGGATGCGGGGCGGGAAGGGGCGAGGGTGCGGGGCAGGTGGCAGGCCGTGGTGAAGAGACATTAATGCGAGACATTAATGAGGCGGCGTGGTGAGGAGCTGGGAGAGGGCAGGACGGAAAGTGGAAGAGGGTCGAGCCCAGGCTGGGGAGAAGGGAAGGCCAGGGAGGACGGCCTCGCTTCCCGCTCCGCTCCTGAGAGTGCTCTGCAGCTTCTCGGGCGCCAAAAGACTGTTTTTAGAGATCTAGAAGCTATTTGCCAGTGACCTCCCCTCCCCGCCGCATCTCCTCTGCCACTGTCGGAAATCCCTGGGAAGTCTCAGAGCCTTCTAGAAGAATTGGGTACTTTCATTTCGGAAAGCCCCTTTCCACCCAACTGGTCCTGAGGAATCCAAACTCCTGTGTGTTGGACCTTGCCGTGCTAGCCCAGTGCACGCTGTGGTTTTGGAATGTGCTAGACCATCAGAAGTTCTTAACCTGCAGACTGCAGCTCGAGGCTTTAGATAGACTGGGGATACTATGTTGTAGGCCCTGGCTCTGCTTCTGTTCTTTTTTATTTTGTTTCATTTTTTGATTTCGAGGTAGGTAGGGTCTCACTCTAGTCCAGGCTGACCTGGAATTCACTGTGTAGTCCCAGGCTGGCCTCGAACTCACAGTGATCCTCCTACCTCTACCTCCCGTGAAGAAATTTTCCCCAATCAAGAGTCAAAGGCAAATGTACATATATGCATTTTGTCTCGTTTTTGTATTGTTCACCAACTTCTCTTCATTGGTGAATATTTCCCACAGTCTGTGACTTACATTTATCTTTGGATTATCAGCCGATGGTGTGCAGATTCCTAGGTGGCCCCCAGGATCTTGGGCTCTTTGGTGTTCATTCTCTGATGTGGTTCCCTGCCTGTTCCTTGTGTATTGTGACTATGCCAAACATGATGGGAAATACGTGATTATGTATCTAACAAAGACTGAAATACTGGGCTAGAGAGATGGCTTAGCGGTTAATGCAATTACCTGTGAAGCCTAAGGACCCAGGTTCAATTCCCCCAGGACCCACGTAAATCAGATGCACATGGTGGTTCATGTGTCTGGAGTTTGTTTGCAGTGGCTGGAGGCTCTGCCGCACCCATTCCCTCTCAGAAATAACAACAAAGAAAAGACTGTAATGTTCGTTTTGGGCTATTGCTCCTTCCCTTCCTGGCTTTGAGGAAACAAGTGACCATGCTGTAGGTGGGCCCTAGGAGCTGTGACGACCCAGCAGGAAGTCAGTGCCCTCAGTGCTACAACCGCAAAACTGAATTCTGCCAATAACCTCAGTGAGACTGGAAGCATATTCTTCTCTACTAGAAAATCAGAAGAAACTTCAACTCTTCCGGTCTTCTCTTTCTTTCTTTTTCTTTTTTGGTTTTCCGAGGTAGTGTCTCACTCTAGCTCAGGCTGACCTGGAATTCACTATGTAGTCTCAGGGTGGCCTCAAACTCGGTGATCCTCCTACCTCTGCCTCCCGAGTGCTGGGATTAAAGGCATGCACCACCACACCCGGCTCAGTCTTTTCTTTTAATTAATTACTTAATTTATCTATTTAAGAAAGACATATATACAGAGAAAATGGGTGTGCCAGGGCCTCTAGTCATTGCAAACAAACTCCAGTCACATACGCCACCTTGTGCATCTGGTTTATGTACTGGGGCATCAAACCTGGGTCCTTAGGCTTCACAGGCAAGTTCCTTAAGCACCAAGCCATCCCTCTAGTCAGACTCTTCCAGTCTTAATTGCAGGCTAGCTAGATCCTTAACCCTACTCCCAGACTCCTGTCTGTAGAAATGGCAAGGTGATAAGTGTGTTTTACCACTAGGCTTGTCGTAGTGATATTACATATCTTGGTCTCCTTGGGCTGTTATGATACAGCAAATAGTTTAGGTGGTTTAAACAACAGGTATTTATTTCTCAATTTCTGGAAACCAGATAGGGTGCTAGTCAGTTTTGTTCCTTGTGAGAGCCCTAGTTCTCTTTCTGGCTGGCCAGTGGTGGCCTTCCTGTTATGTTCCCATGGCCGAGTTGAAGGGAGGGGGTGTCTGGTCTCTCGCTCCTCCTGTAAGGGTACCAGTGCCATCATGGGGACCCCATCCTTCTGATCTCATCTGAATCTACCTACCTCCAGGTCCTAACCCCAAACGCCATCGTATTAAGGAATAAAATATTAATATATGTATTTAGGGAAGACACAAGCATTAAGTCCATAGCAACAACAATAAGTGACTAGTATACAACCTTTATGAAATCAGGCTCTTGTCATTTAGTCTATTTGTATAAAGGAAACTTCAATAGTGACGAGGAGTTCCAGTTAATAAAATGTCATTAAAATGAAAGTCATACTTGGCCATTTTGGGAGACATGGGTGTTCATGTTTCTGCCAATCTTCTTACAAGGCTGGCCTTGCTCCTTGTGTTTGAAACACCCTGAATGATAAAGATATGGTCTCCGTTTGAGCAAAGGGCAGGGTCCCTTATTTCTCTCTCTCTCTCTTCTTACAAGGCTGGCCTTGCTCCTCTGTGTATGAAACACTCTGAATGATAAAGATATGGTCTCCGTTTGAGCAAAGGGCAGGGCCCCTTATTTCTCTCTCTGTCTCTCTTCTTACAAGGCTGGCCTTGCTTCTCTGTGTATGAAACACTCTGAATGATAAAGATATGGCCTCCGTTTGAGCAAAGGGCAGGGTCCCTTATTTCTCTCTCTGTCTCTGTTTTGTTTTGTTTTGTTTGTTTTGTTTTCTTTTTCGAGGTAGGGTCTAGCTCTAGCCGAGGCTGACCTGGAATTCACTATGTATTCTCAGGGTGGCCTTGAACTCACGGAGATCCTCCTACCTCTGCCTCCTGAGTGCTGCGATTAAAGGCGTGCACCACAATGCCTGGCCAGAAAGCTTTTTTTTTTTTTCAGATATGTTAACACTAGGCAAAAATTACGTAGCTTTTGTGAGGCTGCCCCAAATCTAGCTTTTAACTAAACAAGTGAACCTTTATATCTTGTAATTCTTCTCTCTCAACATGTGGTGGCGCTCCTGTACTGAGGGCAACCCTTACTTGGTAACGTCACCAGCTGGGCATAGTTAGGCATGATAACTGGCTAACTACCTATATCAAGGAAGGGTTTTACTAAGTGTTCCCTTAGTCACTGCCTGTTACATCAGCATGACTGTCACCCCATCAACAGAGCAACTATTTGGCGCCATCTATGACTAAAACCCCCATTCAATACTGCACAATAAGTATGTTGCATGGTCCTAGAAGAAAGTCCACTCAGGTCACCATTTCAAGCTTATTGCTTGCTGTTTTAGCAATTATAGCAACAGAAGGGATCCTGGAGGTTAAGTAATTAATTGATTGATTGATTTTGGAAGTAGGGTCTCACTCTAGGCCAGGCTGATCTGGAACTCATTCTGCAGTTCCAGACCTGGTACACATTCTGTAGTTTCAGGCTGGCCTTGAACTCACAGTAGTCCTCCCACCTTTGCCTCCCCAGTGCTGGGATTAAAGGTGTGAGCCACAAAGACCAGCTCCTAGAAGTTTAAAAGTAAAATGTTGCCGTTTAAAGTAAGAGTTGAGGAATGGCAACTTTATATATGAAAGGTGCTGAACTGACTTTCAGGGTTTGACTTTCTAAAATACAGGGTAGAATCTTATCCTTTACTATTGAGTCTGCATATACCATCTACTCTCGATTTAATTTCTCATTGCAGCTCTTGAAAGTTGTTATTTTTTACTTAGGAGAACTAAGAAATTGAGATCCGCCCCCCCCGGGGTGGAATAGGAAACAATAACTTCAGATATTTTATATTCTTTTTTTGTTTCATTTTTTGTTTTTTCTTGGTCGGGTCTCACTCTAGCCCAGGCTGACCTGGAATTCACTCTATAGTCTCAGGGGAGCCTCAAAGTCATAGCGATCCTCCTACCTCTGCCTTTCTGAGTGCTGGGATTTAAAGGCGTGCGCCACCACACCCGGCCAGATGTTTTAATTCTTAATTCTCCTTTAATGCCAAAATAAGCAATCCTACAAGTAAAGACTTTAAGGCTTACTTGTTCATAAATTTATTTTTATTGATTTACACATGTGGATGTGTGCATGTGGGCCTCTTGTTGCTGCAAACACTTGTCCCACTTTTTGGGTTCAGTTGATGTAGCTGGCTGAGAATTGAACCTCAGGCTGGCAGGTTTTTCAAGCAAGCGCCCTTAACCACTGAGCAATCTCACCACCTCCCTTGTTCATTAATTAAAAGGAAAGCAAAAAGTCACTCCTATATGCAAGTTAACTCTACCATTCAAAAATGAGAGAAGAATTAAGTCACTGGGCATAAATAAATGTTTCATTTTTGAAGAAACCGCCTTTGTTTGTATTTTTTGAAGATTTTATTTTTATTTATTTGAGGCAGAGAGAGGAGAGAGAGACAGAGAAAGAGAGAATGGGCACACCAGGGCCTCTAGCCGCTGCAAATGAACCACAGATGTATGTCTCACCTTGTGCATCTGGCTTATGTGGGACCTGGAGAATCGAACCTGGGTCCTTAGGCTTTTCAGGCATGTGCCTTAACCACTAAGCCATCTCTCCAGCCCTATTTGTTTGTATTTTAGACAAAGTCTTGCAACATGGCCCAGACTGGTCATGAACCCACAATGTAACTCAGGCTGGCTTTGAACTCGCTATGCAATTGCCTCAGTCTCCCAAGTGCAGGGATTGTAAGCTTGTGCCACCATACCGGACTGGCTCTTTTATTTATTTTTCAAGACTAGGAGACTATTCTGTCGCAAAGAAACAGCTGTTGAAAGAATGGGTCATAGTGCTCAGAGAGGAAAACGGGTTTGTTGCTGTCTTGAACACAGTAACCTAAATCAAAGAACTGTGAGGAAAAAGACGGCTTTGCCTGAGGCCTGTCATTAGTAGTAGAATTGACAGATTGTCGCAGCCAGTACCCATTCCCCTAAAGCAGGGAAAGAAAGTTGGGGGTGGGTCTTTTCTCAATTGCAAAAAAAAAAAAAAAAAAAAAAACTGTTTCAGAATTGGGTATGCACATGTTCTCTCCCATACGTGGATCCTAGCTGTAAATTAACTGTAAATGTTTAGATTTGTATGTGAGTCAGTAAAAATCAGTAGTAGAGTCCAGGAAGTTAGAGAAGGCCTATAAAGGAAGGAGGAGAAGGGGAGAGGGGAGGACTTGAGGGGAGGGTATTGTATATATGTAAGTACAGGAACAGATTATCAGGGGTGGAAAGGCCTAAATGGGGTCATGAGAAGGGATTGGATAAAGGAAGGATGGGAGGAGGGTTAATGAAAATTTAAGATGTCATAAGCCGGGGTGGCACATGCCTTTAATCCCAGCACTTGGGAGGCAGAGGTAGGATCACTGAGTTCGAGGCCAGCCTGAGACTACATAGTGAATTCCAGGTCAGCCTGGGCTACAGTGAGATCCTACCTCGAAAAAAAGATGTTATGAATATGAAAACCTATTTCTTTGGGTAACGGCACATCCAGAGACCATAGATTACTAGAAAAATTTTAGTGCCAGGGATGGGATACCTTCCAGTGAGTTGTTGGCCAGGGAAGTCCCTGATGTCCAGGTCCCACGTTTAGCCAGATGCCAAGTGATGCAAGGGCACAATGCCACACTTGACCACAAGGGGGCACGCACATCTGGATTTCGTTCACAGCAGCCGAGAGACTGCTGGCACGCCCATCTCTGTCTTCCTCTCCCTCTCTGTCTGTCTTTGTGTCTCTCTCTAAAAATAAAAAATAAAAACAAAATAAAATAAATTAAAAAAAATAAAATTAGTTACAGGAGATCTACCATAAGTAAATTAGATGTGGATTTATAAGAGGAACTCCCTCCCCTACCCAACACTGGACAAGTCAAATGCTTTTGCTACTCCATTTTATTTAACTAGGTCAGTGCAGAACATTAAAGGCCTGTTGGTAGTGAGGCGTGGGATGGGCAGGAAAAGGGCAGATCATGAGAAAATATCCAACATGGGTCTATTACTCAAGGGAATTGGTTTTCACTAGTGGTTTCTGTTCGGCTTAGAGAAGTCATTTCACTTTCTGGGGCTTCCGTTTCCACATTGGTGGCAGTAGGAGAAGTCTCAGGCTGAATCCGTACCAAACGCAACCTTCGGTGACCTTTTAACCTCTGCGCATGCGTCATGCACCGCCCGGGGGAGTGCGGAACCGCCCCTTCTGCGCACGCGCCCTCTCAGAACCCGCCCACTCCTCTCTCCACCCTTCACCCGCTTCCGCTCTGTGAGTCCGGACTTCCTGTTGCCATCCGCGTGATTGCGGAAGTGGTTCGGTCTTTTCCTAAACACGCAGTTGGTGAGTGCGGGAAGGATGCCGGGTCTGGCGGCCGCGAGTCCTGCTCCGAGCGAGGCCCCGGAGAAGAAGCCGCTGAAGCCCTGCTGCGCCTGTCCGGAGACGAAGAAGGCTCGCGATGCGTGGTCAGTGCGCAGCTCGGCCCGGCCGGCTGGCCCGCCTGCCGCTGCTCCGGGAGTTCCGGGCCCCGCAGGGTCCTCGGTGGGGCGGTGTGATCACCGAGCCCTCTCTGCCAAGTCCCAGGGCATTCGGATGGAGGGAGGGGGAAGGGGGCACCCTCCCGCACACGACTTTGCAACCCTTGTAACTGTGAAGCGCTGTTTTAGGGCCAAATACGTAAAAGAACATAAGGAACTTAAAATAACGTGGATTGCTTGATCACGTGCCTGGATTGTAAAGGCTAGGATCACTTTGCAAGACCCAACTGTAAACTTTCCTGGTAGTGTCTAATGATTCCCCAAACGTGCACGTAGTGTGTAGAACCCGAGATGCATTTCGGAAAGGTTCCCCTTTACCCCTTTTAAGACACCCAGAAGTTGAAAGTGAATCAGTTTACAGCATAGGTGACATGAATAATGTTTATCTGCTTATCGATTTACAAAAAGGTGTTTTTGTTTCTGTTTTCTTTTTGTTGTTGTTTTTCGAAGAGTCTCGCTTTCTAGCCCAGGCTGACCTGGAATTGATTCTGTAGTCTCAGGGTGGCCTCGAACTCGTGGTGATCCTCCTACCTCTGCCTCCCTAGTTGCTGGGATTAAAGGCAAAGGCTTGGGACACCACGCCCGGCGACAGAAGGTTTTGTTCCCATTTTATATAGCCTCTATTGTAGAACAAATCTCATTAGGAAGGGTCCAAAGATAATATGATTCTGTGTCTCCATTTTTCTCCTCAAAGTAGAAAAAAAAGTTTAAAAAGTGTAACTTGATGTGGATACTCACCTGTAATCCCAGCACTAAGGAGACAGGCAGGGAGGAGCTCCAAGTTGGAGGCTAGCCTGGGCTACAGAGAATGAGACCCAACACGGGCTGGAGAGATGGCTCAGCGGTCAAGGCACTTGCCTGTGAAGCCTAACGACCCCCAGGTTCAATTCCCCAGTACCCTCGTAAAGCCAGATGCACAAGGTGGTGCATGCATCTGGAGTTAATTTGTAGCACCTGGAGGTCCTGGCGTGTCCATTCTCTGTCTCTCATCTCTCTCTCTCTGCTTGCAGATAATATTTTTTTAAAAACTACGGGGGGGGGTGCCCACACACACAAGAAATTAATTGGTCTGATGATGTAGCCCACTGCTTTTATTAATTCTCACCACTTTCCAAGTATTACTGTAAATGGTCTTTGAATTTTACAAGTAAAATATTATTTTATTATCAAAGAGGGATGGGGTTCATGTAGCAGCTATCAGGTCTCTTGTAATGTTTATGTTGTTCAGTGGCTAATCATTACAAGTAGTTTAAGTGATTGAATTTAGGGCAGAAACAGGAAGTTAATTCCCCTGTAATAACAGACCAAAAAGTTAAACTTCAAACTTTTCTCTTTTTGTTTTGTTTTTCAAAATAGGGTCTTGCTCTAGCCCAATGTGGCCCTGAACTCAGAGCAATCGTCCTACTTCTGCCTCCCAAGTGTTGGGTGGGATTAAAGGTGTGCGCCACCATACCTGGCTCTTTTTCCTTTAATTTTTTTTTATTTTTTTTTGTTGGGTGGGGGGAGAGACAAAGATAGACAGAGAGAGGGAGAGGGAGACAGAGAATGGATGCACCAGCAGTCTCTCAGCTGCTGTGAACGAAATCCAGATGCGTGCGCCCCCCTTGTGGTCAAGTGCGGCATTGCGCCCTTGCATCACTTTGCACCTGGCTAAACGTGGGACCTGGAGATTGGAACCGCTGGAGATTGGAACCAGTGTTCTTAGGCTTAGCAGGCAGGCGCCTTAACCGCTAAGCCATCTCTCCAGCCCTCTTTTTCCTTTTTTAAATATCGTTTCTTTCAGGCAGTTTTATTTCATTGTAGAGAAGTGTTATTTCTTGGATATGGACAAAAGGTGATATTTGATATACATAATTATTTATTTTAATCAAATCACCACCACCCAAAAAAATCCTTTTTCCTGTGGAATATCTTTGTAGGCATGAAACCATCACAAGAGCAAATAAAAACAAGGTTGCTTGGTGTCATAGTATTTCTTGTTATTCCAGCTGTGTTGCATCATACCTGTGTTTGGCCTCAGTCCCCAGAACTACCAAGTGTTTTTTGTTTTTTTGTTTTTCCAGGTAAGGTCTCACTCTGGCTGAGGCTGACCTGGAATTCACTATGTAGTCTCAGGGTGGCCTTGAACTCACAGTGATCCTCCTACCCCTGCCTCCTGAGTGCTGGGATTAAAGGTGTGTGTGCCACCACTCCTGGCTCTTTTTTTTTTTTTTTTTTTTTTTTTTTTTTTTTTGAGATAGGGTCTCACTCTGGTCCAGGCTGACCTGGAATTCAGTCTGATTCTCAGGCTGGCCTCGAACTCATGGCAATCCTCCTACCTCTGCCTCCCAAGTGCTGGGATTAAAGGCGTGTGCCACCACACCCGGCTGCTTTTTTTTTTTTTTTTTGGGTCTCTCTCTGCTCAGGTGGTGTCAAGTTCACAACTCCAGAGTACTGGGTTGACAGGCATGTGTATGTCACCTGGACTACTTTATGTGATGCTAGGGATTGAACCCAGGGCATCATGCATGCAAGCACTATCCATTAGGCTACATCCTTAGCCCCTGTTACATATGTTCTTTGTGAAAGTTCTTAATACCTGCTTTATTGGGTAACGAGTGCATTTTATTTTATAGCATCATTGAGAAAGGAGAAGAACACTGTGGACATCTGATTGAGGCCCACAAAGAGTGCATGAGAGCCCTGGGGTTTAAGATATGACATGGTAAGCATATCACTTCAGATTTGTGTATTAATTTACAGATGTAGCAGGTATTGGGCAATATTCTATCAGAAGTAGAATGTTGCCTGGTAAATTTAACATTTTTAAGTATCACTAAAAAATATTTTTGAGCCGGGCATGATGGCACACCCCTTAAATCCCAGCATTTGGGAGGCAGAAGTAGAAGGATCACCATGAGTGATTTCCAGTATGAGGATTAAATGCTGACATTAAATGGAGAGATATTTAGTTAATCTGAGGTGAGGAATGTGTAGCTTTCAAGAAATGGTTTCACAAAAGCCCTTAGAGTAATATTATAGTCAAGAGGGTCTTGTGACTCTAGGAAATTCAAAGTTCTTCATTTCCCAAGTTAAAGGAACTAAATGGAAAATGTTCTCCATTTCTTGTTTCTAGTGTGGGTCTTCAGTAAATAGAAATGTTACCTTCTGCCAGTGAAAATGGAAGTGTTTTGGTTTCTTTTTTACTGTGCTTTATTTTAATGCAACTAAAGCCTCAGACCTTTTTGTTTTGTTTTTTTTTTCAAGAACGTTGCATCTAATTTTTACACCTGGCATTACATAGGTACTGGGGAATCAAACTTAGGTCCTTGGGCTTCTCAGGAAAGCACTTTAAGTGCTGAGCCATCTCTCCAGCCAAGAACGTTGAATCTAATTTTTAATGCCAAAAGGAACCTTTGGTGATGTGTATGTAACAGTCCCACAAATAAACAACTGCTTGCTTGGGATCTCTTGCTTCAGAACGGGCTTTGCTTAGTACTCCATTCTGGTCATTGTTTAAAAGGCTCGTTAGAGAGGCTTTCCCTCAGCATCCACGTAAAGCAGTGCCCCTTCCCCATCTCTGCTCCAGCCATATCCAGTAGACTGCTCTGGAGGCGGTAATGTTCTGTGTCCATATTCTCCATTGTGGAATCCATTAACCATATGTGCCTGTTGAGAATTTGAATTGTGGCTAATGAGGTTGAAGAACTGAATTTTTAGTCTAAATTTTTTTTTCAGTCATATGTGGGTTTTTTTTTTTTGGGGGGGGAGGCGTTGAGGCAGGGTCTCACTCTAGCTCAGGCTGACCTGGAATTCACTATGTAGTCTCAGAGTGGCCTTGAACTCTGGGCAATCCTCATACCTCTGTCTCCCAAGAGCTGGGATTTAAGGCATGTGCCACCACCACGCCTGGCTAGGTTACTCTATTTTTAATACCATCAACCTGTATGTTAAGATTTTAAAATAAATTATAAGGCTGGAGAGATGACTCAAGAGCTAAAGTGCATTCTTGGAAAGCCTGCAGGCCCGAGTTTGGTTCCCTGGTACCCACATAGAGCCAGATGCACATCTGGAAAGCCTGCAGGCCCGAGTTTGGTTCCCTGGTACCCACATAGAGCCAGATGCACATCTGGTTCCCTGGTACCCGATTTGGTTCCCTGGTACCCAGCCCAGATGCACATCTGGAAAGCCTGCAGGCCCGAGTTTGGTTCCTGGTACCCACATAGAGCCAGATTCTGGCCTGCAGGCCTGGTACCTGGTACCCACATAGAGCCAGATGCACATCTGGAAAGCCTGCAGGCCTGAGTTTGGTTCCCTGGTACCCACATAGAGCCAGATGCACATCTGGCATTTGTTTGCAGAGGCAGGAGGCCCTGGCATGCCCATCACCCATTCATTCTCTCTCTCTGACAAATAAATTAATAGATATTAAAATAATCTTCATTACTTAACTCCGTCTAGAATGTACACTCTGAGGAAGGTAGAATTTTCTTCTTCATTCACTACCATCTCCTCAGCACTTATAATACTTCCTGGCACATAGGTGCTGAATAGAGGATTGTTAATTGAATGAATAAGTGAATAAATAGGAAAATGAAGTCTTGTCATTATGGAAGGACTCCTGAGGTGGGTTAAACAGGATCAGTACTAGAATCTTAGTCTACAGGCAGACTCTGCTTTGTGCCTCTCTCTTAAGTCTACATCACATTGCCACTTCTAACGATGGCTGAGAGAGAATACCAAAGCCACATGCCAGTTCAATAGTAATAGAGAGCTGGTTTCTTTTCCCTTACACCTCTTTGCTGTCTTTTTGGAATTTCACGTTTGGCTGGTCTTTCTTTGAACTAATCCCGGCTGATAAGAAGAGTGACTGGTAGAAAAGAGTGTAGGCGAAAAGTCCCAAGGCCACACTTTGACTCTCCCAGTACATAGTTTCACAGGTTTTTCATTTCAGCTGTGTTTAATTTTCCAGACAGTCCTCTGTGGATTTCACTTTTTTCACTTATAAAATGAACACACACACTTATGTATATTTGTGTGTGTATTGTGTGTATATGGGATACACTTATGTGGCTCTTTGATTAAAGTCTGGCTAAATAAATCTCATTGTGAATCATTTTATAAAATAAGTACATTGGGGGAAGTATACCCTCACAAAGTATACCTAGTAACTGCTGCTTTTAAAGACACAGTCGTCAGCATTTGTACATGACTTCCTTGTTCATATTCTAGCTCTCTTTCTAGTCAGTTGTGCTAAACTATTGGTTAGGGCTGAACCCATTTTGGTTTAAAAAAAAAAAAAGAATAATTTTTTCAGATGCTGATCTTAGGAGCGATCAAAGCTTCTCTTTATATGATGTCATGTAGTTGTTACAGGTAGTGTACATTCCCAGGGACCAAAAAATACCATAGTTTTCATGTTTTGAGGTCAGAGAATTTGAATAATAGCTTTATACTCCGTTTGTTAATAAAAGAAAATGCAAAAGGTTTGAAATTAGAAAGCTTGATAATTAACTGATTGTGTGGTCTTGGGCAAATTCTTAACTTTCTGAACCTACTTAGTTCCCCCACTTGTCAAATACAGATAATACATAAGCAAAGCACTTGGAGCTGCTGTGATGATTAAATTATATAGCACCCCATATATATATATTTTTTTTCCATAAATTAGGACATGAAAACCACATAGCAGCATAGCCCACACCTGGGATCATGTGGCTAGCAGACATTCAGTTGAAGTCTGTATGACGTGATTATAATTTTGAATCCTGATTTTTGGGAGGCCTTTCTGTGCCATTTGTACTCTCAGTAGATGTATTCTTTTGGAAGAGGAACAGGCGTCTTGAATCCCCTTTGGTCCCAGGAATATTTCCCCAGCCATTATGAGGAAGTCAAGGCACAGTGAAGTCACAAAGGGCTTGTTCACGTGACAAGGGATAATGGTGGAACTAACACTAGTGTCCAGTTTTCTGCAGTCCCAGTCGTAGGCACACACTTCTCCCCCTGTACTGAATGAGATATATTGCCAGTGTGCACATTGCCATGATATTCAGATGAACACTGAGTGGAAAGATCTGTTGCTGGAATGTATTGGCTCTTATACTTCAGTAACCAGGCCACTGGCTATAGAATAAAATCCAGCACGGCTCTCCACCGCACTAAGATTAGTATTTCTCCGACAGTTACACCATGTTCTGCTGAGAATAGTGTCAAAGAAAGACTTTGCAAACTTGGATTGCTTTAGTAGTGGTGGTCAAAGTTCCTTAGCGTAAAAACCTAAGTAGACTTCATTGTTATTCCTAAGTAAAGTGACCTTAACTGTACCTTGACCTCAATCGACGTGTGAATAAATATAGTATACCTCTTTTATACTTTGATAAAAGTAGGCTGAATTCAGCCTGTGCTTCTGAGTCAGATACACCTCAGAAACCTGAGAAACATTTTCCAAAATTCATGAGCCTGGACCCTGGCCTCACATGTTGACCCAGATTTGTAGATGATTTTCAGGTGTGGCCCTCCTTAACAACCTGAGCTGAAGAAGTATCAGGATATATGCTAAATATAAAATAACCTGACAATTTAATAGTAGCAGAAGCAGAGACTTGAAATTTACTAAGAAAAAAAAATTGGTATGGAGCCAGGCATGGTGGTGCATGCCTTTAATCCCAGCACTGAGAGACTGAGGTAGGAGGATCGCCGTGGGTGAAGCCAGCCTGGGCTAGAGTGAGACCCTGGTAATGATTCTAGATAGTTTTTCTAAATCTTTTGACTTTTCCTAATTGAAAATGAAGTAAATGAGCCTGACACCTCATTAGACATGTCAGAAAATAGATGACTAGTATCTTTCTGCTTTTAAGAGTCAGAAGGAAGCCAGGTGTGGTGGCACACGCCTTTAATCCCAGCATTTGGGAGGCAGAAGTAGGAGGATCGCCGTGAGTTCGAGACCACCCTTAGACTGCATAGTGAATTCTAGGTCAGCCTGGACTAGAATGAGATCCTACCTCGCCCCCCCAAAAAAAAAAAAAAAAAAAAGAAAGAGTCAGATAGAAAAAACAAAACAAAAGCAGAAGAAACCTGGAAAACCCAGAATTCGGAGGTGAAAATCAAAGTGATAATGACATTCACTCAGTATTTATTAGTTTAATACAGTGTTTTCATATGGAGACACACATCAGCAATTAGTTGTTTATGAAACTATGAAACCAAAAATGGATTATTTCTACTAAAATGTTTTTAAAGTAGTTATTAAGACCTTATAACATGCCAAGATGAAAATGATAACCCTACCTCCCAAGGACTTTATACTCAGAGACGCAACCAAGAGGTTCACATGCCTGTTTCACAAAATACGCCTTTGATGGTAGTCAGTATCAGAGGGGTTAGGGTGCTGCAGGCAGTCCTCAGTGAAATGGTGAGTGAGCTTCGTTTTTTGCTTGTGTTTCCTGCCGAAACTTTTCCTTACGTGTGTACTTCCTTTGTGCTTTTTAGGAAAGAAAATGTAGGTATTTGTGTCTTAGGGAGACTTATCTTTATATCTAAACCTAGTGAAGGAAGCCCTGGGGTTCGACTAAGACTGGCTAGCCCAGTGTAGTTGTCTTCTCACCTTAGTGCTCCGTCTTGATAGGGACGGGGAAAGTGAGGAAGCACACTGCCGAGACAGGCAGCACCTCTGCCCTTGGCCACTCTCCCTTTTCGACCTCTTGAAAGGGATTTTGAAAGGGATGGCCCATTTTGCCCGTGGGATTAAAGGAGTAACTTTCCACAGGAAGTGTTTTGTGTACTAAACTGACCTTCTGCCTTCCACTCTGCGGATCTCTGCCAAGCATTCTTGAATCAGCCAAGACGGATTCACAGGTCTCTTCTGTTGAATGTCTATAAAAATAAAATGCCTTAGCCTTTTTTGGAAGATGTTTATAAGATTAAAAAACCTACCTCGCAAAACCAAAAAAAAAAAAAAAAAAAAAAGATTAAAAAAAAATCTGCTTTGATCTCAACAAAGTCTTCTAAAAGAATGAGCAGTGTAATAAATTGAACAATTCAGGGATGTTTTCAGTCAGGCTAAAGTAGAATTTTGAAATGTAGGTCTATTTCATAACTGATTTAGAATCATCATGGTAATTAGTCACTTCTTGAATGAATAAGTAGCCTTAAGTCCCTAACTACATTGATCTTGTGTGATGTTTGGAATCTTACTTTGTCCAATAAATCTTTTCTGTAGGTGGCCTACTCTGTGAATGAATAATCCCTGAAAAATGAAGATTAAACATTTTGGAAGTTCTGTGATTATCTTTGATAAGTAGATAAAATATTTATTATTTATTTTAAAAAGTAAAATAAAAAAAAAATGTCCTGATCAAAAAGATCTTTAGTTGTGGTTCTTTTTCCTTTCCTCTCATACTCACATAGATTGTTTTGTTTCATTTTTTTCTTTAAAGAATATTGTGACAAATTTTATGACATGAATTTCTCTTGTTTTTTTTTACTGTGTTATAATGGAAACTGGATGTTTATTACTAGGAAGGAAAAAAAACAATTCTCTCAATCAGAAAAGTCTCCAAAATTTAGGTACATGACAAGAAGAATGAATACCTTTTACCATTTCAGTACAAGTGTGGGGGCCATATCATCTCTCTAAAGACATGTTTTGCTGGTGTGGTGGCCCATGTCTGTAATCCCAGCACTTAGGATGCAGAAACAGCAGTGCAAGTTCAAGGCCAACCTGGGCCGTGTTGTAAAACCTGCCTCCTCCCCCGCCCCCCAACAAACACACACACACTACAAAAAAAAATTTTAATATTTACTTATTTGATAGAGAATGATAGTGGGCATACCAGGGTACCCTGCCACTGCAGATGAACTCTAGACACATGTGCCACTTTGTACCTCTGGCTTTATATGGGTCCTGGGAAATTTAACCTGGGCCATCAGACTTTGCAAGCAAGCACTTTTTTTTTTTTGGTTTTTTGAGGTAGGGCCTCACTCTAGCTCAGGCTGACCTGGAATTCACTATGTAGTCTCAGGGTGGCCTCGAACTCTCGGCGATCCTCCTACCTCTGCCTCCCGAGTGCTGGAATTAAAGGCGTGCGCCACCACGCCCGGCTTGCAAGCAAGCACTTTTAACTACTGGGCCATCAATCCAGCTTGAAAATTTTTTTCCCCGGAAACATTTATTTTCATTTTTATTTATTTATTTTTTGATCCAGATCGGTATGTCAGATCAAACCTAGTACTTGGTCCACGTAGACAAGCACTCACTCACCTCTGAGCTGCAGTCCCAGACCTTAACATTGAAACTGTTCCTGTTCATTACTCGTTCCATCTTCTGGAAAGGTTGGTTAGATTTTAGACAGAGGTAGAGTTGATTTGGCTTGGAAACGCTGACCTGTTTGGGATAGTTAATCTGTATTTAGCGAGTTGCATGGTAGGATACACTAAGAAGGGAAGTTTAGGACCAAGGGACAAAATAGTTGTCTGTCATTAAGACGCTGGCCCAGTCTGTAGGCTGGGTATATAGTTCATGACAGAGCACTTGCCTAGCCGGCACAGGGCTTTGGCTTCTATCCCTAGTACTGCCCCCCATAAACTTAGGTGTTCTGCATTCCAGGTTCACCAGCTGATGGCAATTGGAAATTAATGCCTCCTGGAGGCAATGTATTGTTGGGGCGGGCTTATGGGTATTATAGCCAGTTTCCCCATGCCAGGGTTTGGCACACTCTCCTGTTCCTTTTGTCCACCAGATGTTGGCCAGGAAGTGATGTCCACCCTCTGCTCATGCCATTCTTTTCCCCTGCCATCATGGAGCTTCCCCTCAAGTCTGTAAGCCAAAATAAACATTTCCCCCCCAAAAGCTGCTTTTGGTTGGATGATTCTGACTACAACATCCCCAAACGGTCTTTGTTGGGCTGGAGAGATGGTCCATTGGTTAAAGACAATTACTTGCAAAGCCTGGAACGCCCAGGTTCAAGTCCCCAGAAGCCATGTATAGCAGTCAGCTTTACACTGCTGGATGAACCTTGAAACCAGGCACAGTTTATGGGAGGAATGGCATTTATTTGAAGCTTCCAGATCAGGGAAGTTGCATAATGGCAGAAGAAGCTGGGTCTCCTTTCCCAGGGCCATGCAGAGAGAAAAACCACAGTCAGCCACCACCAGCACAAGCAAGCACGCTCCAGGAACCCCAGCACTTTGCCCATCTTGAGACTGGAATTCCAAATCCACTCCACACCTTTGGGCTGGACCCTAGGATCCATCCACAGTGACACTTCCTGTCAGGCGGCTGGAGATCGAAATTATGAGCTTTAATAAACTCTTGAATCAGGGCTGGAGAGATGGCTTAGCAGTTAAGACGCTTGACTGTGAAGCCTAAGGCCCCAGGTTCGATTCCTCAGTGCCCACGTAAGCCAGATATACAAGGTGGCACATGCATCTGGAGTTTGGCACACCTTTTTCTTTTCTTTCTTTTTTTTTTTGGAGGCAAGCCCAACAGACCAGCCTTATTTTTTTTAATAAGAGAGAGAGGGAATTAATTGGTGTGCCAGGGCCTTAGCCAGTATAACCAAACTCCAGATGTGTGTGCCACCTTGTGTGCATGTGCGACTTTGCACGCTTGTGTCACCTTTAGTGTGTCTGGCTTAAATGGGACCTGGAGAGTTGAACATGGGGCCTTAGGTTTTGCAGGCAAATGCCTTAACCGCTAAGCCATCTCTCCAGCCTCCATTCTCTTTATCTGCCTTTCTCTCTGTCTCCCTTAAATAAACAAACTCCTGAATCAATTAGGGGACATCCATTCAAACTACCACACCATGTAAAGCCAGATTCATTAGTGGTGCAAGCATCTGGAACTCATATACAGTGTTAGGAGGCCCTGGTATGCCCTTTCTCTCTGACTCTCAAATTTATTTATTTATGAGACAGAGGGAGAGAGAGAAGAGTGAGAATGGGCACGCCAGGGCCTCTAGCCATTGCAAATGAAATCCAGACACATGTGCTACCAT
Organism: Orientallactaga sibirica; assembly: GCA_036365145.1. Taxonomy (NCBI): domain Eukaryota; kingdom Metazoa; phylum Chordata; class Mammalia; order Rodentia; family Dipodidae; genus Orientallactaga; species Orientallactaga sibirica. The sequence continues at coordinate 11,452,099 of JAEOAD010000050.1, read as the reverse complement.
GTGCATCTAGCTTACGAGGGACCTGGAGAATTGAACTGGGGTCCTTAGGCTTTGCAGGCATGCACCTTAACCACTAAGCCATCCTTCCAGCCCTGTCTCTCAAAAATATTATGAAGAAACAAGATACTAGGGAACATAACTAAAGAGAATATATAACTGTGTAGTAGGATAAGAAAATCACTTACTTTATAGAATAAAATTGAATTAAATCATTCCTTAGGACTCCTACCTAATTAATTGGTTAAGTGCATGGCTTATTTGCCTTTAAAATTTTTTTTATTATTTTTTATTTATTTTGGAGAGAGACAGAGAGGGAGAGGAAGACAGATAAGAGATCAGCTGCTATGAACGAAATCCAGATGTGTGCGCCCCCTTGTGGTCAAGTGCAGCATTGCACCCTTGCGTCACTTTGCATCTGGCTAAACGTGGGACCTGGAGATTGGAACCACTGGAGATTGGAACGTTCTTAGGCTTAGCAGGCAGGCGCCTTAACCGCTAAGCCATCTCTCCAGCCCTTATTTGCCTTTTTGATAACACAAGAGGTTGAACCTAGGGCCTCGTTTATGTCCGGCAGCGCTGGACCACCAAGCTTTATCCCTAGCCCTGTGTTTTACGTTTTATATTGAGACAGGGTTTTGCCAGGTTGCCCAGGGTGGTCTTGAACTAGACCAGACAGGCCTTGAGAAACTGAAAAATCACAGGCCTGTGGCACCAATCCCAACAAGCGCATGTCTTTGACAAACTTAGGTTTAACAGCTGGCTATGTGACACCAGTTAGGTCACTACATCCAAGTCTGTTCTCATCTGAAAAGAAGCAAGTAATGTCTAACTTAAAAGTCTGTGAGTTCTAAGCTACTATCTATAAAGCATTTGGCCACTAGCATTTGTTGTTAGTGATCCTACAATTTTTTGATTTTTGTATTTACATTTTTACTTCATATTCATGTGACTGTAATACTTTTAATAATCACAGGTTAATTTATAGCAAGGTTAAGCCAGCTTTCCACACTGTACGGATGCTTGGCACATTGTTATTCAGACTCTGCTTATATAGGTCCCGGGACCACAAAATGGAAAATAGAAATCCACAAATTCGACATTGAATGTTAACTTTGATACATGCTGTTCAATTTTTTTGGTTTGTTTTTCTTTTTAAAATTAATTAATTTATTTTATTGACAACTTCTTTAATTGTAGACAATGTCCCATGGTACTTCCCTCCCTCCCCCCACTTTCCCCTTTGAATCTTCACTGTCCATCATATACCCTCCCCCTCTCAATCAGTCTCTCTTTTCAGTTTGATGTCATGATCTTTTCCTCCTATTATGATGGTCTTGTGTAGGTAGTGTCAGGCACTGCAAGGTCATGGATATCCAGGCCATTTTGTGTCTGGAGGAGCACGTAAGGAGTCCTACGTTTCCTTTGGCTCTTACATTCTTTCTGCCCCCTCTTCCGCAATGGACCCTGAGCCTTGGAAGGTAGGTTTGAGATGTTTCCATGCTGAGCACTCCTCTGTCACTTCTTCAGCACCATGGTGCCTTTTGAGTCATCCCAAGGTTGCCACCATCTCTTTGGTTAGAGAAGCTTCTTTAACCAAAAGTGAGAGTAGCATTAATATATGGGTGTGGGCATTAAGAGAAGTGCTTCTGGGCAGTTTGGTGAGCATAGTATATACATTTAGCCAGACACCAGCAGACATTACACCCTTAGGTGTCATAGGTTTTCAGTATCAGGGATGTGTTCCCATGGAGCAGGCCGCCAGTCCAATTAGAGAGCAGTTGGTTTCCCCCATAACAGACATGTCACTATTGCACCCATTGGCTCACTTGGCCTGGCTGACCAAATTTAAAGTTTGCAGTGTCCACTGTTGAGTATCTTCACTGGTGTTTTCTCTCCCATTGACCTGCATGCAATGTAGCTTATTCTGGCTTTCTGTCAGCTGGTCCACATGAAGGAGGTTTTCGGCTCAGCTCCAACAGGTTTTCTCAGTGAACTTGCCACCCTGTTCAAACTTTTCCTCTGCATTTTTGTTAAGGGTTCCAATTGTCCTCAGCTCATAGGCAGCACATTGACTTTTTAAAAAAATATATATATTTTTGAGGTTTTCTAAGGTAGGGTTTCATTCTAGCTCAGGCTGACCTGGAATTCACTATGTAGTCTTAGGGTGGCCTCGAATTCTTGGCGATCCTCCTACCTCTGCTGCCCGAGTGCTGGGATTAAAGGCGTGCGTCACCACTCCCGGCAGACTTTTTTTTTTGGTGTGGGTGTGTATCATGTATGTGTATGTGTTTATATATATATACATACATACATACATATATGTATACGTATATATATGTATGTATGTATGTATGTTGGTTTTTCTAGGTAGGGTCTCACTCTGGCCCAGGCTGACCTGGAGTTAACTATATAGTCTCAGGGTGGCCTCAAACTCACACAATCCTCCTACCTCTGCCTCCCTAGTGCTGCTTCAAGTATGTATATTCTTGTATGTGAGTACAGGCACACGTGTGCCACAGTATGACTTTGGAGGTCAGAGACATTTTGGGGTGTTGGTCCTTCCACCTTGTTTAAGGCAGGGGTTCTCACTGTTTACTGCTCTATTCACCACACTAGCTAGCCCGTGAGTTTCTGGGAGATTCTCCTACATTGATTTAGGTGTGGGGATGGGGGAGGGTTGAGACAGAGTCTGTCTCTGTAGGCCAGGATGATCTTGAACTCAAAGTGGTCTATCTCATCCAACTGCTGAGATTAAAGACATGAGCCACCAAGCCTGGCTTCCAACACTGATACTTTTTTGTTTTGTTTTGTTTTGTTTTGTTTTGTTTTGTTTTGTTTTGTTTTGTTTTGTTTTGTTTTGTTTTGTTTTTCTAGGTAGGGTCTCACTCTAGCCCTGGCTGACCTGGAATTCACTATGTAGTCTCAGAGTGGCCTTGAACTCATGGTGATCTGCCTACCTCTGCCTCCCAAGTGCTGGGATTAAAGGTATGCGCCACCACACCTGACTTCTGCTCTCAATTTATAATCTGGTGAGTACATATATATTAACAATAAAGATAAAAATTTGGGCCAGACATGAGGGCACACACTGTTAATCTCAGCACTTGGGAGGCAAACATAGAAGGATCACTGAGTTTGAGGCTAGTTTGGGACTACAGAGTGAGACCAGGTCAGCCTGGGCTAGAATGAGACCTTGCCTTGAAAAAAAAAAAAGTTGAGGGCTGGAGAGACGGCTTAGCAGTTACTCATGTTCAACTCTCCAGGTCCCACATAAGCCAGATGCACAAAGTGACATGAGCACTCAAGGTTGCACATGCACACAAGAAGGCACACGCATCTGGAGTTTGATTGCAGTGGCTGGAGGCCCTGGCACCCCAATTCTCTCTCTTTCTCACCCTCTTGCATTTAAAAAAAAAAAAAAAAAGGCCAGTCTGTTGGGCTTTCCTCAAAAAAAAGGTTAGTTGTCTGATGCTATGATGGATATTCAAGGTGCTTTCCTCAAGAGTTCATGTGTGACTGTGCCCCAGGTTTCTTTCTTTAGCTATTAAAAACTTAAATAAAGGACTGAGGAAAATGGCTTAGCAATTAAGGCCTTTGCCTGTGAAGCCCAAGGACCCGGCTCAGTTCCCCAGGATTCATGTAAACCAGATGCACAAAGGGGTGCATGCATCTGGAGTTCGTTTGCAGTGGCTGGAAGCCCTCTTTCTCTCTCTCAAATAAATAATAAAATAAAAACTTAAGTAAAGCCTGGAGAGATGGCTCAGTGGATAAAGCGCTTACCACACATGCATGAATACCTGAGTTGCCAACACCCACGGAAAAAGCCAGATGCTGTGGCAAACGCTATAATCCTAGCCACGCCCAGAGTGAGAAGGAAGCCATATGGAGTCAGGGGAATCCACTGTAGCTTGGGGGCCAGCTAAAGCAGATGTGAACAGGAAACCTTGCCTCAAGGACCAACACCCAAAAGTTGTCCTTGGATCTTCACAAAAGCACCGTTGCACACATGTGCCAAATTTACGTATGAACACACACATCAAAAGTAAATAAAAACAAGCCGGGCGTGGTGGCGCACGCCTTTAATCCCAGCACTCGGGAGGCAGAGGTAGGAGGATCGCCATGAGTTCAAGACCACCCTGAGACTACAGAGTGAATTCCAGGTCAGCCTGATCTGGAGCGAGACCCTGTCTCAAAAAAACAAAAACAAACAAACAAACAAAAAAAGATAAGTAAAAACAAGTGGGACAGGACTGGAGAGATAGTTTAGCAGTTAAGACACATGCCTGCGAAGTCTAATGACCCTGGTTCAATTCTCCAGGTCCCATGTAAGCCAGATGCACATGGTGGCACATGTGTCGTTTGCAGCGGCTAGAGGCCCTGGCGCGCCCATTCTCAGTCTCCCTCTGTCTTTCCTTTTCTCTGTCTCTAATAAATAAATAAAAATAAATCTTTAAAAAAAAAAATGGGACAATAGGTAATAATCAAAATACATTTTTTAGGGCTGGAGAGGTGGCTTCATCGTTAAAGTGCTTGCTAGCAAAGCCAAAGGACCCAGGCTCAACTCCTCAGGACCCACGTCAAGCCAGATGCACAAGGAGATGCATGTGTTTAGAGTTTGTTTGCAGTTGGCTATTCTCTCTCTCTCTCAGAATAAAGCCAAAAGAAATACATTTCTTATTTCTTCAATCAAAAAGTCTGCCTTGTGGTGTTTTTTTTTTTTTTTTTTTTTTTTTTTTTCTTTCTCAATAAAGAATTAAAATGTAAAAAGAAATACATTTCTTATATGTATGAAAATGTTCAATAAAAAAGTTTCTTTAACTTTAGTTTTATCTTTGTCAGTTGTGGTGTTTTTAACAGCAAGCAATAGAAAATTCTCATCAAAAGCCAGCCATGGTAGCACACACCTTTAATCCCAGCACTCGGGAGGCAGAGGTAGGAGGATTGCCGTGAGTTCGAGGCCACCCTGAGACTACATAGTGAATTCCAGGTCAGCCTGAGCTAGAGTGAAAGCCTACCTCGAAAAACCAAAATAAATAAATAAATAAATAAATAAATAAATAAATAAAATAAATAAATAAAGAAAAGAAAAGAAACAAGAAAAGAAAAGAAAAAAGAAAAGAAAAGAAAAGAAAAGAAAAGAAAAGAAAAAGAAAAGAAAAAAAAAAATTCTCATCAGGGGAATTTTTCATGTAACTGAGAAAGTCCAGTTAGGCCAAGCTCTGTGCAGTGCATTCTGGGCTCTTTGTGCCATCCAACACCCAGGCGATTTTCACCTTGGAGCACTCTTTTCAACGCTGAGGAAGCCAAGCACAGGCTTTCTAAGTCAAGACTGGCAAAAGAGAAACTTCTCCAGGTATGGATTTAAGGTGTTTTACTCTGGTTGAACTGTCCTATGTGTTTTTATGAAACAAGATATCATCAGAATGCCTAATGCTAATTGGCTTAGGGGGGCGAAGAGATGGTTTAGTGGTTAAGGCACTTGCCTGCAAAGCCAAAGGACCTAAGTTCGACTCCCCAGAACCCACATAAGCCAGATGCACATAGTGGCACATGCACCTGGAGTTCATTTGCAGTGGCTAGAGGCCTGGCACACTCATTCTCTCTCTTTCTCATTCTCTCTCTTAAATAAATAAATAAATAAATAAAAATAGTTGGCTTAAACAAGGACTCCCCACCCCAAGATCTTGTTAGCAAAACTGAAATTCTGTTATAAGCAGGAAGAAGTAAATGGAAAGAGTAAGAAACTAATTTTCCACTAAACCATCTTGTTTACCTAACCACAAGGTTAAAGGAAAAAAAACAAAAACTAGAGCTGTGCATGGTGGCTCTTGTCCAGCACTCAGCAGGCTAACGTACAATGATGGCCATGGGTTTGAGGCCAGCTTGGGTTATAGAATGAGTTCCAGCTTGGCCTGGTCTAGAGTAAAACCATCTTTCAAAAAAAAAAAAAAAAAGGTGCTGAGGAGATGGCTCAGCAGTTAAAAGAGCTTGCTTGCAAAGCCTGCAGGCCCAGATTCAATTCCCCAGTACCCATGTAAAGCCAGACACAGAAGTGGCACATGCCTCTGAAGTTTCAATGTCAAGAGGGCTGGTGTACCCATACAGTCTCACTTGCTCACAAATAAGTAAAACAATAACTGAGAAATTAGCAGAACTTGACAAGTAGGCTGACGTTCAGTTTTTATAGAACACGACAGTAAGAGTTAAGGAAAAAAAGAAAAACTGGGCTGGGGAGATGGCTTAGAGGTTAAGCGTTTGCCTGAGAAGCCTAAGGACCCCAGTTTGAGGCTCAATTCTCCAGGACCCACGTAAGCCAGACGCACAAGGGGATGCATGCATCTGGAGTTCGTTTGCAATGGCTGGAGGCCCTGGAGTGCCCATTCTCTTTGCTCTCTCTCTCTCTGTCTGCCTCTTTCTCTCTCTTTGTCTTTCACTCTCAAATAAAGAAAAAGAAAAAGAAATTTTTTAAAAAAACACTGTTCCCTGAAGAATCTAGATCTGAATTAGGATGTATCTGCCTTCCAGAACCAAAATACCCCACTGCATGGACACAGACAGTACAGAGGTGCAACCTGCTCCCCTCATGAACGCTGGAGATGGAAAGATCTGCTCTTGTGATGATGGGGCGGCAGTGCTTCCAGCACCCTGGGCCTGCACTGTTAACTGCTCTGCCTTCGTCCTTCCTTGGGCATACCTGATCTCACGAGGGAGGGCACCTGCGAGCATTACAGTCTCACAGCTGTATTCAGGAAGCATGGAAGGTCACTGGCAACCTTACTGTCGGGGTGTATGTCTTGTGTTTTACTCCTGGGCTTGCCTTCATATTCTCTTCCCCGTTCACTAGCTGGGGAACACCTGCTCACTATTTTAGAGCAACTTAAATACCATCTTCCCCGTGATGTTTCTCCTGAATTTTTGTTTGTTGTTTGTTTTTTGAGGTAGGGTTTCACTCTAGTCCAGGCTGACCTGGAATTCACTATGTATTCTCAGGGTGGCCTTGAACTCATGGCGATCCTCCTACCTCTGCCTCCCGAGTGCTGGGATTAACGGCGTGTGCCACCATGCCAGCTCGCCTGAATTTTTTGTGGCTCTGTCAGTGTAATTTCTGTTGAGCCTTGGGTCTCACACTATGAGATTGCAGGTTTGATTCTATGTCAGTCTCCTCTCTAAACCAAAAGGTTTCTTGAAGGAGATAATTGTTATTCCATGACAGTACACACAGCTTGTCCTGAGTAAATGTGTACTGGATCAAATGATGCGGCTGTTTCAACTATACTTGTGTTCCGTGTTTATAGACTGTGTTGTAAGAACACACTATTTTGGGTTTTTTTATATAAAAGATTTTAAAAATAATTTAAAAAATATATTTGTTTGAAAATGAGAGAGGCAGATGAGAGAGAGAGAGAATGGGCACACCACAGTCTCTAGCCACTGCAAACTTACTCCAGACACATGTGCCTTTGCGCATCTGGCTTATATGGATACTGGGGAATTGAACCTGGGTCCTTAGGCTTCACAGGCAAGTGCCTTAACCTTTAAGCCATCTCTCTAGCCCCTAGAGATGTTTTTACTTATTTACAAGCAGGTGATGGGCACATCAGGGCCTGCTGCCACCCCAGACGACCTCCAGATGCATGCACCACTCTGTGCATCCGGTTTTACATGGGTACTGGGGAATCAAACCCAAGGCCATCAAGCTTTGCAAGCAAGTGCCTGCAACTGCTGAGCCATCTCTCCAGCCCAGAGCACACTCTTTTGACACAAATGTTTTTCTTTCCTCTTCTATCAAATATGGTTTTAAAAAGAGAAAACACAACTTTGTATTATTGTACTCTGACCACACGACCTGTTCCGTAGACATCAATATCACTACAGTGACATGTATGTCACCCCCGCAGCATACTTGTCCCTTGTAGTAATAATTGCATATACATGCATATAAATTCCTCCCCCAAAATCATAGCTGGGTGGAGTAGCAGAGCATATATATTTTAATTTATTATTATTATTATTATTATTTTGGTTTTTCAAGGTAGGGTCTCACTCTAGCTCAGGCTGACCTGGAATTCACTATGTAGTCTCAGTGTGGCCTCGAACTCACGGCTATCCTCCTACCTCTGCCTCCCGAGTGCTGGGATTAAAGGCATGCGCCACCACGCCTGGCTGAGAATATATATTTTAGAGTCACACTGGCCTAGGCTTTAAGCTGTATTCACCTATTAACCCTGGGACCTCAGGAAAGTTCTTTAAGCCTGATTCTTCCACTTAAAACATATGCACAGCCAAGAGTGGTGACATTTGTCTGAAACCTTAGCACTCAGGACTAAGAAGCAGAAGAATTGCTAGTTCAAGGGTAGCTTGAGACAGTTTCCACAAAAAAAAAAAAAAAAATCCAAATAGATATAATAATAATAATAATCAGTTGGAGAGATCGCTCAGTAAAATGCTTGATTTGAGGCAGGAGGATCTGAGTTTGATCCTCCAGATTCCACATGAAATGAGCCAGGCACGGTGGTGCATGCTTGTAATCCCAGCACCAAAGAGGCAGAGACAGCTGGTCCCTGGGGCTTGCTGGCCAGCCCATCTAGCCTAATTAGGAAGACCCTGTCCCAGGAAAAGTGGATGGGGAGATGGCTCAGCAGTTAAAGGCACTTGCTTGCTAAGTCTGCCAGCCTGGGTTTGATTCCTCAGTACCCACACAAAGCCAAATGCACAAAGTGGTGCATGCATCTAAAGATAGGTTCCAGCGGCAGGAGGCCCTGTCTCCAGTCTCAGAAATAAATAAATAAATAAAAATTTTAAACCAGGCATGGTGGCACACGCCTTTAATCCCAGCAGTTGGTAGGCAGAGGTAGGAGGATCACCATGAGTTCAAGGCCACTCTGAGACTACAGAGTGAATTCCAGGTCAGCCTAGGCTAGAGCAAGATCTTTTACCTTGAAAAATCCTCCCCCACCCCAGTTTTTTTTTAATTTTTATTTATTTATTTATTTTATTTATTGGAGAGAGAGAGAGAGAGAGAGAAAAGAGGACGATAGAGAATGGGCGCGCCAGGGCCTTCAGCCGCTGCAAACCAACTCCAGAAGCATGCGCCACCTTGTGCATCTGACTTACGTGGGACCTAGGGAATCAAACCTAGGTCCTTTAGCTTTGCAAGCGAGTGCCTTAACTGCTAAACCATCCCTCTAGCACCCCTTCCAAAAACATTTTTTTAAAACGATGGATGGCACTGGAGGAATGACACCCAAGATTGTCCTCTGGCCTACACGTGTGTATGCACACCCACATACACAAACACACACAGGGAAGATAATGGGCATTTTGAGTGACGTGAGAAAAACCATAGCTTCTTGATAAACATTAGTTCCCTCTGCTCAGAGAAGCACTTGTCGATCTACAGGGCAGCAGGCTGAGTTCCAGCTGGGAGACAAGGAAAGTGAGCCTTGGTTAGTGGTTCTGCCTGTCTCTTTAAAAGGTCAGGGCCAGTCCCCTAGGCGAGCTTACTGAGAAAGACGACCTGCCTTGAAATTCTATCTCTCTCAGTGGCCTTCCTCACTGTGCTCTTCACAGCTGGCAGGGACTCCCTCCGGGACTTTGGGAGCCTGGATGCATGAGGTCAGAAGTGGGTGGGTGAACAGCTGCTGTTTCCTCAAGTAGGCGGCTTGGTTGGGAAGCAGGCAGATGACAAGGCAGTGTGTGGATTTCCACTGTTCCCATATCACAGTCACACCTGGAATCCCAGCACTCGGGAGCCCAAGGCAGGAGGAGCATTGCCATTAGTTTGAGGCCAGCCTGGACTTCATAGGGAGCCACAGACTAGCCTGGGCTAGAGTGAGAGCTCATCTTTAAAAATTAAAAAGGGGGGTGGGTGGCAGGGGAGATGGCTTACCGGTTAAGACGCTTGTCTGCAAAACCAAAGGATCCAGGTTCGATTCCCCCATGACTCACGAAAGCCAGCTGCACAAGGTGGCACATGTGTCTGGAGTTCATTTGCAGTGGCTGAAGGCCCTGGCATGCCCTATCTCCCTTCTCTTTTTCTCTCTCAAATAAATAAATAAAACATAAAAAGAGGGGAGGGGCTAGAGAGATGGCTTAGTGGTTAAGGCACTTGTCTATAAAGCCAAAGGACCCAGGTTCTATTCCCCATGACCCACATAAAGCCAGATGACAACAATAAATAAATGAAAATATTTTAAAAATAAAATAAAAAATAAAGGATCACAAGGCCAAACCATTGTTATGAGTGAGGTGTGGGGGCATTTTGTTCTGCAAGCACTCCACCCCTTTTCTACCCTTCTTAACCCCAGCAAGAGGGAAATATGGGGCTGGCAAGATGGCTCAACACTTAAGTGTGCTTCTGGCACAAGCATGAGGGCCTGAGGTCACTGGAGTTTGAATCTCCAGATCTCACATAAACAGCTGGGTGTGTGTGGTCAAATGCACCTGTCATGCCAGTCCTGCAAAGGAGCAGAGACCTAAGCACTGTTGGAGCCTTGCAAGCTCCACAATCAGTAGAGGCTGCAGCCCAAAACAAGAAGCACCGGGAGCAATGGAGCAGGACACCGGACATTCTAGTTCTGCCACCATGGAGGAGCGTGCACTCCCACCACAGGTGAAAGTAGGGGTGGCACACCACACCATACACACACACACACACACACATAAAAAATTAAAATTTTTATTTTATTTTATTGATTTGAGAGAAACAGAGAGAGAGAGAGAGAGAGAGAGAGAGAGAGAGAGAGAGAATGGGTGTGCTAGGGCCTCAGCCACTGCAAACGAACTCCAGACACATGTGCCACCTATTGCATCTGGCTTATGTGGGTCCCGGGGAAATGAATCTGGGTCTTTTGCCTTAGTAGGCAAGCACTTTAACCCCTAAGCCATCTCTCCATCCCTAAAATAATTTTTAAAGGACAATATGAAACACATTTATTGGGCAGTTGATTCTAATTAAAAAATTGGCTTCCTTTAACATACCACGGCTTCTACCCCTTTGTGCCCGTACTTCTGCAGTCTCACCGCTATAAATGCTATCCTGCCTTTGCCTGCCTCATGCCCTGTACCTCATATCTTCCCTCCCAATGTCACTTTTCTTCCCAAGCTGCCACTGTCCTTTAAATTCACTTTGGTCACTTGCTTCTCTATGAAGTGAGACTCCACTCACAGTAGGTGCTCAATGGATATTTGTTGAACTGAAAATGTCTATTCAGCATGGTTGGCAATTTCTTTTTTTTTTTTTTATTTTTTTGGTTTTTCGAGGTAGGGTCTCACTCTGGCTCAGGCTGACCTGGAATTCACTATGCAGTCTCAGGGTGGCCTTGAACTCTTGGCGATCCTCCTACCTCTGCCTCCCGAGTACTGGGATTAAAGGCGTGTGCCACCACGCCCGGCTTCTTTTTTTTATTTTTTAAATATTTTGTTTTTATTTATTTATTTGAGAGAGAGAAAGCAAGGGCACACCAGGGCTTCCAGCCACTGCAAGTGAACTCCAGATGATGCATGCACCACTTCATGCATCTAGCTTACGTGGGTCCTGGGGAATTGAACCAAGGTCCTTTGGCTTTTTTTTTTTTTTTTTGCAAGCGCCTTAACCATTAAGCCATCTCTCCAGCTAATGGTTGGCAATTTCTAATTTCTTTTAGGTTGGAGCAGTCTGGGACCTGTGGGTTTAGCACTTGGGGGGTTCTGGGAGGATGTTAAGCACCCCACTTGTACCTTAGGGGCAAGGGGGCAATGGTGCTACTAACCCCATAGTCAGGATAAATAATCAAGGAGCCTTGTAGAAGCCAGTTATATCTCTTAGTTTAATGTTTGCACACTCTGGGTTTAATTCTTAGCAGTCCCAGATACATCCCTCAGACTCATCCTGAACTTCCCTGAACATCATCAGACAAGGCATCTTAGGGGAGTCATGGAGCTAGGTGTATATTTCTAGTTACTGTGCACCCCACTTACGACTAAGTATTAAAGCCGGGCGTGGTGGCGCACGCCTTTAATCCCAGCACTCAGGAGGCCAGGGTAGGAGGATCACCATGAGTTCAAGGCCACCCTGAGACTACAGAGCGAATTCCAGGTCAACCTGGGCTAAAGCAAGACCCTACCTTGAAAAACCAACACAAAATCAAACAAACACACAAAAGACTAAGTATGAAGTCTGACAGTCTCAGGTTCAAATCCTGGCTCTGCCACCTACTCCTTAAGGGAATATTTTACCTCTCTGAGCCTCCATTTCTTTCAGATCCAGGAGAGCTATAATGACTGAATAAAATATATAAAATGCCCAGTGTAAGCCTGGCACTGAATGGGTGTTGACCAGCTAGTTATGATTTGGGAGTGTTGGGGTAGGCGGGGTGGTGATCTTGTAGTAAGGAGTGTATTACCATTCATTAAGGATTACTGGATGCAGATATATACAGAGGAGAGGCGGCTTAGACTTCAAAGGCCTGTGTTACAGAGTTAAACTTCATTGAATGGATGTCAAATTAACGTAGAATGATGTTTGCAGTGTATCTTAATGAAATGTTTCATGGGGATTTTCCGGTGTTCACTGCCAGGACCGTTTCTGTTAATAGCCCCATACTTTCCTACTTTGAAATGTCCTTTTACCTCGGCTGAGCTCTCTAATCCCCGCAGGGAGCTCTGCCCTGTGTCCTGCCTGTTAAACTTTCTGCTCACTTTACCTCCTTGACTGTCTCTGTTGATCCAAGGTCTTATCTTGTCCTCTGAGAGGTATGTTAAGTGTCCTACCAGCCTCCTTGTGTGCCTGGCCTGTTTTTTCTCAACCGCCAGTACCTCTTGAATTCCAATTCCAAACATGGTATCCCTCTGGGGTCACCCTTTCTTCCGGTGCCAAGAGAGAACGCATTCCAAATGGAACACAAGTATGCCTCTCGTGCTGGGCGCTCCTCATTCGGCCTGGGGACACACAGGATGTGCTTGCTTCATCTCGCCCTGCTGAAGTTTCCAGGCTCAGTCTGGCTTTCTCTCTGACAAGTTATGTGAAGACTGTCCTAGGAAACCTGGAACCGAGGAAGCTTGGCAGGGTGGGGACTGCAGGGAAGGAGGAGAGAGAGAGAGAAAGCGAGAGGGAGAGAGAGAGGGGAGGTGGGGATGGAAACCTAGCTTTAAAAATTCTCCATGAAGTGTAGTATGTTCTGGCATTCGTGTCCCCACAACCACTGGAAGGAAGCTTTCCTCCCAGCAGAGGTGGAGTTGGTAGTGAGAAGCCGGAGGTGAGCAGTCACCTGGGAGAACAGATCCATTGGCCTTCAGAGTGTCATATGTGGGGACAGCACCAGAGCCCAGCAAGGCTTTGAAAGGCCCGACCATGACCTCCAACAGCAGCAGCGTGGGCCAGCTCCTCTGGCAGGGCCCGGTGTGCAGTGACTGGAAGCAGGAGCCCGAAGGGGCCATCTACCACCTGGCCAACTGCATCTTGCTCCTGGGCTTCATGGCAGGCAGTGGAGTGTATGGAGGGTTCTACCTTTTTGGCTTCCTGGGCACAGGCTACCTGTGCTGCGTGCTGTGGGGCTGGTTTAATGCCTGCGGCCTGGACGTCGTTCTTTGGAGCGCCCTGCTCGCAGCGGCCTGCCTGCTGCAGCTGGCACACCTGGTCTATCGCCTGCGCGTGAGCACCCTCCCGGAGGAGTTCAGCCTCCTCTACAAGGCGCTGTGCCTGCCTCTGCAGGTGCCCCTCCACACCTACCAGGAGATCGTTCACTGCTGCCACGAGCAAGTCTTGACCCTGGCCACAGAGCAGACCTACGCCGTGGAGGGCGAGACACCCATCAACCAGCTGTCCCTGCTCCTCACTGGCCGGTAAGCTACTCTGTCATTGTCACGGCCTGGAATTTTTTTTTTCTTCCCTTCCCACCCCCCCACCCACACTTCTCATTTCCTAGTGTCCTTTTCCATTTCATGTCCCCTTTCATGGAGGGAAGGATGTGGCGAAGTCAAAGAAACCCAAAAAGATTTCTCTAGGAGGGAACCTCCTTCCTCTTTTGTGAACATTTTCCAAGAGGAAACTAGATCATCGGGCATTTTCTGTGATGTCAGCGGTGATTGTATATATGCGCTTGCTGTTGGGGGAAGGAGGGAGGGAAAGGTGAACCCAGACCTGAAATGAGCACATACTTACAAACACAGAGACAGAGAGAGAGAGGAGAGAGAGAGAGAGAGGTGCATACCAGTGTGTGACGCTGATGCTACAAGCAATGTTTCTGTGAGCTTTGGAGTACTGACCATTTCAGTAACTTTCTTTTCTTCCGTTTGCATTCAGCATTTGCTAAGCACCACCGATGTGCGAGAATAAAGCCAGAACCAGGTCAGGTTTTCAGTCACTCCTGTTCCAAAAAGCATCAAAGAAACACCTCCCCCATTTGTGTTTGGGATATCCCATGCCGACTCTGCAGTACAGCCGTTCTGTGCATAGCCAGTACGGAGAGGGAACAGCCCCGTCCACTTTTCGTCCTTTTCCATTATTGCTGACATTTTGCACTGCAAGTCTGAGGGCCCACGATGACAGGAAAAGTAGTGCTGCCCACACATTGTCTTTGGGGACTTGGTGGAGACACCCATCTTGAGGAACACGGATAGACATTGCTGGCAGTGGTCTCAGGTGGCCCGAGTGGATACCCACTCAGCCTGCTTGTGACTGGTGACCACTGATCTCTAGAGAAAGCACTGAGGGCTCCGTCCTGTGCACGCTGTAAGCAACTGTGCGTTTGCTGAAGTTATTAACTCAGCGCACCTTGATCACGCCACCCCTTCCACCAGTGTGATGGCATGCCCATTCTCTATCTGTTTCTCTCCAATAAATTAAAAAATATTTTTTACAAACAGTGTAAGGGACATGCCCACTCAGGAGATCCATGATGTGACTTATTCCCTGGAGCGCCTCTCTTTAATGGATGGAACTGAGGCCAGCAGAAAATGTCCCTCCACTATGTGATGCTCACGTCCTGGAAACATTACAATTAGCTTATAGTTCAGGTGTCTTTTTTTTCAACTGAGGTAGGGTCTTGCTTTAGCCTAGGCTGACCTGGAATTCACTATGTAGTCTCACAGTGGCCTTGATCGCTTAGTGCTACTCCTACCTCTGCCTCCCAAGAGCTGGGATTAAAGATGTGTGCCACCATGCCAGGCTTCAAATGTCTTCTTCTTCTTTTTAAATATTTTATTTTTATTTATTTATCAAAGTCAGACAGAGAGGGAGAAGGAGGGACAGAGAGGGAGAGAGAGAGAGTGAGAATGGGCACGCCAGGGCCTCCAACCACTGCAAACAAACTCCGGATGCATGTGCCACCATATGCATCGGACTTATGTGGAACCTGGAGAATCGAACCTAAGTCCTTAGGTTTCACAGGCATGTGCCTTAACCACTAAGCCATCTCTCCAGCCCCCAGAGTCTTCTTTTATTTATAAATTAATTTTACTTATTTATTTGCAAGCAGAGAGTGATAGAAGAGAGAGAGAGGAGGGAAGAGAAAGAAAGAGAATGGGCATACCAGGGCCTTCAGCCACTGCAAATGAACTCCAGATACATGTGCCACTGTGCATCTGGCTTTATGTGGGTCCTGGGGAGTTGAACCTCGGGTCATTAGGCTTTGCAGCAAGCACCTTAACTGCTGAGCCATCTCTCCAGCCCCCAGATGTCTTCTTTTTTTAAAAATTAATTAATTAATTTATTTATTTATTAGAGAGAGAGAGAGAGAGTGAGAATGGGCACACCAGTGCCCCTAGCCACTGCAAACAAACTCCAGATGGGTGTGCCCCCTGGGCATCTGGCTTATGTGGGACCTGGAGAATCGAACCAGGGTCCTTAGGCTTTGCAGGCATGCACCTTAACTGCTAAGCCATCTCTCCAGCCCCTCCCCCCGCAGATGTCTTCTTTATGGTAGCTACACTGTGAGCTCATATGAGACCATCTTCCCAAGAAAGGGGTGCTTTTCCTAGTGTATTTAGCATCAGAAGTTAGGAATTGGACCATTTCAATTCTTCACTTGCTCTGCAAGGTTTCTACTAAGGGAGTGTTATTGTCATTGTTGACATGTTATGTTTCGGTGTCATTTTGTCCCAGCGTTGGTAAGTCAGACAAGTGGGAAGATGATTTTAGGAAGAATCACTGCATGCTGGGCCTGTTACAGCCTGATACCAAATGCCTCAAAGTCACAGACAAGAATTCCTCCTGTGCAGGTTTTTGCACAGACCTTCCTGTCTCACATGCCGTGTCATCTGGAACCCTTTGTTCAAACCTCAGTCTTACTTATGTATTTATTTCACAGAGAAGAGAGAGAGAGAGAGAATGGGCACACGAGGGCCTCTAGCCACTGCAAACAAACTCCAGACACATGTGCCACCTTGTGCATCTGGCTTACGTGGGACTTTGAGAATGAAACCTGGGTCCTTAGGCTTCATAGACATGTGCCTTAACTGCTAAGCTATCTCTCCAGCCCTTGGTTTTTGTTTGTTTGTTTGTTATTGTTGTTGTTTTTGTTTGTTTGTTTTTCTTTTTGTTTTTTTTAAGGTAGGGTCTCACTGTAGCCCAGGCTGACCTGGAACTCACTATGTAGTCTCAGAGTGGCCTTGAACTCATGGTGATCCTCCTACCTCTGCCTCCCGAATGCTGGGATTAAAGGCGTGCACCACCACACCCGGCCCTTGTTTTGTTTTAATAAGACAGCCTGTCCCTTTCATGACTCAAAGAACACAGACTTCCTCAAAGCCTTTCACTCTGTTCAATTGTACTTTCTTTTCAGTTTCTCTCATACACAAGGAGACTCAAACTCCCACATATGCAGCCCCCCCAGCTCTTAGACTCCATGGAAATGACCTGCTCCCAGGAGATCAAGAAGGAAGAAGAGACTAATGATAAGGGATCTATTCTCCCAGCATAAGTTGCAGCTTACCAAACATTAGATGCTGTGATACACTGTGGCTTGTCTACTCTTGGAGCTGGCTTCCTTGCCTATACCACAGCAGCTTCCTTCTTTCTTGGTGTTTTCCTTTCTTACAGACACTTTTTGTTTTCTTTTATTTTGTTTCGAGGTAGGGTCTCACTCTAGCCCAGGCTGACACTTTTTCATTAGGCTTTAGTCCCATTTTAGGGTTGTAAATAAATATCATTGTTATTTATTTTTATTTACTTATTTTTATTTATTTGCAAGCAGAGAGAGAGGGAGAGAGAGAGAAGAGAGACAGTCAGAGAGAGAATGGGCGTGCCAGGGACTGCAGCCACTGCAAACAAACTCCAGATGCATGCGCCCCTTGTGCATCTGGCTTACGTGGGTCCTGGAGAATCAAACCTGGGTCCTTTGGGTTTGCAGGCAAATGCCTTAACTGCTAAGCCATCCCTGCAGCCCCTATTTTTATTTTTTATGAGAGAGAGAGAGAGAGAGAGAGAGAGAGAGAGAATTGTGCTTCAGGGACTCTAGCCACTGCAATCAAACTCCAGACATGTGCACCACTTTGTGCACATGTGTGACCTTGTGTGCATGCAGCACCTTGTGTGTCTGGCTTACATGGGTTCTGGGGAGTCAAACCTGGGTCCTTAGGCTTCACAGGCAAGTACCTTAACTGCTGAGCCATCTCTCCAGCCCCATAAATAGCTTTGTTCATCCATTATATCTTTCTTCTTTCCTTTCCTCATTTCCCTTTTTCTATTTTTCCTTCTCCACTTGTTTTTTTTTCCCTTGGTGAGGGTGGGGAGTGGGATAGGGTCTCTCTCTAGCCCAGACTGACCCAGAATTCACTCTGTAGTGCCAGACTGACATCCAGCTCACTGCTATCTTCTTACCGCTTCCTCCCCAGTGCTGGGATTAAAGGAGTGTGCCACCACACCTGGCTTCCTTCCCCACTTTCCTCAGATATTTCTTAAGAGTGTGAGGAGGCAGAGGTAGGAGTATTGCTGTGAGTCTGAGGCCAGCCTGGGACTACAGAATAAATTCCAGGTCAGCCTGAGCTAGAGTGAGAACCTACCTTGGGGGAAAAAGGAGTGTGAGGGGGCCAACCTCTAAATATTTGTGTTTATACCTATAGTTTGCTTTCGCCTTTAGTCAGAGAATCTTCTTTTTAAAATCTTTTTATTTTATTTTATTTATTTGCATGCAGAGAGAGGGAGAGAACGAGAATGAATATGTCACTACAAACGAATTCTAGGTTCATGTGCTGCTTTGTGCATCTTGCTTTATGTGGGCACTGGAGAATCAAACCCAGGCCATCAGGCTTTGCAAACAAGTCCCTTTAACCACTCTGCAATCTCTCCAGGTTCCTCCTCTTAAAAAAATATTTGTATTTATTTATTTGCAAGGAGAGAGAGAGATTGAAAAAGAGAGAGCACCAAGGTCTCCTGCCGCTGCAAAGTCCACACGCATGGGCCACTTTGTTCATCTGGCTCTATGTAGGTACTGGGGAATTGAGCCCAGACCTTTAAGCTTTGCAAGCAAGCAAGTACCTTAACTGCTGAGTCCCCTATTCAACGCTTGGAAGCTTCTTTGTTGCAGATAGTGGAAAATACTGGGGAGATTCACAACTCATCAAAGTGCTGAGAATAAGCTACTGTTGAGTGCTCAGCACTGAGACATCTCTCTCACACTGTCCAAGGCTCAGAGAACATTGCAGAAGAAATGGATGGAAAGAATGTAAGAGCCAGAGGATGGAGAGGAGTGCATTGGAACAATGTCATGTGGACACGAAGTGGCCACTGCGTTCATGATCTCACAGTGGTGTCACTTACACAAAAGCTGTACAATCCTGGATCCATCAACATCCTGTCATGTGTGATGGAGGACGGGAAAAAGACTTCATTCTTTGTGGAACTTTGTGGGACTAGTTAGAAAAAAGAAGGGGACTGCTAGAGGGATGGCTTAGCGGTTAAGGTGTTTGTCTGCAAAGCCAAAGGACCCTAGTTCGATTCCCCAGGACCCACGTTAGCCAGATGCACGCGTCTGGAGTTCGTTTGTGATGGCTGGAGGCCCTGGTGCATCCATTCTCTCTCTCTATCCCTCTTTCTCTGTCAAATAAATAAATAATAAAATATTTTAAAAAGAAAGAAAGGGTTCAGTGCAAGGGGGAAAGAGGAACAAAAGGTAGTGGAAGGAGAAAAGAAGGGATGGAGGAGTGCCCAGCTCTGAAACACCTCTGTCACACCCTCCAAGGCTCAGGGTCCATTGTGGAAGAGGGGGCGGATAGAATGGAAGAGCCAAAGGAAGGGTATGACTCCTTACAATGCAACTGCCCAGACAGAAATTGGCCTCGATATCCAAGACCTTGCAGTGCCTAGCAATACCTCTGCAAGACCCTCAAAATAGAAGAAAAAGATGATGACATCAAATTAAAAGAGAGACTAATGGAGAGAGGGAGGGGATACAATGGAGATTGGAGTTCTAAAGGGGAATGGGGGAGGGGAGGGAAATATACGTGTTTTTTTTAAATGTAAGTATAGAAGTTGTCAATAAAATAATAATAATAAAAAAAGGTAATGGAAGGAGTTTATGATCAAAGGACATTATGGAACTGGTTGTGGCAGCTCACGCCTCTAATTCCAGCACTTGGGAGGCTGTGCTAGAAGCATTGCCATGAGTTCAAGGTCAGCCTGGACTACAGAGTGAGTTTTAAGTCAGTCTGGGCTAGAGTGAGACCTTGCCTAAAAACAAAAAAGTGGAGCTTAAGTAGATAATGAATGTATGCCATTTTGGTTAATAATAGACATAGCAGGGCTAGAGAGACGGCTTAGTGGTTAAGGTGCTTTCTGGTAAAGCCAAAGGACCCAGGTTTGATTCCCCAGTACCCACAAAAAGCCAGGTGCACAGGGTGGAGCATGCATCTGGAGTTCGTTTGCAGTGGCTAGAGGCCTTGGAGCACCCATTCTCTCTATCTCTCTATCTGCTTGTTTCTAGCTCTTTTGCAAATAAATAAACAACTACTTTTAAAAAATCATGGACATAGCATTTTCATGGAGAAATTCAAAGTGTACTGAGACCGTGTAAATGGTGGATCTTGCTCTTCTTGGGAGATCAGACAGACTTCATGTAAGGAGTTAAGCTGAGCCCTGTCGGGAAGGGGTCTAGCTGAGGCTGGCACATGTAAGTGCCCTGGGGTAGGGTGATAGAGCATGCCATCTTCTCTAGGAACCATTCTTTACTCAGGGAAGTCCCTCCAGGCAATCTCTATGTGAAATTTCCTGGTCCTGTAAGAGCAAGTGTCTTCCTTCCACCTATGGGCTAACTCTGTTCTTGGCTTGGTCTGAACCTCCATCACCCTCTGCCTTCCTTCTTTAGCTGGTCAGACAATTGGCAATAGCTTAGTGGCCCAATGATGGACTTTGGTAATTTGCATACACATATCTAGGCACGCGTTAAGTGCAAGACTCAGGAATGCTCATATCCCATTGGCTAGAACCTAACCCTTTGGCTTATATCCTGCTGCAAGAGTGTAGTGTTGCCCTCTACAGCGTCTGTCCACTTAAAACTTGAGCCACATGGAGGGAGAGAAGCAGCAGATATTCAAAATCATACTGCCACGGTGGAGTCCCAGATCTCTGTCCACTCTCATCTTACCTGCTTTCCTTCTCCTCCTCCTTCTTTTTCTTCCTCCTCCTCCTCTTCTTCTTCTTCTTTTTTTTTTTTTAGGTAGGGTCTCACTCTATCCCAGGCTGACCAGGAATTCACTATGTAGTCTCAGGGTGGCCTTGAACTCACAGTGATCCTCCTACCTCTGCCTCCTGAGTGCTGGGATTAAAGGCGTGCATCACTACACCTAGCTTTTTTTTTTTTTTTTTTTTTTTTGGAATTTTTTTATGAGACAGAGAGAGTGAGAGAGAGAGAATTGGTGTGCCAGGACTTCCAGCCACTGCAATTGAACTCCAGATGCGTGCGCCACCTTGTGCACATGTGCAACCTTGTGTGCTTGCGTCCCCTTGTACATCTGGC
The DNA here is from genome assembly GCA_036365145.1 of Orientallactaga sibirica. Lineage (NCBI taxonomy): Eukaryota > Metazoa > Chordata > Mammalia > Rodentia > Dipodidae > Orientallactaga > Orientallactaga sibirica. The sequence continues at coordinate 11,431,169 of JAEOAD010000050.1, read as the reverse complement.
TTTCACGGGATCTGGAAAGTCAAACATGGGTCCTTAGGCTTCACAGGCAAACACCTTAGCCACTAAGTCATTTCTTTAGCCACTCCCTTTAAAAAATATTTGTATTTATTTATCTGAGAGAAAGTATGGGTGTGCCAGGGCCATCTGCCACTGCACACAAACTCTAGATGCATGTACCACTTTGTGCATCTGGCTTTTCATGGATACTGGGGAGTCTTACCGCTTTTCAATAGCTTGTTCATCTTTCAAAACTCAGCTGGAATGTCATTGTTAAGACTGTCACCTGAAGAGAGCCAAACTCTCCCTCCCCCGTGCTCCTGCTTCACAATGCCGCTCCTCACATTGACTCACAACCCATTACTCATGTGCCTGTGTTTCCACTAACTGTGTAACCCTCAGAGCCCAGGGCCACAATGTACCCATCTGGGCATGCCCAGGCATGCAGAAACAAGCCAGCCAAGCTCCAGATGTAATGAAAGGACAGCACATGCCCTGTGGACATGTGGACCTCAGAGCTGGCTTTCTTTTTCCTTTCCTTCCCTACTGAGGCATGTTTTTGCCTGTTAAAAGAGAAGGTGAAGGTGAAGGGTTGGAGAGATGGCTTAGCAGTTAAGGTGCTTGCTTGCAAAGCCTAAGGTCCCAGGTTGAACTCCTCAGTACCCATGTAAGCCAGATGCACAAGGTAGTGCATTGCCTGGAGTTTGTTTGCAACAGCTAGAGATCCTGGCACACCCATTCTCATTCACTCTCACTTCCTCCCTTCCTCTCAAATAAATAAATAAAAATAAAAAATTGCTGGGTATGCTAGCGCACGCCTTTAATCCCAGCACTTGGGAGGCAGAGATAGGAGGATCTGCATGTGTTCAAGGCCACCCTGAGACTACATAGTGAATTCCAGGTCAGCCTGGACCAGAGTGAAACCCTACTTCAAAAAAACAAAAACAAACAAACAACAAAAAAAAAAAACCAGAACATGCCCTATTGGGTATTTCATATGATTTTAGACTCCTCTTACCTATGATCAATTGGGGCATACGCTTTTTCAAAGACCGAGCTACATCATCCAAAATGCAAGGTTTCACCAGGCGTGGTGGCGCACGCTTTTAATCCCAGCACTCTGTAGGCAGAGGTAGGAGGATCTCCATGAATTTGAAGCCAGCCTGAGACTACATGGTGAATTCCAGGTCATCCTGGGCTAGAGTGAGACCCTACCTCAAAAAACCAAAAAAATTAAAAATAAATTTAAAAAAATAAAAAATAAAAACCAAAAAATATAAAATAAAATGTAAAAAAAAAAAGTAAAATACAAGGTTTTAGTTGCTTATCAAGTTTTGCTAATACCTGATAGTTGCCCCCACCCAAAACATTCATTCACTTAATTTTGGGTCCAACATTCCATGCGAGCAGCTGGAGTGGCTCCACTTGAATTTGGTATATACTCCAAGACCACGTGCAGGACAGGGCATTGGGCTCTCATCGTTCAAGGATATTGTCGTCACCTTATGGCCTACCTAAAGCTCTAGTAACATGGCGTCATGGAAAAAAACAGACTCTCAACACTGCCCCAGACAGCTTTATCTCCGTAAGCATACCATTCAGCTTGTCTGTAAAACACAGAAAAGAACAATATCCCTTGAGCTATTGTGATAATTAAGTAAGAGGACATGCGGGAAGGGGGAAGGAAGAGCAGCGTCCCCAGGCTAGACCTGTGGAGCAGCACTGTCCAGTAGAACTCTCTGTAGTGGGCTGTGGACTGAATCACGTGAAAAGTGATTAGCGCTGGCATCACTTTGTGCATCTGGCTTACGTGGGACCTGCAGAGTCGAACATGGGTCCTTAGGCTTAGCAGGCAAGCACCTTAACCACTAAGCCATCTCTCCAGCCCCTCAGTGTTTCTTTTTGGTTTGTTTTGGTTTGGTTTTTTTGAGGTATGGTCTCACTTGAATTTAGACTGACCTGGAATTCACTATGTAGTCTCAGGGTGGGCTTGAACTCAGGGCAATCCTCCTACCTCTGCCTCCTGAGTGCTGGGAGGCGTTCACCACCATGCCCGGCTAGTGTTTTTGTTTTGTTTTGTTTTGTTTTGTTTTGTTTTGTTTTGTTTTGTTTTTAAGTGTTCTCCCTGGGCTTTAATTCTGTAGCCTGGAATTGAGAACCACGTATGGTTAAAAAGGAGAGTTCAGGAGACCTCTGAGGGTTCCCTTTCTAAACACTTCCACATTTAGTAGGGCAGCTCCTGCTTTGAGCCTTCCCACCCTTTCAGGAGCTGTGCTCATCAGCCGTGTGATTTCTGAACAGGGTGTGTGAGAAACCACTGCCCTCTCCCACGCAGTCTCTTCTCTCCATTTCCCAGGGTTCGGGTGAGCCAGGACGGCCAGTTTCTGCACTACATCTTTCCATACCAGTTCATGGACTCTCCAGAGTGGGAATCGCTGCACCCCTCGGAGGAGGGAACCTTCCAGGTAACAAGGAGCCCCACTCCCATGGCAGCCCTGCCGCACCTGCGCTGCTATAACCCAATATCCTTGCCTCTCTCACATCTTTCTTTTTTTATTTTATTTTTTTTTAATTTAAGTTATTTTATTTTATTTTTATTTTTATTTTTTTGGTTTTTCGAGGTAGGGTTTCACTCTGGTTCAGGCTGACCTGGAATTAACTATGTAGTCTCAGGGTGGCCTTGAACTCACATTGATCCTCCTACCTCTGCCTCCCAAGTGCTGGGATTAAAGGCATGCGCCACCACACCCGGCTTCTTTCTTTAAAAAAAAAAAAAAAACTATTTTATTTTTATTTATGAGAGAGAGAGAGAGAGAATGGACATGCCAGGGCCTCTAGCTACTGTAAATGAACTCCAGACACATATGCCACCTTGTGTATCTGACTTACGTGGATACTGAGGAATGGAAACCTGGGTCCTTAGGCTTTGTAGGTATAACAGACAGCTTTACGTTCACTGAGATGAACTTCCAGACCAGGCACAGTTATGGAGGAAGGGATATTTATTGAAGCTTACAGATCCAGGGGAAATTCCATAATGGCAGAAGCTGGCCTGCTCTTATAGGACCAGGCAAGGAAGAGAGAACCAAAAAGCCAAAAGTCACACAGCACAGCACACCTCAGGGACTCCAGCTAGACACACTTTGCACATCTTTAGATTGAAATCTCAAACCCACCACCACACCTTAAGATCTGCCCAGTGACACTGCCTCCAGCCAGGTGGCTGCAGATACAAACTACAAACTAATAAAACACTGAATATATTTGGGGACATCTATTCAAACTACCACAACAGGCAAGCACCTTAATTGCTAAGCCACCTCTCCAGCGCCCCCCCCGTTTGTGTGTGTGTGTGTGTGTGTGTGTGTGTGTGTGTGTGTGTGTGTGTGTGTTTAGGTAGGGTGTCACCCTAGTCCAGGCTGACCTGGAATTCACTATGTAGCCTCATGCTGGCCTCGAACTCACAGTGATCCTACCTCTGCCTCCTGAGTGCTGGGATTAAGGGCGTGCGTGCCACCACACCTGGTTCCTCTCTCACATCTGCCTTTACCCACTGCCAGTGTGACCCCAGGGGTCTACTTGCTTCTGTGGAAGGGGGAGGGGGACAGGGCAAGTTGGTGCTGGTCCCTGACCCACAGTCATGTCACTCCTTTGTCTAAAACCCTTCCAGTATATTCTACTGCCCACAAGATAAATTCCCCTCTTTTGGGTAACTGAAAACCTTTAGTGATCTCTGGCTGCAGCTCCTGAGCGCCCTTCCTCCTACATTTTGCTCATACTATCTGTGCCAAAAGCTAGTACTTCCTAAGCACACCTTTTTTTTTAGAGACAGAGAGAGGGAAAAAGAGAGAAGGAGAGTAAAATTGGGCAAACCAAGGCTCTAGGCTCTGCAAACGAACTCCAGACACATATGCCCCCTTGCATCTGGCTTACGTGGGAAGTGGAAAATAGAACCGGATCCTTAGGCTTTGCAGACATGTGTTTTAACCACTAAGCCATCTCTCCAGGCCCTCTAAGCACACTGTTTTGATGTGTAATTCCATGCCTTGACCCCACAGTCCCCTCTATCTAAATTACATTTCCTTTCTAGACGGCTATTGTGGCCCCACTCCTCAGTGAAGCCTGCCAGGGCCACCTCCCTGCCCCTACCCCCACAGTGTACTGCAGCCACCTGCCTGCTGGAGCCCCTCCTTTTGTTCAAGCTGGCTGTGCACATGTCACTTGTCTGTCATGATGATCTGGGCTCCTTTCAGTCTTCCACACAGTAACTCTTTGAAGTGAAAATTGGAAGCCCGGTGTGGTGGAGCATGCCTTTAATCCCAGAACTAGGGAGGCAAAGGTAGGAGCATTGCCCTGAGACTACAGAATGAGATCCAGGTCAGCCTGAGCTAGAGTGAGACCCTACCTTGAAAACAAAACAAAACAAAACAACAAGAACAAAAAAATTGGGTCTGTCTCTCCCTCTCCCTCTTCCACCCACATTGCTCTAAAAAAGATATTGCCGGCTTCAAAGCCAAAGGATCCCTGTTCAACTCTCCAGGACCCATGTATGCCAGATGCACAAGAGGCATGTGGAGTTCATTTGCAGTGGCTGGAGGCCCTCGTGCTCCCATTCTCTCCCTCTATCCCTCCCTCCCTCTCTCTCTCTGCCTCTTTCTCACTCTCAAATAAATAAACAAAATATATTTTTAAAAAAGATATTGCCAAAAGCACAATAGATGTTCAATAAAGGTTTGCTGAACTGGCTTGCCCGTAAGCAGTTGGTGTCCCAGAGGACTCTCACGGCATTCACATCCATGTATCAAGGGGGAGCCTGGCCACTCAGCCCTACACTCTTCTCTGCCAGTCTTTCTGACTTGCAGTTCTGGATCACTGAATGGCTAGCACGACGCTGGCACCGCATATTACGTTGCCTCATTGATCCGCACCTGTTGCGTTGGATATCATTATGACTCCACTTAACAGATGAGGAATCTAAGGCCCCAAGACATCAGGTCATTCAGCCAGCAAACAAAGCCAAGTAGCAGTCTGAATGTACATTCTTTTTCAGAAATGGACAGACCATCGCGAGAGTGGAGTTTTATACACACGCCCTCCCCTCTCCTTAGGAACTCCTCCGCAGGCAGTTGGCAGGAGTCTGTGTGTTTCCTACCACTTCTACCAGGGGACTCCCCTAGGCAGCATATGAACCAATCCTAGAATAGGCACATGCTAGACTGTGCCACTGGCAGGGCCTGCTTCTGTCCCCACCCAGGCGCTGGGCTCTGTGGTGATATAAGCTGAGAGGCAATCTTGATCCTATTGCCAGGACCACCAGCCACCGACCCCCTCCAATCACATTCCCATGCCTGCCCATGCCCACCCTCTCTGCCTAGCCCAACAGTATCCTCAAGGCCAGGAGAATGTCTAGGAGGGCTGAGTGGCTCTGCCAAAATGGACGGTGGCACTGACAGGAGCAGGTGAGGGTGTCCACATCCTTCCCCGAGGATGCTCCAACGGACGGGCTGTAACCCCAGATAGCCTCTGAGCCTGGAATGTAAGACCGCTCATATTCCTCCCCTTTATATTTTTAGCGTGTGCCTCCTTTGGAAGCAGTGAGATCCACACACTTGCTATTGGCTGTGTAAGGTCCCATTTCCTCTTTGCAAATGTCAAGCGCTGTCAAGTTGTCAGTAGTTCACCCTGACGCTGGCCTTTTGCCTTCGTTTTCTGAAAGAACAATACTCAGTGGCTGCCTAAAGCAGGATCCACATTGTTTAACACAAATCAATCAACGTTTTATCACACCTCTCAGAAGTCCAGTTATGTCACAATCTGCTAACTGTGCTGTGACACTCTCGTTAGTCATCAAGTAGCTCAGTCTGGAGCTTCCCCCTGAATTGCTTATTCTCCAACCTGCATCCTGTTCACCCAAGTCTATTTGCTATATGTTCTCGTTTAATCCCTTCAACCGACCTCTGAGGCTAGCATTAAAGAAAAAGCTAGATACTCATCTGAACTTTCTTACAGACGGCCCCGTATGCGTGTAGAAACCAATCAGAAAGCAGACTTCTGGAGCACCTTTGTGGAAGGAATTTATAAAGAACATGAGAAAGTGACATGGGGTTGTTTTGCAACATACAAAAGATTTGTTGTCTTCATTTGATTAATTCATTCCTAATAACCACTACAAAGCTCATGTTATATGCCAGGCACTGTTAAAGGTGCTCGGAACACATCAATAAACAGCACAAGGCTGGGTGTGGTGGCACACACCTTTAATCCCAGCTCTTTGGAGGCAGAGGTAGGAGGATCACTGTGAGTTTGAGGCCAGCCTGAAACTACAGAGTGAGTGGCCAGGTTAGCCTGGGCTAGAATGAGACTGTACCTCAAAAAGACAAACAAACAAAAACAAATAAATAGCACAGATCCTGCCCTTATGCAATTTAAACACTAGTGGGAGAGACAAAAAATAAACCTTAGACACAATGATAAGTAAATCATATAGGCCAGAAGATGAGAACTGCTAATTTAAAAGATAACATAGAAGGGCTGGAGAGATGGCTTAGTGGTTAAGGCATATGCCTGAGAAGCCTAAGGACCCCAGTTCGATTCTCCAGGTCCCATGTAAGCCAGAGGCACATGGTGGTATGTGCATCGGGAGTTCGTTTGCAGTGGCTAGAGGCCCTGGTGTGCCCATTCTCACTCTCTCTCTCTCCATCTCTCTGCCAGAAAGAAAGAAAGAAAGAAAGAAAGAAAGAAAGAAAGAAAGAAAGAAAGAAAGAAAGAAAGAAAAAAAAATCTTATAAAAAAAAACAGAAGCTGGGCATAGTGGTGCATGCTTTTAATCCCTGCACTTGGGAGGCAGAGGTAGGAGGATCACTGTGAATTCGTGGTCAACCTGAGACTACACAGTGAATTCCAGGCCAGCCTGGGCTAGAGCAAAACCCTACTTCAAAACCCCAAAACTAAAAATAAAATAAAAAGTAACATAAAGAAGTATAAGGTTGCAGTTTTAAACAGGGTGTTATGGAAGTTCTTGTTGAATAATGTCCAAGAGCGATGACAGTGGTTATCTGTGGATATCTATGAGACAGAGGATGGAGCAAGTTCTGAGTCAGGGCTGGTGCTTTTTTCTTTTTTTCTTTTTTGGAGAGAGACAGAGAGAGAGGGAGAGGGAGACAGAGAATGGGAGCACCAGCAGCCTCTCATCTGCTGTGAATGAACTCCAGATGCGTGCACCCTCTTATGGGCAAATGCGGTACTGCGCCCTTGCGTCACTTTGCATCTGGCTAAACATGGGACCTGGAGATGGGAACTGACGTTCTTAGGCTTAGCAGGCAGGTGCCTTAACCGCTAAGCCATCTTTCCAGGGCTGGTGCTTTGGAAGTCCAGAAAGAAGAGTACCTGGAATGGAGTCACCCAGGGAGAAACTGGCAGAGGTGACGGGGGTCAGGTGATGTCAGTGCATATATTTTCTAGATAGAGCCCTAAAGGTATCCTAACAAGCTGATGTAAGAGAGAGGGAGAGAGATATATGTGAGAACGGACCAGAAAAGACTAAGGCTTCTGACTGAGCAACTAGCAGGATGGAGTGACTATCCACAGGATAAGGAATGCTGCAGACAGAGCTGGCCTGGGGGGAATGGACGTTCAGGCTGGAATGTGTTGGGTTCACATCATCTGTGGACACTCTAGCGGAGATGCAGCCTAGGTAGCTGGGTACTCAAGTCTGAAATCCAGAAATGAGGTCTTCTGAACCTGAGACATAAATTTAGGAATCGGTTGATACTTCAAGAAGATCCTCAAAGCCATTGGCTGGGATAAGATGACCTCGTAAGTGTGGACAGAGAAGGGACTCAAAACCGGAGCCTCTTGTGTCAAGAAGTTGAGAAAAAGGACACAGTGAAGGAACCTTAGAACTGGAAATCAGGAGATTACCCAGGAGCGCATGGCATCCTGGGGACCAGGAGAGGGTAGTGTGTCAAAGAGGAGGGGCCAGGGGTCCAGCAGCGAGCAATTGGCCTGTGGACACAGCAACTGAGAATCCTTGGGCACCTTGGCAGGAACAATGCTTGTAGCACAAAACCTTAGTGGTTTAAGAACAAGTGAGAAGATGGGATTGGGCACATTGTTTTTTTTTTTTTTTGCAGATTTTTGCTAAAAAGAAACAATTTGATGAGACCATGAAAGTGAAGAAAAGGATTTTCATACCTTACTTTTTAAAAATGGGATGCAGGGCTGGAGAGATGGCTTAGTGGTTAAGGTGCTTGACTGCGAAGCCTAAGGACTCATGTTCAGTTCTCCAGGTCCCATGTATCCAGAAGCACAGTGACACAAGCACACAAGGTTGCACATGCACACAAGGGGGCGCACACATCTGGAGTTTGATTGCAGTGGCTGGAGGCACTGCTATGCCAATTATCTCCCTCCTCTCTCTCTCTCTTTTGCATAAAAAAAAAAAAAACAGTCTGTTGGGCTTGCCTCAAAAAAAAAGGGGAGGGCCGGGCGTGGTGGCGCACGCCTTTAATCCCAGCACTTGGGAGGCAGAGGTAGGAGGATCACCGAGAGTTCGAGGCCACCCTGAGCCAGGTCAGCCTGGACCAGCGTGAGACCCTACCTTGCAAAAAAAAAGGGGGGGGGAGCAGCAACAGCATTTATGTGGGAACACCCAAGACCTCTGTGTTTGGCCTTAACAACATTGTTTTCTTCCAGATCAGCTCTCCCTCAAACATACCTGCTCATGTTTGGCTGCTATCTTGTTTGGAAAATTGTTGGTCAGGATATCTAAGGTATAGGCCATGGCAAATTATGCCAACTACTTCTTCTACTGTTGGTAATGGACAGCTTGAATTATCCCCAGAATTCTTGGTCAGGAGGCAATGTGCCCAGCCAGACATGGTAAATAATTTGTCTGATATCACAGAGCTGGTAAAGGAATAAAGCTAAAAGCAGAAACCAGGGCTGGTGAGGTGACTTAGCAGTTGCCTACAAAGCCAGAGGACCTAGGTTCAATTCCCCAGGACCCACGTAAGCCAGGTGCACAAGGTGGTGCATGTGTCTGGAGTTCGTTTGCAGTGGCTGGAGGCTCTGGTGCACCCAATCTCATTCTCTCTCTGTCTCTTTCTCTCTCAAATAAAAACAAAAGAAAACAAAAGAAAACAAAATAAAATAAAATAAAATAAAATAAAATAAAATAAAATAAAAACCCAAAAACAGAAACCAGCTTTTGGCCTCAATGACGAATTTACAGGCCTGCTAACAGTTAAGGGAGGTGAGGGTTGTGAGGAGTAAATGAAGAAAGGAGATGGGGTAAAGGCACAGCTGAGAGGGAAGGAGAGGAGAGAAGGATGTTGTGAGTATGCTGTGTCAGAAACAGACATGTCTGTGCCTTTCCATAATGTCAGTATTTATTGAATAGCAAGAAATTCACAGTTCCTTTACAACAATTTGCCAAATAGTCCTGATTTCCTTCACAGACAGACCAAGTTAAACACAGGTTCTTTTTTTAAAAAAAAAATATTTATTTATTTATCTATTTATTATTTTTTTGGTTTTTCCAGGTAGGGTCTTACTGTAGTCCAGGCTGACCTGGAATTCACTCTGTAGTCCCAGGATGGCCTTGAACTCATGGTGATCCTCCTACCTCTAATTTCCGAGTGCTGGGATTAAAGGTGTGTGCCACCATGCCCAGCTTTTTATTTTTTTGTGTTGTTTTTCGAGGTAGAGTCTCACTCTAGCTCAGGCTGTCCTGGAATTCACCATGTAGTCTCAGGCTGGCCTTGAACTCAAGGCAATCCTCCTATCTCTGCCTCCCAAGTGCCGGGATTAAAGGCGTGCGCCACCACACCCGGCTATATCTGGCTTTTTAAATATTTATATCAGCAATGTTGACCAGAATGTAGCTTCTTTTTTCATATTTTATTTAATTTATTTATTTATTTGAGAGAGAATGGACACGCCAGGGCCTCTAGCAGCTGTAAATGAACTCCAGGTGCATGTGCCACTTTGAAACACAGGTTCTTTTATTCCGATTTTAATTATTAATATTCGCTCTCACATCCCACGGTATACTGCACAGTAAATGTAGCTATATCTACATGTGCTTATAGGCAGATTACAACATGACAACAAAGTGGTAAAGAGGCCACAGCGGAGTTCAGAGATTCAGAGACCTGAGAAGTAGAAGCTGGGGCTAGAGAGATGGCTTAGCGGTTAAGCGCTTGCCTGTGAAGCCTAAGGACCCCAGTTCGAGGCTTGATTCCCCAGTATCCACATAAGCCAGACGCAAGGTGGTGCATGCACCTGGAGTTTGTCTGCAGTGGCTGGAGGCCCTGGCGTGCCCATTCTTTCTTTCTCTCTCTCTCTGTCTGTCTGTTGCTCTCAAATAAATAAATAAATAAATAAATAAATAAATAAAGATTTAAAAATGTCTTATAAAAAGAAATACCAACTTCAGACTTATGTACATGTACAAAAAAACATTATTTGGATTAAAAATAAAGATGGCAGAGAAGTAGAAGCTGGGAAGCTCACAAGGATGCAAAGAAACTTCAGGAATAAGATAGGGAACTCATTGGGAGGTCTGCTGGGATGCAACTGTGGAGTCCAGCTGCCTCCGGGTCACAGACTGGTCTTGAGTGTCAGGGTCAGGTTGAGCTGCAGAAGCAGCATGCAGGACTGTAGAGGCTCTACAGACAAAGGGCAGGACTGAAGGCACAAACAGACAGACAGACGGACGGCAGGTCCAGGCAGACAAATGAGCAGTTGGATGGATAGCAGCTCTAATTGGCCACATCAGTAGCAGGGACTGAGCCAAGCTCAAGCCCCTGTGACAGACAGGACTTCTCTCCCTGTTGGTCCCTTGCCACGCGCACTGGGTATTTGGCTGACTGGTTGATGGGGCCATCACCATCCAGCATTAGGTGTTTCTTCTTTATGGGGTGTACGTGAGGGGGTTTCACCCTCTCCTAAGTCTGGTGTCTAATAACTTCTCGTGTCTGATGATTTTTTTAATTTTTAAAAACTTATTTATTTACTTGACAGAGAGAAAGAGGCAAGAGAGAGAGGGAGGGAGAGAGAGAATGGGAGCACCAGGGCCTCCAGCCAAATGAACTCCAGACACATGCGCCTCCTTGTGCATCAGGCTTACAAGGGTCCTGGGAAATGGAACCTAGGTTCTTTGGCTTTGCAGGCAAATGCCTTAACCGCTAAGCCATCTCTCCAGCCTATTTTTTTTTCCATTTATGTACTTGTAAGCAGAAAGAGAGGGAGATACAGAGAAGAGAGACACAGAGAATGGTCATGCCAGGGCATCCAGCCACTGCAAGCGAACTTCAGACACATGCTCCACTTTGTGCATCTGGCTTACATGGGTCCTGGGAACTGGAACCTGAGTCCTTAGGTTTTGCAGGCAAATGCCTTAACTGCTAAACCATCTCTGCAGCCCTGATTATTATTTTTTACTATTCATTCGTGTGTGTGTGTGTGTGTGTGTGTGTGTGCACACACACACGCGTGTGCACAGGCATATGTGTGAAGGTCAGAGGACAACTTTTGGGTTGGTCCTCACCTGTCCACCTCATTTGAGGCAGGGTGTTGTAGTTACCTGTGTATTTCTGGGACAAAACACCCAACCCAAGCAGCTGATGGGAGGAAAGGGTTTATTCTGGCTTACAGTCTCAAGGGGAAGCTCCAAGATGGCAGGGAAAGCATGGCACGAGCAAGGCTGGGCATCACCTCTGCCACCACAGGGGAAAACAGCAACAAGAGAGTGAGCAGAGTGAGCCAAGCTCTGGCAAGGGGGAGCTGCTATGAAACCCCTAAGTCCACCCCCAGGAACACACCTCCTCTGGCAAGGCTCTACCCTCCAAATTGCCATCAGTTGGGGACAAAGCATTCAGAACACGTTAGTTTATGTGGGACATCTGATGCAAGCCACCACACACACAGGGTTTCTCACTCTGGACCCTCACTTTTCTGTTCTTTGATGTGCTTGTCATGAACTCATCAGCATGGAGCGATTACAGAAGCTGGCCATGGCTTCCGTTTTTTTTTTTTTTAATTTGTTTATTTTTATTTATTTATTAGCAATGGATAGACACAGAGAGAAAGAAGCAGAGAGAGAGAGAATGGGCACACCAGAGCTTCCAGCCACTGCAAACGAACTCCAGATGCATGTGTCCCTTTGTGTATCTGGCTTACGGGGGTCCTGGGGACCCTTAGGTTTGGTCCTGGGGAGCCTCGAACCAGGGTCCTTAGGTTTCACAGGCAAGTGCTTAACCGCTAAGCCATCTCTCCAGGCCCTAGCTTCTGACTTTTTATTGTGGCATGTGAAGATTAAACTCAGGTACTCCAGCTTGAACAGTGAGTTCTTTACCCACTGAGCCTTCTCTCCAGCTCTTTGACAAGATTTTCATACACCTATGCACTCCTATAGACCCAACTCACTTTGATATATTTATCAAGTGACAACCTTTCTACCTTTTGGAAAAAGTTATTTATCAGTCTGTTCCTTGTGAGTGTTGCCGGACAGATGGTGCTGTTCACATGTCCAAGAGTCATCCTGCTTCTGCATTTACACACAAAATGCTTTCAGGGAAAAGCACAGTCTGAAAAATCTTTTTTTAAAATACAAGATGGAGTAACTTGGGGCAGAGCCCAGCTTAACCTCAAAAGGGTAATATAATGTCAAGCAGGCAAGGCAGAATTTTAAAGAGTTGTGTGTGATCTGTTACAGAAAATATTTGAGAGCCAATCCTGTATTTATTTATTTATTTATTTATTTATTTATTTATTTATTTATTTTCGAGGCAGGGTCTTGCTCCAGCCCAGACTGACCTGGAATTCACTATGGAGTCTCAGGATGGCCTCGAACTCATGACGATCCTCCTACCTCTGCCTCCCGAGTGCTGGGATTAAAGGCGTGCACCACCATGCCCGGCTTTAACTCTGTCTTTCAATTGATAATCGATATCAATTAACTTAACGTTGTCACAACATGATCGATTATTAACACGGTCACACCCCGATAGATGCTAGCTGCTCTCAGCTTCTCCATTCCCACTGTCCCTATCCACACGAACCCTGCCAGATGAAAATCTGATACTGCCAGTCAAATTGTTAAAAATTGCCCAAGTCCGTGCCCTTTTCCTGAGCTACCCCAGGAAGGCTTCCATTTTAATCTCAGCTTTGCCACTTACCTCTTTTTGTTTGCTTTGGGGATTTTTTTTTGGGGGGGGGAGTTGGGGAGTTTGGGGTTGCTTTAGAGATAGGGTCTCAGTCTGTATCTCAGACTATCCTGGAATTCACTATGCAGTGCAGGCTGGCCTTGAACTCCTGATCCTTCTGCCTCAGCGTCCTAAGGGCTGGCTTACAGGCAGAAGCCATCATGCCCAGCTCATTATTTAATGGGGTTTTATAGAGTACCTACGGTATGCCAGGCACAGTGAGTGTTTATTTCCTTTGCAAGGGTCCCTTAGCTTGCATTCTGTACAGTGAGCTCTCTGCAATTTCTAGGATCATAACTAAATGAAAACTTTCGTCTGTGCCTCTATGCGACCGTTAGTCATGAGTTCCTTCAGGCCAAATGTAACCAAGTCAAGACAGCATTAGAAACCTGCATCCCAGACCACTGCTGTGTCCACCTGGTATATGCCTAACCAAATACCTACCCAAAAGCTTTCCCTCTCATTGAATATTTTTCTGTCCATGACTAGACCCTAGCTACCTGAATATATTGTCCTTCTCTACTCTTTGTTTGTTTTTCCCCCCCCCCTGTGCTGGGATTAAAAAACTAGGACCTTATAAGTGGTAATCAAGTACTTTATCATTGAACTGTATCCCTAGAACACTTTTGTAAACTTTATTTTTTATTTTTATTTTTATTATTTTTTGGAGAGAGACACAGAGTTCTGGGCCTGAACAGAGATGGGTGTGCAGCAGTGTCTCAGCTGCTGTGAACCCAGATGTTGGCCCCCTTGAACTCAAGTGCGGCCATCCTCTTTTGCATCTGGCTAAACTCCTGGAGCTGGAAACCAGTGTTCAAGGCACCCCAAGCCATCCTCCAGGCCCTTTTGTAAACATTTTTATTTTGAGAATTCCTTTGTGCTTTCTTTTTGGCCTTTCCTTTCTTTGGAATGTCAACACTGGACCTTCCACCAAGTTCGTTCTTTCTTTCTCTCTTTCTTTCTTTCTTTCTTTCTTTCTTTCTTTCTTTTTCTTTCTTTCTTCTTTCTTTCTTTCAGAGTAACAGAGAGAGAGAGAGAGAGAGAGGGAGAAAATGGGTGCTCCAGGGCCTCCAGCCACTGCAAACGCACTCCAGATACATGCATCACCTTATACATCTGGTTTGCGTGGGTCCTGGGGAATCGAGCTTCAAACCAGGGTCCTTAGGCTTCACAGGCAAGCACTTAACTGCCAAGCCATCTCTCCAGCCCGTGGTTTTTTGTTGTTGTTTTTGTTGTTTGTTTGTTTGTTTGTTTGTTTGTTTTTTCAAGGTAGGATCTCACTGTAGGATAGGCTGACGTGGAACTCACTGTAGTCCCAGGCTGGCCTCAAACTCACAGAGATCCTCCTACCTCTGCCTCCCAGGTGCTGGGATTAAAGGCGTGCGCCACCATGCCTGGCTCTCTTCTTCTCCTTCTCTTTCTCCTTCTTCTTCTTTTAAATACTTCTTTATTTGCAAGAGTGAGAGTGAAGAATGAGAATATGAGTGAGAATGGGTACACCAGGGCCTCTTGTGGCTGCAAACAAACTTTAGATTCATTTACCACTTTGTGCATCTGGCTGTAAGTGGGTATTGGGGAATTGAACCTGGGCCAGCAGGCTTTGCAAGCAAGCACCTTTAACTCCTGAGCCATCTTCCTTTTTTTTTTTTTTTTAAAAAAAATTATTTACTTATTTGAGAGAGAGAAAGAAAGAAGGAGAGAGAGATTGAGAGAGAACGGGTACACCAGGATCTCTAGCCACTGCAAACGAAATCCAGACACATGCACCACCTTGTGCATTTAGCTTACATGGGTGCTGGGGAATCGTACCTGGGTCCTTAGGTTTCAAAAGCAAGTGTCTTAACTGCTAAGCCATCTCTCCAGACCCCATCTTCCTTCTTTAGTGTTAAAATGAATAGAATGGTCTTCACTTGACCTCTCTTCAGCATGGTAGGAAGGCCCCCTGCCCCTCCTATCACTAGACTCAAATCTTTTGCAGCCACGGAGCTGTAGAATGTAAAAGCCCAGGAAATAGGATATGAAAATTGAGGTTCCAGAAAGTGAGGGGTGAGTGACGGAGGGGCTGAGCCCAGGATCCTGACACAAGAGACCTAACCTACCAGTGCAGACGAGTAGAAGGCAGTCCCTGGACCCCCATGAGAGACCATGGGGGAATTGAGAAATGGAAGAAGCCATCGTTTTTGTGCACACGGGCTGCATGTATTCTAGCGTGAACCTTCTCTCTCTCTCTCTCTCTGCTCCTGACGCCCAGGTCACTCTGACCGCAGAGACCGAATGCAGCTACATCTCCTGGCCCCGGAAAAGCCTCCACCTTCTTCTGGACAGAGAGCGATACATCTCGTGCCTCTTCTCAGCCCTGCTGGGCTATGACATCTCGGAGAAACTGTACACCCTCAACGACAAGCTCTTTGCCAAGTTTGGGCTGCGCTTTGATATCCGTCTGCCCAGCCTCTACCACGTCCTGGGTCCCTCGACCTCAGATGGAGGGCTGGAATCCGAGAAGGAGGACGAAGAGGTCTGTGAGCCAGCCACGGCCCCTGCTGAGGCCATCCCCACCTCTGTCCAGCCAGCACCTTCTGTGACTCCCCCTCCAACTGCCACCAACCTTCCTGCACCTCTGCCCCGGGCCAGGATGTCCAGGCCCGACAGCGGCGTCCTGGGTGAGGACTCCACCAGCCTGGTGCTGGAGGATTTTGAGGAGGTGTCCGGATCAGAGTCGTTTATGGACTATAGGAGTGATGGGGAGTACATGAGGTGAGGGCGGAACTAACACGGGCACGGCCATCGCCCCAGGATCCCACGTAAGTAACACAGATGAATGCCGCCTGCTGCTTCCCGAAGCTTGTAAGGGCAGAAACGTCCCTGTACAGAGCTTCTCCGAGCAACTCCCAGCAAGTGACACTAACCCACGTCAGGTGCGTGCATGGCATGAAGGAACCTTCTAAACTCACTCATGACTAACTGTGATTGCATTTTGGAGATGGACTGGTTGATGTTTTGAGCAGGCAGGTGGGTTGCTAATTTTTTTTTTTTTTTTTTTTTTTTTGCAAGATTGTGCTAGTAGTGAAGGCCACTGCTGGGGCTAAAAATTTGTATTTGTGGCATGTGTTTAGCGGGAAAAGAATACTGCATGTTTCGCTTCTTACGGTTTGTCTTCCTGGCACAGACAGTTCTGGGAAGCAGCTGTGACGTGCCCAGGACTAGGCAGGAATCTGTTCAAATCGTTTTAAAGAGGTCGGGGATTGCAGGCTAATGGCTCCGGGAGGAAAAGGCTTCCCCTTGCTTTCCCCTTGCCCAGAGGACGATGTGCCCATTGCTCCGGCAGAGGACGGTACGCTGCTCAATTAAACATGACTGTGACAGGCAGCTAGAGGACAGCCTGGCTTTCCCCAGCAACCACATGTGTGGGTGGTGTGCCGGGCCTGGACCTGGGTGGCCTCATGGTTCTGGCAAGATTTCCCTCCCTGGAGAATGTACCAGAAAGGCCACACTCTAGTTCTGGGAAGCTGCCTACATGTTTCCCCCTGTCTGCTCTCACAACACTGTGACATTTTCCCCGGGCTGTACCCAACCATGGCAGACACCTGGCTTTTCCTGAGGAAAATCCCATCCTCTTCAATGTGGAAGGCATTTTAAATGAAGGGGATGTCACCAAAGAGACCCTCCACTCTTTGGGAAGCACTGATAAAGTTCTTGAGAAACCCTCCCACTGAGGAAAGCCTCCATGAAATGAATGAGGGATTATATTACATTATATATATATATATATGATATGTTATATTATATATCATACTATATTATTTATATCATTTATATATATATATATATATATATATATATATATAATTTAAGAGAGAGAAAAAGGGAGAGAGAGAGAATGGGTGTGCTAGGGCCTCTAGCCACTGCAAAGGAACTCCAGATGCATGCGCCCCCTTTGTCACCTTGTGCATCTATCTGGCTTACATGGGTCCTGGGGACTTGAACCTGGGTTTTTCGGCTTTGCAGGCAAGCACCTTAACCACTAAGCCATCATTCCAGCCCCAGAATATATATTTTTAGAAAAACAAGTCACATAAATGATGAAAGGAGCAAGAAAGGTAGATGTTACCAGGACAGAAATTTGGTTTTGTAGATCCAGAATGTGTTATCCCCATGGAGTAACTCCAAGGCTCTGAGACCCTCCGTGACCTTATTGGCTCCCTTTATTGGCACGGTGGGCCCTCAGGGTCCCTCCTTCCCCCCACACAGCTGCTATCCACCTTTTCGCTCTGTCACCCTCGGTGCTGAGCAGTCTGTCCTGGGCTCTTCTGTGCTGTCCCACTGGCCTCTTTTCCTCCTTCACAGCTCGCAGAGCTCTCTTCTTTTTCTTCTTTTCTTTTCTTTTTTTTCTTTTCTTTTCTTTTTTTCAAGGTAGGGTTTCACTCTAGCTCAGGCTGACCTGGAATTCACTCTGTAGTCTCAGGCTGGCCTCGAACTCACAGCAGTCCTCCTACCTCTGCTTCCCAAGTGCTGGGATTAAAGGCGTGCGCCACCTCACCCAGTGAGCTCTGTTTCCTCATGTTGTTCTCTTCTCTTCCCAGATCTGCTTTTTCTCTTCTTTCTCCCTTTGTGACTCTTGCCTGGTCCTTTTGCTTCAGCTTGCTGTTCCTAGGTGTCCCCTCTTCGTCCCCATTCTTCCCTCTCTGTCTGTCCTGTGACATCTTTCATTGCTCATAAGTTTAGCTCTCCTGGTGCCTTCTTTGCCTCCAGCCCACTCTGCCTTGCTCTTTCTCTTCCTTCTAGATGACCTCGGGTCTCCATTGTGTTCATGTTTAATCTTCACTCCTCCAAGGTCATTTGTGTAACTGTAAAAGGGAGCCATTCAAGTGAAGGTGTGAACGTGCAGATGTCAGGGGGTCAGCAGCACCAGAACTGGAAACTCACAGTCTTGGCTTCTGTGTCTGCTTCTGCTCCTAAGCAATTCTGTGACTTTTTACAAAGGATGCAACCTCGCTCGGCCTCATTTTCACTGAGTTGTTGGAGTTGCTGTCCCCATGAGCCCTTTGGGATTGATATGAGAGGGCATAGGATGCAATTTTCAGAGGAGGGAAAGAGACACAATCAGTCCGCTGTGCAGTGGACACAAGTCCCCAGACATCTAAATGTCATCCAGCAAATCTGTCTTCTGCATTTAACTGTTATTTCTTTTTAATTTAATTAAATTAATTTATTATTATTATTATTATTATTATTATTATTATTTATTGGATTTTGGTGTTTGGTTTTTCGAGGTAAGTTCTCACTCTAGGCCAGGCTAACCTGGAATTCACTATGTAGTCTCAGAGTGGCCTTGAACTCATGGAGATCCTCCTACCTCTGCCTCCCGAGTGCTGGGATTAAAGGCATGTGCCACCACGCCGGGCTCCTAAAAAATATTTTAATATTTATTTTACTTACTTGTTTGAGAGCAAGAGGGAGACAACAGGCATGCCAGGGCCTCCAACCACTGCAAATGAACTCCAGATACATGAGCCATCTTTGTGCATCTGGCTTTTATGTGGGTACCAGGGAATCAAACCTGAGTCCTTAGGCTTCTCAGGCAAGTGCCTTAACCGCTAAGCCATCTCTCCAGCCCTCACTGGTAGTTCTTGGTTACACCCATTGGGGTGGGTTCTGCTTGGCTAGAACTTAACTCTATCCCATGCCTGTGAGGAATGTGCTGCCTGCCAGGTGATTGCCATGCAGACATCCTATGTGAAGTCGTAGCTCAGGCTCCAAGTTCTCAGTCCTTCCACTATTGTATGAAACGTCTCTTTCCAAACTCTAAAGTGAGCCTGCTAATTTAACAACTCATGCTCTAAAGTACTAGCGTTTGCAACACAAGGAAAGTGGTTGTTTTTGGTTTATTCATTCGTCTGTCTGTCCAAGTAATGGAGAGAAAGTTAGAAATGCAGTTTATTTTTGAACAATAGAGTTTGAGACCACCTTTAAAACATAATCAGGGCTGGAGAGATGGCTTAGCAGTTCAGACGCTTGCCTGCAAAGCCTAAGGACTGAGGTTCAATTCCCCAGGACCCATGTAAGCCAGATGCACAAGGTGGTGCATGTGTCTGGAGTTCATTTGAAGTGGCTAGAGGCCCTGGCATGCCCATTCTCTCTCTCTCTCTCTGCTTGCAAATATATAAATAAAAATAAAAATAGAATATTTATAGCCTGATGTGGTGGTGCATGCCTTTAGACCCAGCACATGGGAGGCAGAGGTAGTAGAATTGCCATAAGTTTGAGGCCAGCTTGAGACTACATAGTGAATTCCAGATCAGCCTGGCCCAGAGTGAGACCCTAACTCAAAAAACCAATAAAACAAAACAAAACAAAAATCAAATTGGGGCTGGAGAGATGGCTTAGCAGTTAAGGCACTTGCCTGTGAAACCTAAGACCCAGGTTCAATTCCCCAGGACCCACATAAGCCAGATGCACAAGGTGGTGCATGTGTCTGGAGTTCATTTGTAGTGGTTGGAGGCCCTGGTGCACCCATCCTCTCTCTCTATCTGCCTTTCTCTCTTTTCTCTCTCTCAAAGTAAGCACAAAAATAAATAAAATACAACAAAAAAAAAATCAAATTGGCCAAATTTCAGGTGGTTTTCATTTTCATTCATGATAATGGGAAACTGTAACTAGAGATCGTTTCTGTGTTCCTTGTAGTTTTGGATATTTGACCCGAGTTGCTTGCCATCAAACTCTTCCTAGGGTTATTACTTCAATAAATAAGCATACTCCCTTAAGATTAATAGGAACTTATTATTCTTCCCTTAAAAGTCGAGCACAATGCCTCATCTAGGTCCGGGCTCATTAATTACTGGAAGGTGAAGCTTGTTGCTGCTTCACCCAGCACAGCGCTAACACACGCAGTGCAAAGCTGGCTCAGCCCCACCTTGTGAGGAACGACCTCTCTCACCACCCATCCAAAACAGAGCGTCCACTGGAGCCTGCTGGCTTGTTTTCTGAAGAGAGTATCCCTTTTCACTTGGTGCTACCCAAAACTAAACTGAAACTGGGGACTGTTTCTCTTCATGGGCAAAATAGTATGGAAGGCTATTCTATTTCTGAAGGGTCTTTCTTTCTTTTTTAAAAAAATATTTTATTTTTCGCCAGGCGTGGTGGCGCACGCCTTTAATCCCAGCACTTGGGAAGCAGAGGTAGGAGGATCACCATGAGTTCAAGGCCAGCCTGAGGCTACATAGTGAATTCCAGGTCAGCCTGGACCAGAGTGAAACCCTACCTCGAAAAACCTCCCCCCAAAATAAAATAAAATAAATATTTTATTTTTATTTATTTATTTACTTGAGAGAAAAGCAGAGAGGTGGGAGGGGGGGTAGAATGGGTACACCAGGCCTCCAGCCACTGCAAACGAACTCCAGACACATGCGCCACCTTGTGCATCTGGTTTATGTGGGTCCTGGGGAATTGAACTGAGGTCCTTTGGCTTTGCAGGCAAGTGCCTTAACCGCTAAGCCATCTCTCCAGCCCCCGAAGGGTCTTTCTGATTTTCCTGGGATTTTTCAGCTTCCCATCTGTGGGGAGTCACTATAGTGTTCTGTGTCTGACTTTGTGGAGAGGCTCCATACATAAGGGACCTGTGTAGAAATGCGCCTTTAAGGTGACCAGTTCAGTTAGATCATGGATCACCATCACAGACGAAATGAGATGCTGTGTAAAATTTAACCAATTTTGTGTATGCTTTCACCTTGTTCTGAAAATCTTGTGATTTGACAAGATGTGTCATTCTGTATTCAGGCTCTTTTGGTCAGAAGGAAAACTTCGGTAGCTGTCGCTGTGGGTAAAAACGGCATCTAGTTTCCTTCATACTACTTAAATAAACAAATGGAAGGCTACAATATAGAGACAAACTGTCATTCAGCAAAGGGTCCTGTGACAACTGGTATCCTTCGTGTGGGAAAACAAATGACTTAAAGGCTGAAAGTTATTAGAAGTAGTAATAATATATTGCTCATGGGGTAGTGTGTTACTTATCATGTGAAGAGTTTAAGCAGGGGGCCAGAAGAATGTTCCTGCAGTTACACAAAGTGATTCAGGCTCTGGCACAAGGATGTCTTTGATTATCGCTGACAAGGTGTTTTCTCCTTCCTCCTCCTCTTCTTCTTCTTCTTCTGAGAGAGAGAGAGAGAGAGAAAGAGAGAGAGATAGAGAATGGGCGCACCAGGGCCTCTCAGCCACTGTGAACTAACTCCAGACACGTGCGCCCCTTGTGGGCAAGTGCAGCATTGCGCCCTTGCATCACTGTGTCTGGCTAAAAATGGGACCTGGAGAATCGTACAGGCATTCTTAGGCTTAGCAGGCAGATGCCTTAACCACTAAGCCGTCTCTCCAGCCCACTCACAAGGTGATTTCTAACTCTTCCATGCTGTAAGACCTGTATGAGCTCCCACCTCTGCCATTAGCCACCATGGGGAGCAGAGCAGGGCTATAGTGCCTCTGTCTACCTTACTGGTTGCTACGAGATAACTGAGATTATGTGTCTAATGGCTGCCTGGAAATTGTAAAGCACTAGTTGAATGTATGGATATAGCTTAAAATTCTGTTGTGGGTAGAATTAGAATTGACAGTTCTCTTCCTCTCTCTTCTCCATCCTTGTCCCTCCATTCTCTTTCTGATTCCCACCCTCCCCCACTTTGGCTTTTCAGGAATGGTGGCAGCTGGGAGACTCCTCGGACAACGGAAGGAGCTGCTTTGGTAGAGGCCTAGAGTGGACATGTCCAGCTCCTTAACTTCTGATTCCTTAAAAGACAGATCTGTCCTACTATTATATTCAGGCTCTTTCGGTCAGAAGGAAAACATTGGTGGCTGTCACTGTGGGTAAACAGCATTTTTGTCACAGGACTACTGGAAGGCCTCCTGCTCTTGAACATGGCCTGGCAGGCTGTGGGGTGTACAGCAGAGGCTGGTCTGCTGGCCGGAGGCTCCCCGTGTGGATCAGGTGCAGAGCAGTGGTTCCTCCCATCATTGTTCTACTTCTACTTCACACTCCTCAATTTCCTACCAGTTGTCTGGGCATTCTTGAGCAAATGCCTTAACCACTAAGCCATCTCTTCCCCTCACAAGGTGATTTTTCTTTTCCATGCTGTAAGGTTTTTCTTTTTTTTTTTTTTTATTAGCCACCATATGGACACATCATATGTTAGTGCCATCATTTCTACCTTACTGGTAACCCCCAGATAACTGAGATTATGCTGGAATTCACCGTGGGGCTTGTAAAGCACTAGTTGAATGTATGGATATAGTCAAAATTCTGTGTGTGGGAGGAGCCGGGGGAGAACAGTGTCTCTGGATCTCTCTTCTCACCCTTGTCCCTCCATTCTCTTTCCTGTTTCCCCAAATTCCCTCCCCCATGGTGGCTGTTCAGGAATTCTGGCAGCTGTTGAGCTCTCAGCAGACAGGCATTTCTGCTTGATTGCATTTTCAGCATCCTCAGGGGACATCTCCATCCCCTGGACAGGTCGTCATTCCTCTAAAGACAGATCTGTCTTACTATTCTCATTCAGTTCCTCTGTGGTCAGGGAGAGGAGACAGATAGAGATGGGCGCGCCAGCAGTCTCTCAGCTGCTGTGAACTAAATCAGATGTGTGTGCCCCCTTGTGGTCAAGTGCGGCATTGCACCCCTTGCGTCACTTTGCATCTGGCTAAGCGTGGGACCTGGTCTCAGAGCCTAGACTATCTTTCAATGCAAGTTTTTGGTCATTTTTCCTTAGCTCATATATTAGGGTCAGGTACAAAGCAGTATTCTTTCTATACATGATTCATAGGGAGCCACAGAAATGCATCTTATGGTCTCCTCACCTACACAATAAGATAACTCCACAATGGGCTTGCCTAATATCCTAGGATAAAAGGATTCAAAGACACACTGGTCCCTTTCCGTAAGATGCTAGGTACTGTTAAATGGGGTATTTGTGAGGACTGGAGATGGCTTAGTGGTTAAACAGCAGCCATCTCCTAAGGGACCCATTTTGATTCCTAAGACATGATCAATGCCAGATGCATAAGGTGTTATGTCACCTGGAATGTGTTGCAGTGTGTGTGGATGTGTTGACCCATTCCTCTCTCTCTCTGTGTCAGCCTCTTTACTCAAATGCTGACTAAAATGTTTATTTTTAATTGCATCTCTTTGCAACCAAATAAAAATCCTAAAAGAATACTGTGAAATCAGGCAAGCCATGTGGATTGAAAAATAAATCCTTTCTCTTTTTCTTTCCATTTAATTTCAGCTCCAAAGCTCCTCTCAGACAGATAAGAGAGACCCGGGATGAAGAGAAAGGGATTACCCCGAACTCCCCAGTGGACCACTGGGCTGTTGTCTCTGCAGCCAAGACTTCTATCTTTCGTGTTCACTGAATGGTCACTTGGACACATCTCTCTCTTTTCCCAGCCTGAAAATTCTGTGACAAGATTGTGGTGGCCAGAAGCTTTTGAGTAGGATCTACCACTCTCCAGCCCAGTGTTGACCTGGAATTCACCCTATGGGCCTTGGGTATCACAGAAGAAGGGATCATGTCTTCCAACCTGAAAATGCTCCATCCATTCTTTATGGGCTGTGGAACCTTGCTGTGTTCCCTACCTCTGTACCTAATCTGTCAAGCAGGGATGGCTATAAATGACCCACTCACAGGTTTTACTGAAGGTTAGATAGTTAAAGACCTTCAAATCACCGATGGCATGGGGCATGGCACCCTGACAGGAAATCAGTAAATCACTCAGCTCTGTGGCCAGATCTGTTTCTAGGAACTAAAGAAATGGATAAGAAGTTTTACTCTGGGTGATGTGTGTTGTGTCACAATCTGCCACAACATTTCAAACAATTTAGTTCAAAATCTTAGAAACTTAATAACTGAATTTTCCAAGATAGGAACACAAGTTCAAGAAACAAACCTACTTTAAATGATTTTTTTTTTGTAATTTTATTTTTGTTAGACTTTCTTGTGTTTTCTATACTTCACACATAAAGCACTCCTTCTAAAACATTCCTTTTTTTTTCCATTTCTTTATGCCTGGCCCTACTCTGCTTCTGCAATTCCAGGACAAGGACTTTTGTTCTCAGATTGGTCCCACTAAAACATTCAACAGTAGATTTATAAATTTAAAATGTTCTATTTTCTTCCTCTTTCCCTACCTTTCTGTCTCATCTACAAGTCTCCTTTTTTTTTTTACTTATTTTACTTATTTGTTTGCAAGCAGAGAAAGAGATAGAAGAGAGGCAGACAGAGAGAATGGGCACGCCAGGGCCTCCAGCCACTGCAAACAAACTCCAGATGCATACATCTGTGTTGTGCATCTGGCTTACATGGGTCCTGGAGAATCGAACCGGTATCCTTTGGCTTTGCAGGCAAATGCCTTAACCACTAAGCCATTTCTTCAGCCCTTCTTTTTTTTGTTTTTGTTGTTGTTGTTGTTGTTGTTGTTATATCTCACTATTGTAGCCCAGGCTGATCTTGAACTTGCAAATCCTCCCGCTTCCACCTTCTGAGTGTTGGGGTTACAGATGTATGCCACCGTACATATATGATGAATATATTCTAAATTTTCCCCCCTGAACACTACAACATATATTCTGGTTATCTAGTTTTGTGTATTAGCTATTCCTAAAGCAATACTTGAAACAGCTATAATATTGATTTTGCTCACATAGTGGGACTAGCATGGGTTGGCCAGGCCGCACTCACTTAAGACCATGTCTCTCAAGCCGCGGCGTTCAGATAACCCTCGGGGCTAGAATCATTTGAAAAACCTCTTCATCCATCTGTCTGGGCCTTGGACTGGGGAGACTCCCACAGCCGAGGACTGATCAGCACCCCCCTGACAGTTAGCCCATTTCTGTTCATGCACGACTCTCTAATGCATGAATACATACCACAGCTTACATCTATTCTACGGTTAGCCCATTTCTGTTCATGCACGACTCTCTAGTGTATGAATACACACCACAGCTTACATCTATCCTACTGCTGTGCATCCAGGTAGTGTCTAGGTTGGAGTGATTACAAACAGTGCTACCATGGTACACATAGGTACACGTTTCCTGAGTGTAGACCTAGAACGGTGTACTTACAATATGACTTGGGCATTGGAGGGTATATATGTTCACCCTCAGTGTCACCCAACAATTTTCCTAAGTGACTATACCCATTCACATTCCCACCGGCAGTGTTTGAGAGTTCCTCCCCAATATGTTTCATGGCCTTTTTTGAAAAAATATACTTTTTTTTTTGAGGTAGGGTCTCTCTATAGCCCAGGCTGACCTGGAGATACTCTGTAGTCTCAGGGTGGCCTCGAATTTATGGTGATCCTCCTATCTCTACCTCCTGGGTGCTGGGATTAAAGGTGTGCGCCACCACGCCAGGCTTTAAAATATATTTCTTTTTCTTTCTTTTTTTTTGCCATTCAGACATGTATAATAGCGTATCATTGTGGGTACAGTTTTCACTTCCTTGATGAATACCAAAGTGGAATAGCTTTTCTTTTTGCCTGTTGGTGGTCTTTGGGGTTTTTTGTTGTTGTTTGGTTTTTTTCAAGGTAGAGTCTCACTCTAGCCCAGGCTAACCTAGGCTCTCTCTCTTTCTCTCTTTCCCTCCCTCCCTTTTTCTTTCTCTCTCTCATAAATTCATAAATAAATAAATAAATAAAATCTTTTTTTAAAGTCATCATGCAGGTATTATGCACATCTTCCTCAAAATACATTCATCTCCCATTTTGCAGCTCCTTTTCCCTAAATGGTGTGTTTTTTAAAGTTTATTTTTTATTTTTAATGAGACAGAAAAGAGGGAGGAGAGAGGGAGAATGGGCACACCAGGGCCTCTAGCCCTGCAAATAACTCAGATGTATGTTCCCCTTGTGCATCTGGCCCATAGGACCTGGAGAATCGGGGAAATGGGGTCCTTAGGCTTCACAGACGTAATGGCTAACCATATGCCATCTCTCAGCCCATAAATGGGTGTGTTTTGATGAGCAGAAGTTTTTAACTTCACTGTAGTGATTCTGTCTTTTCCTTTCATTGTTACTTTCTGTGTAAGTTTAGAACACTATTCTCCTGAAGACATTCCCCTATGTTAACTCTCTAGATATTTTATTGTTTGTTTGTTTGCTTGCTGGTTTTCGAGGTTGGAGTCTCACTCTAAGCATGGAGTGGACCTGTAATTCCACTATAGTTTTCAGGGTGGCCTCGACTCACGGTGCTTCTCCTACTTCTGCCTCCTGATTGCAGGGATTAAGGCATCGCCACCATGCCCGGCTGTTTCTTTTATGTCTCACCGTGAGGCTGATGTCAGGCTGGATTTGATTTTAGTGTATGTTTATGACAGAGGTCCATTTGGATGTCCAATTGACTGAACACTACTTATTGAAATGATTATTTTACTTCATTTCTTTAAACATTTATTTGTGTGTGTGTGCATGTGTGCGATGTCAGCATGAGAGAGAGAGCGTGCACTGGGGCCTAATGCCTCTGTGTATGAATTCCAGATGCATGAGCCACTTTTTGCATCTGGCCTTACGTTGGTACTGGGAGTCAGAACTTGGGCCATCAGGCTTTGCAAAGCAAGCACCTTTAACTGCTGAGCCATCTCTCAGCCCCTGAAATGATTATTTTAATCATGGCATTCAGTATCTCTTTGTCTTAGGCCCAATGTCTCTATTTCTATGGTCTGTTTCTGGAACTTCGGTTCCATTGATATGTTTTTACCCCTATTATTATTTTCCTAGTAATAACTGGGGAATGGAATCAGGGTCTTGTGCATGCTAGCCAAGCACTCTACCACTATGTTACATCTCCCAAGTTGTAAGGTTTCCCTCTAGGCCAGGCTGACCTGAATGCACTCATGTAGTCTCAGGCTGGCCTCAAACTCATGGCGATCCTCCTACCTCTGCCTCCCGAGTGCAGGGATTAAAGCGTAACGCCACCACGCCCGACTCCTGTTTGTCTGTTTTTCTACCATTGATGACACCATCTTGTTGTAGTTGTTGTGGTATTGTCACATGCTGATAGCTGATATTTTTTCAGGTTTAGTTATGCTGGGCATGTCTCTTGGCACATCCACATAAACTTTACAATCACCTTGTCAATTTTCTCTCTCTCTCTCTCTCACACACACACCTACTGGGATTTTTAATATTTTAATATTTAATATTGACACTATGAGTCTAGCATGAAAAATTGATATCTATTAACAAAAGGTTAAATTCATAAATAAATAAAAAATAAAATCTTTTTTTAAAGTCATCATGCAGGTATTATGCACATCTTCCTCAAAATACATTCATCTCCCATTTTGCAGCTCCTTTTCCCTAAATGGTGTGTTTTTAAAGATTTATTTTTATTTTTTTATTAGAGACAGAAAGAGGGAGAGGGAGAGGGAGAATGGGCACACCAGGGCCTCTAGCCCTGCAAACTAACTCCAGATGTATGTTCCCCCTTGTGCATCTGGCTTATATGGGACCTGGAGAATCGAAATGGGGTCCTTAGGCTTCACAGACATGTGCTTTAACCACTATGCCATCTCTCCAGCCCATAAATGGTGTGTTTTGATGAGCAGAAGTTTTTAACTTCACTGTAGTGATTTAACAATCTTTTCCTTTCATTGTTACTTTCTGTGTCAAGTTTAAGGAACCTTTTATTCTCCTGAAGACATTCCCCTATGTTAACTCTCTAGATATTTTATTGTTTGTTTGTTTGCTTGCTGGTTTTTCGAGGTTGGGTCTCACTCTAGCGCAGGTGGACCTGTAATTCACTATGTAGTTTCAGGGTGGCCTCGAACTCACGGTGCTTCTCCTACTTCTGCCTCCTGATTGCAGGGATTAAAGGCATGCGCCACCATGCCCAGCTGTTTTCTTTTTTTATGTTTCACTGTGAGGCTGATGTCAGGCTGGATTTGATTTTAGTGTATGTTATGAAGCAGAGGTCCATTTGGATGTCCAATTGACTGAACACTACTTATTGAAATGATTATTTTACTTCATTTCTTTAAACATTTATTTGTGTGTGTGTGCATGTGTACGTGTCAGCATGAGAGAGAGAGAGACGTACACTGGGGCCTAATGCCTCTGTGTATGAATTCTAGATGCATGAGCCACTTTTGCATCTGGCCTTACGTTGGTACTGGGGAGTCGAACTTGGGCCATCAGGCTTTGCAAGCAAGCACCTTTAACTGCTGAGCCATCTCTCCAGCCCCTGAAATGATTATTTTAATCCCTTGGCATTCAGTATCTCTTTTGTCATAGGCCCAATGTCTCTATTTCTATGGTCTGTTTCTGGAACTTCGGTTCCATTGATATGTTTTTCCTTTTATTATTATTTTTTCCTAGTAATAACTGGGAATGGAATCCAGGGTCTTGTGCATGCTAGCCAAGCACTCTACCACTATGTTACATCTCCCAAGTTGTAAGGTTTCCCTCTAGGCCAGGCTGACCTGAATGCACTATGTAGTCTCAGGCTGGCCTCAAACTCATGGCGATCCTCCTACCTCTGCCTCCCGAGTGCAGGGATTAAAGGCGTGCGCCACCACGCCCGGCTCCTGTTTGTCTGTTTTTCTACCATTGATGACACCATCTTGTTGTAGTTGTTGTGGTATTGTCACATACTTTGATAGCTGATATTTTTCAGGTTTTAGTTATGCTGGGCATGTCTCTTGGCACATCCACATAAACTTTACAATCACCTTGTCAATTTTCTCTCTCTCTCTCTCTCTCTCTCACACACACACACAGCTACTGGGATTTTTAATATTTTAATATTTAATATTGACACTATGAGTCTAGCATGAAAAATTGATATCTATTAACAAAAGGTAGCCGGGTGTGGTGGTGCACGCCTTTAATCCCAGCACTCGGGAGGCAGAGGTAGGAGGATGGCCATGAGTTTGAGGTAACCTGAGACTGCATAGTTAATTCCAGGTCAGCCTGAGCTAGAGTGAGACCCTACCTCGAAAAACCAAAACCAAAAACAAAAACAAAAACAAAATGGTAAATATGTTTACCAGGGCAGGGCAATCTCTCTTGGCTGCCTGTTCATCACTCATGAACCTCCAGGTTCCGTTGAGTCTCCCCCTTGTCTCAGCCCATGGGCTGAGAGGAGAGAAGAACCCCCTGACCCCTACTCCTACATTGGCTCTTTACTCCCCTTGCCTTCCACATAGCAGGAACTCTATATTTTCTCTCATCCTTTTTAAATCCTTTTTAAAAGCATTTTCCACCACTTACTCTTATTATCAAAAATAGTTCAATTTACCGGGCTTGGTGGCGCACACCTTTAATCCCAGCACTCAGGAGGCAGAGGTAGTGAGTTTGAGGCCACCCTGAAACTACATAGTGCATTCCAGGTCAGCCTGGACAGGAGAGATACACTACCTCGAAAAACCAAAACCAAACAAACAACAAAAGAGGTTTCTCTCTTTCTCACTCTCTCAAATAAATAAATAAAAAGCATTATAAAGGGGGGGTGCTGGAGAGATGGCTTAACAGTTAAGGTGCTTGCCTGCAAAGCCGAAGGATCTTGCACGGTTCGATTCCCCAGTACCCATGTAAGCCAGATGCACAAGGTGGTACATGCATCTGGAGTTTGTTTGCAGTGGCTTGGAAGCCCTGGTGTATCCATCCTCTCTTTCTCTCTCTCTCTCACTCTACTTCTTTCCCTCTCTCAAATAAATAAATAAAAATTAAAATGTAAAAAAAAGGTGAAAAAAAAGCTGGGCATGGTGGTACACTCCTGTAATCTCAGCATTGGGGAGGCAGAGGTAGGAGGGTCACTATGAATTCAAGGCCAGCCTGGGACTATAGAGTGAGTTCCAGGTTAGCCTGGGCTAGAATGAGACCCTGCCTTGAAAAATATCAAAAAATCAATATCTTTCTGATGCTAATTTTTCAATCTATGACTATGGTTCATTTGGGTTGTCTTTATTTTCTCATAATAGCATTTTGCAATTTTCTAAGGAGATGTCCTTGCATGGTTTTTAGATTTATTTCCTATGTATTTGATGAATTTGATGTGACTATAAATTCTACTGTTGCAGGAAACTGAGTCACACAGAGCTGGCACCCAAGACAGAGTAGAGAATCCTAATATTTATTCATGTCCACATGGACTCAGGGGAATAATTTGCAAAGCCCGAGTGCTGAGCTGCGATAGCTCAGACAGTGTGGCAGTCTGACATAATCCTGAATTCTATTGGAGGGTTAGAAGTTTCCAAGGTTACATGATTTGAGAGCACAAACAGAAAATTCCTTAGTGGTCAGTCAGTGATAAGGAAGTACAAGTGTAGAATGGAAAGCTGTTTGTTCAGAGATGTTTTCTACTTGTGGTCTGGTTTTACAAGATAATCTGATTGACTCAGGTCAGGATGCAGTGACACAGGACACACCTGCCTCAAGACCTGGTAAGAGGAGGCCTTTACATTTTGAGGGTAGACTCTGAGGGTTGGTAAATGCTGCTCAGCATAGAATGGGGGGAGGGGCTTTAGTTTCATTAAACTCTCCACTATACTACCATTCAACATTTTGTTTTTTTTTACTTTTGAATTGTTTATTGCTGGTCTGGATAAATACAACGATTTTTTTTTCCAACTTCTACCAGTGAATGCAATATTAATTACTAATTCTAAGCTACAGGCTTTTCCAGATTTTCCAAAGATACAATTGTATTATATATAAGTAGTGACAGTTTTATTTCTTCATTAAAAATAGATTTTATTTTTATTTATTTATTTGAGAGGCAGAGAGAGAGAGAGAGAAAGAGAATATGGATATGGGTGTGCCAGGTCTCCAGCTGCTGTAAACGAACTCCAGATGCATGCGCCACCTCATGCATCTGGTTTACACGGGACCCGGGCAATCGAACCTGGGTCCTTTGGCTTTGCAGGCAAGCACCTTAATGGCTAAGCCATCTCTCCAGCCCTATTTCTTCATTTTTGACCTACACCTTTTTTTCTTTCTGTTTTTTTCTCTTTGGTTCCTTGTGCTAGGTGGGATCTTAACTCCAGGTATAGACAGATGATAAAGGAAATTGGACTTACGAGAAAATATTTTCAGTATTGCAGCCCTAATATGAAGAGTGCTCCTTGGTTGTTTTGTTTGGTTTTAGGACACGAGTATTTGCTATGTAGACCAGGCTGGCCTTGAACTCATCATTTTCCTGCCTCCATCTTGCTGGGATCACAGGCATGCGCCATCACACCTGGCTGCTGTTAGGTGTCTGTTGGTGTTTTGTTTTGTTTTGTTTATTTGTTTTTGGTTTTGTCAACGTAGAGTCTCACTATAGCCAATGCTGACCTACAACTCACTCTGTAGTCCCAGGCTGGCCTCGAACTCACAGTGATTTTCCTATTCCTGCCTTCTAAGTGCTGGGATTAAAGGCATGGTCTATCATGCCTAATGAGGCTTTTATAAAAGGGTATTTCCCCAGATTAAAGATGTTCTCAATATATTACTAATTTTATGATTTTAACAATCGTGAATAAATGTTCAAACTCAAAATGATTTCCTTCATTTTCTTTTTCTTTTTTTCTTTTTTTTCTTTTCTTTCCTTTTTTTTTTTTTTTTTCAGATGTGGGGGGGTAGTTTCAAGGCAGGGTCTCCCTCTATCCCAGACTGACCTAGAATTCACTATGTAGTCTCAGGTTGGCCTTGAACTCACAGAAATCCTCCTACCTAGGCCTGCTGAGTACTAGGATTAAGGGTGTGCATCCAGTGTGCCAGGCTAGAATATAATATTTGAATCCCACTCACTGGCTCACTGTCTTGTTTTTTTCTCATTTATTTGTGCCCCAAACCTTGGAGACTTTTCATCAGTTTTGTTGTTGTTGTTGTTGTTGTTGTTTGTTTGTTTGTCTTGGTTTTTCAAGGTAGGGTCTCATTCTAGCCCAGGCTGACCTGGAATTAACTATGTATTCTCAGGGTGACCTCAAACTCATGGCGATCCTCCTACCTCTGCCTCCCAAGTGCTGGGATTAAAGATGTGCGCCACCACACCCAGCTCCTGACAGTTTTTATCTTCTGGAAGGGTGATGTGTCTGAGGCTCGGCCAGCTTCACTAGGTCTGCTATTTTCAATTTTACTTCAGAGTCTGTTGACCGTAATCTTGCTGCTTGTATGTACGTGCGCTTATATCCGATTATTGGCGCCCAGCATCCTGGACAGACATAAAACTGGATTGTTGGGGATATTTTGGAAGTGTTCCAGAGTTGGTGAACGAAAGAGTCCTTATGTCACCGTGTGCTGTGTGGTGATGGCCTTCAGCTTCCTTTTCAACGCAGTAGCTGGGAAAAAGGGACACGCAAATTTCCATCCGATTTCACTAGAAACCAGGACTTGCCTGCGGAAATAGCGGGAAGAATGGTTAACCGGTTCATCCCTGAACACTGGAAGAGAGAACTTTCCAGATCTGTTCTCTGTTTTTATGTTATTGGACCAATGATCTGTATAAATAATTAAGATGCAACCACTTAATACGTAGAGTTTAATAGCCTGTGACAATCAACTTCAGTACTGTTACTCAGTATTACGTTCTGCAAATGTTCTTCTGCGTTGAAGTAAGGTGGCTTAAAGGCACATAGCAGAAAACAAAATGGGTAAATTACTCCGATCCTTCCATTGGGACTTGGAAATAATACATCTCTTCAGAATGGCTAGACTCTTCATTCAGAAACATTATTTTTCTTGTTGTGGGCTGCATCTACAGAATGAGTTCCAAGGTCATCCAGGGCTGGAGTGAGACCCTATCTCAATAAAAAAAAAAAAAAAAAAAAAGAAAATTTAAAATAAGCCTATGAAGTTCTTAAGCATTAATATAAATGAGACGATTTACAGGTAGAACTGAGAAAATATTTAAACTTAACATATGAATGAGGCCTCTGGTCAAGGGTGGATACATGATTTAAGTGTGACCAGCTACCTGCCATTCTCTGAAAAAGACAATATTACAATATTATTAGAATGAAAAAAGCAACATTGAACAATTGTAGAATGATGATCCTAAATATTTTTTCTTTCTTATAATGCTGTGACTTCTAAATAGAACATTTTTTGTAATCATATATATATATATATATATATATATATATATATATATATATATATATCCTGAATCCAACTCGCCCCTCCGCTGTCACATTGACTTCGGTCCAGCATTGCCTCAGAACTAGACCCTCTGCAACAAAGCTGTAACTGCTCTGCCGCTTCCACCCCACCCTCCTCCCCACAATCTGTCCTGCTCACAGCAAAGTGGCAATTTGAACATGGAGGATCCTGGAGGAGTTTTCCACAAGTTGAACGGAAGAAGTATGGATAAGATCTTGTCGTTCTTTTAACTCAGAACTTGAAGTGACTTCCTGTTACATGTGAAGAAAATCCAAGCTTCCTACCGGGTGACATTAGTCAGGGCTGGCTTCCTTAACAGGGAACATTGATTTGTCTCTTGGTTGAAGTCTACTAAGAGTGGGGGGGGGCTGAAGAGATGGCTTAGCGGTTAAGTGCTTGATTGTGAAGCCTAAGGACCCTGTTTCGAGGCTCGATTCCCCAGGACCCACGTAAGCCTGATGCACAAGGTGGCGCATGCAATCTGGAGTTTGTTTGCAGTGGCTGGAGGCCCTGGTGTGCCCATTCTCTCTCTACCTATCTGCCTCTTTCTCTCTGTCACTCTCAAATAAATAAAAATAAACAACACACACAAAAAACAATACATTAAAAAAAGAGAGGGCTGGAGAAATGGCTTAGCAGTTCAGGCGTTTGCCTGTGAAGCCAAAGGATCCCGGTTCAATTCTCCAGGACCCACGTAAGCCAGATGCATAAGGGCACATGCATTTGGAGTTCGTTTGCAGTGGCTGGAGGCCCTGGTGTGCCCATTCTCTCTCTCTCTCTCTGTCTCTCTTCTATCACTCTCTCTGCTTGCAAATAAATAAATAAAAATTAAAAAAAAAGAGAGAGAGTGTGTGTGTAACTCATAAGAGCAACTGCATGTTATGTGTCAACATAATGATTCAGCCGACTTTGACCTTCATGTCCATCATCTGAAGGAAGAAATGGCCTGTCAGTGCAGGACTAGCTTTACTCTGCTTTGGCCTGGAAGTGACCCAATCACCTCTGCTTGCAAGTGATTATTAGACCTTGCCACATCGATCCGGTGAGCAGTCAGCATTGGACATTGTTGATTAAAGGACGAGAAGTGTGGACAAGCAAATGCTTGACGACTACCACGTAGCCACTTACGACCACGGGCCCTTCCCGCCTGCCCCTCTGCCACACGTCACTGTGCTATCATTATAACTCATGCTCCGGCCACACTAGGCTTGTACTGAGGACCCTTGTGGTCACGTGCCTTCCACTCCTACCTTCTCATGGCTGGTGTCCTCTCGTGCACTTCTCAGCTCAGACGTCACAGCCCAGCTGAAAAGAGCCACCTCACCCCAACGCTGCTGTGTCCTCTTGCCCTGCTCAGATGTCCTGAGCCGTTTCTCTTCCCCTCTGTTTAGGGTGCCAGTTGTATGCTTGGTAGAAATGCATGCCATGACCCACATGGGTCCCTACTTTGTTGTCTCACTCTTTTTTTTTTTTTTTTTTCAGAAATAAGAGCTCATATCTATTGTGTCTCTTTCATGGACATTTCACAATAGAAGACACCTGTCAGTCTTGAAAGATCCTAAGCTTTCTTGTTAATGTTCATGGTTGTGGTTGTGGATTATAAAACGAATCCCAATTTGCCACATCGGTGGCCTTAACCTAAAGCCACCAGGATCCCACCTTTGCCTGGGGTGGTGGCCAAAGGGGGAGACCCCTTGAACCTGAGTTTGCTGCCACCAGGACACGACTTGTCCTGTGATCTTGTCACGTGCCTAGAATGCAGTAGTTCCAAAGGGGGAGACCTCCTTGAATTCTTTTGTTTGCTGTTTTTTTTTCCAAGGTAGGGTCTCTCTCTAGCCTGGACAGATCTTGTCATGTGCCTACGGTATAATGCAGTAGTTCCAAAGGGGGAGACCTCCTTGAATTCTTTTGTTTGCTGGTTTTTTTTTTTTTTTTTTTCCAACGTAGGGTCTCACTCTAGCCCAGGCCAACCTGGAACTTACTCTGTAGTCTCAGGCTGGCCTCAAATTCACAGTGATCCTCCTTCCTCTGCCTCTCAAGTGCTGGGACTAAAGGCGTGCTCCACCACACCAGTCCTTGAACTTTTTTTTTTTTAAATATCAAAACCTTTTCTTTTTTAAATATTTTATTCTATTTTATTTATTCGAGAGAGAACGAGGCAGATAGATAGAATGGGTGCGCCAGGGCCTCCAGCCACTGCAAACGAATTCCAGACACATGTGCCCCTTGTACAACTGGCTTACGTAGGTCCTGGGGAATTGAACCTGGGTCCTTTGGCTTTGCAGGCAAATCCCTTCACTGTTAAGCCATCTCTCCAGCTCCTGTATTTAACTTTTTAACTTAATAGTTTCAGTAATAAAGTTTGACCTGCTATCAGATTTGCTCCAAGAAAGGGGCAGTAAGTTGTTTTTTGTTTTGTTTTGTTTTTGACGTAGAGTCTCGCTCTAGCCCAGGCTGACCTGGAATTCACTCTGTAGTCTCAAGGTGACCTCGAACTCATGGCGATCCTCCTACCTCTGCCTCCTGAGTGCTGGGATTAAAGGCGTGCACCCCCAGTAAGTATTCTTTTATCTCATGAATAGTCACTGAATGCCCATAGTACCAGAAGCTAGGCTGGGGACCTCTTGCTTCTCTAGGTGAGTCACTCCCATTTCTGCTCCCACAGAGCTCAAGATACAGAGAAGGAGGTAAACAAGTTACGGTCCCAAGCTATGCACTATGTACTAAGACTTTATTAAGTCACACTCCCTTGACCTGACTCTCTGAGCATGACATTTTCCCAGATGACTCCCCAGCCCCTTGGATGACTAGGCATCTATAGCTCAAAAATAGCTTGAGGGCTGGAGAGATGGCTTAGCAGTTAAGGCTCTTGCCTGCAAAGCCTAAGAACGCCCGTTTGATTCTCTAGGTCCCACTTTTAGCCAGACACAAAAGTGATGCAAGGGTGCAATGCCACGCTTGCCACAAGGTGGCGCACGCATCTGGAGTTCGTTCACAGCAGCTGAGAGGCCGCTGGCACACCCATTCTCTAGCTGTCTCTTTCTCTCTCAAATTAAAAAAAAAAAATAGCTTGAGATGAAGCCGGTTGCATGGAGCACACACCAGTGAGTTTCCTACCTGTGCAGAGCAGACTGGGGCGGTTTGCAAATGGGGTTTGTGCACTGTGGCCCTGATCAGGAAGCTGACTCTGAGCTGTAGCTTAAAATACAGAAGAGTTTAGAAAGGTATTAGCTGTCCAGGTGAGAAAAATGCCTGTGACCCACTGGGATCTGGGCTGTAATCAAACGACAATGGGGCTAGATGTGGTGTCCAGAGGTGGTGATCCATGCCTGCAATTCTAGCATTTGGGAAGCGGGGAGGCAGGGGGTTCACAAAATTAAGGCCAATCTGGGCTACCGTAGTGACACTCTGTTTCAAAAAAAAAAAAAAAAAAAAGATGAAACTGGGTGTGGTCACACACGCCTTTAATCCCAGCACTTGAGAGGCAGAGATAAGAGGATCACTATGAGTTCAAGGGCAGCCTGAAACGATGGAATAAGTTCCAGGTCAGCCTGAGGTAGAGTGAGACCCTGCAGTGAGCTGGCAAAGTGTGCAGTGCCCATGGGCAAGGGTCTGGTAGACGGTAGTTGTTTCATAGACATTATGTTGTGGTGGGTTTGAATAAGGAATACAAATCCAGAAGATTAGCTGAGCAGTGGACATGGTCGGTAGGTCTGAGGCTCTCAGGCCCACAACCAGGTGACAGTGACAGGAACTGGGAAGTGAAAACATGTCAAACACCAGTGGAGAGTTCCCCCCCCGCCCCCCCCCCACAGGAAGGGAGCCAAATCAGGTTCTGGCCAGAGGCCTGTCCCCCACACACATCTTGCCGACTGAAGTCAGCAGTTTCACTTCCAGACTGAGCGCACACCCATGAGTCACCCTCAGAAACACACCTAGAGATCATGGGATTTTATTTCACTTTTGGTATACTTGTCTGAAGTGATCTTTCCCCACAGTAAGGTCTTCCACCCAGTGCAAGGTCCCCACTGTCTCATGAGTGCTTCCCTTCACTTGGGGAAGCCCAGGACACAATTGGTACACAAATTCCATTCATTCAGCCTGGAAACGGAACCTTTTTTACTCCAGGGTCAGAAGCTGCCCTCTATGCCCTGCCCTCGGCCCTGAATCCTATTCACACTCTGCCTTGCCACCCACTTCACCTCCACCTGCCAGCACACTTGCTGGTGGCAGGGCTGCACACAGGGAGCCCCTTGGACCACCTTCCTTCCTCAACCCACCTCTCCCAGGCTCCCTCTCCCTCTGGGGGGGACTTCTTTTCTATTGCTGTGGCCTCAGTACCCCCTCCGTGGCACTTGGTAACTGCAATGTCTGTTAACTCTCTCTCCCAGAGTGCAATGGCTGATTCATATATTTCTTCCAGGCTGGGTAAGAGACCATGGGACTTCAGAAGCTTCTTTTCCACTCCCCCCCCCTTTTAAAATATATTTTATTTAGTTATTTGAGAGAGAGAGAGTGAAAGAGAAACAGGGAGAGACAGAGAAAGAGAGAGAGAGAAAATGGGCGTGCCAGGGCCTCCAGCCACTGCATCTGGCTTACATGGGTCCTAGAGAGTGGAACCGGGACCCTTGGCTTTGCAGGCAAACGCCTTAACCGCTAAGCCATCCCTCCAGCCCCACTTTATAGTTTTCCTTTGCTTCTCTCCCCTAGTCAAGCCAGGACCTTTTCTCCCGCTCCCAAGACACTGTGTGGTTTCTTGAGACTTTGCTGAATTACTCAGATTTCCGGCACCTCCTCCCCCACAACAGCTGGGCCCGTGTGCCTTCCCCCTCAAGATCTGAGAGGAAAATAGTAGCTACCCTCAACTGTTTTTCTCTTCAGCACCTTCTCTTTTCTGTGAATTTGCTTTTTTGTTGTTTTGTTTTGTTTTGTTTTTTCGAGGTAGGGTCTCACTCTAGCTCAGGCTGACCTGGACTTCACTTTGTAGTCTCAGGGTGGCTTTGAACTCATGGCGATCCTCCTACCTCTGCCTCCCTAGTGCTGGGATTAAAGGCGTGCGCTACCACGCCTGGCTGAATTTACATTCCTGTAACGCTTTTTTTTTTTATTTTCCCTTTCCTCCTACCTAGTTCCTAAGTTATTTTAATATCTGCCTTTCCTTTAACCACAAAATACATTTTTTTTAGGGCCTGGGAAGATGACTTAGCAGTTAAAAGCACTTGCTTGCAAATCTACCCAGCCCAGGTTCAAATCCCAAGCCATCCACGTACACCAGGTGTAAAAGCCGATGCAAGTGACTGGCATTCATTTGCAGCAGCAAGGGGCCCTGACACCCCTATACACATGCAAATAAATAAAAATTGTAAAAACCAGATAAATACATTTTTAACATTTTATTTATTTATTTACTTTGGCTTTGCAGGCAAGTGCCTTAACCACTGAGCTATCTCTCTAGACCCTGTTGCTTCTGGCTCTAACAATCTTTCTGCCCCCTCTTCCGTGAATTTCCCTGAGCCACATTGGGTTCATTTTAGGTCTATATCCATGTATCTTGCACTGACCTCACTATCCATTGGAGAATCTGCTTCTCTTTTTCAGATGGACACAGAACCTGAGGAGAGAATCAGCCCATTGCACCTCACCAGGGCACCAGCTGAACCCATAGAATGATTGGGGAAATGAGCAAGAGTGCTGCTTTCTCAGAGAACCTGGTATCATCACAGGGGTGACGGAGATAGACACAGAGAACAGTCAACCCCTACCAAATCAGAGATCCAGAGACACAGGGGCTCCCATGACCTCGTCACTGATATAGACCTAAAATGAACCCAACATGGCTCAGGGAAATTCACGGAAGAGGGGCCGGAAAGATTGTTAGAGCCATGAGTTGGGTCTTTATGCACAGAGACATTGTC
The DNA here is from genome assembly GCA_036365145.1 of Orientallactaga sibirica. NCBI lineage: Eukaryota > Metazoa > Chordata > Mammalia > Rodentia > Dipodidae > Orientallactaga > Orientallactaga sibirica. The sequence continues at coordinate 11,391,937 of JAEOAD010000050.1, read as the reverse complement.
TCACCCCCATAACTGGTGGCTACCCCCACAATGCAAGACCCACAAACCCCAAGGGGGAAGGACAGGGAGAAGGCTAATGATGGCACCATCATGGCTGTATGCACATGATATAGATAACTAATAAAAATAAATAACTTAAAAAATGTATTTAGGGCGGAAGAGATGGCTTAGTGGTTAAGGCACTTGCCTGCAAAGCCTAAGGGCCCAGGTTCAACTTCCCAATACTCACGTCAGCCATATGCACATGGTGAGGCATGCGTCTGGAGTTTGATTGCAATGGCTGGAGGCTCTGGCATGCCCATTCTGTCTTTCCATCTGCCTCCTTTCTCTCTCTCTCTCTCTCTCTGTCAAGTAAATAAATAAATAAAATGTTAAATAGTGAATTCCAGGTCAGCATGGACTAGAGTGAGACCCTACCTCGAAAAACAAAATAAAACAAAACAAAATACTTGGAAGAAAGCCGGGCATGGTGGAGCACGCCTTTAATCCCAGCACTTAGGAGGATCACTGTGAATTTGAGGCCAGCCTGGAGCTACAGAGTGAGTACTAGGTTGGCCTGGGCTAGAGTGAGACCTTACCTCCAAAGCTGCCTTTCCTCCCATGTGCTCTATGCTGAAATAACTGCAGTAAATGATGGCCCCACACTGGCATGTGTAGCTCTTCTTTCTGATATCCTACCTATGTATAGGCTTCCTCAGTAAAGAGTCCTTCAGCATCTGGCACATGGCCAGACACTTGCCATTTCTAGCAGTGACTATTAAATCAAGGTTGGGTTTTGTTTGTTTGTTTTGTTTTGTTTTTCGAGGTAGGGTTTCACTCTAGTCCAGGCTGACCTGGAATTCACTATGTAGTCCCTGGATGGCCTCGAACTCACAGTGATCCTCCTACCTCTGTCTCCCAAGTGCTGGTATTAAAGGCATGCATGTGCCACCACGCCTGGCCCCGATTTTTTTTGAGGTAGTGTCTCACTCTAGCCCAGGCTGATCTGGAATTCACTGTTAGTCCCAGACTGGCCTCAAACTCACAGTGATCCTCCTACTTTTTGCCTCCTGAGTGCTGGGCTTTTAAATGTTTTTTTTTTTTTTGACAATTTCATCCATGTATAATCATATATTTTTATTTTATTCACTCCCCCATTACCTTCCCATATTCTCCTCCCTCTAAAACTCTTCTTCCCAACTAAGTCCCTTCCTACTGTCATGCCTATTTATTATTTTTATTTTTGGTGATCCACTGAGTTAAATTAGGAATGCTTGCATGGTCACGGGTCGGAAGTTATTTACTGGAGTATGGGCAAATTATCCCCTTCTCCATCTTTTTATTTTTATATTTTTTTTGTTTATTTATTTATTTGAGAGCAACAGAGAGAGAAAGAGGCAGAGAGAGAGAGAGAAAAGGAGCGCACCAGGGCCTCCAGCCACTGCAAACGAATTCCAGATGCATGCGCCACCTTGTGCATGCAGGTCCTGGGGAATCGAGCCTTGAATCAGGGTCCTTAGGCTTCACAGGCAAGCGCTTAACCACTAAGCAATCCTTCCAGGCCCCCCTTGTCCATCTTAAGCTTTTTTTTTCTTTCTTTTTTTTAAATCATTGACAACTTCCATAATTATAGACAATAAACCATGGTAATTCCCCTCCCCCCTCACTTTCCCCTTCACAACTCCACTCTCCATCATATCCCCTCCCCCTCTCAATTAGCCTCTCTTTTATTTTGATGTCATCATCTTTTCCTCCTATTATGAGGGTCTTGTGCAGGTAGTACCAGGCGCAGCAAGGGCATGGATATTCAGGCCATTTTGTGTCTGGAGAGTGCATTGTAAGGAGTCCTACTCTTCCTTTGGCTCTTCCATTGATCTTCCGCAATGGACCCTGAACCTTGGAAGGTGTGATAGAGACGTTTCAGTGCTGAATACTTCTCTGTCACTTCTTCTCAGCACTGTGGTGACTTTTTTTTTTTTTTTGAGGTAGGGTCTCACTCTAGCCCAGGCTGACCTGGAATTCACTATGGAGTCACAGGGTGGCCTCAAACTCATGGCAATTCTCCTACCTCTGCCTCCCAAGTGCTGGGATTAAAGGTATGTGCCACCACACCCGGTGACTTTTGAGTCATCCCAGAGGCTACTGTCATCTGAAAAGAGAAGCTTCTCTAAGCAAAAGTGAGAGTAGCATTAATATATGGGTATGAACATTAAGAGAAGTGCTTACCAGACAATTTTGTGAGCATAGTATATGCATTTAGCCAGATACCAGTGGGTGTTACACCCCCAGGGCTCATGACCTCCCCTGTCATAAGTTTTCAGTATCAGGGATGCATTCCCTCCCATGGATGGGCCTCCAGTCCAATTGAAGAGCAGTTGGTTTCCCCCATAACAGACATGCCACTATTGCACCCATTGGCTCATTTGGCCTGGCTGGCCAAATTTAAGGCTTGCAGTGTCCCCTGTTGTTTATCTCCACTTATAACTTCTCTCTCCTATGGAGCTGCATGCAGCGTAGCTTTTTCCAGCCTTCTGTCAGCTGGTCTACAGGGAGGAGGTTTTCAGCTCAGCTCCAGCAGGATTTCTCGGTGACTTTTCAGCCCAAGCATGTGGAGTCTTCAGCAATAGGATCTTACCATCTGTTCCTGGTGGGAAACCAAGAGCCTCAGCAATGGCCTGTAATGTTTTGGGGGCATCAGAGAACTCCCTAGCCAACAATTCACTGGACGGTATCCCATCCTTGGCACTGAAATTGTTCTAGTAACAATCTATGGCTTCTAGGTGTGCCACTGTTCAGAAAAGTGGGTTTCTATGTGGCTCCTTTTGAGCTCTTTTTTTTGGGGGGAGGGGTTCAAGTCTCACTCTCTAGCCCAGGCTGACCTGGAATTCACTAGGTGGCCTCAAACTCATGGCGATCCTCCTATGACTGCCTCCTGAGTGCTAGGATTAAAGGCGTGCACCACCCTGCCTGGCCTTTTAAGCTTTTTTTTAAAGGAAGGAAGGGAAGGAAGAAGAAAGGGGGGAGGGGGCTGAAGAGATAGCTCAGGAGTTAAGGCATATGCTTTAAAGCTCAAGGACCCAGGTTTGATTCCCCAGTACCCACATAAAGCCAGAAGACCCTGGTGCACCCATTCTCTCTCTATTGGCCTCTTTCTCAAAAAAAAAAAAAAAAAAAAAAAAAAAAGACAAAATTTTAAAAAAGAAAGAAAGGGGGCTGGAGGGATGGCTTAGTGGTTAAGGTGCTTGCTTTCAAAGCCAAAGGACTCAGGTTTGATTCTCCAGGACCCATGTAAGCCAGATGCACAAGGTGGTGCACATGTCTGGAATTCATTTGCAGTGGCTGGAGACCCTGCCATGCCCATTCTCTCTCCCCCCTCCACGTTTCTCTCTATCAAATAACTAAAAATAAATAAAATACATTAAAAGAAAGAAAGCAAGGGAGGGAAGGAGAAGAAAAAAGGAGATGGCATGATGTGAGCAGGCACTGGGTTCTAATCCTCGATCAGCAGGGAGACAGAGTTAAGAATACAAATCTCGGGCTGGAGAAACAGCTCAGTGGTTAAAAGTACTTTTGCAAAGCCTGACAGCCTAGGTTTGATTCCCCAGTACCCACATAAAGCCAGATGCACAAAGTGGCACATGCATCTGGAGTTCATCTGCTATGGCAGGAGGTCTGGCATGTTCATTCCCTCTCTCTCTCTCTCTCTCTTTCTGTGTCTCTCTCTCCCTCTTGCAAATGAATAAATAAATTTTTTAAAAAGAATACAAATCTCTGTAGCTAGACTATTTGGGTTCAACTTTCAGTTCTGATACTTGTCTTTTGTCATTATGTAGTTATTTAAGTGCTGGACACCTCAACTTGTTCATATATAGAATGGCAAAACAAATAAAAATCTTAATAATTTAAAAAATAAAAACCCGGGCTGGCAAGATGGCTTAGCGGTTAAGGCACCTGCCTGCCAAGCCTAAGAATGCCCTTTCCATTCTCCAGGCCCCACAGTTAGCCAGACGCAAAATGATGCAAGGGCGGGCACGCATCTGGAGTTCGTTCACAGCGGCTGAGATGCCACTGGCACACCCATTCTCTCTCTCTCTCTGCCTCTTCCTCTTTGTCTCTCTCTTTCTCTCTGGCTCTTCCTCTCTGTCTTTCTCTCTGTGTTTCTCTCAACAATAATAATAATAAATAAAAATAAAAGTTAAAACCTGAGCCTATCTCATGAGGCAGTTGTGAGAATTGAGTGAATCTGTATTCTGTCGATATCTCCATCTATAAAAGCACTTTCAGCTATGCACACACTAGGTTATAGTTTTTATCAAGAGGATTATCCAGCAGACCAGCCCCTGGCACATAGTAGGAATACAAAAGGGTTTACTGAAAGAGTGATTAAACCAGGGAAGTAAGAAACGTACACTTGTGCAATAGTGGCACACATCCCATGTGGGTACCCAAATGCTCAGGCATCGGACCATGTCACTCAGCTCAGTGGAAGAGAACTCTGATCTGCCTCTGGGCAAAAGCCACATCCCCTACGACAGGAAAGCAATCCCGCTCCATAGAGAACCTCCACTGCTCTTTAAGAAAAATGGACATACACATCAATACGTCTTGCTAATAATTATGTTTATCTCCCGTAATTGAAACTGCTCTCACTATTGGCTGAATAATCTGTTTGACCTTACTGATAGATGGTGGAGTACACTGGGAGAACCAAGAGACATCAAAAATAGCTGAATAAGCCAGGCCTGGTGGCGCATGCCTTTAATCCCAGCACTCGGGAGGCAGAGGTAGGAGGATCGCCATGAGTTCAAGGCCACCCTGAGACTACATAGTGAATTCCAGGTCAGTATGAGCTAGAGTGAGACCCTACCTTGAAAAAACAAAAGAAAAAAAAAAAGCTAAATAAGGGGCTGGAGAGATGGCTTAGTGGTTAAGGTGTTTGCCTGCAAAGCCAAAAGATTCTGGATCGATTCTCCAGGACCCACGTAAGCAAGATGCACAAGGGGGCACATGCATCTGGAGTTCATTTGCAGTGGCTAGAGGTCCTGGTGTACCTATTCTCTCTCCCTCTCTCTCTCTCTGTCTCTTTCTCTCTCTCACATAAATAAATAAAACATATTTTAAAAATAAAAAAATAGCCGGTTGTGGTGGCGCACGCCGGTAGGAATTTGCTGAAGAGGCGGAGGCAGGAGGATCATGAGTTCGAGGCCAGCCTGGGCTACACAATTTAAAAAAATAAATAAAAAAATAAAAATAAAAAATAAAAAAATAGCTGAATAAGCCAGACACACATAGTGACTGCAAGCATGCAAAGTTGAGCATGCACACAAGGTGGCCCATGCATCTGGAGTTCAGCTGCAGTGGCTAGAGCCCCTGATGTGACAGTTCTCTTTCTCTCAAATAAATAAATTAAATAAAATAATTTTTTAGAGAGAAAGAACTGGCATGTCAGGGCCTCAGCCACTGCAATCGAACTCCAGACACTTGCACCACCTAGTGAGCATGTGTAACCTTGCGCTTGCCTCACCTTTGTGCATCTGGCTTACGTGGGATGTGGAGAGTAGAACATGGGTCCTTAGGCTTCACAGGCAAATACCTTAACCACTAAGCCATCTCTCCAGCTCAAACAAATAAATACTTAAAAAAAAAAAAGGAAAGAAGGGACTTTTGAGCTGGAGAGATGGCTTAGTGGTTAAGGCATTTGCCTGCAAAGCCAAAGGATCCTGGTTCTATTCCCCAGGACCCACGTAAGCCAGATGCACAAGGTGGCACACGAATCCGGAGTTCATTTGCAGTGGCTGGAGGCCCTGATGTGCCCATTCTCTCTCTCTCTCTCTCTCTTTCTCTCTCTCTCTGACTCTTTCTCTCAAATAAATAAAATAAAAGGAAAGGAAAGAAAGAAAGAAAGAAAAAAAAGGAAAGGAAAGGAAAGGAAAGGAAAGGAAAGGAAAGGAAAGGAAAGGAAAGGAAAGGAAAGGAAAGGAAAGGAAAGGAAAGGAAAGAAAAGAAAACAAGAAGCAGGAAAAACCAAGCAACATTTCTCAGGGTGGCTGACAGTTCTGAGTACAACCACCGGAAGTGCTGCTTGGTAAAGCCCAGGGTAAGGCTGCCTCTAGAGAAGTCCACTAGGAAGCAGGGTGGAGTCAGGAGAGGGTGTAAAAGAAAGTGGCTTTGAAGTTTTGAAGGAAAAAGAAAAGGAGATGCAAGCCTCCTTATAGGGGAGCATGTGAATGGGCTGTGGTGATACAGAAAGTGAAGGTGTGGGCAAACGTTCTCAGGACATCACTAATCTTACTCAGTGCATTTCCACAGCCTGGAAAGTCCGGGAGCCAAATCCCTGTCCTGAGCCTAGCTTGGCTGGAGGCCTGACTGTGGACTGTTGCTTGCATCATTCTCCCTGGCTTTGTTACAGTGAACCAGCAAGCCAGTTTCCATTCAAAGCACATTTACTTAAGTTTTTTCAAATTAACTTTAAAAAGAGAAGTGCCGGGCCGGGCTTGGTGGCGCATGCCTTTAATCCCAGCACTCGGGAGGCAGAGGTAGGAGGATCGCCTTGAGTTCGAGGCCACCCTGAGACTGCATAGTAAATTCCAGGTCAGCCTGAGCTAGAGTGAGACCCTACCTCGAAAAAACCAGAGAGAGAGAGAGAGAGAGGGCGAGAGAGATGGCTTAGAGGTTAAGTTGCTTGCCTATGAAGACTAAGGACTCAGGTGTGATTCCCCAGGACCCACGTAAGCCAGATGCACAAGGTGGCATACACGTCTGGAGTTCATTTGCAGTGGCTAGATGCCCTGGCATACCCATTCTTTCTCTCTCTCTCATGAATAAAAAAAAAAAAAAAAATAAAAAATAAGAACTGGCCATGGTGGAACACACCTTTAATCCCAGCACTTGAGAGGCAGAGGTAGGAGGAGTAGCGTGAGTTCAAAGCTACCCTGAGAACACACAATGAACTTCACATCAGCCTACCTCAAAAAAACTACAAATAAAATAAAATAATAAGATAAAATATAAGAAAAAACTTTAACATAAAAAAGAGAAGTGTTGGGCTGGGGTGATGGCTTAGCCGTTAAAGCCCTTGCTTACAAAGCCAAAGGACCCAGGTTCAATTCCCCAGGACCCACGTAAGGCAGAAGCACATGGTGATGCATGCGTCAAGTTTGTCTGCATACCCATTTTTTCTCTCTCTCTGCCTCTTCCTCTTTCTCTCAAATAAAGAAATACATAAAAATAAAATATTTAAAAATAAATAAAGAAAGAATGTTTATTTGAAAAAAAGAAGAGAAGTGTCAGCTGGGTGGGGTGGTGCACGCCTTTAATCACAGCACTGGGCAGGCAGAGGTAGGAGGATCGCTGTGAGTTTGAGGCCACCCTGAGACTACATAGTGAATTCCCGGTCAGCCTGAGCTAGAGGGGACCCCACCTCACTCAATGGGGAACAAGAGCAGGACGAGAGAAGAGGATTGGGAGGATCTGTCCCTGGCTTCCTTCCTGCCTGTCCCCTGACTGCAGGTCTGTGGCCCACTCTGCCTCCCCTGGGTCTTCAGGCCCAGGATAATAGCAGCTTCCACCAGCACAAAACACAAGGAAGCCCACAGGATCATTGTAAATAGTCTTGTAATTTTCCCTGGGCTGGGGCTGATACAAGGTTATTTACACAAAGATTAAAGTTTGGGAAATACTGAACCAAAGAAAACCCACCTTCACGCCTCTTGGATCCTCCAAACACTAGAGGAGGCCGTGGTAAGGGATGGGAAGGAGACCATCATCTTCCTCCCCACCTTCACGTCCTTTCTTGTGCCAGGAATTTCTTTTTCTTTTTATTTATTTATTTATTTATTGGTTTTTCGAGGTAGGGTCTCACTCTAGCCCAGGTTGACCTGGAATTCACTATGTAGTCTCAGAGTGGCCTCGAACTCACAGTGATCCTCCTACCTCTGCCTCCCAAGTGCTGGGATTAAAGGCGTGCACCACCACGCCCGTTTTTTTTTTTTTTAAGATTTTTTATTTATTTATTTACTTATTAGAGACAGAGAAAGGGAGAGAGACAGTGAGAATGGGCGTAACTCCAGATGCATGCGCCACCATGTGCATCTGGCTTATGTGGAACCTGGAGAATCAAACCAGGGCCCTTAGGCTTTGCAGGCATGTGCCTTAACCAGTAAGCTATCTGTTCCTATCTTAAGTAGAGAATTCAGTATGTACTGTCATCTCCAATCCCACAAAATGTAACTCAGGCTGACCTGGAATTCGCTCTGTATTCTCAGGGCAGCCTCGAACTCAAATTCATGGCGATCCTCCTACCTCTGCCTCCCAAGTGCTGGGATTAAATACGTGCGCCACCACGCCCAGCTCGTAACTCACTTTTTCTATGTAACAGAATCCCATTCTGATAAAACAATTAAATGATTCAGACATTCCATGATATTTTATTTTAAAAACACACAAACACTTTTCTATGTATATGTTTCCATTGAATATTAGTTATAGGTGTCCAAGATATGGGTAACGGCAGTTATGTAGAAATCTATGTATACCTGACATCAAGTTTTGTACAATGGACCCTCTCTCCCCTCCACAGTGACTGCTCATGAGGAAAATAGCCCAGAGTTTGACCTTCCTCCTTAGTAATGGTCTAGAACAAGTTGTACAACATCCCTCACCACACAATCCTCAAAAATATCCAGGCCGATGCTTCCTGGCCAGGTTGATGCTACACGCAGGCTGTTTTCAGGTCGTGAGAGACAGATGCACTGGCTTGCAACTTCACTGGCTCAGGTAAGCACACTGTGTTTTTGCTGTTAGAGAAAAGCAATGAGAGACAGGTTTGTGATCAGGGGACAGAGCCAGGATCCGCGCGGATGCTGTTTCCACGATGTATAGTGAAAGTCTATACTCTACGCTATACCCTCTTCCTACCTTCCATGCCCAGGGTGGTCCCGCTAACCATAGAAACGCCTGCTCGAGGCAGGGGAAGGTGGGTGTGGATTCCAGATCCGTACCCATGAATGTGACCAGTGACACATGGAAGTGAAGGCTAAAGGGGAGAACATGTGCCATGGGGAATACTGTTCTGATTTAAAATCTTACCTAGCTGGGCGTGGTGGTGCACGCCTTTAATCCCAGCACTTGGGAGGCAAAGGTAGAAGGACTGCCGTGAGTTCAAGGCCACCCTGAGACTACATAGTTAATTCCAGGTCAGTCTGGACCAGAGTGAAACCCTACCTCAACTGCCCCCAAAAATCTTACCTAAAATCGGGCTGGAGAAATGGTTTAGTGGTTAAGGCGCTTGCCTGCCAAGCCTAAGGACCCATGTTCAACTCTCCAGATCCCACTTAAACTAGATGCACAAAAGTGAGGCAAGTGCAAGGTTGCACATGCTCACTAGGTGGCACAAGCGTCTGGAGTTCAATTATAGTGGCTGAGGCCCTGGTGTGCCAATTCTCTCTTTCTCTTTCTCTCTCTTGCCCTCTCCAAAAAAAAAAAAAAAAATTACTTAAAATCAAATATAAAGGGCACATGAAGAGTTTCTTATGTTAAAATAAGGGTAGGGCTTTAAAGCCCATCCTCTCGTCTTCCTTCCTAAAACCCCCAATTCAAGGTGGCCCTGTAGAACATTCAGGAAAACCCAGGGTCTTTGTCAATCTCCACTTCCAATTTGGTCATTGCTATGATGAGATTGAACATTATCAAGCAACACCCCCTAGAATCTGAGACTGGTGCGTGGAGGAGGATGGGTGTCTGCGTGTGGTTGACGCGGGCACTTACCTGTCGTGGACGGGCAGAGGGGCAGTGCAGAATTTCCCCACAATGGTAGTCCTGTCTTTTTTCCAAACTCGTCGGGGAACCTGGAACTTGAACCTCACTTGGTTTATCTGGCACTGTGGGTTGGGGTGGGCTATGATTGCTTTCCCCTGGAATTGCTGCTTAGGTCTAAGGGGAAGGGGGAAGGACATGAGTCAATGTGTCCCTTTGCGCTCTGCTGGCCAACCTGGCTAGCTGCCATGCACAGACACTGGCTCCTTCAAGATAAAGACACAGTCCTTTGTGTCCCCCTCCCCCCACTGACTCCCCTCTGTCCACCAACCAACACTTTGGGACACAACCCAAGAAATATTTAATTATTGTTGAGAGCAAACCAGCAGACATGGCAGGGAAAAAAATAATAATAAAGTAAGATCCTTACCAGGTGGGCAAGGCTCTGTTGTGGCTTGGCACCTCTCCCGAATTTCCAGGTCTCTGCTCCAGTAGCCCCCTCCCCCACCTCATCTCAGCCCTGCTGGGCTGAAATGGGGAACCCCTTTCCCTACTTCCATGCGGGCTCCCTACCCCCTCTTGCCTTCCACGTGGCAGAAGCTCTCTGTACTTTCTTTTCCTTTTCCCTGAATAAATGTAATAATTTAATTTAAAAAAATAATAATTTAAGTAGTTGTTAGAATACCGTGTCCAGAAAACTGTGTCTCACAGCTGGGCTATTAGGTGAATCAGAGGTTCATGTTCAGATCCAATTTTGTGGAGACAGAAGCCCTTTCTTTTTTTTTTTTTTTTTTCTTTTGTCTTTTTATCTGATTTTATTTTCTATCATCTATCTATCTATCTATCTATCTATCTATCTATCTATCTATCTATCTATCTATCTGAGGCAGAGAGGGGGAGAGAGTGAGAATGTGCACATCAGGGCCTCTAGCCATTGCATGGGACCTGGAGAATCAAACCTGGGTCCTTAGGCTTCGCAGGCAAGCTCCTTAACCGTTAAACCATCTCTCCAGCCCCAGAAGCCCGTTCTTAGTTAGGGCCTCCCCGTTCAGAGAATTTAGTGTAAGGACTACTTAGTGTTACGCTAGCTGGGATGATGTGGACGGAAAAACCAACAATAACAACAAAACACACGCTGAACATGAACAGAACTGGGATAAAGCGCAGGGTTTTGCCTGTGTGGAAATACTGCATGTCCTAGCAAGGTGGCTGTGGAGTCAGGCAGCCCTGGGTACAAACCTGGGGGCTTCTCCATGGGCTGGTATGGGCTCGGGCTCTGGAATGTATTCACCGCAGCCTAGATGGCCCAGTGGGACATGGAATCCAGGTCTCTCCTGGTTGTGCCCTGAAGTTCCCGTTCGTGGAAGGTCCAAGCACCAGTGTGACTAGGACAAGGGTAAAGGACGTCCACCTAGCGGGGAACTGTCCAATGGGCTGCAGGGCCCCAGACAAAGCTAAGACATGGTGACATGGCGTGGAAGAGGTCACCTGCTCTTTCATAATCCTCAAGCTGTGTATAGGGCGCAGTCCTGGCCTAGCCTGGAGGTCGCTTATCGTAGAGAGGGAAGAAGCCAGGAAGGGCTGCCACAGAGCAAGAAATGGCCTGTGTGCCCACACACGGCCAGCAGACCGAGTTCTTTCCTGCTTGGGCTGTGACACAGCAGCGACCCTGAGAAAGAGGAAGAGGAGGAGTGCGTTGAGACCCTCCCACACTGAGTCAGGGTGGGTTCCCTTCGCCAGAGAAGTTTCCTTCTCCTTTCTGGCTTTGCGGAGTGATGATGTCTTCTCTGTGCACTTTGTATCCAGACTTAGGCATGTGTTCCCCCCCCCCTTTTACAGAAAGAGTCTTGGGTGACCATTAAAATCTGTCCTCACCCAGAAAAAAAAAATGGATTGTCCTCTTTAAGAAATTGCTTGGGGGGGGGGGGTTGGTGCTAGAGAGATGGCTTAGCACTTAAAGCACTTTGTCCGCAAAGTCAAAGGACCCAGGTTCGATTCCCCAGGACCCACGTAAGCCAGATGCACAAGGTGGCACATGCAGTGGCTGGAGGCCCTGGCACGCCCATTCTTTCCCCCTCTCTTTCTCTCTGCCTCTTTTTCTCTCATTCTCTCAAATAAAAAAAAAATAGTTAATCCAACAAGAGACCACCCGTACTTAAAGGCATACTAAAGATGTGGGAGGAGCAGTTATGCTCTCAATGAGATAATGTACTTACAGCCCCAGAAGCCCCTCCCTTGGTGTAGTTTCATGCGGATCTGCCCACTTCTCTGAGTTCTAACTCAGAAAGTATATCTTTTCTTTTTCTCCTCTCTCTCTTTGCATGCTGGCTGAAATCCTAAGTATGTTTGCCCTGACACGCTGAGGCTTTTTCCATCTTTTTCTCAATAAATCTCCTTTTTTCTTTCTTTCTTTTCTAAAAATATTTTTATTTAGTTATTTGAGAGAAAGAAAAGGATGGGGGTGGGGGAGAGAATGGGTGTGCCAGAGCCTCCAGCTACTGCAAACAAACTCCAGACACATGTGCTACCTTGTGCATCTGGCTTATGTGGGTACTGGGGAATTGAACTGAGGTCCTTTGGCTTTGCAGGCAAACGCCTTAACCACTAAGCCATCTCTCCAGCCCAGTAAATCTCCTTTTTGCTTTTTCTTTTTTTTTTTTAAAATTTAATTAATTTATTTATTTATTTTGGTTTTCCAAGGTAGGCTCTTGCTCTAATGCAGGCTGACCTGGAATTCACTATGTAGTGTCAGAATGGACTCAAACTCACAACGATCCTCCTACCTCTGCCTCCTGAGTGCTGGGATCAAAGGCGTGTGCCAACATGCCTGGCACTTTTTCTTTTTTCTTTTCTTTTCTTTTCTTTTCTTTTTCCTTCCTTCTTTCCTTCCTCTTTCTTTCTTTCTTTCTTTCTTTCTTTCTTTCTGTTTGTTTTTTGAGGTAGGTTCTCACTCTAGTCCATGCTGACCTGGAACTCACTTTGTAGTCTCAGGCTGCCTCGAACTCACAGTGATCCTCCTACCTCTGCCTCTGGAGTGCTGAGATTAGAGTGTACCACCACACCCAGCAGTAAATGTCTCTCTCTCTCTCTCTTTAATACATCTCTTTGGCTTCACTCAATCCTCATCATCCATCCATGTGCCTAATTTTTCAAGGCTGGGAGACAGAGGACTCAAGCGTTTGAAAATCTGGACAGCAGCCTCACTAACCCGCGGCCCGGCTCCTCATCACTTGCTCAGCCCCGCTCAGACTCAGACGACGTGCTCCCACGGCATTGCTCACTGTGCACCCGTGAACGTTTACGCGCGCACATCTGTCGTCCTCCTATTTGTACTAGGCTCTCCTCCTGCAGAAAACATACTTCCCATCTTCTTTGTGGGCAGATTCCACCAGGGCTCACCCAGGAAGGCCCACCCAGGCGTCTGAGGCCTCTTGGGTTGGGATTGGTGAAGGAACCACACTTCCTGTGGGGCTCTCGGGTTCCGGCTCTTGCCCAGTAGCCTCCCCTGGGATCCAACTCCATGGGTACCACTCCAGGGCTTTTGTCCCAGTGTGGCTCTCACGGCCGCCAGTATCTGCATGGTGCCTTCCCCTACCCCACCCCTGCATCTCCCCACTTTCTCAGCTCTTCCAATGCAGTTGGCATTACTTTTCAGAGTCAGTTTCCCTCTGTGGAATGACCTGGCATGGTTTTCCTGACCGGGCCTGAACAGAGCCAGTGGCATTCATTATCTGACAGCTCTGTTTGCTTCTAGCTTGTGCTTTTTATTTAGTTAGTTACTTGCTTATTCATTTATTTGAGGGAGACAGTATTGGCTGCTACAACTGAACTCCACATGCATGTGACACTTTGTGCATCTGGCTTTATGTGGGTACTAGGGAATTGAATTGAACCCAGGTTGTCAGGCTTTGTATGCAAGTGCCTTCAACGACTGAGCCACCTCCCCAGCCCACCAATTCTTTTTCTTTTGTTTTGTTTTGTTTTTTTTGAGGTAGGGTGTCACTCTGTCCCAGGCTGACCTGGAATTCACTATGTAGTCTCAGGGTGGCCTCGAACTCATGGCGATCCTCCTACCTCTGCCTCCCGAGTGCTGGGATTAAAGGCGTGAGCCACCATGCCTGGCCTCCCAATTCTTTTTTTTTTTTTTAACTTATTTATTTGAGAGAGAGATAGAAAGAGGCAGAGAGAGAGAGAGAGAGAATGGGTATGTCAGGACTTCCAGCCACTGCAAATGAACTCCAGACACATGCGCCACCTTGTTCATATGGCTTATGTGGGTATTTGTGAATTGAACCTGGGTCCTTTGGCTTTGCAGGTAAGCACCTTAACCTCTAAGCCATCTCTCCAGCTCCCCACCAATTCCTTAAAAAAAAAAAACCTGGGAGCTGGAGAGATGGCTTAGCAGTTAAGTGCTTGCCTGTGAAGCCTAAGGACCCCGGTTCGAGGCTCTATTCCCCAGGACCCACATAAACCAGATGCACATGGTGGTGCATGCATCTGGAGTTCATTTGCAGTGGCTGGAGGCCCTAGTGCATCCATTCTCTCCCTCTCCCTCTCCCTCCCCCCTCTCCCTCTGCCTCTTTCTCTCTGTGTCCGTCTGTTGCTCTCAAATAAATAAATAAAAATAAATTATTTTGGGGCTGGAGAGATGGCTTAGTGGTTAAGGCACCTGCCTCCTAAGCCTAAGAATGCTGGTTCCAATCTCCAGCAGTTCCAATCTCCAGGTCCCACATTTAGCCAGATGCAAAGTGACACGAGGGCGCAGTGCCGCACTTGACCACAAGGGGGCGCATGCGTCTGGATTTCGTTCGCAGCAGGTGAGATACTGCTGGTGCACCCATCTCTATCTGTCTTCCTCTCCCTCTCTCTCTGTCTCTCTCTCCAAAAAAACCTCCTGACTTCTTGTCCCCTGTTCTTGTCCCCTGCCAGGTTTGCACTCCTTCCAGTTGGCAGTCTTTGCCCCCTCACTCCAATCCTGGTCTCCCCAGCCTGCCAGACTCAAGTGGGACCCAACAGGAAAGGAAGCCTATGTTCCAGCACCGGAACCACCAGCACCAAGCCTCGCTGGTCCTTGTGTCATCATATTTATTTGCCAACTGGCCCCGTCTTAAGTTCTGTTCAGGCCAATGGCCTAGTCCTACTTCCTCCTTCGCAGCAGTGGTTCAGGCTCTAATCAGCCCTCTGGCCAGTGTTAACTAAGGCCTTCCTCCCTGCTGACATCCCTGCCACACCCTTGTCTGACCTCCTGAACCTATTTCCTACCAGCGACCTGATTTCGGCCTGCTAGCATTGGTGCTGCCTGCTATCCTTGCCAGTTATCTCAAAACACGGTGCTTGCATTTCTGCGCATCCTAAAACTGGGCTGTTTCCCGTCACGTGCCTGTGGATGGGTGTACAGTAAGCAGTAAGTGCTGCCTCCAGCCTGGTGGGCTCCCCCCAACTGTTAGCAATCCCGTGGTACCTGATCTTGGATGTGTGAGTGTATGCATACATTAAAGGAAAAGGCAAGGCTGGAGAGATGGCTTAGCAGTTAAGGCGCTTGCCTGGGAAGCCTAAGGACCCATATTCTACTCTCCAGATCCCACATGAGCCAAAGGTGAGGCAAGCGCAAGGTTGCACATGCCCACTAAGTGGCACAAGCGTCTGGAGTTCCATTGCAGTGGCTGAGGCCCTGGCATGCCAATTCTTTACCTCTCTCCTCTCACTCTCTCTCTCTGCCTCTCTCTGTGTGTCTCTCTCTCTGTGTGTGTGTGCGTGTGTCTAAAATAGAAAAAGAAAATAAAAAGGGAAAGTAACACCTGGGTGTGGGGGGTTCAGCCACGCAGGACGCTTACTTACATGGTAATCTTCACCGAGGAAGTGATATTGCTGCTAAGAAAGGTGACCTCAATGTTGGTGTCCTTTTTCCTCGCCTCCTGCAAGTGAAACTCCACCAGGTTGTGATGCACTAGGAAACCAAAACATAGCAAAGGCTAGGCTTGAGGGCACAGGTGCAATGAACAGAAAGCCCCTGGGGAGACGGCTTAGTGGTTAAAAGCACTTGCATGCAAAGCCTGATGTCCCGGCTTCCATTCCCCAGTACTCACAGAAAGCAAGATACACAAAGTGGCGCATGCATCTGAAGTCTCGTTTGCAGTGGCAAGAGACCCTGGACACGAACATGCATTCTCTCTCTCTTTCTCTGCTATTGCTCTCTCTCTCTCTCTCTCCTCTCTCTCTCTCTCTTTTTTTTTTCAAGGTAGGGTCTCACTTTAGTCCAGGCTGACCTGGAATTCACTATGTCGTCTCAGGGTGGCCTCGAACTCATGGTGATCCTCTTACCTCTGCCTCCCCATGTGCTGGTTTTAAAAGCATGCACCACCATGCCCAGCTCTCTCTCTCTCTCTCTCTCTCTCTCTCTCTCTCTAGATGGCAGCATTGCCATCAGGAACCTTGGCTATACTTCTTAGTCACGGTGTTCCCCATGTAGGTTGCCTGTTATCTCAGGTCCTCAGTTTCCATTAAGTGTGAGCTGGGGGCTAATAAAACAGCTGCCCGCCCCCAGGAGGAATGGCAGCTGAGCGGATGAATGCACACGGCATCCTGAGAGTCTGTCTATCCCTAGGAGCCCGTTCAGAAAGTGCGCTTTTACTTGTTTTTGAAATGCTAGACTGGTTCATTCCTCCCTGTTAAGTGGCCTCGTTATGGTGACAGAATCTTGAGAGAAGCAAAAAGGATCTATCACACGCTGCTGTTGTTTGAATGGCTGTGTCTCTTCCATGTTTAAATGTAATCCCTGAGCCGGGCATGGTGGCGCACGCCCTCAATCCCAGCACTCAGGAGGCAGAGGTAGGAGGATCGCCGTGAGTTCGAGGCCACCCTGAGACTACATAGTGAATTCCAGGTCAGCCTGGGCTAGAGTGAGAACCTACCTCGAAAAAAAAATGTAATCCCTGATGCAAGAGTGTTGGGTGGCCATTTTAAGAGTGAGCATGTCACGAGAGAGAGCCTCTGTGAGTAAGTTAGCACCCCCCTTAAAAGGCCTCAGGAGAGGGCCGGAGAAATGGCTTAGTGGTTAAGGCATTTACCTGTGAAGCCAAAGGACCCAGGTTCAATTCTTCAGGACCCACATAAGCCAGATGCACAAGGGGCACATGCATCTACAGTTCACTTGCAGTGGCTGGAGGCCCTGGCACACCCATTCTCTTTCTGTCTCTCTCTCTTCTATCTCTCTCTGCTTGCAAATAAATAATTAAAAATTGAAGGGGGGGGGCTGGAGAAATGGCTTAGCTATTAAGGCATTTGCCTGCGAAGCCAAAGGACCCAGGTTCAATTCCCCAGGACCCATTTAAGCCCAATGCACAAGGGGCACATGCATCTGGAGTTTGTTTGCAGTGGCTGGAGACCCTGGCGTGCCCATTCTCTCTGTGTGGGCCTCTTTTCTATCTCTCTCTCTATCTCTGCTTGCAAATAAATAAATTTTTTTTTTTTTTAAAAAAAGGCCCTTTTTGCCCTTCTGCCTTTGGCCATGTAAAGACACAGTGACATAGCCACGAGGTGCCAACTTGGAAGCAAAGACAACAGCCTACAGGCACCAAGATGCCAACACCTGTGACCTTGGATTTCCCACACTCCAGACTGTGAGAAAATAAAAGTTTTGTTCTTTCCAAATTACCCAGTATTGGATACTTTTCTACAGTCATACAAACACACCAGGATATATACCAAGTAATTAACACATAAGAAGCAGCAGCATCGGTCCTCCCCTCCCCCCTCCATACACACAGTGTTGGGGGCCGGGCAAGCTGGGTGTGTAGGAGAAAGCTATTTCTCTCCCTGTGGTAGCTGATTTGTCTATGTGGCACGCTGAACCTCCCTTGGGCAGAACAGATGGCTGGAGCTGTCACGGTCAATGTCATCAACAAAGACTACTTGGTTCATGGTGACGCCCATGGGGCCTGATGTGCCTCTGGCAAGAGAAGTGAAGGATTACAGCTTCTGTAAGTGCTGTCTTTCTTTATTAATGGGTACCTGACAGCATTTCCAGTAACTTTGGTCTCCAGTGTCTTCCGAGGCCCATTTGGCGATGGGGACATCGTTAGAGATGCGATCTTTACCCCTCTCTCCTCTCTGTACTTTTTTTGTCTGTCATATTTCATGGGTGACCTTTTGGGAAGTATCCATTGGACACGTGTGTGTACTCAGTCCTAAGTTACAAGAGTGCTGTGGTCCATCGGAGCTCACAAGGCTTTGTAGTGGATGCATTGACAAGTGCCAAGATTGTAAGAACTTGTGAAAAGAAGCAGAGCCTCGGGCTGGAGAGAAGGCTTAACGGTTAGGGCGCTTGCCTGCGAAGCCTGAGGACCCCTGTTCCACTCTCCAGATCCCACGTGAGCCAGACGCACAAAAGTGAGGCAAGTGTAAGGTCGTGCATGCCCACTAGGTGGCGCAAGCGTCTGGAGTGCGATTGCAGTGGCTGAGGCCCTGGCCCACCAATTCTCTCCCCTTCTCGCTCTCTCTAAAATAATAAATAAATAAAAATTTAAAAAAGAAAAGGAGCTTCCTGTGTTTCCTCCTCCAAAGAAGAAAGCATCCAGCATTGTGTCCAGTGAGCCTCTCCGATGATTATCAAAGGATGTGGATTGTTATGGGGATGGGAACGGCATCGTCATTTGCTAGCACGTCTGATAGACTAAGAAATTTTCAGACTGGAAAGCTATCTTAGTGGTTCAGGCACTTGTCTGTGGAGCCAAAGGACCCAGGTTCGATTCCCCAGGACCCATGTAAGCCAGATGCACATGGTGGCTCATGCATCTGGAGTTCATTTGCAGTAGCTGAGGCCCTGGTGCACCCATCCTCTCTATATATATGCCTCTTTTTCTTGCTCGCTCAAATAAAATAAATATGTCTTAAAAAGTGTTCTAGACGGGTGTGGTGGCACACGCCTTTAATCCCAGCACTCAGGTGGCAGAGGTAGGAGGATCACGGTGAGTTCAAGGCCACCCTGAGACTACATAGTGAATTCCAGGTCAGCCTGGGCTAGAGGGAAACCCTACCTCGAATAAACAAAATAAATAAATAAATAAATGTTCTTAAGGTTCTGCTTCTCTTTTCTCCACATTTCCCTGGAAACCTCAGAAGAGCAGGACTGACACTGGGTGGCTGAAATCAACTCTGCACAGCACGAGGACTCAGGCAGTAAGGAGCACAATGGGCCATGAATGGGTGGCCGGGATGCCAGATCTAGGGACAAGCCCTGCTGCTGACAAGCCATGCCACCTCTCTGTACCTCTGTCACCTGATAGGACAATAGTGAGAATCCAGTGAGATACTGGAGAAAAGGCACTGTGTGAAGAACTGTTCCATGAGGAAAAGCCAATATTGTTTAAAAATTATTTGGGCCAGTCGTGGTAGCGCACACACCATTAATCCCAGCACTCAGGAGGCAGAGGTAAGAGGATCACTGTGAGTTTGAGGCTGGCCTGAGACTACACGGTGAATTCTAGGTCAGCCTGGGCTACAGCAAGACTCTACCTCGAAAAACCAAAAAGGGGGGGCTGGAGGGATGGCTTAGCAGGTAAGGCACTTGTCCACAAAGCCAAAGGACCCAGGTTTGGTTCCTCAGGACGCACATTAGCCAGATGCAGAGGGTGCGCACGCATCTGGAGTTCATTTGCAGTGGCTGAAGACCCTGGTGCACCCCATTGTCTCTCCTTTTTTTCTGTCAAATAAAAAATAAAAATAAAAATAGAGCTGGATGTGGTGGCGCACGCCTTTAATCCCAGTACTCGGGAGGCAGAGGTAGGAGAATTACCATGAATTTGAGGCCACCCTGAGACTACATGGTGCATTCCAGATCAGCCTGGGCTAGAGCAAGATCCTACCTTGAAAAAAACAAAAATAATAATAAATAAAAAATATTTTTTTAAAAAAAGAAAAAAAAAACCAAGCCGGGCATGGTTTTGCACGCCTTTAATCCCAGCACTCAGAAGGCAGAGGTAGGAGGATCTCTGTGAGTTCGAGGCCACCCTGAGACTACATAGTGAATTCCAGGTCAGCCTGGGCTAGAGTGAGACCTTTCCTTGCAGAACCAAAAAAGAAAAAGAAAAAGGAAATGGCTGTCTGCTGCTGTCACAACTCCTAACCCGGAACCCTATGGTGAATGCCAGCACTCTCACTGAGGAGAGCCCTCAGGGACAAGGCCATGGCAGCAACACATGAGGTGTTGTCCATACAAAGTTTCTACCTAACAACAACAACAACAACAAAAAGAAAAAATGTATATATAATTTGGTATAAGATCTGCCATGTTGGCAATGTTGGCATATGGCTGGCAGAAATCAAGGGTGGCCCCGCTGATTTCATGAGCAAAACAACAGGCTAAGTGCTGGGCAGGTTGTCCAGGGTCATGGTGGGCTGGAAGAGAATGCCTGGAGAGTCAAGTCTACCCCAGGTCCCACCTGAGCCCACCCCGGTCGGTGGGACAGACTTGGCCCAGGGAAGGGAGGGTACCCCACTTTGATCCTTAGACTAGAAGGCTCAGAGCTCATAGGCAAGCAAGTATTCACCGTAGCCTATTTCCCGCTGTGCCCTCTGTGGTTCTTTTTTTTTTAGGGGGGGGGAGGGTCTCACTGTGGTCCAGGCTGACCTGGAATTCACTATGTAGTCTCAGGGCGGCCTTGAACTCACGGCGATCCAACTACCTCTGCCTCCCGAATGCACCACCACGCCTGGCCTCTCTGTGGTTCTTGATCATGTTTCTGGGGATGGCAGGAGGTTTCACAACAAACACACAATGGAAAACTTATGACCTTTGTAGCTTTCCTTCAGAAGGGACCTTAAGACTCCCCTAACCTGTCAGGGTTCCCAGGCCTTCCGGCCCTGGGTATTCTTAGCCACACAGACACACAGGAGCCAAGTCTGCTTGCTGCCAACCTGCTTAGGGCTAGAATTAGAAGTCAGGACGCCTGATCCGGGCAGCACTGCCTCCTTGAGACACCACATCCTCCTCATGTGGACCTCTGATGGCCCGCTGCTGTTGGGGTTGGGGGGGGGGAGACAGACTGCCCCTCCCCCCAGCAGCAGGTTCCCAGTGAAGGAACAAGGAAGTGAGTGTTGAGGCAGGGGCAGGCCGAGGAAAAAGGTCAGAAGACAGGGTTGAATCCTAACTTTTCTCCCCTAGCTGTGTGCCTAGGGCCCTCAGAACCTCCTTGTTTTTTGTTTTTGTTTTTTTTGAAAGATGTTTTATTATTTATTTGAGAGAAAGAAAGAGGCAGAAAGAGAGAGAGAGAGAGAATGGGTGCGCCAGGGACTCCAGTCACTGCAAACGAACTCCAGATGCATGCGCCCCTTTGTGCATCTGGCTTACGTGGGGCCTGGAGAATCAAACTGAGATCCTTTGGTTTTGCAGGCAAATGCCTTAACTGTTAAGCCATCTCTCCAAACCCCCTTTTTTTAGAACCTCCTTTTTTGTAAAAAGCTCTGGGCTGGAGGGATGGCACAGTGGCTAAATGTGCTTCCTGTGTAAGCATGGGGACGTGAGGGGGCCTGAGATGGCCTTGGGTTTGAATCTCCAGAGCCCACGTAAAAAGCTGGGTGCAGCCATGTGCACCTGTAAGCCCAGTCCTGGATCAGCGAGAGACCCTGCCTCAGAAACAAGAATGGGCAGAAGAGCCGTGGAGCGGGACACCCAACATTCCACTCAGGCCACCGAAGGCAATGCCTCGCCACAGGTGCCACAAGAGCACATGCATGTGCATACACACACACACACCATGCAAAAAAAAAAAAATAAAGGAAAGAAAGAGCCCACAGCTGACTGCAAACCACATGGTTCCATGAATCCCTCGGGGGTGAAAGCAGAAACCCCTCCATCTATCTTCCTCCCCAATTCTCTGGCTTGGGGAAGGGAACTGTCACATACTGGGCTTTGGTTACCATGCCAATGACTTCCTCGAAACTCTTTAGCCTCACAATTGATTCTTGTAACCAAAATATTCATTTATGAAAGAGAGAATATGGGTGCGCCAGAGCCTCCTGCCACTGCAAATGAACTCTGGATGCATGTGCCACTTTGGGCATCCGGTGTTACATGGGTCCTAGGGAATTGAACCCAGGCCATCAGGCTTTGCAAGCAAGTGCCTTTAACTGCTCAACCACAACTGATTCTTAAAAGTAGGCACCATTATGGTTTCCATTTTCCCCTATAAGGCTCCAGTCGCAGAAAGGGCAAGGAACTTGCTCTTGATTGCACACACAGCTGACAGAGCTGAGATGCAAACGTAGCTCTGGACTCCAGGTCACGTTGCATCAGACCTTCTAGTAAAAGGAAAACACAACCACAGAAACCCCTCCACCGACTCAATAGAAGCCGAGGAGAAAATTAACATATGTTCATCCTGTTTATACCACAGAGCAGACAGGAGGTCCCCCAGACAGCAGGCCTAATAGGCCGGGGGATGTCAACACCCCAGTGAAGATGCAAATAATGTGAAGAAGAATAGAGGCTTAGCTTGCAATGTTTTCCATGGCTCCCCACTGCCCCGTCTTTTACATCGTTTATGGGTACTGGCACCTGAGCTTCCAAACACACCACAATGGCAGCAGTGAATGGTCGGCATGTTTCTGTGACAGGGAAGGTGAGCAGAGCCTTGAGCTCTGCTTTCCTAAAGGACCCAGACTCAGGAGGGCTGCCAGGGTGGGAGGTTTGTAAGGTGGCATTCAGGCATGAGGGAACGAAGTATGAAGGAAGAGGGAGCAGGGGGCACTCCAGGGAGAACACCCCTCCCCAAGGCAGATTTCAGTAGTGAGAGAAGGGGGGGTGAGCACGGAGGCAGTAGGATACATTAGTAACCTCAACTGTAAAGCCATGGGTTGGACTCACTCTTTTTTTAAAAAATATAGTTTATTTATTTATTTGAGAGAGAGAGAGAAAGAGAGAGAATGGGTGTGTCAGGGCCTCCACCCACTGCAAACAAACTCCGGATGCATATGCTCCCATGCATCTGGCTTACATGGGTCCTGGAGAGTCCAACCGGGATATTTTGGCTTTGCAGGCAAACACCTTAACCACTAAGCCATCTCTCCAGCCCCTATTTTTTTTAATATATACTTTATTTATTTATTTGACAGGGAACAAGGGAGAGGGAAAGAGAATGGGCACGCCAGGGCCTCCAGCCACTGCAAACGAACTCTAGACACATGCTCCCCCTTGTGCATCTGGCTTACGTGGGTCCTGGGGAATCGAACCTGGGTTCTTTGGCTTTGCAGGCAAATGCCTTAACTGCTAAGCCATCCCTCCAGCCCCAGCCTCTATTTTTTTTTAATTATATTGTATTTATTGATTGATTTGAGAGCGAGAGAGGACTCACTCTTACAGTTGTGGTTCTAAGACCCGGAGCTGTTCTCCCACCTCCCAGGAGCATTTTTGCCCAGTAGTTCACATCCTGCACAGGCTCCACACTGGGCTGGAACTGTCCAGTTGGAATAACCGTACGCTTCCCCTACTCACCGCAGTATGGTGCTCTGGGCGTGGTCTGGAGGTAGACTCTCACTTCTTTGGGAAGTGGCTCTAACTTGACACCACCTTGTTCTACTAGCCCTGGGGAAGGGGGAAAAACAAAAAAGAAGGGAAGCTGTCCGAGTCCTGAGATGGCCACTTCAGGCTCCCATAGTCCCCAGTCGGGTCTGGATTCCACAGACACCTATACTGCATGGGAATCTGGGTCATGTCCAGCGGGGGATAAACATGTAAGTTAACAGGCTGTGCAGTCTTCACATCACTTGGCTCATTCTTGGCAGATAATAGTCACAAATCTAAACTCTTGTGCCTAATTTGCCTAACCAGTCTCTATCACAATGGTTTGAGCGGCACTTGTAATCCCATTACGGGGATTTGTAAAATGAATGATCTGAAGACTGGCAGATGGCAGTGAGGGACAGGGCACTCAGGGAAGATGGCAGAGTCAGGGCAAAGATCTGCAGGGTCAAGGAATGTGAGGTACACTTGGAAGTGCATAAGGTCAGCACCCCTGGGCTGCTCAGTGGGAGAGAAAAGCAAAGAACCTGCGCAGACAGTGGGAAGTGGCTGTCACACCACCAAGCCTATTATCTCTGGGGGATGGGTCTGAACATCTGGTGCACAGAGGAGGAAATAATGGCTTGTGTTGTTACGGGAGGCTGTGTTCCTTTCACATTTTTGCCAGAACTAGTTCGAGTGTCATCCTGTGAGCAGCGCTAGGCTGCTATGATCTTTTTTTAAATTAATTAACTAATTAGAGATAGAGGGAGAGGAAGATGCAGAGAGAAAGAGAGAATGGGTGTGCCAGGGCCTCCAGCCACTCCAGACGCATGCACCCCCTTGTGCATCTGGCTTACGTGGGTCCTGGGGAATTGAATCCCGGTCCTTAGGCTTTGTAGCCAAACGCCTTAACTGCTAAGCCATTTCCCCAGCCCCTAAGTTCTGAGTAGCAGCTAGGGGTGGCAGGAAGCGGGGGATTGTGAGAACAAGGAGAAGCCATCTCTGACACCTGGGAGATTTTCATTAGCGTTTTCGCCTTGGGAATCCCAGA
Organism: Orientallactaga sibirica; assembly: GCA_036365145.1. Classification (NCBI taxonomy): domain Eukaryota; kingdom Metazoa; phylum Chordata; class Mammalia; order Rodentia; family Dipodidae; genus Orientallactaga; species Orientallactaga sibirica. The sequence goes on along the minus strand of JAEOAD010000050.1, from coordinate 11,367,656 downwards.
GCTGCAAGGGTCTGGACAAATGAGCAGAGGCCAGATTGATTGGCCTTCCCGAGTCCTTGTCCTACACTGGCCTTGAAACCACGTGGGAACACACCCACGCCTGAGCAGCACAGCAAAGAGGCGCCTCCCCCTCCCCAGCTGCTATGTGATCACCACATCCCCTCAGCTCTACAGAGGGCCCATGGAACTTCTGGAGCCTCTTTGCCACACACTGATTTGAGGCTATGGGGAGCTGGAGAATGGCTGCTCTTCTTAGAAAGACCTATGGAGGGGTTTACAGAGATGGCTTAGCGGTTAAGGCGCTCGCCTGCGAAGACCAAGGACCCAGGTTCAATCCCCCAGGACCCACCTAAGCCAGACGCACATGGTGGTGCATGTGTCTGGAGTTTGTTTGCAGCAGCTAGAGATAATGGCATGCCCATTCTCTCTTTAATCTGTCTGCCTCTCTGAAATAAATTATACATATATAAATATATTAACCTATAGAAGCGCAGGTCTGAGTGGGAAGTGGGAAGAGGCTCTGGCCTATTCCCATACTTCTGAATAGTGCTCTGAGGCTCTGGACTTCCAGGAAAGAGGCTGGGGGGGGGGGTGACGGGCGGGTGGTGTGCAGTCCACAGTAAGCTTGCCACAGGGAGCAGCCTAGAAGGTGAGGGATGGGACACTGCCATCTTCCAGATGAGAGCAGGCTAAGCTCAGATGGACCCACCTCTTAGCCCCAGGAGGTCAGAGGTGATCTAAGAGGTGAAAACAACAAATGGGCAGGTCTGGAACTGGTCCCCGAATTGTCAAGAAGGGAGCCCATGGGGTGAGGTTTTTACCAATCCGCGGACAGGAAAGCAGGAAAGGGTTAAAGCAGTCCACACAGTGCCCAGCAAGGAAGTCCTTGTAGCTGGCACAGGGAAAAGCCATCAGCGGGCAGGAATTCTCCAAGGCACTGATGTAGAGATGCACGGCTCTCATGTGATCACAGATCAGATAACTGTAACCTGAGCAGAGGAGAAAGCCACGGGCAAGGTTTCAGTCAACACAGATGGAAGTCCCCCACCTCCCACCCTGCGCCACTTACTGTAAACGACTCCCGGTTTAAATCCCAGAAGGCTATAAATACACGGGCTGTCTGCTCTCCCCCCTCCTTACACACACACCCCGAGCCATTTGAAAAGTATTCACGGACAAGGTTACCACAGCCTCCTTTCCCTTGTAATTTTCCTGACAAATACGTTTAATCTGCCCAGAAAACTGCTTGATTTGAGACTCATTTTCATGCGCACAGGCAAACGCTCTGATCAAGTGGGAGCACAAGGAGAGCTGAGGCGACATTTCTGGCAATGGCCGGAGGCACATTTCCATCTTCCTCCGTAGCAGCTACACGAACATCTTCCCACCCCGGCAGAGGTAGTCCAGGGGGCCAGCAGACCTCACCGCCAGTCTTTTAGAGGCGATGTGCTATTTAGAGCTCCCCAGGCCAAATAACTGACTCAATGAATTCTCCAAATATTCCAGTGTACCCAAACTGAGTTTGGCTGTTGCTCTTTGCTATCTAAAGTGTGCAGCTAGGGCTGGAGAGATGGCTTAGCGGTTAAGCGCTTGCCTGTGAAGCCTAAGGACCCCGGTTTGAGGCTACATTCCCCAGTCCCTATGTAAGCCAGATGCACATGGTGGCTCACGCATCTGGAGTTCGTTTTCAGTGGCTGGAGGCCCTAGCGTGCCCATTCTCTCTGTTTCTCTCTCTGTCTGTTGCCCTCAAATAAATAAATAAAAATAAAGAAAGTGTGCCGCTAGCTGGGGATTTAGGCGTGTGGTAGAGCATTTACCTAACACATTCAAGGTCCTAAATTCAATCCCCAGCACTGCAAATGATAACAAATATATTTAATGCCAGCACTCAGGAGGCAGAGGTAGGAGGAGCGCCGTGAGATCCAGGCCACCCTGAGACTACCTGGTGAATTCCAGGTCATCATGGGCTAGAGCAAGACCCTACCTTGAAAAACCAAAAAAATATAAAAGTGTGCAGCAACCCACATAGGATGAATTGGCTGGGGCTGGGGCTGGGGCTGGGGCTGTGCCCTGGGATGCTCTGACAGGTGAGCCAGCTGAGGCGAGCTGTGTTCACTGTCCCCTAGAATGGGGTACCATCCATCCATTGCCAAGTTCCTTTCACCAGGGAACTGAGCAGAGTCAAGCTTTCCCGTTCTTAAACTGTGTCATGAAGAAATGAAAAGGGGTCAACCAAAATACTACCAAAAAATTTTCAAAGCCGTTGAAACCAAATTAGTCCACCTAATCAGTAGTGTTGAAAACTGTTATTAAAGTTTTATAAGAAGCATGTTTGTTTTTGAGAGAGACAGAGAAAGAATGGGTGCGCCAGCGGCCTCTCAGCCGCTGTGAATGAACTCCTGACATGTGTGTCCCCTTGTGGCAAATGTGCGACATTGCACCCTTGTGTCACTTTTTCCATCTGGCTAAATGTGGGACCTGGAGTTCTTAGGCTTTGCAGGCAGGTGCCTTAACTGCTAAGCCATCTCTTCAGCCCAAGAAGCATATTTGGTAAACTGGATTGTGGTTACTCAATAAAACTGTGAGTCCGGTGTGGTTGTGCACCCTGTGATCTCACCACTAGGGAGGGTGATTCCTGAGAGCTTGAGGCCAGCCTAGGCGCCATAGTGAGTTCAGGCTGGCCTGGGTTATAGTGTGTGATACTGTGTTAAACAACAATGGTGACAACAAAAAGGCAAGAGATCTGGGGAGATGCCCAGTAGAAAAAGTGCTTGCCACGCAAGTGTGAGGGCCTGGGTTTGGATCCTTAACACCCACATAAAACCCAGGTATGCTGGTGTGTACCTGTAATCCAAGAGCCAGGCATGAGAGAAAAGAGGGTCTCTGGGACTTATGGGGGAGCAGATCTAGTTGAATCTGTGAGCTCTGGCTTCAGTTAGAGACCCTGTCCAAAAAAAAAAAAAAAAATAGGGGGCTGGAGAGATGGCTTAGCAGTTAAGCTCTTGCCTGTGAAGCCTAAGGACCCTGGTTTGAGGCTCCATTCCCTTGTACCCATAAGGTGTCGTAGGCATCTGGAGTTCGTTTGCAGTGGCTGGAGGCCCTGGTGGGCCCAGTCTCTCCCTCTCCCTCTCTCTCTTCTCTCTCTCTCTCTCTGCCTCTTTCTCTCTCTGTCTGTCTGTCGCTCTCAAATAAATAAATTAAAATAAACAACAAAAAAATAGGGCAGAGTGGCTGGAGAGGACTCAGTTCTTAAAGGTGCTTGGTTGCAAAGCCTGCTGAGCCAGGGTTCAATTCCCCAGCAATCCACATGAAGCCAGATGAACAAAGTGGTGTGGTTGGCATTCATTTGCAGCAAGAGACTCTGGTGCATGTTCACACACACAACCACAAATAAATATTTTAAATAATTTAAAGTGGGGAGCAACTGAGGAAGACACCTGACGTTGGCTTCTGGCCTTCACTTGCTCCCACATACACAGGTATATACACCCACATACACATGTATATGCACCCACACTTACACATGTATATACACCCACACATACACATGAATATACATCCACACATACACATGAATATGTACCCACACCTACACATGTATATGTACCCCCACCTACACATGTATATACATCCACACTTACACATGTATATGCACCCACACCTACACATGAATATACACCCACATACACATGTATATGCACCCACACTTACACATGAATATACATCCACACATACACATGTATATGCACCCACACACATGAATATACACCCACACATACACATGTATATGCACCCACACTTACACATGAATATATATATATGCCCACGCGTATACATGTGTACATGTATATGTACCCATGCTTACACATGCACAAACATCACATACACAGACACACACCAAAAAAAAGACTAAAAACTTAGTAAACAAAATTAGCATTTGAATTTTCCATCTGAAATGTCAGTATATTGGTTATAGTCATAATAAGAATGAAAGATTACTAAGCCATCTTTGGTGTTTAGCTTTTAAAAGCGCTTTTAACTGGGTGTGGTGATGCACGCTTTTAACCCCAGCACTCACTCAAGAGGCAGAGGCAGGTAGATCACTGTGAGTTGGAGGCCAGCCTGAGACTACAGAGTGAGTGCCAATGAGTGCTGGGCTACAGTGAGACCCTACCTCAAAAAAAATCATAAAAATTATTTTACTTAGTTTATTCGTGTGTCTGTGAATAATAGTTATGTGTGCCACGACATGTATGTGGAGGTCAGAGGACAATTTCAAGGTGGTACCATCTTTTCACTCCTCCTGCTCCCATTCTGCAGGGCCTTCTAATGACAGGGATTCCCACCTGGAACTCATGAGCTCTGAAAATATTCAGTAAGTGCTAAGTCACTCCAGAACACAGCAGGGCATCAGAAGACTGCTGGCCCACCCTGGCTAACTCAGTACATGGACATGGTGAATTCTTTTCTATGAGGCAGGCAAACATCAGCTCTATGTGGCTTTCTGACCTGCATGAATGAATGTGGGGCAGCCAGGTTGGTCTTGGCCTCCATTGACGAAGTAGTCCACGTGTCCAACAGGAATCCGAATACCCAAATCTGAAATAGATGGAACCCCATTTACTTCTTATTCTAAGGATACATTCTCTGTTGGGCACAGTTAAGGACCCTGGGCCACCGGAGGCTTAAGGAGGCCTGAGCTGTCAGGCACGACTAAGGGCCCCAGGCCACAGGAGGTTGCAGCAAGCTTAGACCCCCAACAATCTCGCCTTGAGACCACTCCCTACCCCCTGCCTGGGGCACCTGGACATCCTGATAAGACTTAGATTTTAGTTTCCCCGTGGCCATGTACCTTTTTTACCGCTCACTTGTGAGGTTCCTATATGTTAATGAGGTATTAGCCAGCAGCCTTCACACAGCCAATCCCCCTGTGACCCGTACCCCGTATCTCTTCCTGCTATTACATGAACAAGCCAATCCCCCTGTGACCCGTACCCCATACCTCTTCCCACCACTACATGAACACTTATAAGCCCACTCCCCTGGCAAATAAATGAGCCTTCCTCTGACACAGTCTCCTGGGTATTTCTTCCCTTTGTACTCATAGCCACTCAAGACCCTGATCCCCAGCTGTCTGGACATCTCTGGGGTGCAGGTGTGCAATGACCCCAAGTGGCCAGGGAACCCACAATTTTCCACACCTCAGTGCAGGTTCTACTGGCAGCAGAGCCTGCAGTCAGATTTTGTGAGCCAACCCCGTCAGTAAGCACCTCACTCTTAAGGACTATGAGACTTTTCAAGGCAAGCCACGCTGAGAGGAAGTGCTGAAGAATCAATTTATAAGACCCTCATATTTGCCTAATACAAGCAAGAAAATATCCCAATACAAACTTATGGATATGGTAAATGTTATATACTTGGAAAGTGTCCTTGTTGCGTAGTTTTACTTTGAACAGTTCAGATGAATAAGCCTGGAACCACATGTCCCCAGTCTCCCACAAAGTATACTGATGTGCTCTCCTGACTTAGTGGAGACAGGACCTGGCTACAAAGAGCTGAGTCTGGGGCTGGAGAGATGGCTTTGCAGTTAAGGCACTTGCCTGTGAAACCTAAGAACCCAGGTTCAATTCCCCAGGACCCACATAAGCCAGATGCACAAGGTGGCTCATGCATCTGGAGTTCATTTGCAGTGGCTAGAGGCCCTGGCACACCAATTTTCTTGCTCGCTCTCTCTCTCCCTCTCTTCCTCTTTATCTCTCTCTCAGATGAAGAAATAATTTTTTTTTTTCCGAGGTAGGGTTTCACTCTAGTCCAGGCTGACCTGGAATTCACTATGTAGTCTCAGGGTAGCCTTGAACTCATGGTGATCCTCCTACCTCCACCTCCCGAGTGCTGGGATTAAAGGCATGCGCCACCATGCCCGGCTTAAAGAGATAATTTTTATAATACATTTTATTTATTTATTTATTTGAGAGAGAGAGAGAGAATGAATGAGCATGCCAGGGCCTTCAGCCACTGCAAATGAACTTCATACGCATGTGCCTCCTTGTGCATCTGGCTTACATGGGTCCTGGGCAATCAAACTGGGGTCATTTGGCTTTGCAGACAAACATTTTAACTTCTAAGCCCTCTTCTCCAGCCCATAATTTAAAAAAAAAAAAAAAAAAGGATCTGAGTTTGAGGGGGCTGTAGAGATGGCTTAGCAGTTAAGGTGCTTGCCTGTGAAGATATAAGGGCCCAGGTTCGATTCCCCAGTAACCCAGGTGCACAAGGTGATACATACCCATTTCTCTCTCTCTCTGTCTCTTTCTCTCTCAAATAAATAAATAAAAAATACAGGGCTAGAGAGATTGCTTAGTGGTTAAGGCACTTGCCTGAGAAGCCTAAGGATCCATGTTCAACTCTCCAGATCCCATGTAAGCCAGCCAAACAAAGGTGAGGCAAGCACAAGATCGTGCATGCCCACTAGGTGTCTGGAGTTTGATTGCAGTGGCTGAGGCCCTGGCACGCCAATTCCCTCTCTCTCTTTATCTCTCTCTGTCTCTCTCCAAAACAATTCAGAAGAGCTGAGTTTGAGGCAGAAAATGTGTCCCTGTCACTATGGCTGTATCTGGGGACCTCACACATGGAACGCATGACCCCTCGGCCCAACTGCCTAAGATCCTGATCTTCTCCTACATATCACTATTGTGAGAAATCAATCGTGTGGTATGTGTTTAAATGCCATCGTCTCTTGGGTCCTTGTATTTCTCTTCCTCCCCACACACAACCCCTTACAAGTCCGGTCAGCGCTACCTCAGGAAAATCTTTGGATCTTTGTACTCGGCTCTGTCTCTGCTGTCACCATCTTGACCCAAGCCGCTAGCATGTGATCCTGTAATAGCTAGCTTTTTTTTTTTTTTAATTGCTGTCACAAAATACCTGACAGAATAAGTTACAGGGAGGGATTATTTATTTTTGACTCACAATTTCAGAGGGTTTGGTCCATGGTTGCTCGGCCCTATGTGCTTAGACAGAATATTATGGTGGCAGAAGTGTATGGAACAGAAGGTTGTTCACCTCATGGCAGAAAAGAGGCAGAGACTGAGGGACCTGGAATCACCTTCTATAGTGGTTTTGAATGTCAAATATTTCTCAAGTGTTTGAATATTTACTTCCCAGTTGGTGGCACTGTGTGTGAAGGTTGTGGAATCCTTAGGAGGTGGAGCCTCGATGGAGGAAGTGTGTCACTAGAGGCAGGACCTGCTTGCTATTCTGCCTCTCTCCGCTTTCACTGTGAACATGATGATGTGACTCCAGCTTATTGCTCCTGTCATGTTTCCCTGTCCCCACATGACGGACTTCCCCTTTCCTTCCTGAAGCTGCTTCCGGTGGCGTTTGTCTGTTTGCTTGTTTGAGGTCGGGTCTCACTCTGGCCCAGGCTGAACTGGAATTCACTATGTCGTCTCAGGGTGGCTTCGAACTCACAGCAATCCTCCTACCTCTGCCTCCCAAGTGCTGGGATTAAAGGCGTGCGCCACCACGCCCGGCTGGGGTGTATATTTTCTTCCAGCAATGAGAAGGTAACTCATACATCATCAGCAGCATGTCTCCAGCGACCTGCTTCCTCCACTTAGGCCCAGTGTCTTAAACTTTCCAGAATTTGCCACAATTTCCAAACCAGCTGGGGACCAAGATGCAAACACATGAGCCCCCATGGGGGACATTTCTTACTCAAACACATGCAGCAACCCCTTCCCCCTCCCCGTGATCAGGTTTTTATGTGCCCTCCTGGAATCCCTTCTCTGCATAGAAGTCATAACTATCCTTTAAAGAAATTCAAACCACGGCTGGAGAAATGGCTCAGTGCTTAAGGTGCTAGCCTGCAAAGCCTAATGACCCAGGTTCGATTCCCCAGTACCCACGTAAAGCCAGATGCACAGAGTGGCATGTGCATCTGAGTTTGCAGTGGCTGGAGGCCCTAGCGCCCCATTCTTTTTGTCTGTCTCTCTTCTCTCTATCTCTTTCTGCTTGCAAATAAATAAATAAATAATGGTTAACAAAAAAAAAGAAAGAAATTCAAATCACTTCCCTATTCTCAGTGATCGCAGAAGCAAACATGAGCTCCTTGCCATGCCAGACGGCACTGGCTCCCACTCTGGGGCAGCTCAGCTCCCTTCTCCACTGTGCCCTGATCATGTGGGGTTTTCCTGTCCCCTGAACAAGGCAGGTCCTTGCCCACATCTGGGCTGCCCTTTACTCACCCTGTCCACATAGGATGCTTCTCTCCTAGCTCTTCCTAGACCTCACTCTTCCTCCACTGAGTCTCACCTCACTGGATAGACATTCTCCAGTGATCCTAGCTGAAGTCACCTCCCTGCCCAAGTCACCCTCTCGTACATGTTCTTTACTATAATGATCAAAACCCATAGTTATCTGGTCTGTTTCCTTGGATGGAGGAGCCATGGTTGCAGGTGTTTGCCTGTTGTGTTTTCTGCTGGGTCCCCAACAACCTAGCAAAAGTACCTGGCTCAAAGGAGCTGCTTAATAAATTGTTATCGAATGAATAACTGGGCAGGTGCCTAACTGCATAGCCTTGCTCGCCGCTGCATTCTCAGTGTTGGCTACAGATCCCAGTGAAGACTGATTGACTAAATGGAATTATTACTTTTATTTAGTCCCATCAGCAAGAGCAGCCAACTTTGAAGGACCAAAAAGGCCTATCTCAGTTAAGTAGAGATCTAAAAAGATACATGTTTAGCAAATCTAAGGAAAAAAAAGGGGGTTGCCTTTTAAAAAAAAAATCTGTTTTATAGGGCTAGAGAAATGGCTTGGATTGGAAGAATCAATATTGTGAAAATGTCAATCTTACCAAAAGCAATCTCCACATTTAATGCAATCCTCATTAAAATTCCAATGGCATTCTTCATAGAAATAGAAAAAAAAAAGTCCTAAAATTCATTTGGAAGCACAAAAAGGCTTGAATAGCCAAAACAATTTTGAGCCACAAAAGTCAGGCTGGTGGTACATACCCAATTTTAAGCTATATTACAAAACCATAGTAACAAAAACAGCATGGTACTGGCACAAAGACAGGCCTGTAGATCAATGGAACAGAATAAAGGACCCAGATGTTAATCCAGGCAGCTACAGCCATCTGATTTTTGACAAAAATGCCAAAAATATTCATTGGAGAAAAGATAGCCTCTTCAACAAGTGATGCTGGGAAAAGTGGATATCTATATGTAGAAGGATGAAAATAGATCCTTGTCTTTCTCCATGCACAAGAATCAAGTCCAAGTGGATCAGGGACCTTAATATCAGACCTGAAACTCTGAAATTGCTGGAGGAAAAGGTAGGGGAGACCCTTCAACATACTGACATAGGCAATGACTTTCTGAATATAACCCCAGTTGCTCAGGAAGTAAAACCACTAATCAACCACTGGGATCTCAAGAAATTACAAAGCTTTTGTACAGCAAAGGACACTGTGAATAGAGCAGAGAGAAAACCTACAGAATGGGAGAAAATCTTTGCCAGCTACACATCTGACAGAGGATTAATATCCCGAATATACAAAGAACTCAAAAAACAGAACAATATGAAATCAAACAACCCAATTTAAAAAATGGACAATGGAACTAAATAGAGAGTTTTCATCGGAAGAAATACAGATGCCGTATAAACATCTAAAAAAGTGTTCTACATCCTTAGCCACAGGGAAATGCAAATTAAAATTTCTTTGAGATTCCATCTCACCCCTGTCAGAATGGCTACCATCAAGAAAACAAATGACAATAAATGTTGGTGAGGATGCAGAAAAAGGGAACCTTTCTACACTGTTGGTGGGAATGCAATCTGGTCCAGCCATTGTGGAAATCAGTGTGGAGGTTCCTGAGACAGCTAGAAATAGATTTACCATATAATCCAGCTATAGCACTCCTAGGCATATATCCAGAGGACTCTTCTCACTACCTTAGAGATACTTACACAACCATGTTTATTGCTGCTCTGTTCACAATAGCTAGGAAATGGAACCAGCCTAGATGTCCCTCCGCAGATGAATGGATAATAAAGATGTGGTACATTTACACAATGGAGTTATATTCAGCAGTAAAGAAAAATGCAATTATGAAATTTGCAGGGAAATGGATAGATCTGGAAAGGATTATACTAAGTGAGGTAACCCAGGCCCAAAAAGCCAAATGCCTCATGTTCTCTCTCATATGTGGATCCTAGCTACAAATGTATAGACTTGTGTGTGAGCTGGAACAAAAATCAGTAGCCGGGCGTGGTGGCTCACGGAGGATCGCTGTGAGTTCGAGACCCCCCTGAGACTACATAGTTAATTCCAGCTCAGCCTGGACCAGAGTGAGACCCTACCTTGAAAAACCAAAAAGAAAGAAAGAAAGAAAGAAAGAAAGAAAGAAAGAAAGAAAGAAAAAAGAAAGGAAGAAAGAAAGAAAATTTAAAATTTAAAAAAATCTGATATATAGGGCTAGAAAAATGGCTCAGCAGTTAAGGTGCTTGTCTACAAAGTCTAAGGACTCAGGTTCGATTCCCCAGTACCCATGGAAAGCCAGATGCACAAGATGGCACACGCATCTGAAGTTCATTTGCAATAGCAAGTGACCCTGGAGAGCTCTCTCTCTCTCTCTCTCATAAAACCAATTAGTTAATTTAAAAATTTTTTTTTTGGTTTTTCAAGGTCTTGCTCTAGCCCAGGCTGGAATTCACTATGTAGTCCTAGGCTGGCCTCAAACTCATGGTGATCCTCCTACCTCTGCCTCCTGAGTGCCAGGATTAAAGGTGTGTGTCACCATGCCTAGCTTTAAAAAATTGTTTTAGGGCTGGAGGGATGGCTTAGCGGTTAAGGCATTTGCCTGCAAAGCCAAAGGACCCAGGTTCGATTCCCCAGGACCCACGTTAGCCAGATGCAATGCATGAGTCTGGAGTTAATTTGCAGTGGCTGGAAGCCCTAGGGTGCCCATTCTCTCTCTCTCTCTCTCTCTCTCTCCCCCCCTCTCTCCCTAACAAATTAAAATTTAAAATAAATAAATAAATAATAAAATGTTTTATATAGGAAAACCATGGTTTTTTTAAAAATCACGGTAATATACACAAGGCAAAAGTTACCACCTTCACTTAATTTCCTCCTTGTGCAGAAAAAGTGAGAGCAGGGTTTATCCCTACATCTGCTTCTTCCAGAAGAAGCCTGCCTCTGTGAGCCTCAGGAGTTACAAGAAGGGTTTTTTTGTTTTTGTTTTTGTTTTTGTTTTTTTGTTTTTGTTTTTTCAAGGTAGGGTCTCACTCTGGTCCAGGCTGACCTGGAATTCACTATGTAGTCTCAGGGTGGCCTCGAACTCTCAGCGATCCTCCTACCTCTGCCTTCCGAGTGCTGGGATTAAAGGCATGCACCACCACGCCCGGCTACAAGAAGGGTTTTGACCTAAGGGACTGACCCGTGGCTATCCCTCACTCAGGCTGCAAGCCCTTCTTGAGCCCCGAGCACACTGCCTATACACGCTCCAAGGGCAGTTTGTGTCCAGCAGAAACGAGGACAATCGTCCACTTCCTTTTCCAGGTGATCAGAAAGGCAGTATGGTCACAGTGGATTGAGAGTTGGAGGGTCTTTACTGTGTGTGGCACTCTTGGAAGGGGAATTCTTCCTCCAGGGACTGATACTTGGCTTGTCCTTTGGTTGGGGCACGAGTGTCTACGAGGTGGAATGCCCATGTTCCCAGGGGCCAGATACACAGAGCCTAAGAAAGCAAGATGACTGTGTCTACGTCCGCGAGGCTGCAATTCCTGCCCCACACACAGTTTGGTGTTGAAACAATGGGACACCCAAACAAACAATTTTGGTCCGCGTGTGCTAACCCTCCTTCCCACCAGCAGCTTAAAATAAAACCATTTGTAAACAGAGACTGATTGAGAGATGGAAGGGATATGATGGAGAGTGGAGTTTCAAAGGGGAGCGTGTGGGAGGGAAGGGAGGGAATTACCATGGGTTATTGTCTACAATTATGGAAGTTGTCAATAAAAACTAAATTATTAAATTAAATAAACAATAAAACCATTTGTATCAGCGTTGACAGTAACGGTGGCAACCACAGAATGACAGAGGCAGAAAAGACCTTCCAGATCATGCCAATAACTCCTCACTGTACAACAGAAGCCTTGACAGGGACAGGGCGTCTCCAGCCAGGGCCACACTACTGATTGCCAGCCTCCTCGTCCTCCCTGCCTGTGCACGTCACTCACCCCAGACACATCACTCACTGTCAGTGTCCGTGTGGACAGCTTCCACAAAGAGGGCATCCGCAGCATCCAAACGCTCCTCCAGGCTGGCTCTCGTGTACTCTGGTCCAGCGGGGTCCAGGCCTACAAGGACAGGCTGCTATCAGGAGCTTCTTTCCTCTCAACCCCTGAGACTGCCATGGGTCTGCCCCATGCCTACCCTGGCAGCCCCTCGAGTTCAGCTCACAGAGTTCTCCATCAAGGACCAGGCCTTGGGAGAACCAACCAGTTCAGGACCCAAAAAAACCCACTTTCCCTGTTGTTTCTCTCGAAAGCACCTCTCCATAGCCCAGGTCTTCTGGCTCTAAAATGAGGTTTGCTTTTTCGAGGTAGGGTCTTCCTCGAGCCCAGGCTGCAGGCTGACCTGGAATTCACTCTGTAGTCTCAGGGTGGCCTCGAACTCATGGCGATCCTCCTACCTCTGCCTCCCGAGTGCCGGGATTAAAGGCGTGCGCCACCAGGCCCAGCTAAAATGAGCTTAATAATACCAAACATTTGGCAAAATAAAACAAGTATAACTGGATCTCATCCCACAGGGGCCTCTCTGAGAGATTTTGTGGAACATGTCTCCAAATTATCCCACCAAAGGACCAAAAAGCCAGGGATTTACCATGCTCCTGTAGTCCCTTGCTGAAGCATAAAGCCCACCCCCACCCAGCCCCGCTCTGCCCCCCCCACATCTTTTCAGGTGTTTAACAAAACTGTCTGAAGGTGATTTCCTCAATAGGCCAAAAATATGGTTTATTAAATATGGTTTATTATTTCCTCAATAGGCCAAAACTATGGCTTATTAAATATGGTTTATTATTTCCTCAATAGGCCAAAAATATGGCTTATTAAATATGGTTTATTATTTCCTCAATAGGCCAAAAATATGGCTTATTATAAACCCATTTTATAGACGTTCACTGAGGTTCAAAAGTAAATATATGACATCTTGTGCTGATATTACAATAATGAAATATCAACACTGAAATAACAATACAATACCATCATTTGTAAAGAATAGGCAATTTTTAAATTTTTTAAATTTATTTACTTGAGAGAGGGAAAGAGGCAGAGAGAGAGAGAGAGAGAGAGAGATTCCAGCCAGTGCAAACAAACTCCAGAAGTATGTGCCACCTTGTGCATCTGGCTTACATGGGTCCTGGGGAATCGAACCGAGGTCCTTTGGCTTTGTAGGCAAGATCCTTAACCACTAAGCCATCTCTCCAGCCCCAGAATAGGCAAATTTTTTATTTTTATTTATTTATTAGAGACAGAGGGAGAGAGAGAGAGATAATGGGCACACCAGGGTCTCTAGCCACTGCAAAAGAACTCCAGATGCACGTGCCACCATGTGCATCTGGCTTACATGTGTCCTGGGGAATCGATCCTCGAACCAGGGTCCTTAGCCTTCATAGGCAAGCGCTTAACAGCTAAGCCATCTCTCCAGCCCCAGAATAGGCAAATTTTAACAGTATTAATGATGTAATCATAAGAATGTGGGCTCAGCACAACCCTGCACTCACCATAAGTGTCTCTAAGTCAGTGTCTCTTTATTGCTCAGCCCTGAGAGGAGGGGAGGAAGGAACATTACCTGTGATCCGTCCCAACTGGCCTTTGTAGAAATGTCCCACCATGCCTCCAACATGAGCCCCCAGACTCACGCCGATGATGTGGATTGATGATTCTGACACGCCGAGCGCCTAGGACAGGCAGTGACAAAGCACTGAGCTCCATTTGGACCACATTTGCCTCCTCCAGAGGCTTTTTAAAAAAATATTTTTATTTATTTATTAGAGACGGGGGTGGGGAGAGAGAGAGAGAAAACACAAACAGGCATGCCAGGGCCTCTAGCCACTGCAAATGAACTCCAGATGCATGTGCTGCTACACGCATCTGGCTTACATGGGACCTGGAGAATTGAACCTGGGTCCTTAGGCTTCACAGGCAAGTGTCTTAACTACTAAGCCATCTCTCCAGCCCCTCCAGAGGCTTTTGAAGCCAAGGACCCTGGACACAACACACCCACCCACCACATAAGGTCCTTATGCAAACCAATTACTGTCCTCTTCTTGGGCTCCCTACCCCAACAGTGTGTAATGACCACACCATTCCCTTGAGAGGGTCTGCTTTCTTCTGGGGTACTCACATTTACTATCCATTTGCAGTGACACTTTATTTGTTTGTTTTTTGTTTTTTCAAGGTAGAGTCTCACTCTAGCTCAAGCTGACCTGGAATTCACTATGTTGTCTCAGGGTGGCCTTGAACTCATGGCGATCCTCCTACCTCTGCCTCTGGAGTGCTGGGATTAAAGGAGTGTGCCACCACGCCCGGCAGCAGTGACACGTTTTTTACAGACGAGTGAGGGCCTTGAAGAGGCTCAATGTTCCGCCCAGGGTCAGCAGTGCAAGGGCCCAACTCCACCAGAGACCAACCAACCCCTGGGTGCTCTGCTTCTGCCACAGCTCAAGGGGTGGGGCCGCTCCTCCCTCTACAAACAGCCCAAACACCCTGGGCTGTTCTGCACCTACCAGGAGTTTCCCAAGGAAACGAGAGATCTCGAGGCTCAGCTTAACCACGTTTTCCACAGCCGAAAAGTAGACACCTGTCGAGCCGTAAACCCAGTCCACGGCGATCACATTTGCATCTGCTGCTCGAAGAAGCGCTCTCATGAATGCATCAATCCAAGAAGGCTTGGTTCCTAAGGCCCTAGACATGAGCCCAAACAAGAGGAGGAAATTACCTGCCAAGTTGCTATCCACTGTCACAGGATCCCCGATTAATCCCAAACCCAGAGAAATTAAAAATGAGGAGGGGGCTGGAGAGATGGCTTAACGGTTAAGGCGCTTGCCTGGGAAGCCTAAGGACCCACGTTCGATTCCCCAGGACCCATGTAAGCCAGCTACAAGGTGGCGCATGCACCTGGAGTTTGTTTGCAGTGGCTGGATACCTTGGCACGTCCATTCTTTCTCTCTATCTGCCTTTCTTGCTCTCCTTCACTTTCCTTCTCAAAATGGATAATTTTTTTAATATTTAAAAAAACGAAGAGGGGATATAAGAGTTGTCAATCACAGTGCTCTGAGCAGGGGATGACACAACCTCGAGTAGCCACACCGCTGCAAGCACCTGGGCAGCCTCCATACGACTCGAAAGAGGGTGTCTCTTGTCCCCAGTACACCTCAGGGCTCAGAGTGGACTCCAGCCACACCTGCTATCACTCCGCCACCTTGGCAAAGAGCATAAACTCCATGAAATGTACATACTGTCCTGTTTAGTTCTGCTGTTAGTGGAAGGCAATACATAGCCCTGCACCTTAGCATCAGAATTTAAAGTCTCAATTCTCATTGTAAAATGTAGGTTACAGGAGGGAATTCGCTGCTTGTCCTGTAACCCTGGTCACAAGCCCACAGTGGGTGAGGTCATCGTGGTGTTGTGTTGCTAAATGCCCAGCACACTGCCTTTTAAACATTTGTGTGTATGATGAGTGTTGCCCTCAGCTTTCGTCAGAGAAACTTCTTCTGGCAGAGGGAGGCAGGTACCATGGAGCCTCATAACTGATCAAAGCGCTGAGTGTAAGTGACTTTCTCTTTCCCAACCCATCCAAGGTTCGGGGACCGCTGTGGAAGAGGAGCCAGAAAACAATATAAGAGCAAGCTGGGCGTGGTGGCACACGCCTTTAATCCCAGCACTGGGGAGACAGAAGGAGGAGGAGGATCGCTGTGAGTTCAAGGCCACCCTAAGACTACAGAGTGAATTCCAGGTCAGCCTGAGCTAGAGTGAGACCCTACCTCGGAAAAAATAATTAATTAATTTAAAAATATACGTGTGTGTGTGTGTGTGTGTGTGTGTATGAGCAAAAGGAAGGAAGGGGTGGAAGGGTGTTGTCTTCTGGCCATGAATGGTCTTTGCACCCTTGAACTCTTAGCAGATGTGGTTACCTGCACAAAACCTGCACAAGATTGGGCCTATCAGCATTCCTCATAGAGGCCCCACCTTCCCTGAGGATTTATTCGAAGTTAATGATTGCTGGGGTCGGGGCTCACAAGGCCCTGCCCTTCCTCAGGTTCAGTTAGCAGTGAATGGGTTGCTGGAAGAGGGGAGATATTTTCTTTAGTGGCGTACCCGCTGGCAAGTTGCCCATGCTCCCGTACCTCACCTGTCACCCGGGCTCCTGTAAGTAGACCGTCCTGATGACATCAACTCTAGCCTCTGCCTGTGGGCTGGAGGCGCACGCTCTGCCTGGCACAGTGACTGAATGGAAAGTGTGCTAGCCAAGTGACCATGGAGGAGGGACAAGTAAGGAAGGATGTGGCTGGGCCCGGAGCACAGAGAAGCCAGAGGTGAGGAAGTGAATCTCTGGGCAGTGCCTATGTGTCGCCTCTTTGTTGGCACTCCAGTGGCTCTGCTCTCTCCACACTCTCCCCTCTTGCTCCAGGAAGCCCACCCCTGCTTTCGGCCCTGTCAGTGTGGTGAGGATGAAGGGAGGACAGGGACTGGATTGGACCACGGGGTACCAGAAGAGAACTGCAAAGCTCCCGGGAAATGCTAACCTCTGGGTGTGATGGAAGGAGCATCCATAAATAGAAGTATCTCAAGTCATGACACCATGGAAAAAGCGAAAAGAGGAAATAAAACCTTGAGCAAAAGTACCACGGTGTGATCCCTCGAGTGACCGCACACGGCCTGTGATCTCATTGTCTGAAATGAATCATGTCATGCAGCCCACACATCAAGAGCAATAGCACGGTGTTTTTGCCCTGGGACCACTGAGGCCATTCCACAACCTCCCCTTTAATTCAGACGCGGGAAGTGAAGCTCCGTCTAAGGGAGTGGTTTGTCCAGGGCCGTACATATCCTTTGCTTGTGAGTTTGCAGACAAGACAAGAGAGGAAAAAAGTAGCATACATGACCAACAGGAACGAACATTACACATAATGTGTGCACGGTGTATGTGAGACACCTTCAGAGACAGCGGGACATGAACGAGGGAACCTGTGTCAGGCAGTAACTGGAATCCTTCCCTTGCTCCCCACTGTCTGCCCATGGCCTTATGGTCCCTGCAGTCCTTAGCTGAGAAGATCCTATTGGTTGGTTAGCTCCCACCTGAATCCGTGAATAATGAGCTTGGTTCCCAGAGTGGCATTGAACTCAGACTTTTGGATGTCTCTGCTTTCTCCTATTAGCTGCCCACAGCTAGGGTCCGAAGGGCTAAAGAAGAGAAACTGCACTTTCAGGTTGGTGCCCCGGAGGAGACTGGCGTTCTGGAAGTCGGTGCACTTCGGCTGAGCTGTAGGAGGCGCGTGCCCTGCAAGAAAGCAAAGCAGAACAAACACGTCCAGAGTGAGGTCGTCTCTTCATTTCTTCGCGTGTCCGTGTGTGGTCTGAATGCGTGTTTGTGTGTGCAGGTGTGCGTACATGTGTGTGCGGGCACATGTGCGAGCCACAGCTTGATGGTGGGTGCCACGGAATTATATCCCTTTTGCTGAATCAGTTCAGCTGGACGAGCCGGCCATTGAGCCCCTGGGTTCCTCCCATCTCAGCCTCCCCAGTGTGTGGGGTCACAGGCATGTACCGCCAGGCCTAGCATTTTACGTGGGTGCTGGGCGTTTGAACTCAAGTTCTCATGATTGCTTCGCAAGCACTTTACCTATCTAGCCAGCTCCCTAACCCAGAATTAAGTCCTTTTTTGCTGTGTTTTGTTTTGTTGTTGTTGTTTTGAGGTAGGGTCTCACTTGAGCCCAGGCTGACCTGGAATTCACTATGTAGTCTCGGGGTGGCCTCGAACTTACAGTGGTCCTCCTACCTCTGTTTCCCGAGTGCTGGGATTCAAAGCATGAGCTATCACACCCAACCAGAATTAGGTCCTTTATAAAATATATACATTTGCCAGCACAGATAGAGAGAAGAGACACAGAAACGATAAGCACACCAGGGACTTCAGCCAGTGCAAATGAACTCCAGAACTCCAGATGTATGCTACATCTTGTGCATCTGGCTTTATGGGGAATCAAACCCAGGCAGTCAGGCTTTGCAGGCAAGAGCTTAACCACTGAGCCATCTCTCCAGCCCCAGAATTAAGTCCTTTTTGTTATTTATTTATTTATTTATTTATTTATTTATTTATTTTGGTTTTTCAAGGTAGGGTCTCACTCTAGTCCAGGCTGACCTGGAATTCACTCTGTAGTCTCAGGGTGGCCTCGAACTCACGGTGATCCTCCTACCTCTGCCTCCCAAGTGCTGGGATTAAAGGCGTGCGCCACCACACCTGGCTCAGAATTAAGTCCTTTAAAGTGAACACAATATGTGACAAAGCAAGTGCTACCGTTTGGGTATAATTGTGGTGTCCCCAAATATATTCATATGACCCCCAAGATGGCAGTATAAGAAGGTATAGTTGGCCTTTTAAAAATGGAGCCTAGGACTGGAGAAGAGACACAACAGTGAAGAGGAGTTTCTATGCAAGCACAAGGGCCCGAGGAGGCCTGAAAGACCACTCAGCTGGGTGCGGCATCTGGAATCCCCGTCCCATAGGGGAGCACAGACCTGACACGGGGGTCTCTGAACCAGCAGAGCTCATGAAGAAAATGGCAAACTCTAGGATCAGCAAAAGACCCTGGATCACAAAAGAACGGGCAGAAGAGCAACAGGGCAGGTTACCTACATGGGCACATATACGTGTATATAACACGCACGTGTGTGCATGCTCACACAAACACACGCGCGCGCGCACACACACACACACAAGCAAAAACAAAAAAGAAAAAGTGGCACTTAAGCAGACGTGGTGGCACAAACCTGTGATCCCAGCACTTGAGAAGCAGACAGGAGGGTTGTGAATTGTAGGCAAGCCTAGGCTACATCGTAAAGCCCTACTTCAAAGATCCAAGGGCTGGGACGTAGCTCAGTGGTGAAGCACTTGTCTGCCATGTACAAGGATCAGATTTGATCTGTAGTACTGGAAAAAAGTGACCTAATGAGGTCCTTAGGGCACTGGGGGAATGCCCTTGAGGGAACTGTAGGGCCTCATACTTGAACTCTTTCTCAAGATGTGGCCTTTTCCTCCTACACCCCCCCCACCATGATGTGCACCCCAAACGAGAGGCCAAACCAATAGGCTGAATGATGTTGGACTTGTGCATCCAAAAGTAAATGAACTTGAGCTAAGTAATACTTTTCTTCCTTCCTTCCTTCCTTCCTTCCTTCCTTCCTTCCTTCCTTCCTTTCTCTTTCTTTCCTTCCTTCCTTCCTTCCTTCCTTCCTTCCTTCCTTCTTTCTTTCTTTCTTTCTTTCTTTCTTTCTTTCTTTCTTTCTTTCTTTTTTTTTTCCCGAGGTAGGGTCTCACTTTAGCTCAGACTGACCTAAAATTCACTCTGTAGACTCAGGGTGGCCTCAAACTCACAGCAATCCTCCGACCTCTGCCTCCCGAGTGCTAGGATTAAAGGTGTGCACCACCACGCCCGGGTAATACTTTTCTCTTTTAAAGTTACTGCTTCATGTATTTAAAAAAAAAATTATTTTATTATTTATTTATTTATTTGAGAGAGATATATACAGAGAAAGACAGATAGAAAAGAGAGAATGGGCATGCCAGGGCCTCTAGCCACTGCAAACAAACTCCAGACATATACGCCACTTTGTGCATCTGGCTTACGTGAGTCCAGGGGAATTGAACCTGGATCCTTTGGCTTTGCAGGCAAGCACCTTGACCTCTAAGCCATTTCTCCAGTCCTGCTTCAAGTATTTTGTTGTACTAAGGCAAAGCTGACTACCACAGCCAGCCCCAACACTCATCAAAAAGAGACTTTATTTTAATTTTTTGTTTTTGTTTGTTTGAGGTAGGGTCTGGCTCTAGCCCAGGGTGACTTGAAATTCACTATGTAGTATCAGGCTGGCCTCAAATTTACAGTGATCCTCCTACTTCTGCCTCCCGAGTGCTGGGATTAAAGGTGTGTGCCACCATGCCCAGAGAGACTTTATTTTTGTAAATATTTTATTTATTTATTTGACAGACAGAAAGAGGGAGAGAGAATGGGCACACCAGGGCCTCCAGCCACTGCAAACGAACTCTAGATGCATGCGCCACCTTGTGCATCTGGCTAACATGGGGTCCTGGGGAATCAAACCTGGGTCCTTTGGCTTTGCAGGCAAACGCCTTAACCGCTCGCTAAGCCATCCCTCCAGCCCGAGACTTTATTTTAAAACGCATTTGGAAGTATAAACGCTAATGAGCAGTGTGCAGGTTAAAGAATGATCAGCATGGAAACTGGAGAATGTTAAAAGCTAAGTGACAGTAAAATAAACGCTTGTCAAAATGTATATGACATAGCTACTGCCCACTTAGTGTTAAAATAACTGAGAGGGAAGCCACTTAGCACAGAGTATAGTGCTTGAGTCCGCACCTGAGCAAACCGAAACCCCACAAATGGAGAACAGCCACAGCCTAGGAAACAAAACCTAGGCTTTACCAATCAGAAATAGTCTACTCATTTCCAACGAGGCACTTGCAGGCAACTTTAACCAATCAAATGTCTTTGCATCTTTCCACATGCACTTTTTGAAAACTTTCCACTCAAATCTGTTCGGTGAAGTCCTCAACCATTTCTGGACTAGAGATGCCCAATCTGTGAATCATTGCTCAAATAAACTAAAACTTCCAGGACCCGAGTTGATGGGTTGTTGTTGTTGTTATTTATTTATTTAAGAGAGACAGAGAGAGAAAGAGGCAGATAGAGAGAGAGAGAGAGAGAGAGAATGGCACGCCAGGGCCTCTAGCCGCTGTAAACGAACTCCTGAAGCATGCACCTGGCTTACGTGGGTCCTGGGGAATGGAGCCAGGTTCCTTAGGCTTCGCTGGCAAACGCCTTAACCGCTAAGCCATTTCCTCAGCCCCCTGATGGGGTTTTTTGTTTGTTTGTTTTTCTGAGATAGGGTTCACTCTAGCCCAGGTTGATCTGTAACTCACTCTGTAATCCCGGGCTGGCCTTGAACTCACAGCAATTTTCCCACCTCAGTGCTGGCATTAAAGATGTGCCACCATGCCCAGCAAGATGTTTGATTAGCTAAATTAATCTTCTAACTCAGAGAAGAGCCACACAGGAACTCCAAATAAAATACAAAGGTAATAGTTGAAAGGAAATCAAAGAAATAGAAAACAATGAACTGTGAGGAACCTTGTTAGCTTCTCAGTCATTGCAGCTTCTCAGGCTAAGTGTCTTGGACACACCCTCCATCTTGCTTTTCTCTCATTTCCCACATACACACACATGGTGAGTCAATTCTGTTGGCTCTGTCATCAGAATCACACACTCAGCGTTCAACCATTCTCCACTTCCTGGCTTCTACCTTCATCCACGCTGTCATTTCTCAATCTCACTGCAATAGCTTCCTGCTGCTTTTCCTACCGTGAGTCCCTTCAGTCTAATTGTAGCATGATAGCCAAGATTATCCTCTAAGAAAGGAAATAAGGCTGCAGAGAGCGCTCCGTGGATAAAGGTACTTGTCTGCAAAGCCTGATGGCCTGAGTTTGTGTCCCCAGTGCCCGTGTAAAGCCAGATGCACAAAATGGTATGGATGACTGGAGTTCATTTGCAGTGGCAAGAGGCACCCTCCTTCTCTTTCTCCCCACCTCCCTCTCTGCTTATAAATTAAATAAAAATAGTTTTAGAAATAAAGGTGGTACATACATCTGGAGTTTGATTACAGTGGCTGGAGACCCTAATGTGCTAATTCTCTCTCTCTCTTGCCTTAAAAAAAAAAAAAAAAGAAAGTCATGTCACTCCTTTAAAAAAAAAAAGTTGTGCTGGGCGTTTAAAAGTTTCTCAGTTGTGCCTTTAATCCCAGCACTTGGGAGCCAGAGATAGGAGGATCACTGAGAGTTCGAGGCCACCCTGAGACTACATAGTGAATCCTAGGTCACCTGAGCCAGAGTGAGACCCTGCCTTGAAAAACCAAAAAATAAAAATAAAAATAAAAATAAAAGTCTCTCAGTTGAAGTCTGGGCTAGAGAGATGGGTTAGCAGTTAAGGCACTTGCCTGAGAAGCCTAAGGACCCATATTCAATTCTCCAGGTCCCACATAAGCCAGATGCACATGGTGGCACATGCATCTGGAGTTCATTTGCAGTGGCTGGGTGCCCTGGCACACACATTTTTCTCTTTCTCTCTGTCTATAATAAATAAATAAATAATATATATATTTTTTAAGTTGAAGTCCTAGGAATGGACTACCAGGCTCCACAGAGTCTGGTCCTCACCCTTGGAATCCTTTGCTTTATCCTGTTTCACTTTGTGCCAGTCAAATGGGCACCTCCTTGCTCTTCCTCCTGCCAAAGCCACCACACTGGTTGTTCCTTCTGCCTGGAAAGTTCCTGTGAGGATGACCACGGTTATTGTCTGCCCTCCTGCAAGCCTACTCACCAAGTGCCATTTTCTCTGCTCACCGCCCTACGTAACCTGTGACCTGCTTAGACACCTCACCCCAGTTCTCTCAGTCTCCTTTACCCTGAGCTATGTAGTCCACTGGGCAATCTCTGTGAGGCTTGCTTACTGACTGCCTCTTTGCATTAGAAGAGATTTTCAAGCAAAGCGGGATTTTATATATCTTGTTCACTCTGATGCCTGGGATAGTGCCTGCCACACACGCAGCACACTCCAAAAGCTTTGAAAAGAACAGTCAACTAGATGTACTTCTGATAAGATGCAGTTAGAAGAAAAGAAGGAAGTCTGCAGTAAGCAATATCAGGAATACAGACACAAGCGGTTCTTTTCAAACTGTAAAAGAGCATGTTTACGTCCAACCAGAAGTTGAAAGTCTGCATCTTTTTCTAAAAAGTGAGTAATTGCCTTAAAAAGTATAACTTACCAAAACCCTGTCAAGAAAGAAAGAAAGAAAGAAAGAAAGAAAGAAAGAAAGAAAGAAAGAAAGAAAGAGAGGAAGGAAGAAAGAGCTGGGCGTGGTGTTGCACCCCTTTAATCCCAGCACTCGGGAGGCAGAGGTAAGGAGGATTGCCTTGAGTTCAAGGCCATCCTGAGAGTACATACTGAATTCCAGGTCAGCCTGGACTAGAGCAAAACCCTACCTTGAAAAGCCAAGAAAGAAAGAGAGAGGGGGGGGGGAGGGAGGAAGGAAGGAAAGAAAGGAAAGAAAGAGGGAAGGAGGGAGGGAGGGAGGGAGGGAGGCAAGGAAGAAAGAAGAACGGACAGAAGAAGGTGGAAAGAAAACAAAAGTAGACCACATTTAAAACTGTAGTACAAAGGAATTGAAACAGTAGTTTTAAAGCATCCATTAAAAAACTCAAACAGGGGGGCGTGGTGGCACACGCCTTTAATCCCAGCACTCAGAAAGCAACGGTAGGAGGATCGCTGTGATCAAGGCTACCCTGAGAATACAGAATGAATTCCAGGTCAATCTGGGCTAGAGTGACACCCTACCTTGGGGGAAAAAAAAGGGCTGGAGAAATGGCTTAGTAGTTAAGGCGCATGCCTGTGAAGCCTAAGGACCCAGGTTTGATTTTCCAGGTCCAATGTAAGCCAGATGCACATAGTGGCACATGCATCTGGAGTTCATTTGCAGTGGCTAGAGGCCCTGGCATACCCATTCTCTCTCTCTTTCTCTCTCTGTCCCTCTCTCTGTCTCAAGTAAATAAATGAATAATAAAATTTTAAAAAAAGAATAAAGGAAACAACAAAAATATGTCATGCCAAGCAGAGTTCATATTTACATACATATTCTACATACTCATATAAAAATATGTCATGACTAAGCAGGATTTAAATTCATATATATTCATATAAAATATGTCATGGCCAAACAGGGTTATATCATGTACATATTCATATAAAATCATATGCTCAGCCGGGCGTGGTGGCACACGCCTTTAATCCCAGCACTCGGGAGGCAGAGGTAGGAGAATCGCTGTGAGTTCGAGGCCACCCTGAGACTACATAGTGAATTCCAGGTCAGCCTGAGCTAGAGTGAAACCCTACCTCGAAAACCAAAAAAAAAAAAAAAAAAAGAAGAAGAAGGAAAGAAAGAAAAGAAAATCATATATGCTCAGCCTGGAAATATGACTTAGTGATTAAGGCGTTTGCCTGCAAAGCCAAAGGATCCCGGTTCAATTCTCCAGGACCCATGTAAGCCAGATGCACAAGAGGGCGTATGCATCTGGAGTTTGTTTACAGTGGCTGGAGGCCCTGGCATGCCCTTTCTCTCCCTCTCTCTCTCTCTGCCCCTTTCTCTTTCTCAAATAAATAAATAAAATATATATTTTTAAAAATCATATGCTCATCTAAACAGATGCAATTTCTCTTAGGACTTCGAACCAACAAGGTTCCTTCCTTACCAGGCACAGTGACACATGCTTGTGATCATAAGGCACGAGGATCCCAAATTCTAGGCCTGCTTGGGTTACATAGTGAGAACCTGTCTGAAAAAAAAAAAAAAAAGAAAGAAAGAAAGTCTTCTCTTACTAGTGGCTATCATCTCCTTGCTACACTTTCAGCTCTCTCCTATCTCAATCTCCTGAGTGTTGGGAGTAAAAGCGTGTGCCACCATGTCCAGTTGCTTTTTTTTTTTTTTTTTTTTTTTTTTTTTTTTTCAAGGTAGGGTCTCACTCTAGCCCAGGCTGACCTGGAACTCACTATGTAATCTCATGGTGGCCTCAAATTCATGGCAATCCTCCTACCTCTGCCTCCCGAGTGCTGGGATTAAAGGTGTACGCCACCACACCCAGCTTAAACTGATTTTTGTAGTATTTTGTTCCAGAAATGAGAAAGCAACTCATTTATAAAAACTCAATTACAAAAATATAGACAAGGGGCTGAGAATGTAGCTCATTGGTAGAGCCCTTGCCAAGAATGTGTGAGGAGGCCCTGGGTTCAATCCCCAGTGCCAACAACTGCAAAATAAATAAACAAACAAAACCAACTGCAGAGACTCCAGTACTCATCTGGTAGTGGTTCTCTAAAGGAGGATGGTACAGATATATTCCCAGCCCTCAGGGGGCAGAGGCAGGAGGAACAAGCACGTTTGAGGTCAGTCTGCATAGTGAGATCCGGGACATTCAGGGATATACAATGAGGTATCAAAAGAGAGAGACAAACCAGGCGTAGTGGCACACGCCTTTAATCCCAGCACTCGGGAGGGGAGGCAGAGGTAAGAGGATTGCCAAGAGTTCAAGGCCACCCTGAGACTACATAGTGAATTCCAGGTCAGCCTGAGCTAGAGTGAGACCCTACCTCGAAAAACCAAAAAAAAAAAAAAAAAAAAAAAAAAGAGAGAGAGAATGAAAGGAAAAATGCGGTAATAATTTAAAAAAAACTTTCCATATGTATGGTTTCTCAAGTCAAAATGTGTTCTCTCAGAGAAATGAGTAAGATTTAAAATGATCTAGAGGGCTTCAGAGAAATGAGTAAGATTAAAAATGATCTAGAGGGCTGGAGAGATGATTTAGCAGTTAAGATGTTTGGCTGCAAAGCCAAAGAACCCTGGGTTCAATTCCCCAGGAGCCATGTAAGCCGGAAGCACAAGGTGGTGCATGCGTCTGGAGTTCATTTGCAGTGGCTGGAGGCCCTAGCTCACTCATTCTCTCTCTCGCTCTCTCTGTCTTTTTTTTTTCTCTCTCTCTCTCAAGTAAATAAGTAAAAAATTTTAAGAAATGATCTAGGACCCAGATGTGGTTGCACATACCTTTAATCCTAGCACTTGGGAGGCAGAGGTAGGAGGATTGCTGTGAGTTTGAGGCCACCCTGAGACTACATAGTGAATTCCAGGTCAGCCTGGGCTAGAAGACCCTGCCTGGAAAAACAAATAAAGGAAACAACAAAAATATGTCATGGCCAAACAGAGTTCATATTTACATACATAGTCTACATAATCATATAAAAATATGTCATGACTAAGCAGGATTTACATTCATATATATTCATATAAAATATGTCATGGCCAAACAAGATTATATTCATGTATATATTCATATAAAATCATATGCTCAGCCGGGCGTGGTGGCACACGCCTTTAATCCCAGCACTCGGGAGGCAGAGGTAGGAGAATCGCCGTGAGTTCGAGGCCACCCTGAGACTACATAGTGAATTCCAGGTCAGCCTGAGCTAGAGTGAAACCCTACCTCGAAAAACCAAAAAAAAAAAAAAAAAAAAAAAGAAGAAGAAGAAGGAAAGAAAGAAAAGAAAATCATATATGCTCAGCCTGGAAATATGACTTAGTGATTAAGGCGTTTGCCTGCAAAGCCAAAGGATCCCGGTTCAATTCTCCAGGACCCATGGAAGCCAGATGCACAAGAGGGCGTATGCATCTGGAGTTTGTTTACAGTGGCTGGAGGCCCTGGCATGCCCTTTCTCTCCCTCTCTCTCTCTCTGCCCCTTTCTCTTTCTCAAATAAATAAATAAAATATATATTTTTAAAAATCATATGCTCATCTAAACAGATGCAATTTCTCTTAGGACTTAGAACCAAAAGGTTCCTTCCTTACCAGGCATAGTGACACATGCTTGTGATCATAAGGCACGAGGATCCCAAATTCTAGGCCTGCTTGGGTTACATAGTGAGAACCTGTCTGAAAAAAAAAAAAAAAGAAAGAAAGAAAGTCTTCTCTTACTAGTGGCTATCATCTCCTTGCTACACTTTCAGCTCTCTCCTATCTCAGTCTCCTGAGTGTTGGGAGTAAAAGCGTGTGCCACCATGTCCAGTTGCTTTTTTTTTTTTTTTTTTTTTTTTTTTTTGGTTTTTTTCAAGGTAGGGTCTCACTCTAGCCCAGGCTGACCTGGAACTCACTATGTAATCTCATGGTGGCCTCAAATTCATGGCAATCCTCCTACCTCTGCCTCCCGAGTGCTGGGATTAAAGGTGTACGCCACCACGCCCGGCTTAAACTGATTTTTGTAGTATTTTGTTCCAGAAATGAGAAAGCAACTCATTTATAAAAACTCAATTACAAAAATATAGACAAGGGGCTGAGAATGTAGCTCATTGGTAGAGCCCTTGCCAAGAATGTGTGAGGAGGCCCTGGGTTCAATCCCCAGTGCCAACAACTGCAAAATAAATAAACAAACAAAACCAACTGCAGAGACTCCAGTACTCATCTGGTAGTGGTTCTCTAAAGGAGGATGGTACAGATATATTCCCAGCCCTCAGGGGGCAGAGGCAGGAGGAACAAGCACGTTTGAGGTCAGTCTGCATAGTGAGATCCGGGACATTCAGGGATATACAATGAGGTATCAAAAGAGAGAGACAAACCAGGTGTAGTGGTGCACGCCTTTAATCCCAGCACTTGGGAGGGGAGGCAGAGGTAAGAGGATTGCCAAGAGTTCCAGGCCACCCTGAGACTACATAGTGAATTCCAGGTCAGCCTGAGCTAGAGTGAGACCCTACCTCGAAAAACCAAAAAAAAAAAAAAAGAGAGAGAGAGAGAGGGTGAGAGAATGAAAGGAAAAATGCGGTAATAATTAAAAAAAAAAAACTTTCCATATGTATGGTTTCTCAAGTCAAAATGTGTTCTCTCAGAGAAATGAGTAAGATTTAAAATGATCTAGAGGGCTTCAGAGAAATGAGTAAGATTAAAAATGATCTAGAGGGCTGGAGAGATGGTTTAGCAGTTAAGATGTTTGCCTGCAAAGCCAAAGAACCCTGGGTTCAATTCCCCAGGAGCCATGTAAGCCAGAAGCACAAGGTGGCACATGCGTCTGGAGTTCATTTGCAATGGCTGGAGGCCCTAGCTCGCTCATTCTCTCTCTCTCTCTCTCTGCCTTTTTTTTTTTCTCTCTCTCACAAGTAAATAAGTAAAAAATTTTAAGAAATGATCTAGGAGCCAGATGTGGTTGCACATGCCTTTAATCCTAGCACTTGGGAAGCAGAGGTAGGAGGATTGCCAAGAGTTTGAGGCTACCCTGACACTACATAGTGAATTCCAGGTCAGCCTGGGCTAGAGCGAAACCCTGCCTGGAAAAACAAAGGAAAGAAGAAAGAAAGAGAGAGAGAGAGAGGGAGGGAGGGAGGGAGGGAGGGAGGAAGGAAGGAAGGAAGGAAGGAAGGAAGGAAGGAAGGAAGAAAGAAAGAAAGAAAGAGAAAGAAAGAAAGGAAGGAAGGAAGAGAGAAAGAAGAAAGAAAGAAAGAAAGAAAGAAAGAAAGAAAGAAAGAAAGAAAGAAAGAAAGAAAGAAAGAAAGGAAGGAAGGAAGGAAGGAAGGAAGGAAGAAAAGAAAGAAAGGAAAGGAAGGAAGGAAGGAAGGAAGGAAGGAAGGAAGGAAGGAAGGAAGGAAGGAAGGAAGGAAGGAAGGAAGGAAGGAAGGAAGGGGAAAAAAGATCTATGATCTTCTAATTTCCACTTCCATTGTTCGTTGCGTTTGTCTGATATCTTGCCACGCCTACTCACAAGACTTTCAGAATCAAGCGATTCTTTGCCAAGAAACAAAAGCAAAACCATCCCATTTCCCCAGTGGATTCGGATGAAAACTGGTAACAAAATCAGGTACAAGTCCAAGAGAAGACCCTGGAGGAGAACCAGGCTGGATCTGTAAGGATTTGCACACTGGTTCAGCCAGTCATGTCAGACCTTGGGTCATGATTGCATCTACCAAAGGGAGTCAGTGACGTCTACACTGCAGAGGTTTCTGCGTGCTAAATTGGAATCTGACTTCACTTTCTATCTGATCTGCATGGATGGGTTGGTCCAAATATAATGTGTAAATCTTTTTGAAAACAAAATCATCTACAGGGCTGAAGAGATGGCTTAGTGGTTAAGGTGCTTGCCTGCAAAGCCTAAGGACCCAGGTTCAAGTCCCGAGTACCAACGTATGCCCGATGCACATGGTGGTACATGCATCTGGAGTTCGTTTGCAGTGGCTATAGAGACCCTGGCACCCCATTCTTTCTCTCTCTCTCTCTAATAAATAAATCAAAAATAAAATAAAATAAATGTTTAAAAATGATCTTGAGTAAGTCTTCTGAAGTTACCACATAGTAGTAAGAAAGGAAATGAGTGTGCATACATTTCTTTTGTGGCTATGAAAGGATCAACTGGGTCAAGAGGGAAAGCCACTGGCTCGGGACAGTCAGAGGTGAGTCTTCAGTGTTTCACATTGCAGTGTGGCACGCACGAGAAAAATGTCAGCAAACAACCCAGCTGAGCTTTGGTGGAGAGAGATGAACCAACTGTGAGTGCATTTATAACTGTTTATAGTCTGTAATGTTTAAAATAAAAAGTATCTGAAGCAAGATGTTAATATTGAATCTGAATGGTGAAAAGTGTGATAAAATACTATGTGTTAGGGCTGGGGAGATGGTTCGGTCATTAAAGGGCTTCCTGTAAGCACAAGGACCTGACATCACATCCCCAGGACACAAATTTGCTGGCTAGCTATTCTAGCTACACTGGTGAAGTCTAGGTTCCGTGAGAGACCGGTCTTGAAAAAAAAAAAAAAAAAGAGTGGCCGGGTGTGGTGGCACATGCCTTTAATCCCAGGAGGCAGAGAGGTAGGAGGATCGCCATGAGTTCGAGGCCTGAGACTACATGACTACATAGTGAATTCCAGGTCAGCCTGGCTAGAGTGAGACCCTACCTTGAAAAACTAAAAAAAAAAAAAATTTTTTTTAAAAAGTGTCTATGAGTCTTTATGGTAGACTATAAGCAATGATTTTCCACATACTTTATTGTATTTTCACATGAATTTTATGTAAAATTTTATAATTTATTTTTATTTTAAGGCTCAGAATAGTTTGAAGGGGTGCTAGAACTAGTACACAGTCTCTGTGTATAGACAATCCCTGTTGAATCTTAAAAAGTAAAATTAGAAATCTTAGACTTTTCTCTCCATAGACAGTGAATTCTGTCCACTTGCTTGTGATTTTTTTTTTCCCTCCAGGGGGGAAAAAAAACCTGTATATAATGTACTTACTGGCATAAACTGCATATATCTATGTATTTCTTTTGTATTGGTTTTGTAGTGGAAAATACCTAGAATTTAGCTAAAGAGAAAATAATTCTATTCTGCATGTTAAAAAGCACTGGGGCTTAAAAAAATACTGAGAACACAGAAGTCTTCGGAGAAAGGGAAGCGGGAGAAAGGCAGAGGCTCGTGGTAACCCACTGTCCCAAGCGGAAGGTGGTGAGCAAACTGTTGCAGACAGTGGGGCGCAGGGTGCCTGGGAAGGGAGGAATGGCTGGCTCGATGGACTTCCCTGGTCTGGGACTGATTCTCTCTGGGATGATCAGCCTCTGGTGAAGATGTTGGCTTTAGCTGCCAAAATTTCAATTTAAAAAAAAAGCCAGAAATCCCCAGGCACACGGAGGGCTTTCGGGATCAGAGGGACCCAACAATCCATTGCCCTCCCCAAGACGAATTTCTACTTTTCTCATTCTGGGGACGACCTGCCCTCTGGTCACCGCGTTCTCCAGCTCTGTGTAACCGGATAGTATTGTGCAGTTGGGAGAACAGAGTTCTAGGCCTGGTAAAGGAACCTAGAAAGTTGACAGAAAGAACAGACTAGGCGGGTGACAAGGACAGGAGTGGAGTGCAGGCCCCGGGAGCTGGATGGTGACAATCTGCCTCCGTTATCCTCATTTTTGCAAAGAGCTACTTCGAACAGGCACCTTCTTCTACAAATCTCTGGCCTTGGTTCCAGCCCTCTTGACTCTGGTTCATGAAGTTTTGCAGGTCACCAATCTGCTTGCTTTATGGCTGCCCTATCCAACGCCTCTGAAAGCCATTCAAACATCCCCCACGGCTCTAGGGTATAAGGAACTGTATTCAGTTCTGATCTGTGGGGGGAGGTAACCGTTGAGCCATCTCTCCAGCCCTAAGGAGTGGATAGCTAAGGCTTTGCTTTGTCGTGGCTGCTTCTCAGTGGCCTGTGCCCCTGCTCAACTCTATGAGGTCCTAAACTACCTGCCACCTCCTCTGAGTACCCCTCCCACTGCCCAGAAAGCACAGCTGTGTTCACAGCTGTCCCATAGATCACTTTGTTGGCAGTAACTGATGTGGGCCACTGTCTGTGACCTCCCCCCCCTTTTTTTGGCAGAAGTGCTCTTTTAGGGTCAGGATCTTTTCTTAAAAAATATTTTATTTTTAGCTGGGCATGGTGGCACATGTCTTTAATCCCAGCACTCGGGAGGAGGCAGAGGTAGGAGGATCACCATGAGTTCAAGGCCACCCTGAGAAGACAAAGTGAATTCCAGGTCAGCCTGCGCTAGAGCGAGACCTTACCTCAAAACAAAACAAAACAAAACAAAACAAAACAAAACAAAACAAAAATTGTATTTTTATTTATTTATTTGATAGAGAGAAAATGGGTGTCCCAGGGCCTCCAGCCACTGCAAACGAACTCCAGAAGCATGCACCCCCTTGTGCATCTGGCTAACGTGGATCCTGGGGAATCGAACCTGGGTCCTTTTGGCTTTGCAGGCAAATGCCTTAACCACTAAGCAATCCCTCCAACACTGGGGCCAGAATCTTTTAACTAAGCAACATACATGTCAGGAAGCGGAAATGAGGTCTGCGACCCCCTTGTTTTCAGCTGGAGATTCCGGAGCTTGCAAGACTCCAC
This sequence comes from Orientallactaga sibirica, assembly GCA_036365145.1. Classification (NCBI taxonomy): domain Eukaryota; kingdom Metazoa; phylum Chordata; class Mammalia; order Rodentia; family Dipodidae; genus Orientallactaga; species Orientallactaga sibirica. The sequence continues at coordinate 11,335,840 of JAEOAD010000050.1, read as the reverse complement.
CGAGTCTCAGATCTCTGCTCCCCTGAGAGACTGGGGTTTGAGGTACACTCGACCACGCCCAACTGTTTGTGTGGGATCTGGAGATTCGAACCTTGGCAGTCTCAGTCCCCTCTCCCCCAGGCCCTCATGCTTGGACAGGAAGCACACTTAACCACCAAGCCCTAAGATAGCCCCCATTTTTTGAAAAAAAAAATATGGAACGCTTCACAAATTTGCATGTCATCCTTGCGCAGGGGCCATGCTAATCTTCTCTGTATCATTCCAATTTTAGTATCTGTGCTGCCAAAGCGAGCACAAGATAGCACTTTTTTAAAGAACAGGAAACATTAATGCAACAAATACTGTCAGTGTTGCCAAAATGCAAAGGAAGAGAAGTAGGTAAATTAAAAAAAAAACACACAAAAAAACCCTGGGCTGACAAGATTAGGTGTGAAGAGAAAGATAGCAGCTGACAAATGTAAGGGGCAGGGTTAGAACCCCTGGGGCCTATTTAGCAAGTTATGACCAGTTCGTTTTCTGCCCAAAGCATCTGGAATGCCCCCCACGTAAGAGTTAGAACTGGATCAGCTTTGCCTTGATTCCAACTGTAGCTACCTTTCTGACCTCCTTTTGTCTGGGTCTGAGGCGCAAGGCTTGCTCAAAGTGAGATTCCAAAACAGAATCTGGGACAGGGAAGGAGAAATGGCTCAGTGGCTAAAGGCGCTTGCTTGCAAAGCCTTACTGCTCAGGTTCGAATCCCAAATGCCCACACAAAGCCAGATGATCAAAGTGAACCAGATGCATGTCTCCGGAGTTTATCTGAAGTGGCAGGAGGCTCTGGAGTGCCCATTCTGTCTGTCTTTTTCAAATAAATAAATTTTTTTTAAAGAAAAGAATTTGAGATAATTTGCTGATAATTTTCTCATCCTCGACTTTCCAATTAGGAGATCCAGTGAATGCCTCCTGGCCCTCAGTAGCGATAGGGCTGCTGAACAGGGACAAAGCACGCTGCTAAACCCACAGAACCACAGATCTCTAGGAGCCGCAAGGACACCTCCCATCTTCTCTCTGGAGTGGCTCATGACACTCCTGCCCCTCTTCTCCCACTACTCATGCAACCATCCATCAGAGACGAAGCGCTGCGAGAGGTCAGACCTGGGCACGGAGGCTGTCTCACTTCTTACATAGTCCTTCCTGGTAAGGATCATCTCCAAGGACAGGCGAAGAAAACTCACTTCCTCAAAGCCCCGCAGCTGCTAAGAAGCAGTCAGGCTTTGATTCGAATCGGGGTCTACTAAGAGCTCGTCTCCCTCTATTCAATACCTTGCCTGCCCTGGACCGGAATGCCACACTCACTGAGATCCCCTGTAGGTGAAGCACCTTGCTCACTTTACTCGGGAGCTAGGGGCCACCAAACCCTCCCTTTGCAGGAACAAACCACCAATGGAAGAGGAAACCCATGTGAAGCCAAACAGCACATTGAAAATCTCAGAGCCCGGTGGTGGCGCACGCCTTTAATCCCAGCACTCTGGAGGCAGAGGTAGGAGGATCACTGTGAGTTCGAGGCCACCCTGAGACTACATAGTTAATTCCAGGTCAGCTTGGGCTAGAGTGAGACCCTACCTTGAAAAACAAAACAAAGAAAGAAAGAAAGAAAGAAAGAAAGAAAGAAAGAAAGAAAGAAAGAAAGAAAGAAAGAAAGAAAGAGAGAGAGAGAGAGAGAGAGAAAGAAAGAAAGAAAGAGAGAGAGAAAGGAAAGAAAGGGAAGGGAAAGGAAAGGAAAGGAAAGGAAAGGAAAGGAAAGGAAAGGAAAGGAAAGGAAAGGAAAGGAAAGGAAAGGAAAGGAAAGGAAAGGAAAGGAAGGAAAAACAAAAAATAAAATCTCCTCAGGCTGTGAGTAGAGAATAGATCTGAGCGATTTGGACTTTGGAGAAGGAAAGAGATGCTGAGCAGAAATAAATAGTGAACTGTTTGAAGCATGGAAATATGGGGAAAGGCCTCTTGGAAGATGTGAAGTATGGAAGTAGTCCAAAAGCAGAATGAGTAACTCCAGGCACAGGGGATGGCACATGGTAAAACTGAAGGGCGGGGCCTCCTGGAGGGAGACAGAAAAGCAGTTGCTATGAAGAGATACAAGGAGGGGACCTCTCTCTGCTGTGTGTCGGGGGGGGGGGGTGGGAGCACGTGCATGCTCCTGTGTGCGCATTTGCACAAAGTGGCACATGTATCTGGAGTTCGTTTGCAGTAGCAAGAGGTCCTGGTGCGCCCATTCTCTCCCTCTTTTTTTCAAGGTAGGCTCTCACGCTAGCGCAGGCTCACCTGGAACTGATGGTGATCCTCCTACCTCTGCCTCTCGTGTGCTGGGATTACAGGCGTGTGCCACCATGCCTGGCCTCTCTGTTTATCTCTCACTCAACCCACAGATAAAAACATTTTTTTAAAAATCATTATTTTAAGCCAGACGTGACGGCACATGCTTTTTAATCCCAGCACTCAGAGACAGAAGTAGGATGATCACCGAGTTTGAGGCTAGCTACAAACTAGAGTGAGTTCTTGGTCAGCCTGGACTAAAGTAAGACCCTACCTTGAAAAAAAAATTTTTTTAAGATGAAGCTATTTTAAAACTATATTTATTTAAGAGAGCGAGAGAGGCAGAGAGAGAGAGAGAGAGAGAGTGGCATGTTAAGGTCTCTGGCTGCTGCAAACTTCAAACGCATGGGCCACCTTGTGCATCTGCCTTTATACGGGTCCTGGGGAGTCAAGCCTGGGTCCTTAGGCTTAATAGGCAAGTGCCTTAACTGCTAAGCTGTCTCTCTAGCCCTCAAAAATAAATTAAAAAAAAAAAAAAAAAAACATTGATGCATTCTATGAATAATACATCACAAAACAGTGGATATTTATACAGTGAAAATAAATATTTTAGAATTAACCACATTTTTTTCTTACAGACTCCCTGGCTTGTGCATGGCGAAAAGGGTTCTAAGGCAAGTTTCAAATGAGTCAGGCCACCAGGGGAACTTCAATTTTTTTTTTTTTTTTTGACCCAAGAGAGCATGTTATCATCATTCCCATTATGATAACAGGGAGTTTCTTCCCTCCTTTTAAACTCACCTTGAGAGAGATAAAGGACTTTTAGGGGACCTCCCGACAGTACTGAGTAAGAAGATAGTTTAAGAAATACAATTATTGACTGAAATAGGTTCCACCCCACGCCTGAGCCCCTGCATACCTGCACTCCCAGAGCTGAGCCACCAAAGGGAGCCCCACAACCAAAAGCTTCTCTCCCAGAGGCCACGGCACATGGCTAGGCTGGAGGGTCACAGCTCCTATGAAGCCGACTCCTCCAGCTACAGATAGCACGTCGTCCAGCCTCCCTACCAGACACCCACTTGAGGCTCACTAATCATTTTCTGCCCTTGTGGCCTGTAAAAGAAAGATAATCTTCCTATTTGTTTAACCTCCAGAGTTTTCAGTTTCTTCTTCTCAATGAAAATAAACACATTTCCCCACACACACACACACACACCAGCCCCCACAAACCCCCTTAAAAAAATAGGGATGTTGAAACACACGGTACTTCCTCTCTGGTCCAAACATGATCAGGAAATGACTTCCCGAACCTCTCCCACTATGAAATTTCAGTAAAGGTCAGGGCAGTCTTTCATCTCTACGTGGTCACAGAAATCCTCATTGTGCTGGAATTTTCTGTGGATATGTTTGTCCCTGAGGAGTCTGAGCAGCTGGAGGGTGGAAAACCTTCTCTTTCACTTTTGTATCGGGGACTTCACATGGAGCACACAGCCAGACAGCCAGACACGTGTACATTTGCTGGTCAGAGGAGGAGATAAGATTTAGCTGTGCATGAGCACTATCTTTCCCGGTCTTGAGAACTCCCAAAAGACATGCTTAACTTCCTGAACTCACAAATATAGAACCAGAATAGTAGAAAAGGGAAATGACCACTGGTGGCAGTGGTAGAGCCGGGCCTGAAACCAGGGATCCTCGTACCATGGGGCCGCCTCACCCAAAGCAATAGCAGAAACCATGGGGAGCTGTTTCTAGAGAAAGACAGTGGGGTACGGCATGGCACTTGCCTGACCAGCACTCCTGAAATCGTAATGTATTGCTGTAAGGCAAACACCGAGCAGTGCGCCAGCTTCGCCTTTTAAAATATTTTAGTTTTATTTATTTATTAGAGAGAGGGAGAGAGAGCAAGAAAAAAAGAAAAAGGGTGCACCAGGGCCTTCACCACTGCAAATGAACTCCAGGCACATGCGCCACCTTGTGCATCTGGCTAACGTGGGTCCTAGGGAATCAAACCTGGGTCCTTTGGCTTTGCAGGCAAGCGCCTTAACCACTAAGCCATCTCTCCAGTCCCAGCATTGCCTTTGTAAATAGTAACTGGGAGGTGAGGACTGGTCACAGATGTGTCTCACACAGCTGTCGGGCACAGATAACTCAGGTAACTTGCACAGGGTCATGCAGAGTTGATATTTAAAGGAGGACAAGCAGCCGGGCGTGGTGGCACACGCCTTTAATCCCAGCACTCGCTGTGAGTTCAAGCCCACCCTGAGAATACAGAGTGGCTAGAGTGAGACCCTACCTTGAAAAACAAAACAAAACAAAAAAAAAAAAAAACAAACAAAAAAAAAAAACAACCAGGACTAGCTAGGCCCAGAACCACCACACTCTGCAGCAATAGTCCCCGAAGAGGGCATGGTGCCATGCCATTGTGGTGGAAGACAAGCCTAAAATGAGTTCTGCAGAGCCAGCCCTGTCTCTCCTCATGCACACCATTCCTCTAATTCCAACACTGTGGCCCCCAGCAAGGAGTGTAGAGCCCAGCCAAGGTCACTACCGAAGGCTGTTGTGATGTCACAGGCCTAGAGGACAGCAGGGTGGGACAGATGTGTGAGAGGGTTTGGCTCCCAAACCTACAAAGAACACGAACGCCAGTGGCGGGGACAGCCTTTAGACTGCGGTGCGATTGTGACACTTGTAAAGGCCATGGACAGCAGCATGGATCCTAGAATATTCTAGAATATTCTGGCCAGGCCAATGGGGAGTCCTCAGGATAAAGTGTTCTGTTAACGCAGCAGGAGCAGGCAGCCACACCCAGTGCAGCACTAGGCAAACACGCCTTTATGTTTTTCTAGGGCTCATACGCTTCACCGCCTTCAGGGTGGAGGTGTTGGGTCAGCTGTGCACTAGCCTTAGGAAATTATAAATCTTCTAACCCTCACCGACCAATTTGTGGCTACAACATGAAGTTACACTATATCTTATAAATGTTTTATTTATTTATTTTCGAGAGAGAGACCCAGACACTTGCCCCACTTTGTGCATCTGACATTACATGAATACTAAGGGATTGAACCCAGCTAGCAGGTTTTGCAAGCGTCTTTAACTACCGAGCCATCTCCCCAGCCCTAAAATGTGTCTTCTTAAAGTGTGTTCTACATGTACATGCTTTTTAAAAAATTGAAAGTACAGGGCTGGAGAGATGGCTTACCGGTTAAGGTGCTTGCCTGCAAAGTCAAAGGACCCAGGTTCGATTCCCCAGGACCCACGTAAGCCAGATGCACAAGGTGGCGCATGCATCTAGAGTTTGTTTGCAGTGGCTAGAAGCCCAGGCATGCCCATTCTCTCTCTATCTGCCTGTCTCTTTCTCTGCCCCCCCTTTCTCAAATGATAAATAAATAAAAATAAATTTTAAAAAATTAAAAGCACAAAAGCCTAAGATAGGAACTGGAAGATGGTTCAGCAGTTAAAGGAATTTGCTTGCAAAGCCTGCTAGCCGGAGTTTGAATCCTTGCCACTTGGCTCTATACAATAAGTCCACTTCCTGGAGTGTGGGAAGGTGAGGGAAGGTGAGGGTTTGGTCTCAGCAATCTAAGGCAAGTTGGCAGTCAGTGTGCCCTGAAACCACCTAAACTCCTAAGAAGAAAGATAACATTTTGTGCCCCTTGTGTCCCAAACCACATAAATTTGGAAGTTTTTGTGTCTATGTGAGGTTAGGGTGATTGAACCTCCCTTGTGCCAGACAAACATTCGGCACTCGACCACTGAGCTAAATTTCCCAGCCACTACTTTCATTTTTTTAAAAAAATAGCTACATTCCTCTTTTCCCAGAAAGACTAGATAGACTTCAGCTTTGTGTTTGTCCAGACAGAAGGTCGCGGTCCTTTGAATGAACAAGATTTGTGAGGCCCCAAGTGGCTTTAAGATTTCAGACTGGGGCTGGAGAGATGGCTTAGCGGTTAAGGTGCCTGCCTCCTAAGCCTGAGAACGCTGGTTCCAATCTCCAGGTCCCATGTTTAGACAGATGCAAAGTGATGCAAGGGCGCAAGGCCGCACTTGACCACAAGGGGGCGCACACATCTGGATTTCGTTCTCAGCAGCTGAGAGACTGCTGGTGTGCCCATCTCTGTCTCCTTCTCCCTCTCTGTCTATCTCTCTCTGTGTCTCTCTCCAAAAAAAATAATAATAATAAAATAATAATAATAAAAAGATTTCAGACTGAACATTGTTTGTAGCTTTGGAATGAGAGTGCAATGTTAAAAGTCTACTTTTTTTTTTCCAAGGTAGAGTCTCACTCTAGCCCAAGCTTATTTCACTCTGTATTCTCAGGGTGGCCTCAAACTTATGGTGATCCTCCTACCTCTGCCTCCCAATGCTGGGATTAAAGATGTGAACCACCACGCCCTACTCAAAAGTGAGTGAGAGAGAGAGAATGGGCACACCAGGGCCTCCAACCACTTGAAACGAACTCCAGATGCATGCACTTCCTTGTGCATCTGGCTTGCGTGGGTCCTGGGGAATCGAACCTGAGTCCTTTGGCTTTGCAGCAATTGCCTTAACCACTAAGCCATCTTCCTAGCCCAAAAGTCTATGTTTTACTATTTGTTCCCGTACATCACCTAACCTCAGAGTCAAATGATTTGTGAGTCATACAAGTTTCTGACTAGGGTGCAGGGCTTCAAGGTGGAACCTAGAGAAAATGCAAGGGAAACAAATCCTGTGCATCCCTTGGACTGAGTCAAAAAGTTTCCCAAATGGTGAACAAAACTGACTTGAAGTGGTGTATCTGGGGATTTCCCTGTACCTCTCATTTTTGACAGAGTGGCAAAAAGAAGACACCAGACACTTAAAAAAAAAAAAGATATCAGTAATATGTAGATAACATATGCTGACACTACCTCATCATCTGTAAGATATTATTGTATGTAAAACACAAAATTCCACCATGTAAGTGAGATTATTAACCCCATTTTTTTTTTGTTTTTGTTTTTGTTTTTGAGGTAGAGTTTTGCTCTAGCCCAGGCTGACTTGGAAGTCACTATGTAGTCTCAGGGTGGCCTCGAACTCATGACAATACTGCTACTTTAGTTGTGGCGATTTGATTCAGGTGTCCCCCATAAACTTAGATATTCTGAATGCTAGATTCCCAGCTGATGGAGATTTGGGAATTAACGCCTTCTGTAGGCAATGTATTGTTGGGGGCGGGCTTATGGGTGTTATAGCCAGCTTCCTCTTGCCAGTGTTTGGCACACTCTCCTGTTGCTATTGTCCACCTGATGTTGGTCAGGAGGTGATGTCCACCCTCTGCTCATGCCATCGTTTTCTCCTGCCATCATGGAGCTTCCCCTCGAGTCTGTAAGCCAAAATAAACCCTTTTTTTCCCCCACAAGCTGCTCTTGGTTGGGTGTTTTCTGCCAGCAATGAGAACCTGACTGCAAGCAACATCAGCCAATCCCATTTGTTGAATGTGGAAACAAAGGCAGAAATTAAACAACTTTCCCAAGTCCACACAAAGTGGCAGGGCCAGGGTTTCAATCTAAAAAAGTGCCACCAGTAATCACATCCTTATTCACCAAATGTGGGTCACCTCACCTTCCCACAGCCCTCAAGGCTGGCAGGGTACCCCAAACTTACATTAGTCCTCACTGAGGCCCAGAGTGGTCGATGACATATATGCCTGGTAGCAAGGATTTCCAAAGCAGTTTTGGGCTGGAGAGATGGCTTAGTGGTTAAGGCACTTGCCTGCAAAGCCAAAGGACTTCAGTTCAATTCCCCAGTACCCACATAAGCCAGATGCACAAGGTGGCACAGGACCCATGTAAGCTGAATGCACAAGGTGGCACATGCGTCTGGGGTTCGCTTGCAGCTACTGGAGGCCATGGAGTGCCCATTCTGTCCCTCTTCCCCCTCCATATTTCTGTCTCTAAAATAAATGAAAAAAAAATAAAGTTTTTTTTTAAATCATGTTAAAAAAAAAAAAAAAGCAGTGCCTTTTCTTAGGTCCAATTGCACAGTCATTATAATGTTCCTGCGGCAGGTAAGAAATGCCTTCAGCCCAGGACTGCTGGAACAGGGACGCCAGAAAATCCACCTTAAGGTACACCACCACCTGCACTAGGCAGTCTGCAGTGGGAACCATCCTGCTAGAGAGTCTTTTGTTTGCTCAAGGCTGTCATCACCAGTCTCACCTCCCCCGCTCCTAATCTATCCACTAATCACCTGCAATATGGATTCCAGCAAGACCCTACCTCGAAAAACCAAATAATAATAATAATAATAATAATAATAATAATAATATGGATTCAACTTTTTAAAAATTTATTTGATTTATTTATTTGAGAGAGAGAGACAGAGAGAAAGAGAGAAGCAGAGAGAGAGAATGGGCTCACCAGGGCCTCTAGCTGCTATAAACGAGCTCCAGATGCATGCAGCCCCTTGTGCATCAGGCTTATGTGGGTCCTGGAGAGTCAAACAGGGATCCTTTGGCTTTGCAGGCAAATGCTTTAACCACTAAGCCATCTCTCCAGCCCTGAATGTTTTTATATAAGCTTTTTTGGTGTTTTTTTAATGTGTTGCTCACTATTTTTCTTTCTTCTCCTTCTTCTTCTTTTTCAAGGTAAGGATCTAGCCCAGGCTGAACTGGAATTCACTTTGTAATCTCAGGGTGGCCATGACCTCATGGTGATTCTTCTACCTCTGCTTCCTCAGTGCTGAGATTAAAGGTGTGGACCACCACACCCAGCTCTATTTTTCTTTTTAGAAAAATTCTTTATTTAGAGACAATCTCATGTGTGTAAATACTATAGTTTGATCACATTTGCCTCCATTACCTTGTCTTATCCCATTCCCACTGAACTCCTTCTTCCCCGTTTTCCCCTTTCTACTTTCAAGTGTTTTTAAATAATCCACTGATTTTTTTTTTTTTAAAGTTGCTTTGGGGTTTGCAGAGATGGTTTAGAGGTTAAGGCACTTGCCTACGAATCCTAAGGACCCAGGTTTGTTTCCCCCGAACCCATGTAAGCCAGATGTACATGGCAGTGCATGCACCTGGAGTTTGTTTGCAGTGGCTAGAGGCCCTAGAATGCCCATTCTCTCTCACTCTCATAAATATGTATATATATATATATCTTGCTTTCTTTCAAGGTAGGATCTCACTCTGGCCCAGGCTGACCTGGAATTCACTATATAGTCTCAGGGTGGCCTCGAACTCCTGGCGATCCTCCTACCTCTGCCTCCCAAATTCTGGGATTAAAGGCGTGCACCACCACACCCGGCCATAAATTTTCTTTTTTTTTTTGGTTTTTCAAGGTAGGGTCTCACTCTAGTCCAGGCTGACCTGGAATTCACTATGTATTCTCAGGGTGGCCTCAAACTCACGGTGATCCTCCTACCTCTGCCTCCCAAGTGCTGGGATTAAAGGCGCACGCCACCACGCCCAGCTTAAAATATTTTTTTAAAGGTGCTTTGCTTACAAGAGCATGGATATGGGTTATTTGCTGGAAGACGGGCAACATACTAGTGGCTACACCACCGAAGCAAATAACTTTCTTTTTTTGATTTATTTATTTTAATTAATTTATTTGAGAAAGAGAGTGAGAGAGAGAATGGGCATACCAGGGCCTCCAGTCACTGCAAATGAACTCCAGATGCATGCGCCCCTTTGTGCATCTGGCTTACGTGGGTCCTGGAGAGTCGAACTGGCATCCTTTGACTTTGATGGCAAACGCCTTCACCGCTAAGCCATCTCTCCAGCCCGCAAATGACTTTCTTTTCCAGAGCAACCGTTAAGTGCCGATAGGTCCTCCGTGGGGCTTCTTGAGCCACTCTGCCATTGTGACGGGATGTTGATGGTCCAATCTTGTACAAGTGACCACAGCTGCTGTATGTACATGAGTGCCAAGCCATGCCGTGTCGGGAAGAGAGTGTTCACAGCCCTCCTCCCCATCCTCCAGCATGTACATCCTTCCCATTTTCCTCTTCCACGATGTTCCTTGAGCCTCGGAGGGGGTGACCTAAAACGTCCTGTTGAGGCCCGAGCACTTAACAGTTACTTATTTTTACAGAACTTTGACCAGTTATCAGTCATGGAAATGAAGCTCCTCTGACCAGCTCTGAGAGTGTCACTAACCTACGGGCATAAACTACCCGGCTACTGCTGACATCCTCAGACATCAAACCCAACCTCAGCCTTCTCAGCATGAACTACCAGCAGCTGTCCGGAAGCCTCCAGGCCTTCAGTGCCAGGTTGGGATTGCTGGGACAACCAGCCTCATGGACTGTGCAGCTACCGGCTTCTCAGACTCTCCAGCCTGCAGACAGCTCCTGCTAGATAGCCCATCCAGGATTCTATAAGCTAATCAATCCTCCTTTATAATCCATATTTGTTCTATAAATTCTGTTCTTCCAGAGAACCAATACAATGTCCATTTAGCAAAACAACAATATCAGGGGTTTTTGTTTGGTTGGTTGGTTGGTTGATTGTTGGTTTTTTTGTTTCTTTTTTTTTCACTCTGATCCAGGCTAACCTGGAATTAACTATGTAGTCTCAGGGTGGCCTCGAACTCACGGTGATCCTCCTACCTCTGCCTCCCAAGTGCTGGGATTAAAGGTGTGCGCCACCACACCCAGCTAGTTGTTGGTTTCTTTTTTTTTTTTTTTTTTTTTTTTTGGTGTTTCAGAGACAGGGTCTCTCATTACATAGCACAACCTTGTCTCCAACTCGCTACATAGTCCAGGTTTTCTCCAAACTTTATAGCAGTCCTCCTGCCTCAGCCTCTGTCTCCCAAATGCTGGGATTACAGGCATGCACCAACATATCCAATTTAATAAGCTTTAATGAATGTCTTCCTTTTTTGTCTTTTTTTATTTTATGAGATTGTGCTAAAATGGCGACTTCTTTATTTTAGATAGAGTCACATCCGGGCATGGTGGCACACGCCTTTAATCACAGCACTTGGGAGGCAGAGGTAGGAGGATCACCATGAGTTCAAGGCCACTCTGAGACTACATAGCAAATTCCAGGTCAGCCTGAGCTAGAGTGAAACCCTACCTCAAAAAAAAAAAAAAAAAAAAAAACCTAGCTCCATGGCAACCTAACTACATGACTTTGGATCGACAGCAAACTCTCTGAGCCCCATTTCTTCATTTGTTAGTATGGTGTGAACTGGATACATACTCTCTTCCTCATCTTCCTTTTCCTTCCCTAAGTAGAAAGAGCCTCACCTACTCCTTGCAGGTCGCCCTTCCCAAGTACCACACCCTAAAGACTAATAATAATAAATAATAAGAATAGTGTCATGGTTGTCCCCCTTCCTCAGTCCTTATCTGGTTAAGCTTTGGCTCTCTCACCACACTCCTGGCAGCCGCTCCTAGAACTAGTCTGATAGGCTTGTCAGAGGGGGAGACCATCCATAGTAGACAGCTCCACAATGCTGGGATGAACATCCAACCAGACACAGTGTATGTGAAGAAAGGGTTTTATTTCAAGCTTACAGATCAGGGAAGTTCCCTCAATGGCAGAAGCAGCTGGCTCACTTTGACAGATCCAAGCAGAGGGAAACCACTACTAGCCAGCAAACACCAAAAAGCAGGGGGCAGGGACCCCACCAGAGCTCACCACATCTTTTGGCTGGAATTCAGATCTGCCCCCAGTGACACCTTAGGGGTGAACTCCAGGACCCCCCACACACACACACACCGCCCAGCTGACAATTCAAGTTACAAGTTTAATTTTAACACTTGAGTCAATGGGGGACGTACATTCAAACTACCACACACGGTAACAGAGCTATGGCAGACAAAGAGGAGAGAGGCAGATGGAGGGCTGAGAAGCCAGGGAGGGAGGGAGGAAGTTAAGAAAAGAAGAGATACAAGTTGACCTGCCCTAGAGAGGTAAAGAATGAAGAGTACGTGGAGAATGTGAGTGGAGAAGCTTGGAGAAGGGTTGGCAAGGCCACTGTATATCATGGAAGAAACCATTTGTCTAGCAATATTAGGTAATAAGAAAAGAAGATGGTGAGATGGTATCCCTTTATTCAGCAGCCAGTCAAGTGCCATCAGTGCTGGGACTGCTACCCAGCACCCACACTCGTTTTCAGTGCCCGTGTTGCCCTGCTAAACTACAGATTCACACGCTGATCACACTTTTACTCACTGGGTGGAACATTATGCACATAATCTATCATCTCTTAGGGCTGGAGAGATGGCTTAGCAGTTAAGGCCCTTGCCTGGGAAGCCTAAGGCCCCAGGTTCAGGTCCTCCATAAGCCAGATGCCACATGGTGGCACATGCATCTGGAGTTTGTTTGCAGTGGCTACAGGCCCTGGCACGCCCATATTCTCTTTCTCTCTTTCTCTCCCTCCCTGTGTCTGTCTCTAATAAATAAAGAAAAAAAATTTTAAAAATCTATCCTCTCTTTCCCTGTCCCTCCTCCCTCACTGGCCAAAGTTCAGAGGAAAGTCTGGTGAGGAATTTGACGAAAGGAATCAGAAAGTCTCAACTTTCCCAGTGTGCCTGTGACGCAGCGTGGCAAACCGCACGAAAATGGGACAGGATATCCAGAGTTTTCTTGTCCTCTCCAATTGTGATGAAATCTCTGCTACAGCAAACAAAAGATGCTAACACCCCCTCTCCAAAGTGACCGAAGTGCTTGGCAAAGCAAATCTCTGGAGTACTGACTTAGGGGCCGCCAGACCGCTGTGGTCAGACGTCCCTCCTCAACCCCAGCTGGACACCAGGAATTGGAAGCAGAAATGGCAGGCGTCGGAGTGTTGAGTTTGTAGCGGGGGAGGGGGAGAAGTCTATCCTGGCCCCTGGCAATATGCCAACTGAGGAGGCCTTCCCGGCTGGGGTGACCACACGGAGAAGACTGTGGCATCTCACTTCCAAGCCAATGACCCAGGAGACACATCCAGCCACCACCCAGTAGGGTCAGGATGGAAAACAGAGCTAGAACAGAAGGTGAAGTGAGAAGAAAGTGGTCAAATGTGAGTCAGGGCAAGGAAAAGAGGCTTCACCTAGCAGGTTCAGCTAAGCTTTGAAGGATGGGTTGCAATGAACAGGCGGTGGGGAGGAGGGAGAAGCATCAAGAGGCGAAAGGAGGCACTGATGGACTTCCTGAAAAGTGAGGGAGGCCTGTTAGGAGGTGAGCGCATTTGTTGAATCCATACTGACGCAGTGCATGTTGTGTACCCAGGCACTGCCCTAGGGTCTGTCTTGAGAATACAGGACAAGCACATAGCAACTAACCACACTGGCAAGGCACCAAGGGCCATGACAAGGAAATCACCGGGAGTAGCTGGCGGCAGCACTGGCCTAGGCTTGCCTAGCTTGGACTGTAGAGATCCAGCTCAAAGATACTCAGTGCAACGTGGTAAAAGTAGAGGCACATTAGGAGGAGCTGGGGAGATGGCTTAGTGGTTAAGGCGTTTGCCTGCAAAGCCAAAGGATCCTGGTTCGATTCCCCAGGACCTCAACCTATCAACCTATCAGATGAAAGTTGGTGGGTAGATACTCCAGGCATGGCTGTCATTTGGGCAGAGCAACTCTGACAACTGTCTTAGAAAGAGAACTTAGCTGGAATGTGCCCCAGTGGCTCACAATGGAAACCCGCTCACTGGTGCACAGCTTGTGGTTCCGTCCCTTCCTGGTCTGGATTCCTTATTCTCCTTCTGGTATTGCCTGGAATCACCTCCTAAATAAACTCCTTGTACTCAAATCTTTGCATCAAGAATGCATTTAGGGGCTGGAGAGATGGCTTAATGGTTAAGACGCTTGCCTGCAAAGCCAAAGGACTCAGGTTCAATTCCCCAGGACCCACGTAAGCCAGATGCACAAGGTGGTGTATGCATCTGGAGTTTGTTTATGGTTGGAGGCTCTGGCACACCCATTCTCTCTTTCTCTGTCTCTCTCTCTCTCATCTGCCTTTCTCTCTCAAATAAAGAAATAAAAACAAAAAATATATATGTTTTAAAAAGAGTCCATTTACCCAGGCGTGGTGGTGCACACCTTTAATCCCAGCACTTGGGAGACAGAAGTAGGAGGATCACCGTGCGTTTGAGGTCAGCCTGAGCTAGAGTGAAACCCTACCTCAAACAAACAAACAAACAAAAAAGTCCATTTAATGGTAGGTGAGGGCCTGGGGACTCACGAGAAGAATAAAAACCTCTCTTAGAGGGAAGGGATATGATGGAGAGTGGAATTCTGAAGGGGAATGGAGGGAGGGGAGGGAAATGTCATGTTTTATTGTCTGTAAGTATAGAAGTTATCAATAAAAAAAAAAGAAAATACCCTCTTAGAACAATTAGTTGATAAAAATGAAGACTCAAATATGAGGCTACGAGGAGGTATGTGAATGGAAGACCCTGGCCCCATCATCAGATATAAAAGATTCTCAGCCGGGTGTGGTGGCACACGCCTTTAATCCCAGCACTCAGGAGGCAGAGGTAGGAGGATCGCTGTGAGTTTGAGGCCACCCTAAGACTACAGAGTGAACTCCAGGTCAGCCTGAACTAGAGTGAGAACCTACCTCGAAAAACCAAAAAAAAAAAAAAGAAGAAGAAAGAAAGAAAGAAAGAAAGAAAGAAAGAAAGAAAGAAAGAAAGATTCTCAAATACAAGCAGAGGGATGAATTCAGAAGGAGCAGGATGAGTCTGGAAAGACTAAGGTGCCTAAGGGAGGTGTTATCTCAAAATTTCCTGGGTATGAATTAAGACTCTTGCCTTTAGAAAAATTCAAAAGAGACTGAACAAGCCGGGTGCGGTGGTGCACGCCTTTAATCCCAGCACTAGGGAGGCAGAGGTAGTAGGATCGCCCTGAGTTTGAGGCCACCCTGAGACCTCAGAGTGAAGTCCAGGTCAGCCTGGGTTGGAATGAGACCCTACCTCGAAAAACCAAAAAGAAAAGAAACAAAAAGACTGAACAGAAAAGGAGCTTCAGGAAGAAAACACCACCAGAAACTAACCTCCATATCTCTAAAGGCCAATCATAGTATCTTGCTTCAACCCCAGGGAGTACAAAGCCCTTGCTGTCTTTTCCAGCCGGTGTCTGTATTCTAGTTTCTCATAGTTGGAGGGACTCACTCCTTTGAAACCGTGCATCACGCCCCACCAGCAGCCAGCGATGGCCGCTGTGGAATCACTGTCTCCGCCGTGGAAAAAGGCCCGGTGGGCGAGCTCCCTCCAGGAGTCCCCCGCGGCAAGGACGGCATCGTAGGCGATCATAGGAGCGTCGTGTCCGCTACTGCCACCCCAGCCAGAGTAGCTCAGGGAGATGTAGAACTGATCCCTCTCCTTCACACCGAAGGGCTGCGGGAAGGTGGGGGCTGACTTGCCATCCAGAATCCCTCTCAGTTTCAGGTAGTTTTCCCATTGATTTTGGAAGTAGGACCTGTTGGGGAAAGAGAAGCAAAGAAATTGAAAAGATGAAAGTTAAAAGCTGTGAGGAGGGCTGGAGAGAGGGCTCGGCGTTGAAGGCACTTGCTTGCAAAGCTTGACATTCCAGGTTCGATTCCTCAGGACCCATGTAAAGCCAGATGCACAAGGTGGCACGTGCGCCTGAAGTTTGTTTGCAGTGGCAGGAGGCCCTGGAGTGCCCATATTCTCTTTTTTTCTCTTTCTCTCTGCCTCTGTCTCTCAAATAAATAAATAAATGCTATAAGGAAAAGTATTAGATAAGATGTGTAAATAGAGAAAAATCCACAATGATTTCAATCCTTGTGCTAATATCATAAACTCATTTTAAAAATTTATTTATTTTGACAGAGAAAGAGGAAGAGAGAGAGAGAGAATGGGCATGCCAGGGCCTCTAGCTACCGCAAACGAACTCCAAACACATATGCCCCCTTGTGCATCTGGCTAATGTGGGTCCTGGGGAATTGAACCTAGGTCCTTTGGCTTTGCAGGCAAACGCCTTATCCACTAAGCCATCCCTCTAGCCCCATAAACTCATTTTTTTAAAAAGAAAAAAAACCCTATATTAGCTTTACAAGCCATTCATTCTCTAAGTTTTACTAAGCACCTACATATGATATTGACCTAATTGCTAAATAAAGATGTGTGTCAAGTTATAGGGACCAAATATGGGTTTATTTTTCCTGGGATAAGAGTGACATCGTGTCATCCATCCATCCAAGGGAAACTTGGGGACATCACAACCATGAGTGACTTCAGTAGAAAGCTTCTAGACCTTTTGATTCTGAGAAAGAGAATGTGAAGTAATTCACAAAAAGGGGAAGATGTGGCTGTACTTTTTATTAATTAGCTAGTGGAAAACCCTATCCCTGAGGCCTTCTACACGTGAATTCCAAATACTATTTGTGTCAAGGCGATAATGGGAAAACAAATGTCATGGATACAGTGGGAAATAACCAAGAAAGTTTATCTCAGCATAGATGGCTACAAAAATTCTAGAAGCTGGGCTGGAGAGATGGCTTAGCAGTTAAGGCATTTGTCTGTAAAGCCAAAGGATCCCAGTTCCACTCTCCAGGACCCACATAAGCCAGATGCACAAGAGGGCACATGTATCTGGAGTTCATTTGCAGTGGCTGGAGGCCCTGGCACACCCATTCTCTCTCTCTCTCTCTCTCTCTCTCTGTGTCTCTCTCTGCCTCCTTCTCTCAAATAAATAAATAAAGTGTATTTTTAAAAAATTCTAGAAGTTGGAGTCCATAATTGGATCCTTGCACAGCAGGGAGGCACTGCTGCTGTGTTGTTCACAGAGGCACCCATGTGACTACTTCAGGCAAGCAGAACTGGAAGAGAACTTGAAATCTTTAGCTGGTGGGGCAGAGGGTGGGGGGTGGCTGAGTGGTGAGAACTGATGGCTCCTGTAACTTCTGAACCCTAAGGCATACACGTGTGGCCATATATGTACACACATTCACCCACGTGTTGACCAGGGCACACACCTAAACACTCACCAGTGTTGAAGATTCTCCTCCACAAAGTAGCCTGACTCGATGATGTACTTTCGAGCTTCTGGAAGCACCTCCATAAGTCCTTTTCCCCATTGCCAGGGTGGTCTGCCATTCACGGCATAGGCTGTAAAAAGAGCCGACGCAAGGGCTCCCAGGTAGCCTGTCGGGTGGTGGTGGGTCATCCGTCCGCTCTCAATGCTCACTTGGATCAAGGTGTCCAGCTGGCTGGGGTGAGGGAACCTGAGACCAATGCACATGGCCCGCATGGCAGCTCCACAGCCACCCTCGTGGTTGTTGAAGGGAATCCGCCAGCCATTGGCCCTACTGGGCTCGAGCTGCATGGCGTTCTGCACCGAGGCACCACCTGAGGATGAGTCAGGCAGGGAGGGGTCAGAAGGAAGCAGAACCAAGCAGACTCCCAAGTTTCTCTGAAGGAAAGAGAAAGCCGAGGAGACACTATGGTGATGACCCGTCAACTCTGAGCCTTACTTTAGATGTAATCCTTAGCACCACAGCATGAATTAAGAAAGCAGCAGAGGAGCTGGAGAGATGGCTTAGCAGTTAAGGCACTTGCCTGTGAAGCCTAAGGACCCAGGTTCAATTCTCCAGTACTCACATAAACCAGATGCACAAGGTGGCACATGCGTCTGAAGTTTGCATTGGCTAGAGGCCCTGATGCATCCATTCTCCACCCCCCACCCAGCAAATAAATAAAATAATTTTAGAAAGCACAAGATCCATATAAAGAGCCTTAGAATCTTTATCAGTTAGTCCAGAGAACTTACAGCAACTCAAAAAGTTAGCTATAATGTGTTATTTTCCTTTTTTAAAAAAAAGAGCTGGGAGTGGTGGCAGCCACCTTTAATTCTAGAACTCAGGTGGCAGAGGTAGGAAGATTTCTGTGAATTCGAGGTCACCCTGAGACTACACCATGAATTCTAGGTCAGCCTGGGGTACAGTGAGAACCTACCTCAAAAGAAAGAAAGAAAGAAAGAAAGAAAGAAAGAAAGAAAGAAAGAAAGAAAGAAAGAAAGAAAGAAAGAAAGAGAGAAAGAGAGAAGGGGAGAGAGAAAGAAGGAGGGAGGGAAGGAGGGAGGGAGGGAGGGAGGGAGAAGGAAGGAAGGAAGGAAGGAAGGAAGGAAGGAAGGAAGGAAGGAAGGAGAGAAAGGAAGGAAGGAAGAAAACTAATTTTCTTTTTTACTCAAGAGGGAGAGAGAATGGGCATACCAGGGCCCCCAGCTACTGCAAACAACTCCAGATGCATGCACCACCTTCTGCATCTGGATTATGTGGGTCCTGGGAATTGAACCTTGGTCCTTAGGCTTGGTGAAGACAGGCACCTTAAGCCCTAAGCCATCTCTCCAGCCTTGGTTTTTTTTTTTTTTTTTTTTTTGACGTAGGGTCTCACTCTAGCCCAGGCTGACCTGGAATTCACTCTGTATTGTCAGGGTGGCCTTGAACTTATGGCGATCCTTCTACCTCTGCCTCCCAAGTGCTGGGTTTAAGTGTGCACCACCACGCCCCGCTCAGGTTCGATTCTCCAGGTCCCACGGTAGGCCAGATGCACATGGTGGCACACGCATCTGGAATTTGTTTGCAGTGGCTACAGGCACTGGCGTGCCCATTTTTTTTTTCTCTCTCTCTGTCTCAAATAAATAAATGAAAATAAAACTGAGGGGTTAGATATTAGATGCTAAAGAAGGCTGAACAGGCTTTTACAGAAAATCGTTAGGGTCAGGAAAGGACTCTGGGTATGGCCACAGGAAATTTATTTTATTTTATTTTATTTTTTGGTTTTGCGAGGTAGGGTCTCACTCTTGTCCAGGCTGACCTGGAATTAACTATGTAGTCTCAGGGTGGCCTCGAACTCTCAGCGATCCTCCTACCTCTGCCTCCCGAGTGCTGGGATTAAAGGCGTGCGCTACCACGCCCGGCACAGGAAATATTTTTTGACAGTGGTCCTAACAGAACTAATATAGAAGAGATTGGTCAGAAAAAAAGTGACCAAAATCACTGGTGGTTCAAATGTCTATTAACAACTTCCCAAAGTCCATGAGAACCATGTGTAACCAGACCTGGAACCATAAGAGGAGTGGAGACCTTTTCCATTTCTCTTTATAATTGTTCATAGCAAAAATGTAGAGAATGGCCGGGTGTGGTGGTGCACGCCTGTAATCCCAACACTCGGGAGGCAGAGGTAGGAGGATCACTGTGAGTTCGAGGCCAGCCTGAGACTATATAGTGAATTCCAGGTCAGCCTGGTCTAGACTGAGACCCTATCTAGAAAAATTTAAAAAATGAAGAAAATGCAAATCAAAGGAAAATAAGAGACTATAAGCATTCCTATTGCCTAGTTATTAATATCTTGATTTGCATATGGGTGCAGAACTCTCAACATAGAGATGAACATTTGTATTTGTTTTTTTAAGACAGGGCATCACATAGCTCAGGATGACACTGAAATTATGCAAACAAAGATGACTTTTTTTTTTTTTTTTTTTTTTTTTTTTTTTTTTTGGTAGGGTTTCACTATAGCCCAGCCTGACCTGGAATTCACTCTGTATTCTCAGGGTGGCCTTGAACTCACAGTGATCCTCCTACCTCTGCCTCCCGAGTGCTGGGATTAAAGGCGTGCGCCACCACGCCCGGCTGAGATTGAACTTCTGCCTGTTTCCTGAGATTTTAGGCGCGTTTGTTTGTTTATTTGTTTGTTTGTTTGTTTGTTTGTTTTGAGCCATGGTCTCCCCTTATCCAGACTAACCTGAAACTCAAGCTGTAGCCAAGGCTGGTCTCGAACTCAAGGCAATCCTCCTACCTCAGCCTTCCAAGTGCTGGGATTAAAGTCGTGCTTCACCCACCCAGCAACACTATTTTTTTTTTTTTATCTGCATCTGTACTACTAATGACAGTGAGTTCATAGCATGCTGTTCTGAAACCTACTTTTTAAAATTTATTTATTTATTTATTTATTTATTTATTTATTCATGACAGTGAGAAAGAAAGAGAGAATAGTTGTGTGTGTGTCTTTAGCCACTGCAAACAAACCCCAGACATATGTGCCACCTTGTGTACCCGGCTTATGTGGATACTGGGGAATCAACCTGGGTCCTTAGGTTTTGCAGGTCAGTACCTTGACCATTAAAGCCATATTTCCAGCCCTGAAACTTGCTTTTTTTTTTCACTTCATGTATAAAACCTTTCCATGTAAGTAAGGATTCATCTAACAATTTTAGCTGTGAATGTGCGGCCCTAAATGCATTACAAGCACTTTAGGTTATTTATTTTTATATCACAACCACAAACACTACTATTGTTTCCTTAATATTTCAATAGCCATCAACTCTTTCTTTCTTTCTTCTTTTCTTCCTTCCTTCCTTCCTTATTGACAACTTTCATAATTATAGGCAATAACCCATGGTTGCAACTCCACTCTCCATCATACCTCTTCCCCCTTTCAATCAGTCTCTCTTTTATTTTGATGAAACTTTTTGTTTGTTTGTTTGTTTGTTTGTTTGTTTGTTTGTTTGTTTGTTTCCAAGACAGAATCTCACTAGGTCATGTAGGCTGGCCTTCAATTTTCAGTCCTCTCAAGTGCTGGGATTACAGGTTCGCCGACTCTCTCTGCTCTCCATCCACAGACTGAGTGACTTCCTTGGACCTATTATTTCTCCATCTTCCCCAAGCCTCCCCCCAGTGCTCACCTGGTGCCCGGCCGTCCATGTCCTCCATGCAATCTTGGTAATGCTTAGCCAGCAGGGCATATAACTGAGCCGCCTCTGGGGCTTCCCCGGCTTCCAGGAGGGCTTCTGCTGTGGCCAGGTGCATCACCGTGTCATCGCTGACTCTCCACTGGGCTACGTCGATGGTTTCTAAACCGCCACGCTGGGCCAGCTGCTGATGTATCTTCTCCCATCCCGAAGGAACTCCCACTTGCCATTGAAGTACCCAAGGGCATCCCCAGCCGCACTCAGCACCATAGCCGCCACATACCTCTCAATCAGCCCCCCACACATGTTGGGCTTGGCACAGCCTCCCTTGGGAGGCCGTGGAGATGCCTGAAAGAGGGGGAAGGAAAAAGACTCAGAAAAAACAAGGGTCTCGTCTATGTTTTTACTGAATACTCTACCTGTAGGCATCGTATGAACTGTATCTCATTTAACCTACATAACCCACTTGATGAGCAAGTTATTATTAGGTGATTTTACACATGGGTAAACTGGAGGATGTGCAGATAACTCAGCTGCAGAAGTAAATTAAGAGACTTGTCTTAGGTCACAGAGGTAAGAAGGGTTAGGGCTGGGCTAACACTTCAGTCTGACTCCAAAGTCTTTTTTTTTTTTTTTTTTTTTTTAAGATATTTATTTATTTGAGAGGAAAAGAATATGGGCACACAAGGACCTCTTGCCATTGCAAACAAACTCCAGATTCAGGTATCACTTTGTGCATCTGGATTTACAAAGCAACCAAACTGAGACCAGTAGGCTATGCAAGCAAGTACCTTTAACCACTGAACTGTCTGTACAGCCCCAAAGCCTAAAGCCTATGTCTTTTTTTGTTTGTTTGTTTGTCTGTTTTTTTTTGAAGTAGGATCTTACTCTAGTCCAGGCTGACCTGGAATTCAATATATAGTCTCAGAGTGGCCTTAAACTCACAGTGATCCTCCTACTTCTGCCGCCCAAGTGCTGAGATTAAAGGTATGCACCACCACCCCTGGCTATTTGTTTGTTTTTTTGTTTTTGGATTTCCAGGTAGGGTCTCACTCTAGCCCAGGCTGCCCTGGAATTCACTCTGTAGGCTCAGGCTGGCCTCTAACTCATAGTGATCTTCCTACCTCTGTCTTTTGAATGCAGGGATCAAAGACGTGCTCCACCATGCCCAGCCAAAGCCTGTTTTTGACTCCTTTACAGCCTCGTAGAGAGTGCCAGCCATTAAATTTTGAAGTCAACTCAAGCCTGTCATTTTCCCTTTTTAACTGAGCTTTAGCAGAGACGAGACAAGCCCCGGAAGTGCTCCTTTAAGTAACGTGCAGTTTACTTGGTACATCTTACAATGAGGAAAACGGGTGATGCAGCAGGGTGTCTCGCCAGTAGGGAAGTAGGGATTACAGTATGCGTTTCACAGAAAAGAAAGCAGAGACTCAACAGAGCTAAATTCACACAATCAGAGAGTGGAGACCTTGGAACCCCAGTCTTCCCGGGGTTCAGGCCAAGACGCTTAATATTACTTCAGGGCTGGAGAGATGGCTTAGCGGTTAAGGCGTTTGCCTGCGAAGCCTAAGGACCCCAGTTCCATTCTCCAGGTCCCATGTAAGCCAGATGCACAAGGGGCGCATGTGTCTGGAGTTCATTTGCAGTGGCTGGAGGCCCTGGCATGCCCATTCTCACTCTCCCTCTCTCTCTCTTTCCCTCTCTCTGTCTCTAATAAATAAATAAGTAAAAATAAAATCTTTTAAAAATATTACTCCACTTAGCTTCAGCCTGGGTCTGTTTACTCTGGACGACCTCTTGGCACCTGAACCCCAGCATCTATAAAATGGTCATGATAAAAAATAAATAAATAATGGGGCTGGAGAGATAGCTTAGCGGTTAAGACATTTGCCTGCAAAGCCAAAAAATCCCGGTTTGATTCTCCAGGACCCACGTAAGCCAGATGCACAAGAGGGCGCATGCATCTGGAGTTTGTTGGCAGCGGCTGGAGTCCCTGGCGCGCCCATTCTCTCCCCCCGCCCCGCCTCTTTCTCTCTCTCAAATATATAAATAAAATAAAATAAATAAAATAAAAATAACAACAACTTCCTGGCTGTGCTGTGAGCAGTAAGTGCACTAATTTCCATAGGCATTTTGTATTTTATTTATTTGTTTATTTATTTGAGAGGGAAAGGGGCAGAGAGAGCTCACACCAAGACCTCCAGCCGCTGCAAATGAACTCCAGATGCATGTGTCACCTTGTGCATCTGGCTTATGTGATACTAGGGAATTGAACCTGGGTCCTTAGGCTTTGCAGGCAAGCGCTTTAACCACTAAGTCATCTCTCCAGCCCTCCATAGGCACTTAGAACAGTACCAGCACCCAGTAAGCACTACTTTGTAATGAATTTCATTATTCTTATCTGACCAGTTGTAGAAATAAGCTTTGCCCCACAACCCAGCAATATTTAAATATCTCCAGCAATATTTAAATCTTGTTTTGTAAATTGTTGTAAATTATGAGTTCAGTAATATTGGATCTCAGCTGATATTTCCACAATGAATTAAATTAAGTCTCTGTGGCTCAGCAGTTAAGGCACTTACCTGTAAAGCCTAATGACCTGGGTTCAATTCCCCAGTACCCACGTAAGCCAGATGTACAAGGTGGCACATTCATCTGGAGTTTGTTTGCAGTGGCTAGAGTCCCTGCTGTGCCCATACACTCTCACTGTCTCTCTCTCTCTCCTTCTTTTTCTCTGTGTGTGTGACTGCTTGCAAATCAATGATTTTTTTTTTTTTTTTAATTGAAGTAGGGTCTCACGCTAGCTCAGGCTGACCTGGAATTCACTATGTAGTCTCAGGGTGGCCTCGAACTCAGCAGTCCTCCTACCTCTGCCTCCTGAGTGCTGGGATTAAAGGCGTGCGCCACCACGCCCGGCTAAATTAATGAACTTTTTTAAAAGGACACTTATATTTTTTTTAAAAATTAAATTTCTGGTAAACCACTGTGTGTGCACTTGCTAAACTCTACTTCCTCCATTAGCCAATTTCCCAGTGTGCCCCATTCCCTGTGGCATTCACGTTCAAAGCCCTCCACAGTCTGCTCACTCTATCAACCACCTGTACAGGTAAGCAAACACTCGGGATGACCGGTCTAGCTTCCCCTCCCCCTTCTCAAGCTCTTTCCTCACCCAATTGGCCTTCTTTCCCTCCACTTAACCTAAATCCCATTTTCTCCTGGTTTAGTTCAAGTCTCAGAGCTTCTCCAACCTTCACTGCTCTGGACCTTGGACCACTGCAGCTTGGACCAGGAGAAGCAGTCACTGATGAAGATAGGCGGAGCTTTCCAGAACCCTTTTCCTGATCATGCCGAGTTTCCAGACTCACACACAGATAATCAAGTGTTCATTACTATCCTGTTATTTATAAATGAAGCCTCCCAACTGAAGGCCTGGGCTCCCTCCCTTGAGTTAACAGCGTTGACTACTCGTTTCTGATCCTCCGCCTTGGAGCACCATTTCCCCATCTGTGGACAGTGGAGGCGGGGGACATAGATCTTCTCTGAGGTCCTGTCTTAATTGGTATTTTAAGAGCTCAAGCTTAGCTGACCTCGGAGGGCTGTTTGAACGTGCCCTGCCCTGTCCTGCCCTGCCCTGCCCTGCCCTCCCACAGTCCTCTGGCTTCACCACAGTTTGTGATTTGGGAAGTTGAAAACCCGTGAAGGAGGAAGGCCGACCTCTTTTCCTGTAGAAATTTCTTTGCACTTTGGCACTGCCTAGTCCCCACTTTCAGAGTCTCTTTCTCCCTCTCCCTGCCTCTTTTTCTCTCCTTCCTTCTTCCTCTCTGTCTCTCTCAAATAATAAATAAAAATTAAAAAAAAAAAAAAAAGAGGGCTGGAGGGATGGCTTAGCGGTTAAAGCGCTTGCGTGCAAAGCCAATAGTACTTAATTCGATTCCCCAGGACCCACGAAAGCCAGCTGCACAAGGTGGTTCATGCATCTGGAGTTTGTTTGCAGTGGCTACAGGCCCTGGAGTGCCCATTCTCTCTCTCCCCCTGTATCTCTCTCTCATAAATAAATAAAGTATTTTAAAAAGAAGTTTTTAAAAAACCTAAAGTCTGGTGGGGCGTGGTGGCGCACGCCTTTCATTCCAGCACCCTGGGAGGCCGAGACAGAAGGATCTCTGTGAGTTCGAGATCACCCGGAGCCTCTATAGTGACTTCCAGGTCAGCCTGGGCCAGAGCGAGACCCTACCTCGGAAAAGAAAAAAATCAAAAGCAAAAACAAAACTAGCAATCTCTGCTGTTTGGCGGTGGACGGCGCAGGGAAGGGGCGGGGAGGCGCGCGCGGAGGCCGGGTACCTGGCTGCGGAGGTCGCGGGAGCCGAGCGCGGGGTCGGGGCGGAGCCGCGGCCTGCAGAGCGGCCTCGGGGCCCGGGCACACCCTCCTGCGAGTGGCCGCGGGGCCCGGGCACACCCTCCTGCGAGTGGCGGGGCGGAGCGAAGGAAACCGGCCGAGGAGCCCTGCGCCCTGGATCTGGTGCGCCCTGGCCTCCTGCACCTGTCACCTTGAGGATTGGGTTACTTACAGCAGTGTCTCTATCAGTGAGAAAAAAAAAAAAAAAAAATCGGAAATCAATCTAAGGGAAACCTAATTTTCCTTCCTGTAAATTAACTGTGGCTTAATTTCACGGACTGTTGATTTAAAAAAAAAAAAAAAGTCATGAAGGAGAGACAGAGGAATCCGAATGGGAAGAGCTGGGGAGACAGTCTTTGGTTAAGCAAAAGGATATTAATGCGTCATTAGATTCTAAGATGATGAATGCAATACAGGGTTTTCGTGTGACTAAAGCTTGTGTGAGCAAACTGAGTGGAAAGGCGAATGTGAACTTGTTAATTACGAGTTACCTCTTGGAAAGGGGAACCAGGAAAGAGAGTTTTCTGAGAACAGGGAGAAGAAAGATGAAGAGAAATTTTCTACCTTTTTCTTTTTTCTTTTCTTTTCTTCTCCCTCTCTCTCTTTTTTTCTTCAAGGTAGGGTTTCACTCTAGCCCAGGCTGACCTGGAAAAAAAAATGCAGAGAAAATCCAAACCACTTGGATGAGGAAAAGCTATTTAGAAAGTAAAATGTAGGACTAGAGAGATGGCTTAGTGGTTAAGCGCTTGCCTGTGACACCTAAGGAGCCCATGGAGAATGGTTTGTGGGCTAAAGCATTGATTTCATTAAAGGTATGAAACTTGACTTTGTCTATGTCCCTCCAAAGAGGCTTTGGCCTCCACTTGATGACCAAAAGTAGTATAGTAAAGATAAATCTTAACAAATTAAAAGAGGGCTGGAGAGACGGCTTAGCGGTTAAGGCTCTTGCCTACAAAGCCGAAGGACCCAGGTTTGATTACCAAGTACCCACGTAAAGCGAGATGCATAAGGTGGCACATGCATCTGAAGTTTGTTTGCCACTGCTAGAGGCCCTGGCATGCCCATTCTTTCTCACTTTCTGTTTTTTTTTTTCTTTTGTTTTGTTTTGTTTTTTCAAGGTAGGGTCTCACTCTAGCCCAGGGTGTCTTGGAATTCACTGTGTAGTCTCAGGGTGGCCTCAAACTCATGGCAATTCTCCTACCTCTGCTTCCCAAGTGCTAGGATTAAAGAAGTGCGCCACCATGTCTGGCCCTTTTCTCTCTATCTATCTGCCTTTCTCTCTCTCAAGTAAGTAAGTAAGTAAATAAATAAATAAATAAATAAATAAATAAAATAAAAATTTATTGACAACTTCTATACTTACAGACAATAAACCATGATATTTCCCTTCCCTCCCCCCATTCCCCTTCAAAACTCCATTCTCCATCAAATCCCCTCCCTCTCTCCATTAGTAAATAAAATATTTTCCGGGCGTGGTGGTGCATGCCTTTAATACCAGCACTTGGGAGGCAAAGGTAGGAGGATTGTCGTGAGTTCAAGGCCACTTTGAGACTACGTAGTGAAATTCTTCCAGGGCAGCCTGGGCTACAGTGAGACCCTACCTCGGAAAACAAAACAAAACAAAATATTTTTTAAGTTAAAAAGAAAAGAAAAACTCTTAGATTTGCATGGTAATTTGAGTAAGAAGGCAGTTATCACACACAGTAGGAAATAGACACGGGAGACACTTTATGCAAAGGAGATAAAGTATCTGAACTGTTAGGGTGGTTTCTGTCCTTCTAAGCAGAACAGAAAGAGACCTGGGGAAGTCCTTGTTGCTGTCCCCAGTAACAACTCCCATGGTATAGTGTCTTGCTCCCACAGGCCAGGGCTTCCCAACCTTTGGTCTGGAGATCCACAAGTATGTTTTGAAATCTTTGGTGACTTCCTAGCAGGTTGTCTTTCTCTTCTTTTACAGGGATTTCTCACAGAAAGGAGGCTCAGCTGGCACTCCCAACCCCAGCTCCACTTCCAGGGCTTGCAATGGACCTTCGGGTGCTCCCACCCACAGCCCCACCCCCAAGGGTCTTTATTCCCTTCTCCGCTGAGGGTGGGTGAACTTGCAAAATCAGAAACTGACACAGAGCCTTGCTGGAGTTCCTTTTCTGCCTTTGCCCCTCCCTGCCTCAAGGAAGTCGACCTGGACTAGCAAACATGAATCCATGCTGAGGCATCCGGTCTGTCCCTTGGTCTCTACAACTTTTCCCCAGGAACAATCAGCTCAAGGCTCAGGAGAGGTACCCTCAGAGGTACTGTAGCTGAACAAACACTGCCCTTCTACAAGGCCTTCCAATCGTCCCATCTCTTCCTGTATTCAAACGTGCGTCCATGCCAACATTTTAAATGTTGACCTTTCTAGAAAGAGTTCGTGAAGGGGAAATTCCCCTTAACATACAAACCATGCAATGCCTTTCTTATTTTTTTTTTTTTTTATATTTGATGAACAGAGTTGTTTTCCTTTTTTGTGAAACCTGGAAACCATGACCTTTTGTTAAAGATCACCTCTAGATTAAGATGTGGATTCAGCATAAAAAGCAACGGTTTGGTTTGCTTTCAGAAAAAGAAAAGAAAAAAAAGAAAAGAGAAGAGAAGAGAAGAGAAGAGAAAAGAAAAGAAAAAAAAATACGCAAGAAAGAAGGAGGAGAAAGGGTCTTGGGAGGGGGGAGGGAAGAAAGGGGGATTTTAGGAATGAGTAAATGGCTCAATATGTCTAAGCAGTAAGCAGTAGTCTCCCGTTGAACCCTTAATAGACTGCAGGACTCTCCAGACTGAAGTCATTCATGTTCACACGCCGCCCTGCTCTGAAAACACCAAGGTCATCTCTGACTTTCTCTGCTGCCTGATCACGGTCTCCTTACTCTGTTTCTCAGAGAAAACGAAATAGGAAACTGAAAAGAGTAATTTTTGTAAACTGTTCTGGTGGCAGGGGGTGGGATGTGGCATCCAATGTCTAGTACCACAATGCCTTAAATCCCAGAACCATCCATGGGCCATCTAGACGCCAGGGCAGGCAAGAAGCCTCCAGGACTTGGCACACAAGGTCACCTCTTCTCTTTCCCCTCTCTTTTTTTTTCTAGTATTGACGAAGCCTTACTCATACTGGGTTAGAACTTTACTACTTTACCTACACCCCAATACACTGTCTCTTCTTTTCTTTTCTTTATCCTCTCTCTTTTCTTTCTTTCTTTTCCTTCTCCCCACCCCCCCCCCCAAGGTAGGCTCTAGCCTAGGCTGACCTGGAATTCACTCTGTAGTCTCAGGGTGACCTTGAACTCATGGCGATCCTTCTACCTCTGCCTCCCAAGTGCTGGGATTAAAGGTGTGCACCACCACGCCCTGTTCCTTTTTTCTTTCTTTTTCTTTTTCTTTTCTTCCTTCCTTCCTTCCTTCCTTCCTTCCTTCCTTCCTTTCTTTCTTTTTTTTTTTTCTTTCCTTCTTTTTTTTTGAGGTAGGATCTCACTCTAGCCCAAGCTGATCTGGAACTCACCCCATAGTCCCATGCTGGCCTCGAACTCACAGCCATCCTCCTACCTCTGCCTCCCAAATTGTGGGATTTAAAAGCCTGCACCACCACTCCTGGCCTCTTCTTTTCTTAAAGTACAAGGCAATACAACTCTGTAACCTCTTTGAAAATTGTCTTTTTCAATTTCCTCACCAAAATCAAGTTCCCCTTGAAACACAAGCAAACTTTCTCTTGCATTGATTTCAGATTATTTCCTCCAGCCTGGTTTTTGATTCAAGCTGAAAAGACATAGAAACACCTCAAGGGAGCTGGGGAGACGGCTCGGCAGTTAAAGGTGCTTGCTTGTGACATCTGCTCGTCCAGGTTCAATTCCCCAGTACCCACAAAAAGCCAGATGCACAAAGTGGCACATGCATCTGGAGTCCGTTTGCAATGACAACAGGCCCTGGTTTCCCCTGCTGACATTCGCTTTCTCTTTCTCTCAAATTAAAAAAAAAAAAAAACATTAGAGCCAGGCAGTGGTGGCGCACACCTTTAATCCCAGCACTAGGGAGGCAGAGGTAGGAGGATCGCCGTGAGTTTGAGGCCACCCTGAGACTACATAGTTAATTCCAGGTCAGCCTGAGCCAGAGTGAGACCCTACCTCGCAAAACCAAAAAAATAATAATAATAACCTCAAGGGAATGAAGGATCATATCAGGTTGCTCAGAGCCACCTGTGCCTTAAGATCTGTCACCTCTTCTCATCTCTTTGCACTCTCAGTGCTGAACACAGTTCCAGGCACACAGAGGACACAATAAATTTTGGAGGATTCTATTGCTGTGCTAAATGAGTGGTGGAGACACGGGAGCTCAGGAAGGAAAAAAGTAGATGAGGTTTAGAACAGTCCAGGAAGGTTTCTTCTTCTTCTTCTTCTTCTTCTTCTTCTTCTTCTTCTTCTTCTTCTTCTTCTTCTTCTTCTTCTTCTTCTTCTCCTTCTCCTTCTCCTTCTCCTTCTCCTTCCTCTTCCTCTTCCTCTTCCTCTTCCTCTTCCTCTTCCTCTTCTTCTTCTTCTTCTTCTTCTTCTTCTTCTTCTTCTTTTTTGGTTTTTCAAGGTACAGACTCACTCTAGCTCAGGCTGACCTGGAATTCACTATGTATTCTCAGGGCAGCCTCGAACTCACGGTGATCCTCCTACCTCTGCCTCCCGTGTGCTGGGATTAAAGGTGTGCACCACCGTGCCCAACCCAGGAAGGCTTCTTAAGGGAGTAACATTTGATCTGGCCCTTTAGAGAAGAAAGATGTTTGGATGGGCAGAGAGAAAACAGAAAAGCCATCTAGGAAGTCAAGGGATAGTGGGCCTGACAGAGGACAGAACCAAATAGAAGAGGAAGAGCAAGCTGTGGGCTGTTGGAAGAAAGCGCTCAGTGTGAACAAAGTTAACAATAAGCGTTTGCTTCTCTCCTCATGTTAAAGTCTATGATGACTTATGGGCTGGAGAGATGGCACTTGCTTGCAAAGCCTGCTGGCCCAGGTTTGATTCTCTAGTACCCATGTAAAGTCAGATGCACAAAGTGGTGCATGCATCTGGAGTTCATTTTTAGTAACAAAAGG
Source organism: Orientallactaga sibirica (assembly GCA_036365145.1). Lineage (NCBI taxonomy): Eukaryota > Metazoa > Chordata > Mammalia > Rodentia > Dipodidae > Orientallactaga > Orientallactaga sibirica. Next base: position 11,305,451 of record JAEOAD010000050.1, on the reverse strand, counting down.
TTATGACATACTTGTTCTCAAGGGAATGAAGGATCATATCAGGTTGCTCAGAGCCACCTGTGCCTTAAGATCTGTCACCTCTTCTCATCTCTTTTGCACTCTCAGTGCTGAACACAGTTCCAGGCACACAGAGGACACAATAAATTTTGGAGGATTCTATTGCTGTGCTAAATGAGTGGTGGAGACACGGGAGCTCAGGAAGGAAAAAGTAGATGAGGTTTAGAACAGTCCAGGAAGGTTTCTTCTTCTTCTTCTTCTTCTTCTTCTTCTTCTCTTCTTCTTCTCCTCCTCTTCTTCTTCTTCTCTCTTCTTCTTCTTTTCTCCTTCCCTTTCAAAGGTACAGACTCACTCTAGCTCAGGCTGACCTGGAATTCACTATGTATTCTCAGGGCAGCCTCGAACTCACGGTGATCCTCCTACCTCTGCCTCCCGTGTGCTGGGATTAAAGGTGTGCACCACCGTGCCCAACCCAGGAAGGCTTCTTAAGGGAGTAACATTTGATCTGGCCCTTTAGAGAAGAAAGATGTTTGGATGGGCAGAGAGAAAACAGAAAAGCCATCTAGGAAGTCAAGGGATAGTGTGTCAAGGTTAGTGGGCCTTAGAGAGGACAGAACCAAATAGAAGAGGAAGAGCAAGCTGTGGGCTGTTGGAAGAAAGCGCTCAGTGTGAACAAAGTTAACAATAAGCGTTTGCTTCTCTCCTCATGTTAAAGTCTATGATGACTTATGGGCTGGAGAGATGGCACTTGCTTGCAAAGCCTGCTGGCCCAGGTTTGATTCTCTAGTACCCATGTAAAGTCAGATGCACAAAGTGGTGCATGCATCTGGAGTTCATTTTTAGTAACAAAAGGTTATGACATACTTGTTCTCCTCTGTCTCTCTCTCGCTCCCCTTGCAAATAAAAATTTAAAAAAATTTAAAAACAACTTTATGAAGCTAGGCATGGTGGAGTATGCCTTTAATCCCAGCACTCGGGAGGCAGAGGTAGGAGGATCGCCGTGAGTTCGAGGCCACCCTGAGACTGCATAGTGAATTCCAGGTCAGCCTTGGCTAGAGTGAGACCCTATCTCAAAAACAAAACAACAACAACAACTTTATGGGCTGGAGAGATGGCTTAGTGGTTATGGCACATACCTGCTTCCCAAAACCAGACTGTCCCAACGCTGAGGTAGACAGAGCAGTGCCCATGAACCCTGCCACACTCGTGTTTTCTCTTCCATGTCCTCTTTGCTCTTTCTGGTTGGTGTGGGAGGCATGGTGCCTGGGACCATGCACAGGAGAGAGGGGCCACTGTGAAAGCTGTCGCCCCACTCTACGCTCCATCCATCTGCATGCCATGCGTGCTTCTGCCTATGCGATGCATGAGTGGGAAGGACACAGAACCTGGCCTTGTGCTTAGTTGTCTGGATTTAAGGAGATCACTGTGACAGTTATATCCACTGTCCACTTAACTGCATCAGGAATCACTGCTGAGTGATTCTCTCCGTTAGGTTCGTTGAGGTGGGAAGACCCACTTTAATGGTGAGAAGCAGCATCCCATGGGCTAGAGACTTGGACTATATTAAAATGAAAGGTGCTGGAGAGATGGCTTAGCAGTTAAGCGCTTGCCTTTGAAGCCTAAGGACCCACGTAAGCAAGATGCACAAGGTGGCGCATGCATCTGGAGTTCCTTTGCAGTGGCTAGAGGCTCTGGTGAGCCCATTCTCTCTCTCTCTCTCTCTCTCTCTCTCTCTCACTCTTAAATAAATAAATAAAAATAAAACAAAAAGTTTTAAAGGAGAGAGCTGGCTGAGCCGCAGCGTTCTTCACTCCGCTCCCTCACTGGGGAGTGAACGTGATCAGCCTGTCTGAAACTCATATACCGTGCCCTCTCCACCAGGACTCTGCCCCCCCCACCGCCTGGGACTGTAGGCTGAATTAATTTCCTTCCTTTTGCTGCTTCTGTTTCAATATTTTTGTCCCTGCAACAAGAAAGTAAGTGATACAATCCCATCCATTAAAACACTGTTTCACTTTGTTCCTTTACTGGACAGTTTGAAGATTTTATATATTCTAGAACATTCCTCCCCAGTAAGATCCAGGTTGGGCTGGGCATGGTTGTACATGCTTTTAAACACAGCACTCGGGAGGCAGAGGTAGGAAGATCCCCATGAGTTCGAAGCCACCCTAAGACTACAGAGCGAGTTCCAGGTCAGCCTGGGCTAGAGTGAGACCCTATCAAGGAAAAAGGGAAAGGAAAAAAAGGAAGATTCAAGTTGGGTGAAAGATAAGCTTTTCTTTATAGAGGGAGAAGGCCTAAATCCTCTCACTGTAGGTCACTTTTAGGAAAGATAGATACAGGAAGTGAAAATCTGGAACAGAATTTTCTTAAAACTTTCAGTGCTATATCCTTTGAAAAGGATGCTCATGGGGATTCAGGTACCTCAGTTTGAAGACTGCCTTAGCCCTCACAAATACATTTTCTAGAAAGAAAGTCCATGTACTGCACGAGTGATGCTTGGGAAGTGGACCTGTAAGATCCATTGTATCAGCTGCCACTCCATGCACAAAGCCTTGTGCCTGACTGAGCAGGAGGCCAGCCTCGCTGTGGCAAAGGGCGCGGATGCAGTTAACAGTGATCCAGTGTGCTGAGCACGTTCCATAAAGGAATCACTACATATGCTCCCACAGTCGTCTCACCATGGCTAGAAAGGAGTATTTCAGGGTGTTAGAAACAGAACTTGAAGGCTGGAGAGTTGGCTTAGCAGGTAAGGTGCCTGCCTGCAAAGCCAAAGGACCTGGGTTCGATTCCTCAGGACCCACGTAAGCCACATGCACAAGGTGCCACATGTGTCTGGAGTTCGCTTGCAGAGGCTAGAGGCCTCTGGTGCGCCCATTCTGTCTATCTGCCTCTTTCCCTTTCTCTTTTTCTCTCTCAAATAAATAAAATAGAATTTTTTTTTAAGACACAGAAATTGAGACCAGTACAGACCCAGCAAGCCCATAAAGCTCATATGCCATTGTCCAGGCAACTAACTCGTGGCTGTCAATCTCTTGACCCTTCCCTAGCTCTCTTCCGTTTGTTAATGCATGCATGGTGATGAGAGAGGCTGTGGGTGTCTTAAATTCATCACAGACTGTCAGAGGAGAGTAAAACAGGAGGGGCGGGGGTGGGGGTGCTTCCTCAAAGCCTTAGCACCACCCTTCCCAGCAGCATAGATTTACGTCCTTGTGAATGCAAAGGCTCCACAAATAAAGGGAAGTTGGGGGGGGGGTGGAAATGCCCTCTCTGACGTTTCACTCATAGAAAAACTAAGACTTGCCATTGAACTTGAGCCTGCCAGAGGAGAGCAGTTCAAAAGTGAGCCTTGGGCTTTTGATTTGTAACGTGTAAAGAAAAAGAAGAAGAAGAAAAAAGCCTTCTTTAGCAAGTAAGTACATTGATTATTATCTTACTGTGGGATAGCTTGGTAGAACTGGTTACCTTCAGCTTGCTGCTGTTGTTGATACAGGGTCTCATGCAGCCCAGACTGGTCTTCAACTAGCTATGTGGCAGAGGATGACCTTGAACTCCTGATCCTCCTGCCTCTACCTCCCTTGGGACTAGAGGGGTTTTTTTATTTGTTGGTTGGTTGGTTTCAGTGCTAAGGATTGCATTCAGGGCTTCATTCATGCTAGGCAAACACTCTACTAACTGAACATCCCCAGCTCCAACTTGATTATTATTATTAGTTTATTATTTATTTGTTTGGTGTTTTTTGTTTTTGTTTTTTTTTTCTTTGTTGTTGTTTTGGTTTGGTTTTTGGTTTTTTGAGGTAGGGTCTCACTCTAGTTCAGGCTGACCCAGAATTCACTATACAGTCTCAGGGTGGCCTCGAACTCATGGCCATCCTCCTACCTCTGCCTTCCGAGTGCTGGGATTAAAGGCGTGCGCCACCACGCCGGGCTAAACTTGATTATTTTTCAAATAAAAATACAGTCAGGACTGCTTTGAAGGAACTCTTTGTGGTCTCTCATTTTCAACATTGTGGCTTCCCAACATGGTTAGAGAATCACCACCAGAAGCTGAATTTTGAATTTCCTAGATGGTAGCAAATGTTTTTGTAGGCTGAATTCTTGTGTTTTTTCTAATCAATACAATTCTGGTGGCAAGCTAATTAGTTAATATGGACTAGGGCTGGAAGCCAGCTCTGGGTTGGGGCTATCAAGAAGGAGACCCACTCACCTGGCCAGTGTTAGACAGCGCCGCTGGTAGCAGCCGGGGCTGGTGACGACAGAGCACAGCATCCATGTCCATTAACAAAATTTGCGGGGGGGAGGGGGAGCTAGAGAGATGGCTTAGCAGTTAAGACACTTGCCTGTGAAGCCAAAGGATCCAAGTTCAGTTCTCCAGCTCCCATGTAAGCCATGCACAAGGTGGCGTCTGGAGTTCATTTGCAGTGGCTAGATGCCTTGGTGCATCCATTCTCTCTCCCCCCCGCCCTCTCTCTAATAAATAAATAAAAATAAAAATATTTTAAATTTTTAAAATTTTTAAAAATTATTTATTCGCAGAGAGAGAGATTGACATCGGGTGCACCAGGGCCTCTTGCCACTGCAAATGAACTCTAGACACATGCACCCCTTTGTGCATCTAGCTTTACATGGGTACTGGGGGATCAAACATGGGCTGTCAGGCTTTGCAAGTAAGTGCCTTAACCACTGAACCACTTCCCCAGCCCTCCATTTCTTAATTTTGATACATTTACTGGAAACATCCTAAACTTTCAGACTAGACCATATGATATAAATAATAATACTCGCAGTGTGTCTTTTCTTTCTTCCCTCTTGACTAATAAACTTCTCTCTTGTTTGAGTTCTTCTCTCCCGTTAGGACATACTCAGTAGAGGTGTTTAAAAAACCAGGATATTTGTTTTGCTATAAAGAAGTTGCTTCCTAACTTAAGCTTTGGACAATACCCTTTTGCTGGCTGTTTTTTTTTCTTTGTTTGTTTTTTGTTTTTTTTTTTTCCTATGTCCAGAAGACAATTTGAGGGTTCAGGAGCTGGCGACCCTGGGTTTGTTGCTGTTGTTTGTGAGACAGGGTCTCACTGTGTTGTTTAGGCTGCTCTCAAACCCTCAGACTCAAGCCTTCCTTCTGCCTCAGCTTCCTGCCATGAGCTATTTGTTTCTCATAAGGTGAGCCACACCCACTAAGGCCGCAGATGGTTCACCAGACGTGCGGTTGAGTCTTGGAACAGGCCAGGGCAAGTCACCTCCTCTTGTTCTCCCCACCTTTCAGGTCTTTAGAACGCTCACTCATTTTAGGCTGGCAACTGGAGAGTGTTTGAACCCCTGGGAAGTGGGCTTTCCTAACTGGGTGACTTTTATTGATTTCTTTGTTCAGGTTGTGAAGATCAGCCCGCAATCTCTGGAGACCCAAGAACGCTATCCAACACTACCTGAGAAAACCTGTCCGTGGAGCAGGTGCACCGTCTTCGGCCCCCTGACTTGTGGGCACTACCCAGGCTTCTCTGCTGCCTTGATCCACCCCCTCTGGGAATTTAAGGGGTGCTCAGAACCCTTGGCTCTAAATTCCTGGTTTTTACTCTTTATCCTAAAATCTGAAGCCATGGGTCCCCCACCGAGGCAGGAAACACCACCACCCAAGTGTGCGCTCCTTGGGCTCTCTCTGTTCTTTGCCCTGGCTGGTCTTTTCCGTGTTTCTTCAGGTAAGCGACTTTCAGGAACTTGACTGAGTGTTGACCTAAGATCTCGGGGCTTAAGAGGAAGGCCGTGCTGTTTTCTGTCTACCTCCCTGTCACCTTGTGAGCTGGCAGGACCTTTACCTTCAAGGTGTTCCCAAGGCGATTGACAGCTAAGAAAGCTCCAGTCTAAAGAGGTTAAAGGTCTTGCCTAGGGTCACGTAGCAAGTTAGTGACCAGGTTAAATCAAGAACCCAGACTTTTAACAGTAGGGTTCGGGGTGACTGTTGTTTTAACAGTACCACAAAGCTGAAAGGTTGGTGCTGTGACCTCTTCTGTGAATAGCAGATACTCATTTACATCTTGTTACATGTCAAGGGCACAGGCTGGTGGGGGGGGGCCTGGCTTCCAAAGCACATTTCTATGATACACCTGAGTCGATGTGGTTTACCCCTAAAACTCAGTGATGGTGGCCTGTTCCAGTCTGGGGACAGGAGGAATCGCTGAGGACTGTAATCTTTCTCTGAAATCTTTTTCATAATACTTGTTCTTATGGTTTGGGTCAACACTAGACTCTGACATTAAGATTTAGCAAAAAAAAAATTTTTTTAGTTATTTCTGACAATGTAAATATTTACTATGCGTCCTGCAAAGAGTATTTTGGTAGATGGTTTTAAGGGTGCTGGACTTGTGGCACTGTCAAAAAGGGTGGGGTTTTGTGCGAGACCCGGAGTACAGGACTGTAATCCCAGTAATCAGAAAGCAAGGCAGGAGGATGGTGAGTTTGAGGCCAGGCTGAGTTACAGAGCTCTGTCTAAGTAATCATAATAAAATTAATAATAATAATAATGATGATGATGCTAAGAAGATGGGTCAGTAAATAAAGTGCTTGTTCATTTCTCCAGTACCTACAGAAATCTAGGCATGGCAGCCTGAGCCTGCAGCTAAGGAGGCAGAAACAGACAACTCTTGAGGCTTGCTGGCCAGCTAGTCTACCTGAGCTGATGAGCTTCAGGCTCAGCAAGAAACCCTGTCTAAAAAAATAAGGTGGTACCAGGCGTGGTGGCGCATGCCTTTAATCCCAGCACTTGGGAGGCAGAGGTAGGAGGATCGCTGTGAGTTTGAGGCCAGCCTGAAACTACATAGTGAATTCCAGGTCAGCCCGGGCTAGAGCGAGACCCTACCTCGAAAAACGAAAAATGAAAATAAAAGGAAAAGGAAAAGAAAAGAAAAAAAGATAGAGAACGACTGAGGAAGACAGTTAACATCAACCTGTGGCCTCCACCAACGTGTGCATTCATACACACACGCATACCACACACACAAAATAAAAATAATAAAATAATAAAAATAAACCAGTGCCAAAAAAATGAAAACTGCAAAGTAAAACAAAAGAATGGTGGGGCTCCTCCTGCTCGAAGCAGGATTCTGAGTTGTTTTATTTTGAGACAGAGTCTTAAATACCTGAGGTTGGGCATTGAATTTTCCGTGTAGTTGAAACTGGCCTTGAATTTCTGATCCTCCTGCCTCCACCTTCTAAGTGCTAGGATTACAGGCATATGTCAGCCACAATGCCCTACATGACTTTGTTTGATTCTGCATGTGCGCGCATGTGCACATGAGATGTGTGCTATGTGGTGTGATGTATGAATAGTGTATGCACGTGTGTGCAGATGCATTCACACTGTGCACACATATGTGGAGGCAAGAGAACATGAAATGTCCTCCTTTTTACTCATTCATTGATTTTCTGTTTTTTTTTAGTTTTGTTTTTGTGTTTTTTGAGGTAGAGTCTAGATCTAGCCCAGACCAACCTGGAATTCACTATATAGTCTCAGGGTGGCCTTGAACTCACAGCAATCCTCCTACCTCTGCCTCCCGAGTGCTGGGATTAAAGGCATGCGCCATCATGCCCTGCTTTCATTAGTCTATTTTCTTGAGACAAAATTACTCAACCCAGAACTGTCATTTTCACCATCTTTTGGTTATCAAGCAAGAGAGAGAGAGGAGAGAGAGAGAAAGAGAAAGGGAGAGAATAAGTGTACCAGGGCCTCCAGCCACAAGTATGTACCACCTTGTGCATCTGGCTTTACATGAGTAGTGGAATCAGATCCTCAGGCTTTTCTGGCAAGTGCCTTAACCACTGAGCCATCTTCCCAGTGTAGTTGTAAGTTTTCTATTCTGAGCTGTAAAACTTGCTATTTTACATTGTTGCAGAACTAAGAGAGTAGTGGCTTACTTCTCCCAATTAATACATCACATTTTGTATGTAGTTGACAATTCCAACAAAGTTATCTCTTTTTTTTTTTCTGGGAAGCTGGAGAAGCATTCACAAATTCAAGTCTTCTGGAGAAATCAAATAAATCTAGAAATGGGGTGGGGAAATGAGGGTTAATAAAAAGAGAGAGAGAGGGGCTGGAGAGATGGCTTAACAGTTAAGGCACTTGCCTGCAAAGCCAAAGGACCTTGGTTTGATTCCCCAGGACCCATGTAAGCCAGATGCACAAGGGGGTACATACATCTGGAGTTCCTTTGCAGTGGCTGGAGGCCCTGGTGCACCCATTCTCTCTCTCTCTCCTTCTCTCTGCCTCTGTCTCTCTCTCTTTCAAATAAATAAATAAAAATAAAAAAATGAAAGAGAGATACAAACCAAGACATTACAATTATGCCAGGAAAATTAAAGCTAAACCAAAGATAGATCATTTTTGACCAAAAGAGGGTGTTTAAGGGGGGGGGACACCTTGTTTTACAGGCATGTTCAGTTTTTCCTAAACCTGCAACCAATCCATGTGCTTCTTAGCTCTGAGCATACCTTATACCAAGTCAGCCATAAAAGTTGAGCCAGGATTTCTTTCCTCAAAAGAGTTTGCTTTTTTTTAGTTGGGGTAAAACAAAACTGTAACCCAGACAGAGCCTAATGGAGCACAGGAAAATGCAGGCTTCTGACTATCAACACCAGGGCTCTGGGAAGGGAGGGAGGGGAGCAGCTGGAGGAGTTGGCTTGATGGAGACAGATGAGCTTATGGAGGGAGGATTCTAGACAGAGAACTAAAATGAAGAGCATTGTCACAAGTAGTTATTTCTTTTTGTGGGGACAGGGTCCTGCTAAGTACCCAAGGCTGTCTCTCAACTCTTGAATACCTTAGCCCCTTGAATGCTGGGATTGCAGACATATGTCACCATGCCCAGAACTTTTTTGTTGTTGTTGTTGTTGTTGTTGTTTTTGATTCCAAGCTGACTTGGAATTCACTATTTAGTCTCAGGGTAGCCTCGAACTCACAGTGATCCTCCTACCTCAGCCTCCTGAGTGCTAGGACTAAAGGCGTGCACCACCACACCCAGCCAGAACATTAAAAAAAGTTTTTTTATTTTTATTTGGGGAGAGAGAGAAAAAATTAGCGCACCAGGGCCTCAGCCACTGCAATAGCACTCAGACACTTGCGCCACCTAGTGGGCAGTGCGACCTTGTGCTTGCCTCACCTTTGTGCATCTGGCTTACGTAGGATCTGGGGAATGGAACATGAGTCCTTAGGCTTCGAAGGCAAGCGCCTTAACTGATAAGCCATCTCTCCATCATCTTAGTTCAACAAAGGGGCAGCTCCTATGTACAAAATAATCTTGGTTCTGGGTACAAAGTATGAGCAAAATGGATGCAGCTCTTACCATGGTGGAATCTATGCGTGGGAGGAAGCAGACAAGCAATGCAACAGTCACTGTGATGGAAGGAAAGCCAGAGTGAACTAGGACCTGCGGATGGACAGTGATGGGCAGGCCAGGACCACTAGGGAGCTGGGCCAGGACCTGCAGGGCTTGTGGGTCACCACAAAGAATCTGAATGTTATTCACAAAGCACAGGGGTGGCAAGGTCTATCCCAGGGCTGTGCATGTTTTAATTATACTTACATACCAGTCACCTGGGGTGGGTGTTAAAAGACAGTCGCCTGCCCAGGGGATTTTATTTTTAGAGAAGCGAAACTATTTTGCATAATACTATAATGATGGATAGAAGTAATTATAAAATTTTACCTCTCAGAGTGAGTTCTAAGCTCTGGACTTCTGGGCATAATGACATGTTGACACAGGCTCATTGTGCAACCAGAGTCCACTCTTTCTATGTATGATGTTGTTGATGCATGTGGGGACCAGAAGGAAGGATCCATGGAGATCCTCTATGCTCATCCACGAGTCATTATGCTTAAAACTGCTCTGAAAATGTGTTTTTAAGTATTTTATTTTGTTTTTATGAGCCCCTATGCCCATATTTAAAAAACTATTTTATTTAATTAATTTATTTATTTTGATTTTTCAAGGTAAGGTTTCACTCCAGCCCAGGCTTACCTAAAATTCACTATGCAGTCTCAGGCTGGCCTTGAACTCACAGAGATCCTCCTACCTCTGCCTCCCAAGTGCTGCGATTAAAGGCATGCGCCACCATGCCTGGCTTAAAAATTATTTTAAAGCTGCTGCTTTGATAGGTCTGGACAGGACCTGGGATTCTGCATTTCTTTTTTTTTTTTTTCCTTTTCTTTTCTTTTTTTCTTTTTGTTTTTTTCTTTCTCTGGGATTCTGCATTTCTAATAAACACCAGGTGATGCTGGAGTTGAGGTCTCATACATCTCTAGTGTGAGCATGAAGTCTGTAAATGACACCTATGGGGGGAAATATGCCTATAATTCCAGCTACTCTGGAGACTGAGGTAGAAGCATCAAAAATTCAAGGCTGGGCTAGAGAGATGGCTTAGCGGTTAAGACCCTTGCTTGCAAAGCCAAAAGACCAGGTTCGATTCCCCAGCACCCATGTAAGCCAGATACACAAGGTGGTACATGTGTCTGGAGTTTGTTTGCAGTGGTTGGAGGCCCTGGCGTGCCCATTCATTCTCTCTCTCCCCCCGCCACCTCTTTAATAAAAAATAAACAACCTTATAGTGTCTTCCTGTGAACAAAGCACTTTGCTTCTACTGGCAATCATTGGTGATTATGTGAAATAGGAAAGATGGTATACCCACGCTGAAGAAGTGCGGCCTGAGGCCTACAGTTCAACTGAAATAGGGTACTAGGGTTTAGGAAAGTCCTTGAACCCTAAACCCAGGTTCGTGTCTACTTTTTTTTTTTTTTTTTTTTTTTTTTTTTTTTTTCGAGGTAGGGTTCCACTCTAGCCCAGGCTGACCTGGAATTCACTCTATTCTCAGGGTGGCCTCGAACTCACAGCAATCCTCCTACCTCTGCCTCCCGAGTGCTGGGATTAAAGGCGTGCGCCACCACGACCAGCTTCGTGTCTACTTTTAACCAAAGACTTGAATAAAATAAGACTAAGAAGGATAATTTTTAATTTATTATATTTATTTAGGGAAGTACAAAACCAAGGGAAGGAAAATGAATACACCCATGTGGCCTGAGAGCCCATGTGGGCCTGGAAAACTGTAGAGGATAGAAAAAAAAGTACAAAGAGGGCAAAGAGATGGCTGGAGAAACACTGAAGCCTAGGACCCTGGTTAAGGCATTCTCCAGCCTGTGAAGCCAGATGCACAGGGGTGCCCTGGTTTCGTTTGCAGTGGCTGGGGTTCAATTCCTCTCTCTCTCTCTCTCTCTGTCTCTCTCTCTACCTGCCTATCTCTCTCTCTCTCAAATAAATAAAGAATAAAAATAAAAAAAGAAAGTACAAAGAGGGCTAGAGAGATGGCTTAGCGGTTAAGAGCTTGATTTGAGGTTCACAGTACCTCGGTGATGCACAAGGTGGCGCCTGCTTCTGGAGTTCATTTGCAGTGGCTGCAGGCCCTGGTGCGCCCAATCTCTCCCTCCTCCCGCCCTCTCTGCCTCTTTCTCTGTCTGTCGCTCTCAAACAAATAAATAAAAGTAAACAAAATTAAAAAAAAAAGTACAAAGAGCTCCTGCCATGTGGAGGGCAGAATGGGGTAAAGAGCCCATGTGGGAAGTAGGCGGTCAGGGGGTTCACTCCTCAGCCAGGCTGAGCCAAGGGAAAACTCACCAGAAGCTGGAGGTTCACAAGTGATCAGGCAGCCCAGAGAGAGAGAGAGACAGACAGAGAGAGAGAGAGAGAGAGAGAGAGAGAGTGATTGCCCTCCCCTGGTAAAACTTATTTATAATCTTGTGGTGGTGTGTTTCACCTTCTGGCTCAGGTGAGCTAGAGAGAGATAGCGGATTGGTCTGGGCTAGAGGCTAGCTCAGAAAGAGTTCCAGCCATAATGCCAAGTTCTGGGGTCTAAGCTGGACCAACCACAATGTCAGGATTCTAGAAAAAGACTTCTGTCCCAGGGAGGGACTCGGGTATGGAAAAACAGGTCTAGGGAACTAGGCAAGAGATAAGTCCGATCATCCTTTGATCTCTAGCAAGTTGCAGACCTTCCTGCTTCTTCAGAGGCCCAGTCGCCCAAACTGTCTAAACTGAAGCTGTCCGACTCCTCTCAAACCCACTTGCTCAAGGTTATTATGATTCTGACACATGGGGCACGGAGCCAGACCTTACCTGCTAACACCGAGCCGTGCGTTCAACAAGTATCTATGAGTTCCTGCAGCTGGAATAATGATTAAACCCCTTAGGTGTATGCGTGACCTGTGCATACATACAGGTAAGCATATACCTCACATGTTAACATGTATCAGCTAGGGCAAGACTGAAGACAAAGTTGGACATGATTAATGACCCATGCCTGGAATCCCAGCACGACAGGAGGTCATGGTGTTGCCATGAGTTCGAGGCTAGCCTGAGCAAAGTGCTCGTCCAGCCAGGGCTACAGACAAATGAGGGGAGAGGCTAGGGTGTGGAGGGAAGAATGGAGACAGGAAGGAGGGGCTCCTTGGGAAAGCCAGAGGCCTTTCTAACAGCGCTGACAGGGGTAAGCCTTGACCCTGAGGAAGCCACCAGCTTTAGTTGTGACCCAGGCACCCACCGGGAGGCGTTTCAACTGCAGCCTCACGATGGCACTTTACACCTGCCTCGTGGTGACGTCACAGTGGCCACTTGTAGGGTGGCATGCATGACGCAGAAATGCGGCCCGTTCTAGGAAGTCCTGCTGCAGTCTCAGGGACCTCACTTTTCCTCCCGAGCCACTGACGCCCTCTGAGCCGCCCTGGCATGAGTCGGAGGTCTGAGAGTGGGAGGTGGGTTCCTGTGAACTTCCAAACCACCCCGAGGAGAGTTTTGATTCCTCTTTCAGTCCAGTTCTTCCTCAGCAACCAGCGTCCGGCAAGCCCAAGGCCTCAGACAGGAATGAGGGGCAGCTCACTGGAGAGGCCAGGACCTTTAGGGACATGCCCATGCTTCAGACCCTCACCGAGACTCCTTTGAGACTGCCATTGAAATTAGACAGCTGGGCTTTGGTTACAATTTCTCTCTTTTCTTTTTCTTTTCTTTTTTTTTCTTTTTTTTTTTTTTCGAGATAGGGTCTCACTCTAGCCCAGGCTGACCTGAAATGCACTCTGTAGTCGCAGGGTGGCCTCGAACTCTCAGTGATGCTCCTATCTCTGCCTCTAGAGTGCTGGGATTAAAGGCGTGCGCCACCAAGCCCAGCATGATTCCTCTCTTGATAATGCTGTCATATGTCAAACTCAGGCTGGAAATAGCACATGCTTTCAGAGTAGGAACAAGCAGCTCTGAGGATCAGGGGAGACCCCATTCCTGGGGGAGGGACTCAGATGACTGAAATGCTTTGTGTTATGTTGTGTGTCAGGTCCAGAGCAAAAACAGAACCCTATGTATCTGATAAGACCCCCAAATGAGATAAAAGGAAGCAGAGGATAGGATTTGGGGCAGGCAAAGGAGACAGAAAAAGAAGACACTTTTGCAGAGGACCTGCTATGTCCTTGGAACTTCTTTATTTAATAATTTTAAAAAATATTTTTATTTATTTATTGAGAGAGAGAGGAACAGAGTGAGAGAGAGAGAGAGAGAGAGAAAATGGGTGCACCAAGGCCTTCAGCCTCTGCAAACGAATTCCAGACGCATGTGCCACCTTGTGTATCTGGTTTACGTGAGTCCTGGGGAATCGAACCTGGGTCCTTAGGCTTTACAGGCAAGTGCCTTAACCACTAAGCCATCTCCCTAGCCCGGGAGCTTCTCTGTTTATATCATGTAACTGAATTAATTTGGCAGCACTCCTGAATAGGCAAATGCCCAGTACACAGAAGACAGGTTCATTGGCAAGTGGCTGAGCTGGAACTAAAAGCCAAGTCCGTGGAAACGCCCTTTGCTCTCTTGTATTTCTGAGTGTGTCAGGGTGTAGCTCAATCTTCAGCTATATCGTTCCAGCTTCACTATGAAATACATGCCCGTCGAGTTTACCTTTTTCACTTCTTCCCTTTCAGTTGTGCCTCCTAACACAGGCAGAGTGACATTCAACACAGTCTGGGAAGCTGGAGAAGCATTCATAAATTCAAGTCTTCTGGAGAAATCAAATAAATCTAGAAATGGGGTGGGGAAATGAGGGTTAATAAAAAAAGAGAGAGAGAGAGGCTGGAGAGATGGCTTAACAGCTAAGGCACTTGCCTGCAAAGCCAAAGGACCTTGGTTTGATTCCCCAGGACCCATGTAAGCCAGATGCACAAGGGGGTACATACATCTGGAGTTCCTTTGCAGTGGCTGGAGGCCCTGGTGCGCCCATTCTCTCTCTCTCTCCTTCTCTCTGCCTCTGTCTCTCTCTCTTTCAAATAAATAAATAAAAATAAAAAAATGAAAGAGAGATACAAACCAAGACATTACAATTATGCCAGGAAAATTAAAGCTAAACCAAAGATAGATCATTTTTGACCAAAAGAGGGTGTTTAAGGGGGGGAGGACACCTTGTTTTACAGGCATGTTCAGTTTTTCCTAAACCTGCAACCAATCCATGTGCTTCTTAGCTCTGAGCATACCTTATACCAAGTCAGCCATAAAAGTTGAGCCCGGGATTTCTTTCCTCAAAAGAGTTTGCTTTTGGTAGTTGGGGGAAAACAAAACTGTAACCCAGACAGAGCGAATGGAGCACAGGAAAATGCAGGCTTCTGACTATCAACACCAGGGCTCTGGGAAGGGAGGGAGGGAGCAGCTGGAGGAGTTGGCTTGATGGAGACAGATGAGCTTATGGAGGGAGGATTCTAGACAGAGAACTAAAATGAAGAGCATTGTCACAAGTAGTTATTTCTTTTTGTGGGGACAGGGTCCTGCTAAGTACCCAAGGCTGTCTCTCAACTCTTGAATACCTTAGCCCCTTGAATGCTGGGATTGCAGACATATGTCACCATGCCCAGAACTTTTTTTGTTGTTGTTGTTGTTGTTGTTTTGATTCCAGGCTGACTTGGAATTCACTATTTAGTCTCAGGGTAGCCTCGAACTCACAGTGATCCTCCTACCTCAGCCTCCTGAGTGCTAGGACTAAAGGCGTGCACCACCACACCCAGCCAGAACATTAAAAAGTTTTTTTAATTTTTTATTTGGGGGAGAGAGAGAGAGAAAATTAGCGCACCAGGGCCTCAGCCACTGCAATAGCACTCCAGACACTTGCGCCACCTAGTGGGCAGTGCGACCTTGTGCTTGCCTCACCTTTGTGCATCTGGCTTACGTAGGATCTGGGGAATGGAACATGAGTCCTTAGGCTTCGAAGGCAAGCGCCTTAACTGATAAGCCATCTCTCCATCATCTTAGTTCAACAAAGGGGCAGCTCCTATGTACAAAATAATCTTGGTTCTGGGTACAAAGTATGAGCAAAATGGATGCAGCTCTTACCATGGTGGAATCTATGCGTGGGAGGAAGCAGACAAGCAATGCAACAGTCACTGTGATGGAAGGAAAGCCAGAGTGAACTAGGACCTGCGGATGGACAGTGATGGGCAGGCCAGGACCACTAGGGAGCTGGGCCAGGACCTGCAGGGCTTGTGGGTCACCACAAAGAATCTGAATGTTATTCACAAAGCACAGGGGTGGCAAGGTCTATCCCAGGGCTGTGCATGTTTTAATTATACTTACATACCAGTCACCTGGGGTGGGTGTTAAAAGACAGTCGCCTGCCCAGGGGATTTTATTTTTAGAGAAGCGAAACTATTTTGCATAATACTATAATGATGGATAGAAGTAATTATAAAATTTTACCTCTCAGAGTGAGCTCTAAGCTCTGGACTTCTGGGCATAATGACATGTTGACACAGGCTCATTGTGCAACCAGAGTCCACTCTTTCTATGTATGATGTTGTTGATGCATGTGGGGACCAGAAGGAAGGATCCATGGAGATCCTCTATGCTCATCCACGTAGTCGTTATGCTTAAAACTGCTCTGAAAATGTGTTTTTAAGTATTTTATTTTGTTTTTATGAGCCCCTATGCCCATATTTTAAAAACTATTTTATTTAATTAATTTATTTATTTTGATTTTTCGAGGTAAGGTTTCACTCCAGCCCAGGCTTACCTAAAATTCACTATGCAGTCTCAGGCTGGCCTTGAACTCACAGAGATCCTCCTACCTCTGCCTCCCAAGTGCTGCGATTAAAGGCATGCGCCACCATGCCTGGCTTAAAAATTATTTTAAAGCTGCTGCTTTGATAGGTCTGGACAGGACCTGGGATTCTGCATTTCTTTTTTTTTTTTTTCCTTTTCTTTTCTTTTTTTCTTTTTGTTTTTTTCTTTCTCTGGGATTCTGCATTTCTAATAAACACCAGGTGATGCTGGAGTTGGGGTCTCATACATCTCTAGTGTGAGCATGAAGTCTGTAAATGACACCTATGGGGGGAAATATGCCTATAATTCCAGCTACTCTGGAGACTGAGGTAGAAGCATCAAAAATTCAAGGCTGGGCTAGAGAGATGGCTTAGCGGTTAAGACCCTTGCTTGCAAAGCCAAAAGACCAGGTTCGATTCCCCAGCACCCATGTAAGCCAGATACACAAGGTGGTACATGTGTCTGGAGTTTGTTTGCAGTGGTTGGAGGCCCTGGCGCGCCCATTCATTCTCTCTCTCCCCCCGCCACCTCTTTAATAAAAAATAAACAACCTGTGAACAAAGCACTTTGCTTCTACTGGCAATCATTGGTGATTATGTGAAATAGGGAAGATGGTATACCCACGCTGAAGAAGTGCGGCCTGAGGCCTACAGTTCAACTGAAATAGGGTACTAGGGTTTAGGAAAGTCCTTGAACCCTAAACCCAGGTTCGTGTCTACTTTTTTTTTTTTTTTTTCGAGGTAGGGTTCCACTCTAGCCCAGGCTGACCTGGAATTCACTCTATTCTCAGGGTGGCCTCGAACTCACAGCAATCCTCCTACCTCTGCCTCCCGAGTGCTGGGATTAAAGGTGTGCGCCACCACGCCCAGCTTCGTGTCTACTTTTAACCAAAGACTTGAATAGAATAAGACTAAGAAGGATAATTTTTAAATTATTATATTTATTTAGGGAAGTACAAAACCAAGGGAAGGAAAATGAATACACCCATGTGGCCTGAGAGCCCATGTGGGCCTGGAAAAACTGTAGAGGATAGAAAAGAAAGTACAAAGAGGGCTGGAGAGATGGCTTAGCGGTTAAACACTTGCCTGTGAAGCCTAAGGACCCTGGTTTGAGGTTCAATTCCCCAGTACCCACGTAAGCCAGATGCACAAGGTGGCGCCTGCGTCTGGAGTTCATTTGCAGTGGCTGCAGGCCCTGGTGCGCCCAATCTCTCTCTCTCCCTCCTCCTCTCTCTCTCTCTCTGCCTCTCTTCTACCTGCCTATCTGTCTCTCTCAAACAAATAAAGAAAATAAAAAAGTAAACAAAATTAAAAAAAAAAAAAAGCCTTAGGACCCTGGTTTGAGGTTCAAACCTCTACGTAAGCCAGAGCTCCTGCCATGTTCATTTGAGTGGCAGAATGGGGTAAACAAATAAATAAAAGTAAACAAAATTAAAAAAAAAAAAAGTACAAAGAGCTCCTGCCATGTGGAGGGCAGAATGGGGTAAAGAGCCCGTGTGGGAAGTAGCAGGTCAGGGGGTTCACTCCTCAGCCAGGCTGAGCCAAGGGAAAACTCACCAGAAGCTGGAGGTTCACAAGTGATCAGGCAGCCCAGAGAGAGAGAGAGAGACAGAGAGAGAGAGAGAGAGAGAGAGAGATTGCCCTCCCCTGGTAAAACTTATTTATAATCTTGTGGTGGTGTGTTTCACCTTCTGACTCAGGTGAGCTAGAGAGAGATAGCGGATTGGTCTGGGCTAGAGGCTGGCTCAGAAAGCGTTCCAGCCATAATGCCAAGTTCTGGGGTCTAAGCTGGACCAACCACAATGTCAGGATTCTAGAAAAAGACCTCTATCCCAGGGAGGGACTCGGGTATGGAAAAACAGGTCTAGGGAACTAGGCAAGAGATAAGTCCGATCATCCTTTGATCTCTAGCAAGTTGCAGACCTTCCTGCTTCTTCAGAGGCCAGTCGCCCAAACTGTCTAACGAAGCTGTCCGACTCCCTCTCAAACCCACTTGCTCAAGGTTATTATGATTCTGACACATGGGGCACGGAGCCAGACCTTACCTGCTAACACCGAGCCGTGCGTTCAACAAGTATCTATGAGTTCCTGCAGCTGGAATAATGATTAAACCCCTTAGGTGTGTACGTGACCTGTGCATACATACAGGTAAGCATATACCTCACATGTTAACATGTATCAGCTAGGGCAAGACTGAAGACAAAGTTGGACATGATTAATGACCCATGCCTGGAATCCCAGCACGACAGGAGGTCATGGTGTTGCCATGAGTTCGAGGCTAGCCTGAGCAAAGTGCTCGTCCAGCCAGGGCTACAGACAAATGAGGGGAGAGGCTAGGGTGTGGAGGGAAGAATGGAGACAGGAAGGAGGGCTCCTTGGGAAAGCCAGAGGCCTTTCTAACAGCGCTGACAGGGGTAAGCCTTGACCCTGAGGAAGCCACCAGCTTTAGTTGTGACCCAGGCACCCACCGGGAGGCGTTTCAACTGCAGCCTCAGGTTGGCACTTTACACCTGCCTCGTGGTGACGTCACAGTGGCCACTTGTAGGGTGGCATGCATGACGCAGAAATGCGGCCCGTTCTAGGAAGTCCTGCTACGGTCTCAGGGACCTCACTTTTCCTCCCGAGCCACTGACGCCCTCTGAGCCGCCCTGGCATGAGTCGGAGGTCTGAGAGTGGGAGGTGGGTTCCTGTGGGAACTTCCAAACCACCCCGAGGAGAGTTTTGATTCCTCTTTTCAGTCCAGTTCTTCCTCAGCAACCAGCGTCCGGCAAGCCCAAGGCCTCAGACAGGAATGAGGGGCAGCTCACTGGAGGGGGGCAGGACCTTTAGGGACATGCCCATGCTTCAGACCCTCACCGAGACTCCTTTGAGACTGCCATTGAAATTAGACAGCTGGGCTTTGGTTACAATTTCTCTCTTTTCTTTTTCTTTTCTTTTTTTTTTTTTTTTCGAGATAGGGTCTCACTCTAGCCCAGGCTGACCTGAAATGCACTCTGTAGTCGCAGGGTGGCCTCGAACTCTCAGTGATGCTCCTATCTCTGCCTCTAGAGTGCTGGGATTAAAGGCGTGCGCCACCACGCCCAGCATGATTCCTCTCTCTTGATAATGCTGTCATATGTCAAACTCAGGCTGGAAATAGCACATGCTTTCAGAGTAGGAACAAGCAGCTCTGAGGATCAGGGGAGACCCCATTCCTGGGGGAGGGACTCAGATGACTGAAATGCTTTGTGTTATGTTGTGTGTCAGGTCCAGAGCAAAAACAGAACCCTATGTATCTGATAAGACCCCCAAATGAGATAAAAGGAAGCAGAGGGTAGGATTTGGGGCAGGCGAAGGAGACAGAAAAAGAAGACACTCTTGCAGAGGACCTGCTATGTCCTTGGAACTTCTTTATTTAATAATTTTAAAAAATATTTTTATTTATTTATTGAAAGAGAGAGGAACAGAGTGAGAGAGAAAGAGAAAATGGGTGCACCAAGGCCTTCAGCCTCTGCAAACGAATTCCAGATGCATGTGCCACCTTGTGTATCTGGTTTACGTGGGTCCTGGGGAATCGAACCTGGGTCCTTAGGCTTTACAGGCAAGTGCCTTAACCACTAAGCCATCTCCCTAGCCCTGGAACTTCTCTGTTTATATCATGTAACTGAATTAATTTGGCAGCACTCCTGAATAGGCAAATGCCCAGTACACAGAAGACAGGTTCATTGGCAAGTGGCTGAGCTGGAACTAAAAGCCAAGTCCATGGAAACGCCCTTTGCTCTCTTGTATTTCTGAGCGTGTCAGGGTGTAGCTCAATCTTCAACTATATCGTTCCAGCTTCACTATGAAATACATGCCCGTCGAGTTTACCTTTTCACTTCTTCCCCTTTCAGTTGTGCCTCCTAACACAGGCAGAGTGACATTCAACACAGTTGCCAAAAGGAGTACCTGGTGTCTGCGTTACCTGATGTTGCCAATCCCTACTGTTTTAAGACACACTTCCTAGTCATAGCCTGAGAACGACCGTCGAGGTGGGAAGGGGCTTTCCAAGAGACAGCAGCTCGGAAATGAGACACACATGGGTTTTCTCAAGGGCATCTTGGCGGCTCTGGGGTGACAAAGCAGCTGACAGCCCTGGGAGAGGGTGGCTCATCCCGGAAGCTTGGGCCCTAGAACCAAAAATCAGAAGTCTAGTTGGATAAGGAATTTTTGTGCTGTTGCTAGGAGCTCAGGAGTCAACGTTTAGACACCAAGTTGTTGGGACTTACTGGGCTTTGCTGATGGGGAAATGGGCCAGAAATTTAAAATGCAACCTACTTAACAAATCCAAGCTATAGGGAAACTTCATGCATGGGTTACAGACAGCTGAGGGAAAGACAGGAGCGAAAATCCTCTTAGGTAGCTAAAGAGAACAGACCAATCCAGAAGTGTAGCCATGGCCTTGTCGGATGATACAGAGAGCCATGCCAGCTGGAAACCAGTCCGCCCAGGACTAGAAAGAAAAAGGCTTTCTTTTTATTTCATTTTAGTGATTTTTTTGTGGGGGGTACTCCAGGCTGACCTCAGATTCATTCTCTAGATTGCTGAGGTTGACCTTGAACTCCTGGTCCTCCTGTTTCTACTAACAAGTATTGTGGTGACTAAAGCCTGTGTTAACTCACCCAACAAGGACTTTTTTTTTTTTTTTTTTTTTACATGAGAGAGAATGGGCGCGCCAGGGCCTCTAGCCACTGCAAACGAACTCCAGATGCATGAGCCTCATGTGCATCTGGCTTACATGGGTCCTGGGGAATCAAATGGGGGTACTTTGGCTTTGCAGGCAAACGCCTTAACAGCTAAGTCATCCCTCCAGCCCATCTTTTTCTTTTTTCTTCTCTTTTTTTTTTTAAGTGAAAATGCTCAGTGGAGGGGCCAGGATGGGGAGGAGGCAGCTTCTAGTTTACTTTTCCTGGACCTGGAACCTAAAACTAAGGAAATCAAGAGAGTGGCCTTAAAAGCTGGAGCCAGCTGGGCGTGGTGGCACACGCCTTTAATCCTAGCACTGGGGAGGCAGAGGTAGGAGGATCACCATGAGTTCAAGGCCACCCTGAGACTACAGAGTTGAATTCCAGGTCAGCCTGAGCTAGAGTGAGACCCTAACTTGAAAAACCAAAATAAATAAATAAATAAATAAATAAATAAATAAATAAATACAATAAGCTACCAAATGATGCTGGTAGTTCCTTCCAGATTCCCAGGCATTAATCCAATTGGCATTTATTGCAGTCAGGTTCACATTGCTGGCAGAAAACACCCAACAAAAGCATCTTGTGGGGAAAAAAGGGGGTTACAGAATCGAAGGGAAGCTCCATGATGGCAGGGCAAAATGATGATATGAGCAGAGGATGGACAACAGCAACAGGAGAGTGTGCCAAACGCTGGCAAGAGGAAGCTGGCTGGCTATTAGACTCCCCCTAACAATGCACTGCTTCCAGGAGGTGTTAATTCCCAAATCTCCATCAGCTGGGAACCTAGCATTCAGAACACCTAAGTTTATGGGGGACACCTGAATCAAACTACCACAGCACTTGTACCAT
Source organism: Orientallactaga sibirica (assembly GCA_036365145.1). Lineage (NCBI taxonomy): Eukaryota > Metazoa > Chordata > Mammalia > Rodentia > Dipodidae > Orientallactaga > Orientallactaga sibirica. The sequence continues at coordinate 11,283,813 of JAEOAD010000050.1, read as the reverse complement.
AGGCTCTTAAAACCCACCTGCCTTCTTTTTTAATTTTTAAAAATGTTTTTAGGGGCTGGAGAGATGGCTTAGCAGTTAAAATGCATGCCCGCAAAACCTAAGGACCCCGGCTCAATTCTCCAGTTCCCACATAAGCCAGATGGCACATGTGTCTGGAGTTCATTTGCAGTGGCTAGAGGCCCTCGCGTACCCATTCTCATTCTCTCCCTCTCTCTCTAATAAATAAATAAATAAATAAAAATTAAAAAAAAGAAATCTATCTTAAAAATTTTTTTTTTAGTTATTTTCAAGGAGAAAGAGAGAGAAAGAGAGAGAGAGAATGATAGAACCAAGGCTTCTTGCCACTGTAAATGAACTCCAGATACATACACAACTTTATGCATGTGTCTTTACATGGGTACTGGAGAATACAACCTGGGCTGTCAAGCTTTGCAGGCAAGTGCCTTTAACCACTATGCCATCTCCCCAGCCCTCTACCTACCTTCTGATGGAACTAGTGGACTATTTTCTGCCCTGGTTGCCCCTGTCTCTGGCTCCTGGCCCATGAGTGTTTGGATCTGTACATAAGACCAGCAGATGCTATACTGAATGCTTAGAATATGTTATCATATGGAGGAATAAAGGAGTGGAAGGCCCTAGATCACCCATTGTAGGTGACATCACCATTCAGGAGTGTTCGACTGAATTATACATGTGTATAAGAAAAATCAGGTTGGGTTGGAGGGATGGCTTAGCGGTTAAGATGTTTGCCTGCAAAGCCTAAGGACCCCAGTTCGATTCCCCAGGACCCACAAGGGGGTGCATGCTTCTGGAATACATTAGCAGTGGCTGGAGGCCCTGGTGCGCCCATTCTGTCTCTCTCTCTCTGCCTCTTTCTCTGTCTGTCTGTCGTTCTCAAATAAATAAATAAAAATTTTAAAACACGATTTAAAAAATATATTCTTGCCAGACATGGTGACTCATGCCTTTAATCCCAGCACTTGGGAGGCAGAGGTGGGAGGATCACTGTGGGTTCAAGGCTAGCCTGAGACTATGTAGTCAGCCTGAGTTAGAGCAAGACTTTATCTTGAAAAAGCGAATGTGTGTGTGTGTGTGTGTGTGTGTGTGTGTTTTATTTATTTGCAAGCAAAGAGAGGTAGGGAAAGAGAAAGAGAATATGGACATGTCAGGGCCTCCTGCCCCTGCAAACAAACTTTAGATCCATATGTCACTTTGTACATCTGCCGTTATGTACATCCTGGAGAATTAAACTCAGGCTGTCGGGCTTTGCTTGCAAGTACCTTTAACCACTGAGCCATCTCCCAGCCCCTTTTATTCATTCGTTCGTTCGTTCGTTCATTCATTTATGAGAGAGATTGGACACACCAGGGCCTCCAGCCACTGCAAACAATCTCCAGATGTATGCGCCACCATGCGCATCTGGCTTACATGGATGCTGGGGAATTGAACCTGGGTCCTTAGCCTTTGCAGGCAAATGCCTTAACCGCTACACCCCATCTCTCCAGGCCCCCTTCTCTTTTTAATTCTTGCTTTCTCCCATCTGCCTGCATTACTCCTTCATGGCTACAGTACTATAAGCACATGGAATCCTTGAATGACCTCCTCTGAACCAACTTCCTGAACCTCTCAGAGTCTCAGCACCTCATCTGTCAAGTGCTATGATCCTTACCTCACAGGACTATTTCGGGGAGTAAATGAAGTTATTCCTGTTCCCATCATAATGTGACCCTAGAGAAAGCACAAGGGGAGGGTGTGACAGGTGGCACACAGACTGTCTTAACACAGGGCCTCTCCATGAGGGACAGCACCTCTTACCTTCCACCAGGGTTCCATGGAGTCTCAATCAGAGCCTTCCAGAAAAAGCAAGGGGGTGGATCATGTGCTACTGCTTGCTCCATGAGTCTGAGTTCAGTGGTCATCTTAATTATTTCAGAAACCAAGTAGATTTTTTTTCCCATTCAAATGTGTTTAGCTTTGTAAACAGTGAACTTCCAAATCCTTTCAAAAGCACTGTAGGAGCAACCTCTGTGGAAAACTGTAGGGAACTTTTCCAAAAAGTTAAAAATAGAACTATTGGGCTGGAGACATGGCTTAGCAGTTAAGGCACCTGCTTGTGAAACCTAAGGACCCACGTTCAATTCCTCAGGACCCATGTAAGCCAGATGCACAAGGGGATGCATGCATCTGGAGTCCGTTTGCAGGGACTGGAGGCCCTCCATTCCCTCCCTCTCTCTCTCTCTTGCAAATAATAAAATATTTTTTAAAATAGAACTATTATGAGCCGGGCGTGGTGACACACACCTTTAATCCCAGCACTCGGGGGCAGAGGTAGGAGGATCGCCATGAGTTCAAGGTCACCTTGAGACTACATAGTGAATTCCAGGTCAGGCTGAGCTAGTGAGACACTACCTCGAAAAACCAAAAAAAAAACAAAAAAAAAAAAAAAAAAAAACTATTATATAATTTTTTTAAACTTCTACTTTGGATATATATCCAAAAGAATTGAAAGCAAGGTCATGAACAGACATTTGCATACCAACGTTCATAGCACTATAAGAGGTAGAAGCACAGCTGGAGAGATGGTTTAGTGGTTAAACGCTTGCCTATGAAGCCTAAGGACCTTGGTTCAATTCCCCAGGACCCATGTAAGCCAGATGCACAAGGGGGCACATGCATCTGGAGTTCATTTGCAGTGGCTGGAGGCCCCGGTGTGCCCATTCTCTCTCTACCTGCCTATTTCTGTATCTCTCTCTCTCTCTCTCTCTCTCTCAAATAAATAAATAAATAATAAAATAAAATTTTTAAAAGGAGTAGAAGCAACCCAAAACAAAATGTGGTGTATATGCATTAATCACTACCATTATTGTCAGATCCTTTCTTTTTCTTTTTCTTTCTTTCTTTCTTTTTTTTTCTTTTTTTTTTTTTTTTTTTGAGGTAGGGTATTGCTCTAGTCCAGGCTGACCTGGAATTCACTCTATAGTCTCAGGGTGGCCTCAGACTTACAGTGATCCTCCCTACCTCTGCCTCCCGAGTGCTGGGATGAATGGGGTGAGCCTCCACGCCCAGCTGTCATATCCTTTCAATTCCTTAAAAGGGAAGGCAATCGTGTCATGACACAAGATGAATCTTGAATACATTATGGTAAGTGAAATAGGTCAATCACAGAAGAGATTCCACTTAGAAGAAACGTCTAAAGTAATCAACGTCTTAGAAAGTGACCGAATTCTACGAGATGAGGGCAATTGGTTGTTCAGTGGGTACCAGAGCTTCCTGTCTGCAAGGTGAAAAGTGTGGGAACTCTGTCTCCCAGCAATGGGTACATACTTAACCCTATCGAACTATGTGCTTGACGTTGCAAAATAGGACAATTTAATGTATTTTTGCCAGTGCCAGGGATCAAATCCAGGGCTTGGTGCATGATATGTAAGTGTCCCACCACTGACTTGCTTCTTCGGTTTTTTTGAGACAGTCTCCTTTTGTATACCCAAGTTAGCCTCAAATTTTGGATTCTCTTTCCTCAGTTTTTGAGTGCTAGGATTATAGGTATGTCTGACTATGTCCCTTTTTTGTTTTGTTTTGTTTTATTTATTTATTTGAGAGAGAGAGAAAGAGGCAGATAAGAATGGGCACATCAGGGCCTCCAGCCACTGCAAACGAACTCCAGACACATGTGCCCCCTTGTGCATCTGGCTTACGTCGGTCCTGGGGAGTTGAACCTGGGTCCTTTGACTTTGCAGGCAAACGCCTTAACTTAACTTAACTGCTAAGCCATCTTGCCAGCCCTCACTATGTAGTTTTTTAACCTCAAAAAAAACTTAAAAAAAGCTGGGCGTGGTGGCGCATGCCTTTAATCCCACCACTCGGGAGGCAGAGGTAGGAGGATCGCCAAGAGTTCGAGGCCACCCTGAGACTACATAGTTAATTCCAGGTCAGCCTGGACCAGAGTGAGACCCTACCTCGCAAAACCAAAAAAAAAAAAAAAAAAAAAAAAAAAAAAAAAAAACTAAAAAATAATAATAAAATATAATGGGGGAAAGGTACTAGGGACTAAAACTATCATAGTAGATTCTCTCATCATAGTTACTGGTTAAAACACCAATTTTGGTTGCAGCTCTTGATGTTCACAGAAAATAAAATCTTAAGAAAAATATTTTAAAAAAATAAAAATAGGGCTGGAGAGATAGTTTAGTGGTTAAGGTGCCTGCCTGCCAAGCCTAAGAACGCCAGTTCGATCTCCAGGTCCCATGTTTAGCCAGACACAAGTGATGCAAGGGTGCAATGTTGCACTTACTCACAAGGGGGCGCACACATCTGGAGTTCATTCACAGCGGATGTGAGGCTGCTGGCACGCCCATCTCTCTCTCTCTCTTACTCTCTCAAAAAAAAATTAAAAAAATAAAATAAAATCTTGTTCTGTTTGCCTCTCCTTAGGCACTCACCAAGTGACCAAGGCAGTCAATGAAATAGCAACACTGTCCTGTGCTTACAACATTTCTCTTGACGAACTGGCCAGAATCCGCGTCTACTGGCAAAAAGGCAACGAGATGGTGCTGAGTATTATGTCTGGCAGCATGAAAAAGTGGGACATGTACAAGAACCGGACTTTCATCGATTTAAAAAATAACCTCTCTCTTGTGATCCTGGCCCTGCGCCTGTCAGACATGGGCACATATACTTGCGTCATTCAAAGAAGTGACGAAAGGGGAATTTACAAACGGGAACACCTGATTTCAGTGACTCTGTCCATCAAAGGTTGGTGGGATTTTCTGGTTTACTGATTTTAAAAATCTTAAGCCCTCCCCCCATCCTCCGTCTTCATATCCTCCCCCTTTTTTGGTGGTGGGGGCATTCAAGGTAGTGTCTCACTAGCCCAGGCTGACCTGGAATTCACTATGTAGTATCAGGGTGACCTCGAACTCATGGCGATCCCCCTTCCTCTGCCTCCCGCATGCTGGCATTAAAGGCATGCGCCACCACGCCTGGCTTTCACTCCCCCTTTCTAGCTTCGTGGCCTCTACGTCTGACTTACTCCAGCTCACACACAAACCTAAAGATCTGAAGCTAGGATCCACATATGCGAGGGAATGTACAGCACTTGTCTTTCCTATCCTCAGCTACCTCACTTGGTATAATATTTTCCAGCTCCGTCCATTTTCCTATGAATTTCATAATTTCAGTTTTCTTTGTGGCTGAAGAAAACTCCGTTGTGTTTCACTTCTTCACTATCCAGTCATTGATGCTAGGTATTGTAGCAGTCAGCTTCAGGTTCACTGAGATGAACTTCCAGACCAGGCACAGTTATGGAGGAAGGGATATTTATTGAAGCTCACAGATCCAGGGGAAGTTCCATAACGGCAGAAGAAGGTGGCCTGCTCTTACAGGACCAAACACACACAGAGAGAAAAGACACAAGCAAAAAGCTACACAGCACAGCACACCTCAGGAACTCCAGCTAGGCAATCTTTGCATATCTTTAGATTGAAATCTCAAACCCACCACCACACTTTAAGATCCGCCCATGACACTGCCTCCAGCCAGGTGGCTGCAGATGCAAACTACAAACTAATAAAACTCTGAATATATTGGGGGCCATCTCTTCACACTACCACAGGTATCTGGGCTAATTCCATTTTCTAGCTATTGAGTATAGAGCAGCAATAAGCATGGGTGAGCATGTACCTTTATTATAAAGTGTGGAGTCCTTAGGGTCTATACCACGAGTGGTATGGCTGGGTCATGTGGTAGATCTGTTTTTAGCTGTTTGAGAAACCTCCACATTGACTCCAGTGGTGGTTGTACCGGTTTTCACTCCCACGAGAAGTGACTAAGGCTTCACTGTCCTCACACCTTTACTTGGTTTCTTTGCATTTCATCTTTCTTTCTTTTTCATTTTTTACTTATTTATCTATTTGAAAGACAGAGAGAGAATGGGCGCTCCAAGGACTTCAGCCGCTGAAACTGAACTCCAGACGCATGCACCACCTTGTGCATCTGACTTACGTGGGTTCTGGGGACTCAAACCTGGGTCCTTAGACTTTGCTGACAAGTGCATTAACTGCTAAGCCATCTCTCCACCCCATTATTTGGTTTCTTAATGATAGCCAGAGTGAGATAGAATCTCAAAGTACTTTTTTTTTTTTTTTTTCTTTTTGGTTTTTTGAGGTAGGGTTTCACTCTAGCTCAGGCTGACCTGGAATTCACTCTGTAGTCTCAGGGTGGCCTTGAACTCTCGGTGATCCTCCTACCTCTGCCTCCCAAGTGCTGGGATTAAAGGCGTGTGCCACCACGCCCGTTTTTTTTTTTTAATTTTTAATGAATTACTTATTTAATTATGTGTATGTGTGGTGGGTGTGTGCATGCAATGGTTCATATAAAGACCAGAGGAATTGTCTGTAGTCTACTGTCTTTGAGAAAGGGTCTCTTCCTGCTGAAAATGAATCTTGTTGGTTTGCTTTGTTTTGTTTTGTTTTTTTTTCAAGGTAGGGTTTCACTTTAGCCCAGGCTGACCTGGAATTTACTATGTAGTCTCAGGGTAGCCTCGAACTCATGGTGATCCTCCTACCTCTGCCTCCAAGTGCTGGGATTAAGGGCAGGTGCCACCATGCCCAGCAGCAAATGAATCTTGACCCACAAACATCTGGGGAAATGAACCCAGGCTGGCAGGCTTTGCAAATAGTGCCTTTAACCACTGAGTCATCTCTACAACCCCTTAAAAGTAGCTTTAATTTGCATTTCCTTGATAGCTTCAGATGCTGACCACTTTAAAAAGAGTTTTATTTGAGAGAATGAATGAGAATTGGCCTCTTTCCTCTGCAAATGAAATCCAACCCTATGCACTGTATTGTGCATCTGGCTTTATGTGGATATTGGTGAACTGAACCCTGGCTGGCAGACTTTGCAAGCAAGCCCCTTTAACCACTGAGCCACCTCCCCACTGTTGAACACTTTTAAAAATATTTATTGGTCATGTGTATTTCTTCTTACCTGCATGTTGGAGTGTTTGCCCTACTTCTTCCTTTAGCAGTTTCAGAGTTTTAGATCTGATGTCAGTCTTTTTTTCTATTGGTTTTGTTTTGTTTTTTTCAAGATAGGGTCTCACTCTAGCCCAGGCTGACCTGAAATTCACTATGTAGTCTCAGGGTGGCCTCGAACTCACTGAGATCCTACCTCTGCCTCCCAAGTGCTAAGATCAAAGGTGTGCGCCACCACGCCCGGCTAGATGTCAAGGTCTGTTATCCATTTGGAGTTGGTTCTTGTGCATAGAAAGAGATAAGGAGCTATGTTCATTCTTCTCTATACAGATACCCAGATTTCATAGCACCATTTGTTTTTAATTCAGTGAGTATTTTTGTCAAAATCCTGATGAGTGAGGTAGGAGGATCTCTATAGATTCAAGGCTAGCCTGGGACTACAGGCTGAGTTCTGAGTCAGCCTGGGCTAGAGTGAGACCCTCCCTGGGGAAAAATCAAAAACAAAAAACAAGGGCTGGGAAAATGGCTTAGCGCTTAAGGTGTTTGCCTTAGAAGCGTAAGGACCCCCGTTCGATTCCCCAGGACCCACATAAGCCAAATGCAAAGGGGGCACATGTATCTGGAGTTCGTTTGCAGTGGCTGGAGGCCGTGGCACGACCATTCTCTCTGACTCTTCCTCCCTCTCTCTCTCTCTCAAATAAAAATCAGGTGACTATAACCCATTCAGTCATGGGTTTGTATCTGAGTCTTTGATTCTATTCCATTGATTTGGTTTGTGCCAGCCCCATGCTGTCTTTGGTACTATGGCTCTATAATATACCTTGAAATCAGATACGTTAATACCACTAAGCCTTATTTTTGTTGCTTAGGATTGCTTTTGATATAGGATTTTGGGGTTCTGTTCTACCTTAACAAAAAAAAAAATTTGATAAAGATAGAGTCAAAAAGGATAAATTATGAAGTATTAAGTTTATTTAGGGAGAAATCACTAATTGTGGGGTTTATTTAAAGAAGAAATCACAAAATGTGGGATTTATTTAAGGGAGATTGTGTGCTAGAACAGAATCATAAACACATGGAAACACTGTATAGTGTATTAGGTACGTTTAAGAGAAATTGAGGGTTTTTTTTGAGGGGGGGCGGAAACTGGAGTAGAGCCGCAAGCATGTGGAGGATAGAACTTAGGTGTATATGTAGGGAGGCTTGGAACACATGGCATCTGTCATGTGCTTTCCTGTGGAGGAAAGTTAAGAGAGCAAATGTTGAGGCTCAGGGAAGAATAAGAGGGAAAATACCAAAGCAGAGATCAAGAAATTCAGAGAAGAATGAGTAATTAAGAGATTTGCACTCAGGGTTACCCCGAGCTTAAAGAAACTACAGGTGGGGCTGGGGAAATGGCTTATCGGTTAAGACATTAGCCTGCGAAGCCTAAGGACCTGGGTTCAATTCCCCAGGACCCACAGAAGCTAGATGCACAAGGGGGTGCATGTGTCTGGAGTTCATTTGCAGTGGCTGGAGGCCATGGCGCGCCCATTCACTCTTTCTCTCTGCCTCTTCCTCTGTCTCAAACAAATAAATCAAATATCTTTAAAAAAATGTTAACAAAGAAAAAAGAAAAAAGACACTTCAGGTAGCAGGCCTAGAGTTAAAGCAAGCGTCTATGTGGTAGATCTAGAGTGTGAGGAAAATACACAAGTTAGATTCAGAGGCCAGAGGAAAATCGTGCATGTAATAAAAGTGAGAAGTCACTCCAAACCATAAAGCAGAAGTAAAGCATAAAAAGCAACTGTATTATGCTCCCTGCCCTCCAGCCAGGCTGGGTGAGGGGGAAGCCAGACTGTGGCCCATGGAAGAGAGGCAAGAGCAGGAGCAGAGCCAGAAAAGCTGAGCTGACTTGAGCAACAGGAAGAAGACAGCAGCCTGTATTGACAAGGGGAAGACCTGATGGGTTTGTAGATTTGGAGGGTGGATCCCTGAGCCAGCCCGTCTAGGTAGTATGCAAGACTGTGGGCAGAAAGGGCCGCTGTTGAGCAGTCTCAATCAGACACTAGTTCCATTTCTGTCAAGAGTTCCATTCTTGTGCCAGGATGAGGTGGCATATGGGGTGGCATCTCCTGGTTCTCTCTGGGCTTCAATCTCTAACTAAAACTACCTAAAAGAAACTAGCTTTCAGCCAGGCATGGTGGCACTCGCCTTAAATCCCAGCACTGGGGAAGCAGAGGTAGGAGGATCACCGTGAGTTCAAGGCCACCCTGAGACTACATAGTGAATTCCAGGTCAGCCTGAGGTAAAGTGAGACCCTACCTCGAAAAAAAGAGAAAAGAAGAGAAGAGAAAAGAAAAGAAAACTAGCTTTCTCTTTTATTTTGTCTATCCAAGTTTTTTTGTGCTTCCAAATAAAGTTTAGGATTTGTTTTTAAAAAAACTTATCATTTATTTGCAAGCAGAGAGAATAGCAGGAAGAGAGAAAAAAGGTAGAGAGAGAGAGAGAGAAAGAGAGAGAGTATGGACATGCCAGAGCCTCTTGCCACTGCAAACTCCAGACGCATGTGCCACTTTGGGCATCTGGTTTTATGTGGGTACTGGGGATTTGAACCTAGGCCATCAGGCTTTGCAAGAAAGTACTTTAACTGCTGAGTCATCTCTGCAGCCCCTATGGTTTTGTTTTTGTTTTTGTTTTTTTTAGTGCAAACCTGTATTGGAATTTTCAGGCAAATTGGATGAAATCTGTAGATTGTTTTTGGTAAGATAGACGTTTATACAATAATTGATTCTTCCAATTCATGAGCATGGGACATTATTTCCTAGTGTCTTTTTCTATTTCTCTCTTGTTTTAAGGTTTTTATTGTTAAAGGTCTTTCTCTTCCTTGCTTAGGTTTGTTCCAAGGTATTTCTGTTTTGAGCGAATTGGGAATAGGATTATTTTCCCTGATTTTACCCTCAGTCTGTTTGTTATTTGTATATAGGAAGACTACTGATTTTTAAAGTATTTTTATTTATTTATTTGCAAGCAGAGAGAGAAGAGAAACAGAGAGAATGGGTGTGCCCAGTCTCCAGCTGCTACAAACTCCAGGTGCATGTGCTACTTTGTGCATCTGACCTTACGTGGGTACAGGGACTCAAACTCCCAGGTCATTAGTCTTTTCAGGCAAGCACCTCAACTGCTAAGCCATCTCTCCAGTCCTGATTTGTTTTTATAATTTTTTATGAGAAAGAGAGAGAGAGAAAGAGAAAGAAAAATCCCTGATTTTTTAAGGGAATAAAAGATAGTTTAGGGGCTGGAGAGATGGCTTAGCAGTTAAGGTGCTTGCTTGGGTTCAATTCCCCAGGACCCATGTAAGCCAGATGCACAAGGTGGTGCATGTATCTGGAGTTCGTTTACAGTGGCTAGAGGCCCTGGTGTGCCCATTCTCTCTCTCTCTCTCTCTCTCTCTGTATCTCTCTTTGCTGCTCTCTCAAATAAATATAAAATATTTATTTATTAGGGAAAGTTTATTCTGGCAACAAATATGAGTGAGCAGGGCCCAGGAGTATAGATTCAGGTTCTCCAAATTTCATGTTCCAATGTATTAACAATTCCAATTTTTTAAAATTTGAGACAGGGAAAGAGGCAGAGAGACAGAGCAAGTGGGCATGCCAAGCCACTGCAAACAAACTCCAGATGCACACTCAACCATGGCTTACGTGGGTCCTGGGGAACCGAACCCAGGTCCTTTGGCTTTGCAGACAAGCGCCTTAACTGCTAAGCCATCTCTCCAGCCCCTCCCCATGAAGGGGAAAGCTATAGACCAAGGCACTTTTCAAATACATTGGTGGAGACATCAGGTGGGTGGGTTACAGCAAAGCAGATGCTATCCGATGGCATTCTTACCTGATAACAGCTGGTGGGGGCGGGGTCTGTTCATAATTTACCTGGTCACAGGATGTTAGGTCAGTCATAGAGTCTGATGTTAATTGGCCTTCAGAGGGCCTAAGATAACTGAAGATAATTTGGCCGTGGACCTACAACATCCCACTCTCTCCACATTTTTTAACCAGTTACAGTCTTTTTGTTTTGTTTTGTTTTTTGAGGTAGGATCTCACTCTAGTCCAGGCTGACCTGGAATTCACTCTGTACTGTCAGGGTGGCCTCGAACTTATGGCGATCCTCCTATCTCTGCCTCCCAAGTGCTGGGATTAAAGGCATGCGCCACCAGTCTTTCAGGAGACTCAAGTAGGTACAGCGTCTTTCCAGAAGCTTTAGTTCACACTTCCCAGCATTCAACCTCCCACACACCAAGATTGTCTTCCACAGATGTCTCTCTCCCTGGAGCTGGGCAAGATCACTTTAGCCTGTGTGATTTGTCACCGCTGCTTATGCCCAGGTGCCCAGAGTAGCTCAGAGAGAGAGAAAAAGAGACAGAATTGGCCTGCCAGGGCCTCAGCTACTGCAATTGAATGCCAGATGCTTGCACCACCTAGTGGGCATGTGTGACCTTGCACTTGCCTCACCTTTGTGTGTCTGGCTAACATGGGATCTGGAGAGTTGAATGTGGGTCTTTAGGCTTTGCAGGCACCCATCTCTCTAACCCCCAGAGTAGCTCAGTTTTAAATTTATTTATTTATTTGAGAGACTGAGAGAGAAAGAGGCAGAGAGCATGGGCACGCCATGGACTCCAGCCACTGCAAATGATCGCCAAACGCATGTGCCACCTGTGCGTCTGGCTTACGTGGGTCCTGGGGAATAGAACCGACGTCCTTTGGCTTTGCCGGCAAGCGCCTTAACAGCTAAGCCATCTCTCCAGCCCAGTAGCTCAGTTTTTAAACAAAACTGTAACGAAGGTGCCTGGCCACAGCATCCAAACACGGGGAGTGGCATGACAAAACAGAACTCTCTCTTCTCCATTGCTGGTGTGTGCTGCATGAGTCACTGTCTCCCCCAGATCTGCAACTGGATTCCAGACTTGGGAGACACAAAGTCTTGGCACCATGGCTACCTCATTTAACTTTTTAAAATTTTTTTTGGCTCTCACTCTAGCCCAAGCTGACCTGGAATTCACAATTCACTATGTAGTCTCAGGCTGGCCTGGAACTCCCTGCGATCCTCCTACCTCTGCTTCCCGAGTGCCACCACGCCCGGCTGGCTTACCTTTGGCTTGAGGCTTCTGTTTCCCTGCCCCGCCCCCACTGGAGTCTGGTCTGCTTCTCTTTGCTGAGTCACTCTTCGTTTCTTCACACTGTTCGCTTCCTATCACTCCCAGTGTTATTTTTTATGTTTATTTATTCTTTTGTTGTTTATTTTATTTATTTATTTGGGAGTGACAGACAGAGAGAAAGAGAGAGAGAGAGAATGAATGAGAATGGGCACTCCAGGGCCTCCAGCCACTGCAAACGAACTCCAGATGCATGCGCCACCTTGTGCATCTGGCTTACTTGGGTACTGGGGAATTGAGCCTCGAACTGGGGTCCTTAGGCTTCAAAGGCAAGCACTTAACCATTAAGCCATCTCTCCAGCCCCCAGTGTTTTTTTTGTTTTTTTTTTAACTTTTTGTTGTTGTTTATTAGAGACAGAGAGACGGACAGAGAGAGAGAGAATGGGCATACCAGGGCCTCTAGCCACTGCACACAAACTCCAGATGCATGTTCCACCTTGCGCATCAGGCTTACATGGGTCCTGGGGAATCAAACCTGGGTCCTTAGGCTTTATAGCCACATGCCTTAACCACTAAGCCATCCCTCAAGCCCCTCCCTTTTTTATGCAAGAGTGAAAGTGAAAGTGAGAGAGAGAGAATTGGTGCACCAGGGCCTCAAGCCACTGTAATCAAACTCTAGACACATGTTCCACCTTGTGCATAGGGGCAACCTTGCACACTTGTGTCATCCTGTGCGTCTGGCTTACGTGGGACCTGGAGATAGAATATGGGTCCTTCAGCTTCACAGGTAAGTGCCTTAACCACTAAGCAATCTCTCCAGCCCCATTTGGGGAGTTTTTGAGAGTAGAAAAGTGTTTCTCAGCTCTTGGGTAGGCAATAACTCAGGAATTAGGGTACCAAGCTGTCACAGTCGCACAAAACTTCCACTCAACCTGACCTCCAGTTTCTTGTCTTTTGAAGTCAAAGAATGAAATCCACAGACCATAGAAGGTGAAGTTTAGAAAGATTTTTCTATAGAGATATAGACAACTTAAGAGAAAGAAGGGATGCCCAAAAGGAAGCAAGAGAGCATTCTGGAAAATGGAAAATACTACCTGGAGACCCAGATTGGGGTTTTTTAGAAATGATAGAGCTTAAGAAAAGGAAAGTGGAGGGCTGGAGAGATGGCTTAGTGGTTAAGGGACTTACCTGCAAAGACAAAGGACCCAGGTTTAACCAGGCGTAGTGGCGCATGCCTTTAAACCCAGCACTTGAGAGGCAGAGGTAGGAGGATCGCTGTGAGTTCAAGGCCACCCTGAGACTACAGAGTGAATTCCAGGTCAGCCTGGGCTAGAGTGAGACCCTACCTCAAAAAACAAAACAAAACAAAACAAAAAAAAAAGGACCCAGGTTTGATTCCCCAGTACCCACATAAGCCAGAGGCACAAGGGGGCACATGTGTCTGAAGTGAGTTTGCAGTGGTTAAAGACCCTGGCATGCCCATTCTCCCTCTCTATCTATCTCCCTTTCTCTCTTTCAAATAAATAAATAAATATAAATAAAAATTTTTAAAAAGACAGACAGAAAGAAGAAAGAGTACAGAGCCCAAGAGGAGGCAAGTGTGCACGCAGTTCCCAGAAATGGAAAGGCCTCAGGCTACTCACTGGTTTCTGGGTGTTAATTTTGTATGCTGCTACTTTGCTGAAAGTGTTTATCAGCTCTAACAGTTTCTAGTAGAGTATTTAGGGTCCCTTGTGTGTAGACTCATGTCATCTGCAAATAAAGATAATTTGACATCTTTTCCTATGTGTATCCCTTTTTAAAATTTTTTAAAATTTATTTTGAGGGCCGGAGAGATTGGTTAGCGGTTAGGGCGCCTGCCTGCCAAGCCTAAGAATGCCCATTTGATTCTCCAGGTCCCACGTTTAGCCAGATGCAAGTGATGCAAGCGATGCCACGCTTGCCCACAAGGGGGCGCATGTGTCTGGAGGTCGTTCACAGTGGCTGAGAGGCCACTGGCGCACCCATTCTCTATCTGTCTCACTCCCTGTCTGTCTGTCTCTCTCTCTCTGTCTCTCTCAAATTAAAAAAAAAATTGAGAGAGAAAGGCAGAGTATGGGCATGCTAGGTCCATTGCCACTAACCACTGCCAACGAACTCCAGACACATGTGCCGCCTTGTGCATCTGGCTTATGTAGGTCCTGGAGACTTGAACCTGGGTCCTTAGGCTTCGCAGGCAAATGCCTTAACTGCTAAGCCATCTCTCCAGGCCCATGTGTAACTCTTTTCTTGTGTCTCTTGTCTTGTGGCTCCAGCTAAGACTTCTAGTGCTATATTAAATAAGAGTAAAGAAAGTGGACATCCTTCTCTTGTTCCTGATTTTAGTGGAAATGCTTTGTTTTCCTCCATTTAGTATCATGTTGGCTATGGGTCTGTTGTACATAGCCTTTAGTTGTTGAAATATGTTCCTTCTCGTCCCAATTGTTGGGGGGAGGTTATTGTGAAAGTATGTTGGATTTTGTCAAATGCCTTTTCTGCATCTGATGCAATAATCATGTGATTTTTGTTCTTGAGTCCATTTACATGTTGTGCAATAAATTATTGACTTGTGTATGTCAAACGATTGTCATTATCTTCTTGTTGCTGGGACAAACACCCAGCCCGAAGCTGTGAAGAAAGGGTGCATTTCAGGCTTACAGATTCCAGGGGCAGCTCCATCATGGCAGAAGAAGCTGGCTCACTTCGTCACACATCCACAGGGGGGAGAGACAGAGAGAGGGAACAGCCAGAGCTCAAGCTGGCTCAGAACACACCTTAGGGCTGCACTCAATATTCACACCCCCCAGTGACACACCTCCTCCAGCAGGGATATGCCTGCTGAAGACTTAAGTAAGGAGCTTAATCTTAATCAAAAATACTTGACACTGGGCTGGAATTTGCCTACAAAGCCCAAGGACTCAGGTTCGATTCCCCAGGTCCCACATAAACCAGATGCACAAGGTGGTGCATCCATCTGGAGTTCATTTTCAGTGGCTATAGGCCCTGGAGTGCCTATTCTCTCTCTCTCTCTCAAATAAGTAAATAAAAATTTAAAAATACCTGAGACTATGGGACCATTCAAACCACCATATGAGACATTCCTGTATCTGAAATAAAACCCAGTTGACTGGGGTCAGTGATCTTTTTGATAAGCTTCTGTATTCTTTTTTTTTTTTTTTTTTTTTTTTTGAGGTAGAGTCTCATTCTAGCCCAGGCTGACCTGGAATTCACTGTAGTCTTAGAGTGTCCTCGAACCCATGGTGATCCTCCTACCTCTGCCTCCAAGTGCTGGGATTAAAGACGTGCACCACCATGCCTGGCCAAGGTTCTGTATTCTGTTTGCAAGTGCTTTTGAGAATTTTCACATCAGTGTTCATGAGGGAGATTTGGTCTGTAATTTTCTTTTGTTGTTGTTGTGTTTTTATGTGGTTTTGGTATCAGATTCACACTGGCTTTGTAAAAGAAGTTTTGTAGTATTCTATACCTTCCTTTCCTATTTTGGAGAATAGCTTGAGAAGCATTGTTGCTAGTTCTTTGAAGGTCTGAAAAATTGACATTTGGACTTTTGTATAGTTGGGAGGTTTTTGCTTTTCTTTTCTTTTCTTTTCTTTTTTTTTTTCTTTTCTTTTTTTTTTTTTTTTTGGTGGGGTCTCACTCTGGCCCAGGCTGACCTGGAATTAACTATGCAGTCTCAGGGTGGCCTCGAACTCATGGCAATCCTCCTACCTCTGCCTCCCAAGTGCTGGGATTAAGGGCGGGTGCCACCACACCCAGCTTTGTTTTCTTTTTTTTAATAGCTGCTTTATTCTCATTGTTTAAAATAGGTCTGTTTAAATGGTTTTATTTTGTTGGTCATGCGTATCTAGAAATTCATCCATTTCTTTTAGATTTTTCCACTTTAGTTGGAATATATATATATATTTTGATTTTAGTTGTTTTTCTTTTTCTTTTTTTTCTTTTTTTTTTTGAGGTAGGGTCTCACTCTGGTCCAGACTGACCTGGAATTCACTCTGTAGTCTCAGGGTGGCTTCGAACTCTCGGCGATCCTCCTACCTCTGCCTCGCAAGTGCTGGGATTAAAGGTGTGCGCCACCATGCCCGGTTTATATATTAGTTTTTCAAGATAAGGTCTCGCTCTAGCTCAGGCTGACCTGATGATATTCACTATGTACTCTCAGAGTGACCTTGAACTCATGATGATCCTCCTATCTCTGCCTCCCAAGTGCTGGGATCAAAGGCGTGTGCTACCATGCCCAGCTTGGTTGAGTGTGGTTTTTTAAAAATATTTTATTTATTTATTTATTTATTTATTTATTTATTTATTTACTTACTTATTTGCAAGGAGGCTGGGGAGAGAGAGAATGGGTCTGCCAAGGCTTCTAGCCACTGCAAACGAACGCCAGATGCATGCACCATTTTGTGCACCTGGCTTTAGGTAGGTACTGGGGAATCAAACCCAGGTCTTTAGGCATTGCAGGCAAGTGCCTTAATCACTGAGCCATCTTTCCAGCCTGAGTATATGTTGTTACTGTATATTCTTATGATTTTCTGAATTTCATTGGCATGTGTTGTAATGACTCCTGTTTCGTCTCTAATTTTATTAATTTGGGTCTTTTCTCCCTCTCTTTTGGCTAGTTTTAGTAAGGGCTAATCAATCTTGTTTATTCTTTCAAAGAATAACTCATTGAGTCTTTGTATTGTTTTTAGTTTTTATTCCATTAATTTCTGCCCTGGTTTTCACTGTTTCTTTCAAGTTACAGATTTTTTTTTTGGTCTGGCTTATTTTTTTTTCCAAGGTTTTAAGGTACATCATTAAGTTTTTTACTTGAGATCTCTCCAATTTCTTTTTATTTTGGCTTTTTAGAGGTAGAGTCTCACTCTATCCTAAGCTGACCTGGAACTCATTCTGTAGTCCCAAGCTGGCCTTGAACTCACAGTGATCCTCTTACCTCTGCCTCCCAACTGCTAGGGCTGAAGACATGTGCCACCACACCCAGACTTATGTCCATAATTTTTAGATTTTATCTCTTTATAATGTGCTGAATATCTTGGAATTCCTGCTCATATGTTCTTATTAATTTATCTTCCTCCTTGTTGAAATGTTCCAGATCCTCCATCTTGTCTTCAAGCTTAGACAAATCTGTCCTCAACTTGATCCAGTCTATTGGTGAGAATTTCTGTGGACATTTTTTCCCCCTTTGGTTTTTCGAGGTAGGGTCTCGCTCTAGCCCAGGCTGACCTGGAATTCACTCTGTTGTCTCAGGGTGGCCTCAAACTCATGGCGATCCTCCTACCTCTGCCTCCCCAGTGCTGGGATTAAAAGTGTGCACCTCCACGCCCGGCACATGGAGATTTTTTAAATTTCACTTACTTTATGTTTTTTTAAGTGTTTTTTTTTAAATATTTTATTTATTTATTTATTTGAGAGAGAAAGAGGCAGAGAGAGAGACTGGGAGGCAAAGAATGGGTACGTCAGGGCCTCCAGCCACTGCAAACAAACTCCAGATGCATGTGCCTCCTTGTGCATCTGACTTACGTGGGTCCTGGGGAATCAAACAGGGATCCTTTGGCTTTGCAGGCAAACGCCTTAACCACTAAGCCATCTCTCCAGCCCAACTTACTTTGTTTTTGTTTCGAATATTTCTTCAGCATCTCTATTTCCTTACTCGTATCTCCTTATTTTGTTCAACTGATTTTGTGTGTTCTTTTTCTGATTCGTTCAGGAGTTTATTTTCTTCCTTGATTCCTTTGAGTTCCTCGAATATACTTATAATCATTCTTTTGAATTCTCTGACATGTTGTATAATTTATTCTCACTTAAGGCCATTATTGTGGGATTCATAATTTTTGGAGAAGTTGTGTAGCCTTGATTGTGTGTGTGTGTGTGGGGGGGGGTGTTTCTTAGATACTGTGTTGGGATTTTCACATGTTGGGTTATTTCGTTTCTCTTATTTTTTTATTTTATTATTATTATTATTATTTTTATTTATTTTTGGAGAGATAGACAGAGAGAGAGAGGAAGACAGAGATGGGCGCGCCAGCAGTGTCTCAGCTACTGTTAACGAAATCCAGATGCGTGTGCCCTCTTGTGGTCAAGTGCGGCATTGCGCCCTTGCCTCACTGCATCTGGCTAAACGTGGGACCTGGAGATTGGAACCGCTGGAGATTGGAACCAGCGTTCTTAGGCTTAGGAGGCAGGCGCCTTAGCCACTGAGCCATCTCTCCAGCCCTCGTTTCTCTTATTTTATATTTGTTTTATAAGCTGTATTCTTAGGTCTGCAGATCAAGGTAGCAGGTGTGACTTCTATATTATTCCCAGAATAGAATACTAGCAGCAGGAGTGGCCAGAGCTGCTGGATATGCCTGCCCTCAAGTGTCCTAGTAGCAAATTAACAACAATGTTTTTTTTATACTTCAATAATTATTATTATTTTTTTGGAGAGAGACACAAAGAGAGACAGAGAGGGAGAGGAAGACAGATAGAGATCAGCTGCTATGAACGAAATCCAGATGCGTGCACCCCCTTGTGGTCAAGCGCGGCATTGCGCCCTTGCATCACTTTGCATCTGGCTAAACGTGGGACCTGGAGATTAGAACCAGCGTTCTTAGGCTTAGGAGGTAGGCGCCTTAACTGCTAAGCCATCTCTCCAGCCCTTCAATAATTATTTTTAGTTTCTATCTCACTCAGGTCGAGTTGTAAAGCTATTTCCCTCCTTGGTGCACACACTATGGGCTTGTCTCCTGATTTACTGATTCTTTTTATAAAAAAATATTTTATAAGCATTTATATAAGAGAGGTTATACTTTTGTATCCCCTCACCCACATTTCGCTTTTCTTGAGACTTTAATACACAAATACATTGTAATTTGACCACGGTCCCCTTCCATGACCCTGTTTTGTCTCCCTGCACCCTTATTCTGTTGAAGCCCCTCCTCTTTCCAAGTAGTCCTTCCTCTGATGGCTCCCTTTTTTATTTTTTATATCTTCAATCATCAAGTGGACATGTAAAAAAAAGGGACAAAATATAGAAAAATATAGGAAGGGAGAGGGGATGGAATAGAGGAGGGTGACTGATGACATTATGGGGGCTCAAGAGTTGGCTTAGAGGTTAAGGCACTTGCCTGGAAAGGCTAAAGACCCATGTTTGACTCTTCAGAACCCACGTAAGCCAGACACACAAGGTAACGCAAACGCGGAAGGACACACATGCGCACAAGGTAGCACACGTGTCTGGAGTTCCTAGAAGATACTGATGGAGCTAGAGCGCTTGTTGAGAAATTACAACCCCAGGCCGTTCCCTCAAACTTGAAATTTAAAAATACTTCTTTTCCTTCTTGGGCACTTGAGGCATTAATTAATTAATTAATTAATTAATTAATTTGAGACAGAGAGGGAAAGAGAGAGAGGGAGAGGGAGAATGGGCGTGCCAGGGCCTCCAGCCACTGAAAACGATCTCCAGATGTGTGCGTCCCCTTGTGCATCTGGCTTACGTGGGTCCTGGGGAATTAAACTGGGATCCTTAGGCTTCTCAGGCATGTGCCTTAAAAACTAAGCCACTCTCTCCAGCCCTTGAGGCTTTTTTTAAAAAGTTATTATTTTAAAAATTATTTAAAATTATTTTATTATTTTTAAAGTTATTATTATAATCATCATCAACATATTTTTTTATGGATACATCATGTGTTGGTGAAGCCTACTCACTGTTTCCCTGCTTCCACCATTAGCTATTGTCAAGTCTTTTCTTTTTTGGGGGAAGGGTGGGGAGGAGAAGGATTTGAGATGAAATGTGGGTGTTATGAATCAAAGTACTTTTATTAGTCTGCCTCAGTTGGAATAGCACTGTAACTTTAAAAGTGGGGAGATATGGCCTGGAGAGATGGCTTAGCGGTTAAGCACTTGCCTGTGAAGCCTAAGGACCCCGGTTCGAGACTTGATTCCCCAGGACCAATGTAAGCTAGATGCATAAGGTGGCGCATGCATCTGGTGTTCATTTGCAGTGGCTGGAAGCCCTGATGTGCCCATTCTCTATCTATCTGCCTCTTTTTCTCTCTGTCCGTTACTCTGAAATAAATAAATAAATAATAAACAAAAACAAGTGGGGGGACAGACAGGGAGCCTGCAGTTGGACAATGTCAGGCCATGTTGGCAGCTGGGAGAGAAGCAGAGAAGGATGAGGAAAGGAGGAAGAGAAGGGATCTGGAGTGCACAAGCACAGTTACCGCCAGGCCTGGGCACCTGGCTGCAGAGGGTCCTGGCCCAGACTGTAGGCTGGGGTTGAGAGAACGGGCTTGCAGGTGTTTGAGGAGAGATGGAGGAGGGGCATGCTATGAGGGAAGGGAATCATCAAAGAAGAGAGAGGGAGAGACCCAGGGATGGCTGTGGGTACACATGTGAAGTGCCAAGGGGAAGAGTAGAGGGCAGAGGGAGGAGAGAGAAGAGAAGAACAAATGAGAGAAAAAGAAAAACTAAGAGAGAGAGGCTGGAGAGATGGCTTAGCGGTTAAGGTGCTTGCCTGCAAAGCTTAAGGACCCAGGTTCTATTCCCCAGGACCCATGTAAGCCAGGTGTACAAGGTGGTGCATGTGGAAGAGCTTTTCTGCTCCTTGGGGCATGGGGAGCTGGCCAGTGGGAGGTGGCCGGTGGAGGGCCAAGCTCAGGAAATCAGGTTGTCTGGGTCCCCTCTCGGCAGAGATGGAAGGAGCCTTGAAGGAATATTTTGGTTTCCAATTGGGAGGGGGAGGGAGCTCTGAACCTGACAACTAGTAGCCTTTCCTGTGGCCACCAGAGCTTAGCACTAAGCAGTCCAGAGGGAACTGGCTTAAACCCACCCCGTGTATTCTGAACTCATGATTGCAGCAATAATTATATGGTAATGCGACCGGAAGAACACTAAGAACCCCACCTCTCCCAAAATTTTGACCACTGATTCCTGAAAATCATGTTATTATAGCCATTCTTTCTAGTTAACACAGAGAGAGAGAGAGAGAGAGAGAGAGACCTGTTAAAAATGTAACTGGGAGAGTTGGGCATGGTGGTGCACACCTTTAATCCCAGCACTTGGGAGGAGGTAGAAGGATTGCCGAGAGTACGAGGCCACCCTGAGAATACAGAGTGAATTCCAGGTCAGCCTGAGCTAGAGTGAGACCCTGCCTCCAAATACAAAAAGAAAGAAAGAAAGAAAGAAAGAAAGAAAGAAAGAAAGAAAGAAAGAAAGAAAGAAAGAAAGAAAGAAAAGAAAGAAAGAAAAGAAAAGAAAGAAAGCAGGCAGGGAGGGAGGGAGGAGGGAAAGAAAGAAAAAAAGAAGGGAGAGCCGGGCGTGGTGGCGCACGCCTTTAATCCCAGCACTCGGGAGGCAGAGGTAGGAGGATCGCCGAGAGTTCGAGGCCACCCTGAGACTACATAGTGAATTCCAGGCCAGCCTGAGCCAGAGTGAGACCCTACCTCGAAAAACCAAAAAAAAAAAAAAAGAAAAAAAGAAGGGAGGGAGGAAATGGGCTAGAGAGATGGCTTAGCAGTTAAGGCACTTGCCTGTGAAGCCTAAAGACCCAGGTTCAATTCCCCAGATTCCACATAAGCCAGACGCACATGGTGGCACATGTGTCCTGAGTTCGTTTTCAGTGGCTAGAGGCCCTGGAGCACCCATTCCCTCTCTCTCTCTAATAATAAATAAATAAAAATATATTTTAAAAAATGAAACTGTGGCCAGGCATGGTGGTGCACACCTTTAATCCTAGCACTTGGAAGGCACGTATGAGGATTGCTGTGAATCTGAGGTCAGTCGGCAAGAGCGAGACCCTACGTCAAAAAGGAAACTGACCCGTGGTAGGTGCCACTACAAACCCAGCAGCCTATATGAGGGAACTGCATTAAATTAAACCTCTAACAGAAGCCCAGAAAGAAACGAGTAAGGACAGGGCTGGAGAGATGGCTCAGCAACTGACACTTTTGCCTGCAAAGCCTAACAACCCAAGCTGGATTCCCTAGTACCCACGTAAAGCCAGATGTGCAAAGTGGCCCATGTATTTGGAGTTCATTTACAGCAGCTACAGGCCCTGGTGCCCCTATTTTCTCTCTCTCTCCTCTGCTTTCCACTCCTCTTTCCTCTGCTTGCAAATAAAATAAAATAGAAGTAAAGTGAGAAAAAAATCGATAAAGAAGAAAATCCAAGAGAAAGAAGAGGAAAATTTAGGCAGATCATAGTAGAAGACCAAGGACAGGCAAACACGACACTGGTGAGATTCTCACGAGTATGGTGGTTAAAAACCAGTTAAGGATGAGGCTGGAGAGATGGCTCAGTGCTTAAGGTGTTTGCTGGCAAAGCCAAATGACCCAGGTTCAATTCTCCAGGTCCCACATAAGCCAGAGGCACAATGGGGCCCGTGTATCTGGAGTTCATTTGCAGTGGCTGAATGCCCGCCCTGGCTTCATTCTCTCTCTCTCTCTCTCTCTTCTGCCTCTTTCTCACTCTCAAATAAATAAAATACATTTTAAAAATTATTAAAAAAAAAAAAACAGTTAAGGAGACGGGTGTGGTGGTGCACACCTTTAATCCCAGCACTCGGGAGGCAGAGGTAGGAGGATCACCATGAGTTCGAGGCCACCCTGAGACTACAGAGTGAGCCTGGACTAGAGTGAAACCCGACCTTGAAAAACAAAAACAAACAAAAAAAATACAGTTAAGGAAACACACAAAGGGAAAACTCACCTACTTTGCCAAGAACTATTCTAATGTTTCCAGTGGAGTCCATTACTAAAGCAGGCCTTCTCAAACACTCAGTGCTGTGCCTGCAGCTCCCTTGCAATGCAGATTCAAGTTCAGGAAGTCTGTGGTTTGGATCTGAGACTGCATATCTGACAAGTTCTCCGGAGATACAGATGCTGTCATGGTAGACCACAGTGTGGGAATAGGAATTAAACCTGTCGTTTGTCATAGTATGATAAACATTTTGCCCAGGATGGAGGAGTTTCCTCAGAATAAATGATTTTTAATGCTAATAGTGACAAGTCTCAGGTATTCTAGGAAAGGTTGGCTAGCCCATCTTTGACTAAGATTGGAAAATGGTGGTGGCGCACACATTTACTCCCAGCACTCAGGAGGCAGAGGTAGGAGGATCACCGTGAGTTCAAGGCCACCCTGAGAATACAGAGTGAATTCTAGGTCAGCCTGAGCTACAGTGAGTCCCTACCTCAAAAAAAAAAAAAAAAAAAAAAAAAAGGAAAGAAAGAAAGAAAGAGACAGAGAGAGAGAGAGAAAGAATAAGATAATTTATTTTAAAACATAAGTGCACGCATACAGGTATGTGCTTCTGTGTAACTGGGTCCTTCTCTCTCTAGCTAACTTCCCTGTGCCTAGAATAATGGAACTTGGACATCCATTTCCGAACATTGCAAGAATAATGTGTTTAACCTCTGGAGGGTTTCCGAAGCCTCACCTCTCCTGGAGGGGAAATGAAGAATTAAGTGTCATCAATACCACAGTTTCCCAGGATCCTGAGACATGGCTGTACACAGTGAGCAGCAAGCTGGACTTCAACGTGACATACAACCACAGCTTTGTGTGTGTCGTTGCGAATGGAGAGCACACAGTGTCAAGCACCTATGACTGGATAAGACGTAAGCAGTGTTAATCCTAGGGCTCTAGTGTGTATAATCTGAAAACATAACTCTGCCAGGAACATTTTAAATACATACATACATATACATACATACATACATACATACATACATACATATATATATATTTTTGTTTTGTTTTTTTTTGAGGTAGGGTTTCACTCTGCTCCAGGCTGATCTGGAATTCACTCTGTATTCTCAGGGTGCCCTTGAACTCATGGCGATCCTCCTACCTCTGCCTCCCGAGTGCTGGGATTAAAGGCGTGCGCCACCACCTGGGTAAATGGACTCTTTTAAAAAATACATATTTTTTGTTTTTTATTTAAGCTGGGCATGGTGGCACACGCCTTTAATCCCAGCATTCAGGAGGCAGAGTTAGAATCGCTGTGAGTTCAAGGCCAGCCTGAGATTACATAGTCAATTCCAGGTTAGCCTGAGCTAGATCAAGACCCTGCCTTGAAAGATCAAAAAAAAAAAAAATCTTTTTTAAGTGATAGGTCAGGTTTGGCCCAGTTACTGATGTTTGCCGACCTTTAGGCTTTGTCTGTGTGGTGGGAGAGCTTTAGCGTATAACTAGCTGGATGGCAGGCGGAGGCTTAGAGTTAAAAGCGGGTAATGCATCTGTTGGGAGGTCAAGAGCCAAGTTGCACAAGCAGACATTAGGTGCATGGCTCATAAAAAACCACATAGGGGGGCCTGGAGAGATGGCTTAGTGGTTAAGCACTTGCCTGTGAAGCCTAAGGACCCCAGTTTGAGGCTTGATTCCCCAGGACCCACGTAAGCCAGATGCACAAGGTGGCACATGCATTTGGAGTTTGTTTGCAGTGGCTGGGGGCCCTGGTGTGCCCTCTCTCTCTCTCTCTCTCTGAATCTGCCTCTTTCTCTGTCTGCCTGTCATGCTCAAATAAAATAAATGAAAGTAAAACAACAGCAACAACAACAACAACGAAAACCATATAGGCTCGTGTGGGGAAAGCGTTGCTATATAAGCACCCAATCTGGGAACACGTGGGTATGTGATTCCTTTAATCTGGGCCTGTCAGATTTGTTAACCCCTGAAAAACTAGAAAGAAGTAAATCCTGATGTCTAATAAGCTTTATGGGTGGTCCCTTCCACTGCTGTGCACTTTGTTTGGGGTCTGTCCCTGTGGTCTGTTCACAAGTGTCTTGTGGGCATCGTGACAGAGCCACTTGGCTGCTACAAGCCTCTTCATATACACTGATCCACTGTCACTGCAGGCCGAATGAAGCTTGTGAGTGGGGGTTCAACTTTTCTGAGAGAAGCCAGGAGGCACCAAAGCCCATGAAACTTCTAGTCTCTGAGGATAACGGGAAGGGCTTCTCTGTGATTTTATGTGTCATTCTGGTCTGTAAGGCCACTCCCAGGAATCACGTGATCCCTCGCCTGTGTTCGTGTGCTATGGTTAATGTGTAGGAATTAGTACAGCCAAGGAAACGACAGGTTAGGAGATGAGAAAAGACCAAACTAAGGCAGTCGCTGCAGGAGATCTGAGAAAAAGCAATCTATCAGCACCAGGGTGATCTGAGTATAGCATAGAAATACATGGAACCTTGAGCTGGAGAGATGGTTTAGAGGTTAAGGCACCTGCCTGCTGAGCCTAAGAACGCCAGTTCGATTCTCCAGGTTCCACATTTAGTCAGGTACAAAAAGTGATGCAAGGGCGCAATGCCACACTTGCCCACAAGGGGGCACATGTGTCTGGAGTTCATTCATAGTGGCTGAGAGGCCACTGGAGCGCCCATTCTCTCTCTCTCTCTCAAATAAAAAAAAAAAAAAAAACAGCCGGGCATGGTGACACACACCTTTAATCCCGGCCTTGAACTCACAGGGATCTTCCTACCTCTGCCTCCCAAATGCTGGGATTAAAGGCGTGCGCCACCACGCCTGGCAAGACGGCTTTTAAAGTAGCTCCTTTCTCTTCTAACCATTCGGATGGGCTCGGGGTCTCCCCTTATTCGCTGTTGTCGTGGTCCTGAGAGGCCTACACGTCACCTTGTTCATGGTGGGCTGGGTGGACTGGGGAGTGTGACCAGTACCAAGAGTTCCAAAAACAAAAAAAACTAGCAACTATGTAAGCCAGCCAGGCAAAGAAGTGAAGACTCCCCATAAGTGCATAGGGAAGAGGCATAGGGTGGGAGCTGGGCAGAAGGAAATTCATTACAGCTGAAGTCATTCTTCCTTCACAGCCACAGAAGAGCCTCCAGCTAAGCAGCCATGGTCACCAGGCCATGTTAATGTAGTGATACTAGCTGTTGCTATCCCAGTGGTCTTTGGAATCCTGCTCTACAGTAAGTACTATCTTTCTATCATTAAGATCAACTTCCGGGCTGAAGAGATGGCTTAACGGTTTAGGCATTTGTCTGTGAAGCCAAAGGACCCAGGTTTGATTCCCCAGGACCCACGTAAGCCAGATGCACAAGGGGCACATGCATCTGGAGTTCGTTTGCCATGGCTACTGGCCCTGGCGCGCCCATTCTCTATCGTTCTCTCCTATTTCTGCCTCTCTCTCTCTCTGCTTGCAAATAAATAAATAAATAAATAATTTTTTAGCGGGGGGGGGGGTGGGGTTCAAGGTAGGATCTCACTCTAGCTCAGGCTGACCTGGAATTCACTATGTAGTCTCAGGGTGGCCTCGAACTCATGGTGATCCTACTACCTCTGCCTCCTGAGTGCTTGGATTAAAGGCATGTGCCACAACACCCAACTCAATAAATTTTAAAAAAAAAAAAATCCATTTCTGGAAGCCCAGACTCCATCCTTAGCTTTCAGCACTTTTTTTTTTTCTTTTTTGCCGTGTCAGCCTATTTTCTTTCCATGTCTGCAACCAGTCTGGCAACTTTACTTTCTCCTTTGCTTTGCAGCAAGTTCTGTCCATTCACTGTGCAAACGATTTTTGGATTCCCCCTTTATGTTTGGTATTCTCCTAGGTGCTGGATTTATAAAGACAAGATGTCACTACCATTAGAGGCATCTGAAGGGCTGGGGAGGAGGGTCAGTACTTAAAGACACTTGTCTGAAAAGCCTGCTGGCCTGGATTTAATTCCCAAGCCATCCTCACAAGCTGGACACACACACACACACACACACACAGTACAGCAAGTATTTGTTTGCAGTGGCAAGAAGTCCTGGTGTGCCCATATGCATACATGTACGTGCACACACGCACACACACATACATAAATAAATTAAAAATTATATATATATATTTGTTAAACAGTTTAAATTTTATTGACCTCCCAGTTTTTTGAAAAAGTTAAATTTAAGGTCACGCCTCTAAGACTTTGCAGAATGAGTATGAAGAGATACAAATTAGTCATGTCCAAAGATTACTAAAACACAGTCATCTTCATATAAACACATAAAATTCTTAAGACAATAGCAGGGACTGTCCGGGCTTTCTGAGACACTTTTCATAGTTATTCAAGGCATAAATGTCCACCATTCTGAATATCCACATTCTAGACTCTGTGCCTCTGATACAGCCCACCCAAGATTAGGCTTCATGGCTGCTAGAAAACAATTTACTCAATGAGATTCAGTCTCTTGGATGAAAAGCTACAGACCTATAAACACCAAGTAAATAATAACTCCAAAATATGGAGAATACAAATACAAGCACTTTATTTTTAAAAAGCAAACACAAGATATAGGTGTAAGTCCAAATGTGTTTAACTGCCTCCATTTTGGAAAATTAAGAACCTATACAAGTTGGTTCACAGAAGCTAAATTATATATTCTTAAAGATGCATCGGAGCCAGGCATGGGGACATCTATCTGTAATGAGACCAGAGGATGGCATATTAGAGACCAGCCTGAGCTACATGAAAAGCCTGAGGCCAGCCTGGATTACATTGTGAAAGTAAACAAATGAATTTTAATTT
This sequence comes from Orientallactaga sibirica, assembly GCA_036365145.1. Taxonomy (NCBI): domain Eukaryota; kingdom Metazoa; phylum Chordata; class Mammalia; order Rodentia; family Dipodidae; genus Orientallactaga; species Orientallactaga sibirica. The sequence goes on along the minus strand of JAEOAD010000050.1, from coordinate 11,256,178 downwards.
AAAATTTTCACCTTTTGCTAACTTTCTATTTTCTTTTCTTTTCTTTTATTTTCTTGAGACACAAGGATTGGTAACTAATTTGAAAATATTTCTGATGCAGATTCTTGAGCCTTTTTGATTTGGACTTAGAGGGAAGGTAAAATGACAAGATTTAGGGGACAAGAATCCTGCTTTAGGAGATCAAGGAATACTAATGGAATGGATAAGCTACATGGTCACAAGTGGTTTTTATCTTTTGTTTTTGTTTTTGTTTTTTGTTTTTTGAGGTAGGGTCTCACTCTAGCCCAGGCGGACCTGAAATTCACTCTTAGAGTGGCCTTGAACTCACAGTGATTCTCCTACCTCTGCCTCCCAAGTGCTAGGATTAAAGATGTGTGCCACTATGCTCAGGTAAAATAGTTTTATTTTTATTAATTTATTTATTTGAGAGAAAGAGGCAGAGAGAGAGAGAGAGAGAATGGATGCGCCAGGGCCTCCAGCCACTGCAAACTCCAGATGCATGTGCCCCCTTGTGCATCTGGCTTACGTGGGTCCTGGAGAATCAAACCTGGGTGTTTTGACTTTGCAGGTAAGCCATCTCTTCAGCACAGAACACTCTTTCTTTCTTTCTTTCTTTCTTTCTTTCTTTTTTTTTTTTTTTTTTTTTTTTTTTTTTTTTTGAGGTAGGATTTCACGCTAGTCCAGGCTGACCTGGAATTCACTGTGTAGTCTCAGGGTGGCCTTGAACTCAGAGATCCTCTTACCTCAACCTCCCGAGTCCTGGGATTAAAGGTGTGCACCACCTCGCCCGGCTCAGAACACATTTCTGAATGAAAGACAGAATGGTTGTTGGTGGGATGTCTAGGATATTCTATTCTACCCTATGGGTTTAAATTTGGGGCCTCAGACATTTAATCTCTATGATTAACTGAAGAGAAACTTCTAGGTCAGAGCTATGGCCATACTCACCATGAAGGGTTACTAACTCTTCTTAGAGTCATCACATACACTGCACAAATAAAAGTAGAAGACCCAGGTCTGCTGACTTTATAATCTCTGGCAAATAACAAAAAGGTCAACGCTCACAGAAGTCCCTACTCGGAGCAGGGTGAGGGAGCCGATGGTCGGGGTGTTTTGTTTTGTTTTGTTTTGTTTTGTCTCGCTATCTAGTTGAGAATTGTTGATATTTTGGGCCAGGTGATTCTTTTCTACAGTTACAGGATGTTTGTAAGAGGCAGCTTCCTGAACTCCCTGTGACAAACAGAAACTGTTTTCCAAGTATCACCAAATGTCCCTGGGGTGGAGGGCTTTTGGAAATTTTCCTCATTGAAGAACCATGCTCAGGGCTGGACAGATGGCTCAGCAGTTAAGGCGCTTGCCTGCAATGCCTAAGGATCAGAGTTCAATTCTCCAGTATCCACATAAAGCCAGATGCACAAACCATTTGCAGTGGCTAGAAGTCCTGGCACACCCATTCATATTCTCCCTCTCCCTCCCCTCCTCTCTCCTTGCAAATAAATAAAACTTTTTTTTTTTTTTTAAAGAACCATGCTCAGCCAAGCATGGTGGAACACCCAGCACTCGGGAAGTAGAGGTAGGAAGATCTCCATGTTTGAAGCCACCCTGAGACTACATAGTGATAATTCCAGGTCAGCCTGGGCTAGAGCGAGACCCTACGTCAAAAAAAAAAAAAAGAGAGAGAGAGAGAGAAAGAACCACACTCTAGGTTTAAGACAGTATTAAAATTTGCTGAGGGCTGGAGAGATTGCTCAGTGGCTAAGGCACTTGCCTTCAAAGCCAAAGGATCTAGGTTCGATTCTCCAGGACCCACATAAGCCAGATGCACAAGATGGCACATTCATCTGGAGTTCATTTGCACCGGCTGGAGGTTCTGGCACACCCCTTCTCTATCTGCTTCTCTCTCTCAAATAATAAATAAAAAGCTTGCTGAAATGGATGGACATGATTTAAGGGCACCCACCTATCATTTCTTATTATGTACGTTTGTCTCCAAGTATTTATCAGAAGGTGGAGAATGAATAGGCCAGCAATGGGAGTGGAAATGACACCCAGCATCTACACAGGACCTGCAGAAACATCAGGCTGAAGAGAATATCTGAAGGTAGGCTTCTTCTTTTCTACCCATGTGAGGCCCATGGTCTCGTGTAAATCTGTGAGGCACAGCCTGTCACCTTCTCAAAAACCTCTGACTACTCCAGATACAGGGTACTCGACATGCATGCCTCTCCTTTCTCCCCACACGCCATTTGGCTCTCACAGCCTCTTACTTTGCTGTACTATTCTGCCATCTTGAAATGCTCCCCTCGTCAGCCAATTCAGTATCTTTCATTTTAAAATACTGATCTAGGGCCTGGAGAGATAGCTTAGTGGTTAAGGCGTTTGCCTGTAAAGCCAAAGGCTCCCAGTTCGATTCTCCAGGACCCACGTAAGCCAGATGCACAAGGTGGCGCATGCATCTGGAGTTCGTTTGCAGTGGCTAGAGGCCCTGACGTGCCCATTCTCTCTGTGTCTGCCTCTCCTCTGTCTCTCTCTCTGCTTTCAAATTAATTAATGACTTAATTAATTAAAAAAAATAAAAATAAAACAAAATACTGATCTAGCCAGGCGTGGTGGTGCATGCCTTTAGTCCCAGCACTTGGGAGGCAGAGGTAGGAGGATCACCTTGAGTTCAAGGCCAGCCCTGGACTTCAGAGTGAGTTCCAGGTAAGGAGTGAGACCCTACCTTGAAAAACCAAATTAATTAATTAATCAATTTTTAAAAAATAACTACTGATCTAAGCACTCAGGAGGTTGATCTGGGAGGAGGATCTCCATGAGTTTGAGGTCAGCCTGGGTCTACAGAATGAGATCAAGGTCATCTGTGATTCCCCACAGGCCTGTGGGAGGCAGGGACAGCAGCATTTGCAGGAAGCCCACGGGCTAGCTGTCTCGGTGAACGCAGCAGTGAACGTGGAGGGCCCCTGCTTCAAACCCGGTAAAAGGCGAAGACTCACAACTGAGGTTGTCCTCTGACCTCCACACGCATACTGTGGCACACACGTGCCCACACGCACACCCACAAACATGTGCACGCACACACATACAACCAAACAGATCTGTATGAGCAAGATATTTCTATCCCATTTTAGGAGATAGAAAAACGAGGCTCCCAAAGGTTGGGGGATTTGGCTGAGCTCATTGTATCTCTCAGGTTGTTACTGCAATGACACACACTTGACTGAACGGAGGATCTGGCCTGGGGAGGCAGTCAAGGGGTCGGAGCGCTTGCGATGCTTGATTCGGCCCGAGTTCAGTCCCCAGTACCCATGTAAAAACCGACTATGGTCATGTGTACCTGTAACCCCAGTTCTACAGAGGGCAGAAACTCTGAAAACAGTGCTCCAGGTTAAGTGAGAAACTTCTGATACAGGAATTTGGGGTTCCTTATATGCCAATGCACTGATAATTTGGGGATCCTTCAAAGAATGAAATTCACCAGCAGGGCATGGCAGCGCATGCCTTTAAAACTCAGCACTCAGGAGGCAGAGGGAGGCAGATTGCCATGAGTTCGAGGCCACCTTGAGACTATGTAGTGAATTCCAGGTCAGCCTGGGCTAGAGAGAGAGACCCTACTTCAAAAGAAAGAAGGAAAGAAGGGAGGGAAGGGAGGGAAGGAAGGAAAGAAGGAAAAAGGGAGGGAGGAGGAGGAAAGAAGAAAGAAATCCACAGACCAGTGGATAAGGTTCAGAAAGATTTCATTGTAACATAAAACTTGAGGAGGAGAAAGAGAAAGGGGCTTAAGTCTATAACATAAGGAGCTCTTGCCCAGGGAGGTAAGAGGGGGTTTGAGAAGCCCACCTTGGGATTAAATATCTGGGTTTTTTTTTTAAGTTTTTATTTATTTATTTGAGAGAGAGAGAAAGAGGAAGAAGCAGATAGAGCATGCGCGAGAGAGAATGGGGATGCTAAGCCTTCTAGCCATTGCAAAAGAACTCCAGACGCATGCACCACCATGTGCATCTGGCTTATGTGGGTACTGGGGAATTGAACCTGGGTCATTAGGCTTTGTAACCAAGTGCCTTAACCACTAAGCCATCTCTCCAACCCAAGATCTGGGTTTGTATGGAGTGAGTGGCTATATGAGGAAGACCAGGTATGGACACCAACCAGCTTTTCCAGTAATCTTAGGTAAGAATCAGGGTTTCTCTCTTCTAGGAAGGGTAAAGACTTAATCCAGAAATCTGTCCTGGAGGGGGGAACATGCAGGTTTCTGTAGTGACGTTCCTACTTTTAGTCAAGGAAGAAAAACAAACAAACAACAACAAAAACAAAACAAAAAAACCTCACATTTGGGGTTCTGTTACCCTGACTACCCAGCTAACTTGTCTCCTAACACTTCATCGCAAAGCAATAAAAGGCAGGGGAGGACATCCCACGTTCTCCTCTGGCATCTGCATGCGTGTGGGGGTACGGGCATCTGCACATACACGTGGCATGCACTATACACACACCACACCACACATTCTACACACACACACACACACCCAGAGGATGCCTGTACGTTCATGGCTTCAGTGGATGGTTTCTTGGCTCCACCACTGTGGCCTACGGGGATGCGGAGCACCATGGTGAAGGTGTGGTGCCATAGAGCCACTCACCCCCGGCAGCTGACAAGCAGAGAAAGAAGAGAGGGCACCTTTCCAAGGCACGGCTCTCAGGGAACCTCTTTCTGCAATTCGCCCCCACCTCCTCCTTTGCACCATCTCCCTACGATGCCACCATCGAATGAAAAGATCAAAGCCCCTCAGCTGGCACCAGGCCTTGAATAACACGCAGGGCTTGTTCTGCTGCTGCTCAGAGGCAGCCTCGTCCTCTTCCCCCAGAGCCGCGTTGCAGATCCCTACCCTCCTTTCTTCTCCCCTTAACGTAATACTTCTCAGATGGTCTTTCCAGAATGCTCCCCACTTCAGTATTTCCCTCTTAAGTCTTCTGGCCAGTCTGCTACTTCTGATTGAAGTTGTGAACCCAGCCTTCTACACAAAGCCTTCTGGGCCATTATTCTGCATTCAAACAGGCCCACCTCTGAACTTCTGTTTAGCTTGGTATAGCACATGCCACCCACGGTTTATTTTCATGTGTCCTTGTATTACATCATTCACCAAACTCTAGGCTTACTGAGAAAAGCAACCAAGTCTTTACCTGTGTCCCCACCACCACCACCACACAGACACAGAAGAGTGCCTGCACCAGGAGCACGTGGTTGGGGGAAGCTAGTGCTGGATTAAATATTTGGTGAGCATTAGGAAACTGTGTTGCATGCAGTAGAAGTTACACTCAAAGGACATGGTGGTCTGCACCTTACATTCTAGCACTTGGGGCTAAGGTAGGTGGATCAGTTGAGTTTGAGGCCAGTTGAGTTTGGGATAGAGAGTGAATTCCAGATCACCCCGGGCTAGAGACCCTGCTTCAAAAAACAAACAAAAAGCTACATCAGAGCCGGAGAGATGCTCAGCAGTTAAGGCACTTGCCTGTAAAGCCTAATGACCAAGGTTCAATTTTCCAGTACCCATGTAAAGCTAGATGCAGGGTGGTGCATGCATCTGGAGTTCATTTGCAGAGGCTAGAGGCCCTGGCATGCCCATTCTCTCTCAGTCTCTTTCTTCTTTGCAAGTAAAAGTACTTTTAAAAAAGTTACATCAATTCTTTTTTTTTTTTTTTTAAGGTAGGGTCTCACTCTAGCTCAGGCTGACCTGGAATTCACTATGTAATCTCAGGGTGGTCTTGAACTCATGGTGATCCTCCTACCTCTGCTTCCCGAGTGCTGGGATTAAAGGCGTGCACCACCACACCCGGTTTTAAAGTTATATCAATTCTAGTAACTCTGATAACTTGGATCTCCCTTCATATTACTGACTTAGGATCAAGATTATCACCTACAATGTTACCTCAAGTTAGAAATACACTTGGCCTTGAGATTTAAAATATACAGAATTGGGCCGGGCATTGTGGCGCACGCCTTTAATCCTAGCACTCGGGAGGCAGAGGTAGGAGGATCACTGTGAGTTGAGGCCACTCTGGGACTAACAAAGCTATAGTAAAACCTTACATATATATATGTATATACATATGTCTGTGTATATATATACATATGTGTGTGTGTGTTTGTATGTGTGTGTGTGTGTAATTAGAGAGCTAGCTCAGTGGGTAAGAGAACTTGGCAAAAGCATGAGGACCCAAGAGGACCTGAGACCACCTGAGTTCAAGTCCCCAGGACCTGTGTAAACAGCTGGGCATGGCCATGCACACATATAACCCCAGTCCTGTGGGAGCAGAGACCAGAGAATCACTGGTGCTCACGAAAAGAGCAGCTCCATGTTCAGAAAAGACTCCATCTCAACGGAATACCCAGATGAGTGATACAGGAAGGACACATGATGTTCAATCTGGCCTTCATGCACCTGCAAACAGAGCCCATCTGCACAAACAAGTACATGCCCAGCCATGCACATACAACACACCACAGCACACTTACTGCACATCCAAAAGTAAAATACTTATATATATTTTTGGGCTGGGGAGATGGCTAGGCGGTTAGGGCACTTGCCTGTGAAGCCTAAGGACCCCAGTTTGAGTCCCCAGGACCCACGTGAGCCAGATGTGCAGGGGCACATGCATCTGGAGTTTATTTGCGGCTGCTGGAGGCCCTGGCATTCCCATTCTCTCTTTCGCTCTGTCTGCCTCTTTCTCTCTCCCTCTAATAAATAAAATAAATTTAAAAAAATATATATATATATATATATATATATATATATATATATATATATATATATATATATATATATATTTAATGTTTCCTTTTTCAAATTTAGGGCTTGAAATACTCATTTATTTATTTTATTTCCTCAGGTCCCACATCCATTTGCAACTGACTTCTCAGATGTCTAGGACTACCCTGCCCCGGCCTGCAAATATGTTCTCTAGGAGGAGCGTTATTGAGTCAGGTTCGCATTGCTGGCAGAAAATACCTGACCAAGAGCAGCTTGGGGGGGGAAAGGTTTATTTTGGTTTACAGACTCGAGCAGAAGCTCCATGATGGCAGGGGAAAATGATGGCATGAGCAAAGGGTGGACATCACCTCCTGGCCAAAGTGGACAACAGCAACAGGAGAGTGTGCCAAACACTGGCAAGAGGAAGCTGGCTATAACACCCATAAGCCCGTCCCCAACAATACATTGCCTCCAGGAGGAGTCAATTCCCAAATTGCAATCAGCTGGGAACCTAGCATTCAGAACACAAGTTTATAGGGGACACCTGAATCAAACCACCACATTCCACCCCTGGACCCCATAGACTGATAACTATACATGATGTAAAATACAATGCATTCATCCAACTTTAAAAGTCCCCATAGTTTTTATCAATCCTAGTGATGTGCAAACATCCCTATAGTCTAAGATCTTTTAATTAAGCCGTAATACCCAAAAACCTGTAATGGCACAAAATAAACATTCACACTGCCAAAGACAGTATTGGGCATAGCAAAGAAATAGTCAACCAATACAAGATTTAAACAGAGCAAACATCAAACTCTGTACTTGCAAGTCCAACAACTCTTAGTGACAAGTCTCTGGAGTTCCAATCCTGCCCCTCCAGCTAGGCTACAGTCCTGGAGAACTTCATCCAGTGCTGGCAGCTCTTCTTGGCAGCCATCTCATAGTCCTGGCATCTCCACTGGGTCTCCTGCAACCCACGGTTCATCCTCATGGCTACATTGGGCTCCACACAGGTAATTCAAGCAGCCTGCTTCACACTGCCCATGGCCATTCCAAAACACAAAACTGTGTTGTAAATTCAATGACCCTCTCTTTCCTGCATTTCTTATATTCCATAATACCAGGTGGGGTGCCAGTTTGTTAATCCAGGGGGGAATAAAGTAGATTTTGAAGAACAGGACACTCCTTTAGCATTCAGGCCCCTTCAAAAGAGTCTGCATTTTTCCTGGGGTCCCAAATGCAGGTCAGCTGGCCCAATCTCAAAGGCTGTAATCTCTCATATAATTGCAGGTGAATGGGCAGAAGTTTCAGCCCAAAGATTTCATTTCTGTGCCATACCCCTCTGCTCACACCAGTCCATTTCTATGCAATGCAACCCTGTACAAGTTCTCAGGACACGGACATAACAGCAAGCTTCTCACACAAACTGTTTCTAGCCCAGTCCAAGCAAAGCTCTTTCTCAACTTCATAAGCCAAACCTCACAGTTCTTAGTTCTTACTGCATTCAGGTCTTTCAACTCTGACCAGAATAGTCCATCAAGCTGTACTTACAGCACTGCAAGGCGTCTCTTAGGCAAAGGTCTCAATTCCTTCCACATTCCTCTTGAAAATCAGTTCTAAAAGGCCAAAAGCTACAGTCAGGTTTCTAGCAGCAATGACCCCACTCTCAGTACCAATTTTACTGTTGCAGTCAGGTTCGCATTGCTGGCAGAAAACACCCAACCAAGGGCAGCTTGTGGGAAAAGGGGATTTGTTTTGGCTTACAGACTTGAGAGGAAGCTTGCTATAACACCCATAAGCCCACCCCCAATAACACATTGCCTCCAGTAGCTGGAGACCAAGCATTCAGAACACAAAGTTTATGGGGAACACCTGAATCAAACCACCACAGTCCTCTTCCATGGTCATGAACAGTCAAGAGGGATGTGAGGGGCTCCACACTCGTTCTGGTGACCTCCATGCAGAAAACTATACGAAGGGACATTCGAGAACAATAGCTTTTTATTGTGTATGTGTTTTGAGGGTCTTACTCCTTAGCCCAGGATTCTGGGAACCCATGGTGTAGCCCAGTCTAGCCTCAGACGTGCAGCCATCCGCCTGCTCCAGCTTCCTATGTGCTGGGATTACAGGTGTGAGCCGCCACGGTTCCTGGCAGAACACTAGTCTTTTTCATGACAAAGGCACCCAGGCTCAGGGCAGGGACCTGAGTGGTATAGGCCAGTTAGAACCAATTTCCTGGCTCTGGTACTTTCATTCATTTGCTCTTCAGCTCTGACCTTGGCTACGTGTCAGTTAGAGTCTTCTAGAATTCCTGATGTTATGTGGGGCTTGGACAATAGCTCAGTGGTATAGTGCTGGCTTAGCACTTGTGAAGCTCTGGGGTTGACAAAAAAAAAAAAAAACATTTTTAAAGGGCCCAGTATAACTTGTGTGTGAACCTCTATATGGCTGTAATGGAAACACTGGTGTTCAGCTAGTATTTTTCATTGCATTTTCCTTTTTGTCCCTCTACTTCCTTATCAGGTTCAGGAGAAAAGAAAATTATCCAAAATGAATTTGTTCTGACATGTGAGATGAATGCAGGCTTTCATACCTCAAAGCAAAGGTCAAGCCGGAGGGTAGTTTACAGATCCACACTCTACTAGTTCATATTGGACTGCCAATCTCTTTATATGGCTTTAGGCTAGTCTGTTCTCATTTGAAATCGTTATGAGAAAATTCTCATGAAAATGAGATAGTTTACTAAGCAGCAATCTCTATCTTCAGAGAGAAATCACTTTCGATAATAGCCTTCTATACGGTTTCCCGGGACCCTAGAAGTAGCTTTTGCTCCTTGTGACTTATGGATCCCTGTGACATCAGTGAACTGAAAAGTAAGATGTTAAGTCAGGCGTGGTGGTGTATGCATGCAATCCTAGCATTCAGGAGGCTGAGGCAGAAGAATCTTGAGTTCCAGGCTACATAGCAAGATGCTGTCTAACTCAGATTCCTGTCTTTGTTCAAAGAAAGAAAAGCAGGAAGTAGTGAGGTGCCGTTCCTCACGTTATCCAACTGCTCCGTTTCAAACTGTCCTCTGTAATTCACTGGACCAGGGATGGACTCACCCATTTTAAACTGGAGCAGTGGGTCTCCCGCGAAAATGTGGAAGTGGACGGCAAAAGTTGACCACATTTCTCAAATGTGGCTAGATATTGCTTTTGATAGCCCTAATAGCTTCTGTTATACAGCCTAAGAACACAGGTCCGTTTTTATGTGGGTGCTCTCAGAACCAAGGCACTAAAGGAAAAATACAAGCAGTGGACTAATAAGAACCTAAAACAAACACCAAAACCAACCAACCAGGAGCATTTAAGATTCGTAATACTGCCGGTGTGGTAGCGCACACCTTTAATCCCAGCACTCAGAGGCAGAGGTAAAAGGATCAACATGACTTTGAGGCCACCCTGAGATTACACAGTGAATTCCAGGTCAGCCTGATCTAGAGTGAGACTCTATCTTGAGGGAAAAAAAGTATGTGGTAGAATCTTAAGATTAACAATCCTTAGACTGATCAAAAGGAGACCTCAAAAAGATTTTAGCAAAAGAAGGTAAAAATTAAAAAAAAAAAAATTTTAGCTGCCAAAAAAGTATCAAACTTAGTAAACTCAAGTATATTAAATTATTACATTTAATAAATGTGTTGTTTTTAGTTATATTTTGCTTTTATTGTTCACATACTCTTGTGATATAAATAAAATTATTTTAAAAGCAACTTTCGAGTTGTATAATTTTTAAAAATATTTTATTTTTATCTACTTATTTGAGAAAGAGAGAGAATGACTGGGGGCTCCAGGGCCTCTAGCTACCTCAAAGAAACTCCAGATGCATGCACCACCTTGTGCATCTGGCTTACGTGGGTACTAGGGAATTGAACCTGGGACCTTAGGCTTCACAGGCAAGCACCTTAACAGCTAAGCCATTTGTGAATAAAACAATGAGCAGAATAGCTAACTAACAATTTTTCAGAAATTTATAGAGCAATTATTAAAAACATGACTTATAAAGTATGGTAGTAATATAAAATTCATAGTGCCAATGTATTGGTGTCTGGTGGCAGAGCTCTTCATATTCTTTTTCTTTCTTTTTTTCAAGGTAGACTCCCGCTCTAGCCCAGGCTGACTTGGTGTCCACTATGTAGTTCCAAGATGGCCCCAAATTCACAGTGATCTTTCTACCTCTGCCTCTCGAGTGCTGGGATTACAGGAATGCACCACCACGCCCTGCCTGGCTTTCATATTCTTATAGCTACAAATATCATATAAGTATTGTACTAAATAACATTTCCCCCCTCATCTCACACCACACTTAGTGGCAGTTTCTCCTAGGCAGCAATCATTTCAGCAGTGGACACCAAACTGAGTCCAAGTCCATCCTAACAACCTAGCTAGTGTCAGGTCAGAGTCAAGGCTCAGTCCCTCACAATTGCCCTCCCTGTGGGTGCCAACCTGGAGGCCCACGTCATTTTACTTGGGTGTCTGTCTGACTACAACTCAAGTTTCAACTGTTTCCTTGGTGATGAATTTGTTGGAGTTCACAGAATTCAGGGAAACATACTGGATTGTTGCAAAAGACATTCCACAGGATACCATGGGCAGAGCACAGGGGAAGGGTGTGGAGACTCCGGCCCCATCCAAGCTGCTGCCTTCCAGAAGCTGTCCACGCTGTCCTTTGGCGTTTCGGTGGAAGCTTCATGTGCTCCACGGTCACATCTTCAGCAAGTGGCCACTCAGCCTTCAGTCCCCTCTCCTCTCGTCTACTCTGGTCTTTTGTGTGACCAGCCCTAGGCCTCAAGAGGAGAACCAGCCATTGTACAAGTCATTTGCACGCAGAGACACCGTCACTTGGGAGGTTTCAAAGATTTTAGCAGCTGTTTATCAGGGATGAAGACCAAATGTACTTTTGAGGGGCTAGGGAAGATGGCTCAGTAGAGGTAGAGAAGTCCAAATTAAAATACCAGCAGCTGGGCGTGGTGGCACACACCTTTAGTTCCAGCACTCGGGAGGCAGAGGTAGGAGGATCGTTGTGAGTTCAAGGCTACCCTGAGACTACATAGTGAAATCCAGGTCAGCCTGGGCTAGAGTGAGACACTACCTCGAAAAAAAAAAAAAAAACAGACTGAAATGGCTGGAGAGATGGCTTACCGTTAAGGTGCTTGCCTAAGGACTCAACTTCGATTCCCCAGTACCCACGTAAGCCAGGTGCACACGGTGGTGAATGCATCTGGAATTCCTTTGTAGTGGCTGGAGGCCCTGGAATGCTGACTCTTCTTATCTCTTTCTCAAACAAATAAATAAAATTTTTAAAAAAGAAGGAGAGAGGGGACAACTACACACTTTTTTCACTTGTTTCCTTCTCTTCTGTCTATTGTGGAAATCTCCAGAACAGCTTCCCTCTTAGCAGCAAACTCCTTAGTGTATCTCCTGTACACCACAGCACAGATATTTAGGTTAGTAATCCAGAGAGAGGATTTCTTTAATAATGCTGGCCTACTTCTTTTTTGTTACATGGTGTTTTATTTCAAACAAAGTAATTGCGGCTGATTCTCATTAAAACAAACTCAACCTTACTGTACACTCGGGACCACATGCAGGTACAGGCCTAAGTGTGCAGGCTTCACAGCCTTTGTCCTACCTGTCTCCTTCCTCCCAGTGACAGCACAGGGACACTAGAGAACATTCTTAAAGACTCAGGAACAAATAGACAACCTGAAGACTTCCACTTTAATCTTTTTAAAATTTTTAATTAAATAATTTTGAAAGAAAGAAACAGATAAAGAGAGAAAGAATGGGTGTGCCAGGGCCTAGCAGCTGCAAACAAAGTCCAGATGTGTGTTGTACATATGGCTTTATGCGGGTCCTGGGGAATCGAACCTGGGTCCTTTGGCTTTGCTGGCAAGTGCCTTAACTGCTAAGCCATCTCTCCAGCCATCTACTTTTGGGAAGTATTTTACTTACTTCTATAAAACCTGGAAAGACAAAGAAATAGAAGCATATAAGTAGACTAGAACATCAACAGAGGTGTAGTACATAGTCAAGGATAATAACACGTAGCCCAGCTCTTCTTGGCTCTGTGGCTTTCTGTCCTTCCTTGACCTCTGAGTAGCTGAGGTGGCAGGTCTGTGACACCACTCCCAGCTTTACAATTCCCCATTCTTGATTTTGAAAGGTAAGAGAAGTCACCAGCATCACACGTGTGAGAACTCACATCTGTCAGAGGCTGACAGAGAGGCCTGGCATTGGCAATGCTAGCTACATGACTCCCTGTAGCATGTTCAGTCCTTGTTCTGTTCTGCTGGTGATGAAGGGTTTCTAGGAAGGCTGAGCAGAGTTTCAATCTTCTTCACATCCTCCTCAGGTTGATTTTTCTGTAAGCTACTTTCAATTTCTTCAGGGAGAAGTTCAGTAACGTTTAGTCTTGTTTTCCTATAATCAAAGAATAAAAAGGATGTCTCTGTGTAGATTAAACGCTCTCCCTGCTTTGGTAAAGCAACTTAGGAGCACACACTGATCCCTGCACTTCACATATGATGACCGACTGCTGCTCTCACTTCCAAGAAACCATGATTTCCATGTTACCATAGCATGTAAGTCACTGTAGACCTATTTACAATTTTCATGCATTGTATGTGCATGTAACACAAAGGAAGTTTCAAATAAATCACTGGAAAAAAATACTGCTTATTTGTCCAATTACAAAGAGCAGCAGTGGCAGCAGACACCCTTTCAGGAGGCCAAACTGGAACTGTCACTTGCTCTCAAGAGTACTAGATGGCAGGGCTGGAGAGATGGCAAAGCGGTTAAGGTGCCTGCCTGCTAAGCCTAAGAACACCCCATTGATTCTCCACGTCCCACGTTTAGCCAGATGCAAAATGATGCAAGGGCACGCACACAACTCTGGCATTCATTCACAGCAGCTGAGAGGCTGCCGGCGCTCCCATTCTGTCTCTGACTCTCTCTCTCAAAAAAAAAAAAAAAAAAAAAAAAAGCATACTAGATGGCAGCACGCTATGGTGAGCTTATACAGAGTCTATAGAAACCTGACCACCTTACCTCAGAAAGTTGAGATTACTAAACCAGGCCTGAAATCCCACTTATCCAGGAGGCTGAGGCAGGAGGACCAAAAGTTCAAGACCAATCTTAGTGAAATACAGCCTCAAAAAGTTAAAGGAGGGCTCAATGGGAGAGCACTTATCTGGCATGTAGGTTCAAGTCCTACCTAGTATGGAAAAAGAAATTACTGAACCCTAATAAATGACTAGCTAATATCAGCAAAAGCTTTCAGGTTCCACACAGGCAAGAGCAACCACTGTGCCTACTTAATGCCTCCTCACGTACAGGACCAAGTAAATTTCTGAGTGCTGGAGACTTTACATGCATGAAATTTACATCTTTTTGTTTGTTTGTTTGTTTGCTTCTGAGTCGAGGTCTACTCTATAGCCCATGCTGGCCTGCACACACAGGGATTGTCCTGCCTTAGCTCCCCAGCATTTAAAGAAGAGGCACCTAAAGATCCTTGGATAGAAAATAAGATCAGTGCCTTCTGTTTCTCTATCCCCTTAAGTTAAACAGCTCAAAATACCATGAAGATGAAAAGGGCTGAAGGATTAATAAGTGCAAACACTCCTCTGAACTGAGCGGCCGTTTAGACTGGGCCGTGACTAGGAAAGTCAAACACCAGCCCCCAGTCTTCATGCTCCTTACCACTCCTCCTGTTTCAGCTCATGAAGTGCCTTCTGGTCCTTCTGTCTCCTCTCCTGAGCAGTCTCACCATGGTACTTCTCAAGTGCCATCAACAGGCTTCCCATAGGCATGCTGATGGTATCAGAGAAAGATCAAGGAAGAAGTCAGCTTGGGTGACACACAAGCATCTCTGCTGACTACCACCAAGCCACCAGTTCACTGTCAGACAATGGAGTATGGAACAATTACAGCATCTTTATCAGATAAAGAAATACTGGGCTGGAAAGATGGCTCAGTGGCTAAGGTACTGGCCTGCAAAGCCCAAGGACCCAGGTTTGAATCCCCAGTACCCATGTAAGCCAGCTGCACATGGTGATGCATGCATCTAGAGTTTGTGTGCAATGGCTGGAGGTCCTGAAGCATCCATTCTCTATGTCTAGCTCTCTTTGCTTGCAAATGAATAAAAATATTTTAAAAACAAATATAGAAGCTAGGCGTGGTGGCACACACCTTTAATCCCAGCACTCAGGAGGCAGAGGTAGGAGGATTGTCGTGAGTTCAAGGCCACCCCTAGGACTACACAGTGAATTCCAGGTCAGCCTGAGCTAGAATGAGACCCTACCTTGAAAAACAAAAACAAAGAAAACCAGAGTGAATTCCAGGTCAGCCTGGGCTAGAGTGAAACCCTACCTCAAAAAGCCAAAATACATATATATCAGGTGTGGGGCTAGAGAGATGGCTTAGCGAAGCCTAAGGACCCGGGTTCGATCCTCCAAATCCCACGTGAGCCAGATGCACAAGATGGCGCATGCGTCTGGAGTTTGTTTGCAGTGGCTAGAAGCCCTGGTGTGCCTGTTCTTTCTCTTTCTGTCTCAAATAAAAATAAATTTAAAAAATTTTTTAAAATTCAGGTGTGTTGGGCTGGAGAGATACCTTAGCAGTTAAGGCACATGCCTGCAAAGCCAAAGGACCTAGGTTCAATTCCCCAGGACCCATGTAAGCCAGGTGCACAAGGTAGCACACACATCTGGGGTTTCTTTGCAGTGGCTGGAGGCCCTGGTACACCCATTCTCTATCTCTCTCTCTCTCAAATAAAATTAAAAATATATATATCAGGTGTGCCATGGTGGTGCACCTTTAATCCCAGCACTTGGGAGGCAGTTTTTAACCAGTGAAAAGGAATTTTGATTATGCATCCTACCTTGGTTTATTCAATGGTATTTATTGTGATGATCAGAGTGTGATAACTACATGGTAGAATTAGAACTGGACAGTTAGAGCTGGAAATATAGTTCAGTGCATTTACCTAGCAACCTGGATTTGGTCCCCATTAAATATCCCAAGAAGAAAAGACTGAACAACCACAGACATTTTCAATACAAGACAGAGATCTCTTATAATCTCTAAGAATTAAATTTATTCTTCATAATGACTATGTTTAATAGGTATTTAGATTCAGACCACAGTAACACTTACCCCAACAAGGTTCCAAGTATACTACCAGCCACCAGGCCTCGAATTCCTAAATTTATTCTGAAAAGACCTCCTGTGACAGCTATTTCAATCAAAAGAAAAAGGTAATAATAAGTCACCTATAAAAACTGTAATTCCCTTGGGTTGGGGAGATGGCTTAGTGGTTAAGTCATTTGTCTGCAAAGCCAAAGGACCTTGATTCAATTCCCCAGGACCCACGTAAGCCAGATGCACAAGGTGGCGCATGCATCTGGAATTTGTTTAAAGTGGCTAGAGGTCCTGGTGCACCCATTCTCTCTCTGTATGTCTGCCTCTCTCAAATAAATAAAAATAAATAAAATATTTTTTAAAAAACTGTAATTCCCTGGGCTGAAGAGATGGCTTAGCAGTTAAGGTGCCTGCTTGCAAAGCCTAAAGACAGAGGTTCAATTCCCCAGAATTGGCACATGCATCTGGACTTTGCTTGCAATGGCTAGAGGCCCTGGCATGCCCATTCTCTCTATCTACTTCTCTCTCAAATAAATAAATAAAAATTTAAAAAACTGTAATTCCACTTAAAATTTTTCCTTTTATAATGAGAGGCAAATCTCTAGTGAACTTTCTAAACAAAGTATTAACATAGTGTAGTGACAGCCTACATTTCCTGACTCTAAAATGACCATGAAGGTAGCTTCCAATTCACTCTACAGAGTCAATGGAAGAAGACCCTTTTATAAAAAGAAGTCTTAGGGGCCGGAGAGATGGCTTAGCGATTAAGGTGTTTGCTTGCAAAGCAAAAGGATCCAGGTTCAATTCTCCAGGTCCCAAATAAGCCAGATGCATAGGGTGGCGCATGTGTCTGGAGTTCGTTTGTAGTGGCTAGAGGCCTTGGAATGCTCATTCTCTCTCTTTCTCTCCCTCACTCTGTCTCAAATAAATAAATAATTTTAAAACTAAGCAAATAAATAAAAAGAAATCTTAATCCCAGCACTTGGGAGGCAGAGGTAGGTCATCACAGTTAAGGCCACCTGAGACTGCAAAGTTAATTCCAGGTCAGCCTGGGCCAGGTTGAGACCCTACCTTAAAACCAAAAAAAAAAAAAAAAAAAAAAAAAAGAAATCTTAGGGTTGGAGAGATAGGTCAGCAGTTAAGGCGCTTGCTGCAAAACCTAACAACCCAGGTTCGATTCCCCAGTATCCATGTAAAGCCAGACACATGGGTACACACGCATCTGGAGTTTGTTTGCAGTGGCTAGAGGCCCTGGAGGGCTTCTCTCTCTCTCTCTCTCTCTCTACTTGCAAATAAATAAAATAAAAATATTTAAAACAAAAAAAATTTTAAATTAAAAAAAAATTAGCTCAGCGTGGTGATGCATGCTTTTAATCCCAGTACTCTGGAGGCAGAAGGAGAATCACTGTGAGTTGGAGGCTGGTCTGGGACTACAGAGTGGGTTTCAGGTCAGCCTGGGCTAGAGTGAGACCCTACCTCATAAAAAACAAAGTAAAATTAAATAAATAAATTCTCAGTCTATCCTATAGCTCTAATCTCCTGTTGCTTCTGTTTTGCTTATTTCCCCTTAAAAGTTAGCAACTCCACTACTCCCCACCTCCAACCTACCTCATTTCTTCCTTCAAGGCAACCTTTTTCAAAATAAAAACAAAAACCTCCACTAGTCCCAGAAGACTGGGCCTCTCCCCCACCTTGACTGCTCTGCAGCACTTTGCAGGCAGGCCGGCACGGTATCTAGCATACAATGCCCCTGGTGGCCGGTACCTCTTTCCAGGGGAATTCTGTTTCCAATGCCTGGCTGGTAACACTTCTCAATGTTTAACTTGAAGGTTTATATTTTACTGTATTCAACATTCTATAAATTAAGAACAAAAAACATTTTTAATCTCATTACCTAGAGACTAAGATAGCTGGTCTTTTGTCCCAGTCTTCCAAACAAAGTATTTGTTAATTTTTTTGAAGTAAAAACTCTTTTTTGGTTATTTATTTGAGACAGACAGAAAGAGAGAGAGAGAGAATGGGCATGCCAGGGCCTTTAGCCACTGTAAACGAACTTCAGATGCATGTGCCACCTTGTGCATCTGGCATTCGTGGGTCTTGGGGAATCAAACCTGGGTCCTTTGGCTTTGCAGGCAAATGCCTTAACCGCTAAGCCATCTCTCCAGCCCCATCCCAACTTTTTTTTTTTTAATGAGAAAAAGGAGGGAGGGAGGGAGGAAGGGAGGGAGAAAGAATTGGCGTGCCAGGACCTCCAGCCACTGCAATCAAACTCCAGACACATGCATCATCTTGTGTGTCTAGCTTATGTGAGATCTGAAGAGTCAAACATGGGTCCTTAGGCTTCACAGGCAAGTGCCTTAACTGCTAAGCCAAGCTGACCTGGAATTCACTAGACAGTCTCAGGGTGGTCTTGAACTCACAGTGATCCTTCTACTTCTGCCTCCCAAGTGCTCTAACTTTTAATTTTTTTTTAAAGGGGAAGGCCAAATTTATTTTAAAATTTGATTACAATCAATTTTGTTCATATGAAAATTAAGAGGCATTTTAAATTCCAATCCCAGAAATACATTTGGTCAAAATGGAAATATTTTCTAGTAATGACAGATTAGAAGGCAGATCAATTTGGAGAAAAACTTTTAATTTTTTAAGACGGCTTTTAAGGTCTGCTTATCAAGCATTGTCTTTATTTTGCATTCTTTTTTTGTTTTGTTCTCTTTTTGGAGGTAAGAGTCTCACTCTAGCCCAGGCTGACCTGGAATTCATTATGTAGTCTCAGATTGGCCTTGAACTCACAGTGATCTTCCTATCTTTGCCCTCCCGAGTGCTGGGATTAAAGTGCGTGTGCCACCAAACCAGGCTGCATTCATTTTTAAAGGGGTAGTTTGCTGGGTACAGATTTCCTGTCTGGTGAATGACATTCTCTTGACGGCTGCCTTCCTTTATGTCTGATGACAAGCTAGGAGTTAATCTTACTAGGTATTTCCTTTATGTCTGATGACAAGCTAGGAGTTAATCTTACTAGGTATTTCCTTTGAGCAATTTTTTTTTTTTGGCTACATTCAAGATTTTCCTCCTGTTTTTCCACAGTTTAAGTATGAAATGCTTGTGTATGAATCTCCTTGTGTTCACTTTTCTTGGAGTTTGCTGAATTCTTACCTGTATAAATGAGTGTTTTCATCAAATTTGTAAGGTCTGTGATTATAATTTCTTGACTGTTGGGCCTGCTAGAAACGGGCTGGGACTGTGAGGAGGCTGGCCTGAACTGTTGGACATGGCCAGGGACCCTGGGCTGTGGGTTGCAGCTGGCCCTATCATCAAGAGTCCCTGGTGACTGTGACTGGCCTTCCCTATGTTGTAGGTTGTAGTGTGCTGTCATCGCCCAGAGTGGGCAGAACTGGCGAGGCCCTCCCCCTGGACCTGAAAAGGCTCTGACCATTCTGTAAGTCAGGCTTTGCCCCCCACAGTTCCTGACCTTGTGGCTAGCTGCCCAAGAGACCCTCATGTGGCTGGAGCCTTCTCACCATCTCTCTCCGCCCCCACAGCTTTCTGTTCATCTCCTCTTCCACCCTTCCCCTTCCCTTATCCTTCCCCCATAGCTTTGAAGTTACTAGTCCTTCCGCCACCTAGATAACAGTCTATAAACTATGCATCCAATCGCCATATAGTCTGTATGTGCCATCTCAACCTTCCCCAAGTGTTTATAAACCCACTCCCCTTTTGAATAAATGAGTGCTGTCCATCAGACGGTCTCCTGGGTGCACACTGCCCGTCATCTTCATCATCGCACTCACCCGCTGCTCTAGGAAGGACCCTGCTTCCCCCACAACTCCTCCCTCCCTCGCCAGGGACATTGGTGGTGGCCAACGACCCTGGGAAACGGAACGGTAAAGACCCACACTTGACTACTTTTCCTGCTTTCTCTTGCTTTCCTCTCTCCATCTGATTTTCCTACCACATATATGTTAGCATGCCTGATGACGTCCAAGATCTGAAGCTGTTTATTTTCTTCATTTTATTTATTTATGAATGAGAGAGAGAGAGAGAGAGAGAGAGAAAAAAGAATGGGCAGGCCAGGACCTCTGGCCACTACAAACAAACTCCAGATGAATGTGTCACCATGTGCATCTGGCTTATGTAGGTTCTGGGGAGTCAAATCTGGGTCGAGGTAGGGTTTCACTCTAGCTCAGGCTGACCTGGAATTCACTATGTAGTCTCAGGGTGCCCTCAAACTCACAGCGATCCTCCTACTTTTGCCTCCCAAGTGCTGGGACTAAAGGTGTGTGCCACTACTCCCAGCCCTTAAACAAAATACATATATATATTTTTTTGGTTTTGCAAGGTAGGGTCTCACTCTGGTCCAGGCTGACCTGGAATTAACTATGTAGTCTCAGGGTGGCCTTGAACTCTTAGCAATCCTCCTACCTCTGCCTCCCGAGTGCTGGGATTAAAGGCGTGCACCACCACGCCCGGCAAAATATTTTTTAAAACAAAGATATAGGGTCTTGCTATGTTGCCAAGTTCTGAGATATCGGATGTATGCCACTACACCTGGTTTATGTGGTCCTGGGGACCCAAACCAGGGATAGGCAGACACTCTACTAGCTAAGCTACACTGCCAGTTCTATATTTCTTTTAATGTTCAGGCAAATGCCTTAACTGCTGAGCCATCTCTCCAACTCCCATTATATCTTTGGCCGGATGTGGTAGCACACACCTTTAATCTCAGCACTTGGGAGGCAGAGGTAGGAGGATTGCTATGAGTTTGAGGGTAGCCTGAAAGTACATAATGAATTCCAGGTTATCCTGGACTAGAGCAAGACCCTGCCTTGGAAAACCAAAAAATAAATGTGTGTGCATGTGTATATTTTAAATCTTATTTCATTTTATTTGAGAGAAAGAGGCAGAGAGACAATGGGCATGCCAGGGCCTCTAGCCACTTGCAAACAAACTCCAGATGCATGTGCCACCTTGGGCATCTGGCTCACGTGGGTCCTGGGAATTGAACCTGGGTTGTCCTTAGGCTTCCCAGGCAAGCACTTTAACCGCTAAGCCATCTCTCCAGTCCATGTGCATGTGTGTGTATTTTAATGGATGATAAAAAACCAAGCATGATGGCACACTCCTGTAATCCCAGCACTCGGGAGGCAGAGGCAAGAGGATCAGGAGTACAAAGTCACCCTTGACTACATAATGCATTTGAGGTGAGACGGGGCTAAATCCCAGCACTCGGGAGGCAGAGGTAGAAGGATCGTTGTAAGATTGAGGCCAGCCTAACACTACATAGTGAATTCCAGCTCAGCCTGGGCTAGGGCGAGACCCTACTCCAGGTCCCATGTATAGCCAGACGCAAAAGTGACGCAAGCGCACAATGTCACACATGTGCACAAGGGGGTACACGCATCTGGAGTTCGTTCACAGTGGCTGAGAAGCCCTGGCACGCTCTCTCTGCCTCTTCCTCTCTTTCTCTCAAATTAAAAAAAAATACTACACATGATACAAAATATGATGTTTTGAACTATGTATACATAGTCTAAAGCAAATTAACATATGCATTACCACTCATGCATTTTAAAAAAATATTTTATTTTTAAGTAGAGATAGAGAGAGAGAATGGGCACACCAGGGCATCTAGCAACTGCAAATGAACCCCAGATACATGCATCACTTTGTGCATCTGCCTTTATATGGGTACTGGGGAACTGAACCTGAGTTGTTAGGCTTTGCAGGCAAACGCCTTAGCCACTGAGCAATCTTTCCACCCTCATGGGTTTTCTCCAAGTGGGGTCTCACTTTAGTTCAGGCTAACCTGGAATTCACTATGTAGTCTCAGACTGGCCTCGAACTCACAATGATCCTCACAGCCTCTTGTGTACTGTGATTAAAGGTGTGTGCCACCAGGCCTGGCTTTGTTTAAAAAAATTATTTATTAATTTATTTATCATAGGAACTCCAAGATGCATGTGCCACTTTGGGCATCTGGCTTTATAAGAGTACTAGGGAATCAAACCCAGACCATGAGGCTTTGCAAGCAAGCCCCTTTAACTGCTGAGCCTCTCCAGCCCTGTTTTTTTTTTTTTTTTTTTTTGTTTTTTGAGGCAGGTTCTCGCTCTAGCCTTGTTTTCTTTTTTAATAGTAAGAATATTTAAGTCAGGCGTGGTGGCACATGCCTTTAATCTCAGCACTTGAGAGGCAGAGGTAGGTGAATTGCTGTGAGTTCAAGGCCACCTAGAGTCTAAAGAGTGAATTCCAGGTCAACGTAAGCTAGAAAGCAAAACCTTACCTCAAAAAACAACAACAAAAATAAAAGAATATTTAACATTTGTTTATCTACTAAATTATGAGTACACAGCACATCATTATTAACTATTGTCATCATGTTGTACAACATAGCTCCAAAACCCACTCCTACTAATGAACTTGAAATTTTATGGCCAGGACCAACATCTCCTTCCTTCCAGCCCCTGACCATCTCCATTCTATATTCTACTTCTGACCATCACCATCTACATCCTACTCCTGACCATCTCCATTCTGCGTCCTACTCCTGACCATCTCCATTCTACATTCATCTCCATTCTCTGATCATCTCCATTCTGTCCCTACTTCTGACCATCTCCATTCTGCATTCTACTTCTGACCATCTCCATTCTGCGTCCTACTTCTGACCATCTCCATCTGCGTCCTACTTCTGATCATCTCCATTCTGCGTCCTACTTCTGACCATCTCCATTCTGCGTCCAACTTCTGACCATCTCCATTCTACGTCCTACTTCTGACCATCTCCATTCTGCGTCCTACTTCTGACCATCTCCATCTCCATTCTGCGTTCTACTTCTGACCATCTCCATTCTACGTTCTACTTCTGATCATCTCCATTCTACGTTCTACTTCTGACCATCTCCACTCTGTGTTCTACTTCTGACCATCTCCATTCTACGTTCTACTTCTGACCATCTCCACTCTGTGTTCTACTTCTGACCATCTCCACTCTGTGTTCTACTTCTGACCATCTCCACTCTGTGTTCTACTTCTGATCATCTCCACTCTGTGTTCTACTTCTGATCAACTCCACTCTACGTTCTACTTCTGACCATCTCCATTCTACTTCTGACCATCTCCATTCTGCCTTCTACTTCTGACCATCTCCATTCTATGTTCTACTTCTGACCATCTCCATTCTACGTTCTACTTCTGACCATCTCCACTCTGTGTTCTACTTCTGATCTCCATTCTGCGTTCTACTGTTCATCTCCACTCTGTGTTCCATCTCCATTCTGACCATCTCCATTCTACGTTCTACTTCTGATCATCTCCATTCTGCCTTCTACTTCTGACCATCTCCATTCTACGTTCTACTTCTGATCATCTCCATTCTGCCTTCTACTTCTGACCATCTCCATTCTATGTTCTACTTCTGACCATCTCCATTCTACGTTCTACTTCTGACCATCTCCACTCTGTGTTCTACTTCTGACCATCTCCATTCTGCGTTCTACTTCTGTTCATCTCCACTCTGTGTTCTACTTCTGATCATCTCCATTCTACGTTCTACTTCTGACCATCTCCATTCTACGTTCTACTTCTGATCATCTCCATTCTGCCTTCTACTTCTGATCATCTCCATCTACTTCCATCTCCATTCTAATGCTCTACTTCTGACCATCTCCATTCTATGTTCTACTTCTATCATCTCCATTCTGACCATCTCCATTCTACGTTCTACTTCTGACCATCTCCATTCTGCCTTCTACTTCTGACCATCTCCATTCTATGTTCTACTTCTGACCATCTCCATTCTACGTTCTACTTCTGATCATCTCCATTCTGCCTTCTACTTCTGATCATCTCCACTCTGTGTTCTACTTCTGATCATCTCCATTCTACGTTCTACTTCTGATCATCTCCATTCTACGTTCTACTTCTGATCATCTCCATTCTACGTTCTACTTCTGACCATCTCCATTCTACGTTCTACTTCTGATCATCTCCACTCTACGTTCTACTTCTGATCATCACTATTCTATGTTCTACTTCTGATCATCTCCACTCTGTGTTCTACTTCTGACCATCTCCATTCTACGTTCTACTTCTGATCATCTCCATTCGCCTTCTACTTCTGACCATCTCCATTCTACGTTCTACTTCTCTCCATTCTCTACTTCTGACCATCTCCATCCATTCTGACCATCTTCACTCTGCTTCTGACCATCTTCATCTCTTCTACGCTACTTCTGATCATCTCCATTCTACATTCTACTTCTGACCATCTCCATTCTGCCATCTCCACTCTGTGTTCTACTTCTGATCATCTCCATTCTATCTGATCATCTCCATTCTACGTTCTACTTCTGATCATCTCCACTCTACGTTCTACTTCTGATCATCTCCATTCTGCGTTCTACTTCTGATCATCTCCATTCTACGTTCTACTTCTGATCATCTCCACTCTACGTTCTACTTCTGATCATCTCCATTCTATGTTCTACTTCTGATCATCTCCATTCTACATTCTACTTCTGACCATCTCCACTCTGTGTTCTACTTCTGATCATCTCCATTCTACATTCTACTTCTGATCATCTCCACTCTATGTTCTACTTCTGATCATCTCCATTCTGCGTTCTACTTCTGATCATCTCCATTCTACGTTCTACTTCTGATCATCTCCACTCTACGTTCTACTTCTGATCATCTCCATTCTATGTTCTACTTCTGATCATCTCCATTCTACGTTCTACTTCTGATCATCTCCATTCTGCCTTCTACTTCTGACCATCTCCATTCTACGTTCTACTTCTGATCATCTCCATTCTGCCTTCTACTTCTGACAATCTCCATTCTACGTTCTACTTCTGATCATCTCCACTCTGTGTTCTACTTCTGATCATCTCCATTCTACGTTCTACTTCTGACCATCTCCACTCTGTGTTCTACTTCTGACCATCTCCATTCTGTGTTCTACTTCTGATCAACTCCACTCTACGTTCTACTTCTGACCATCTCCATTCTACGTTCTACTTCTGACCATCTCCATTCTGCCTTCTACTTCTGACCATCTCCATTCTATGTTCTACTTCTGATCATCTCCATTCTACGTTCTACTTCTGACCATCTCCACTCTGTGACTCATCTCCATTTCATCTCCACTCTGTGTTCTACTTCTGATCATCTCCATTCATTCTACTTCTGATCATCTCCATTCTACGTTCTACTTCTGACCATCTCCATTCTCACCATCTCCATTCTTCTACTTCTACTCATCTCCACTCATCTTCATTCTGATCATCTCCATTCTGTTCTACTTCTGATCATCTCCATCTCCTACTTCTGACCATCTCCATTCTGTGTTCTACTTCTCATCATCCATCTACTTCATCTCCATTCTGCGTTCTACTTCTGACCATCTCCGTTCTGCGTTCTACTTCTGACCATCTCCGTTCTCCGTTCTGTGTTCTACTTCTGACCATCTCCACTCTGTGTTCTACTTCTGACCATCTCCATTCTACGTTCTACTTCTGACCATCTCCATTCTGCGTTCTACTTCTGACCATCTCCATTCTGCGTTCTACTTCTGACCATCTCCATTCTGTGTTCTACTCCTGACCATCTCCATTCTGTGTTCTACTCTGACCATCTCCATTCTACGTTATACTTCTGACCATCTCCATTCTGCGTTTTACTTCTGACCATCTCCATTCTGCGTTCTACTTCTGACCATCTCCGTTCTGCATTCTACTTCTGACCATCTCCGTTCTGCGTTCTGTTCTACTTCTGACCATCTCCACTCTGTTTCTCTCCATCTCCATTCTACATTCTACTTCTGACCATCTCCATTCTGCGTTCTACTTCTCTCCATTCTTTCTACTTCTGACCATCTCCATTCTGCGTTCTACTTCTGACCATCTCCATTCTATGTTCTACTTCTGACCATCTCCATTCTGCGTTCTACTTCTGACCATCTCCATTCTACGTTCTACTTCTGATCATCTCCATTCTGCCTTCTACTTCTGACCATCTCCATTCTGCGTTCTACTTCTGACCATCTCCATTCTCGACTTCATCTCCATTCTACGTTCTCTATCTCCATTCTGTGTTCATCTGACCATCTCCATTCTACGTTCTACTTCTGATCATCTCCATTCTGCGACCATCTCCATTCTCTCCACTTCTGACCATCTCCACTCTCGTCCTACTTCTGACCATCTCCACTCTCTACTTCTGATCATCTCCATTCTGATCATCTCCATTCTACGTTCTACTTCTGACCATCTCCATTCTACGTTCTACTTCTGATCATCTCCACTCTATGTTCTACTTCTGATCATCTCCATTCTGCGTTCTACTTCTGATCATCTCCATTCTGCCTTCTACTTCTGAACATCTCCACTCTACGTTCTACTTCTGATCATCTCCATTCTACGTTCTACTTCTGATCATCTCCATTCTATGTTCTCCTTCTGACCATCTCCATTCTACATTCTACTTCTGACCATCTCCACTCTGTGTTCTACTTCTGATCATCTCCATTCTACGTTCTACTTCTGATCATCTCCACTCTACGTTCTACTTCTGATCATCTCCATTCTATGTTCTACTTCTGATCATCTCCATTCTGTGTTCTACTTCTGATCATCTCCATTCTACGTTCTACTTCTGATCATCTCCATTCTATGTTCTACTTCTGATCATCTCCATTCTATGTTCCTTCTGATCATCTCCATTCTACGTTCTACTTCTGATCATCATTCTCCTACTTCTGATCATCTCCATTCTACGTTCTACTTCTGACCATCTCCATTCTACGTTCTACTTCTGACCATCTCCATTCTGCCTTCTACTTCTGACCATCTCCATTCTACGTTCTACTTCTGATCATCTCCATTCTGCCTTCTACTTCTGACCATCTCCATTCTATGTTCTACCTCTGATCATCTCCACTCTATGTTCTACTTCTGATCATCACTATTCTATGTTCTACTTCTGATCATCTCCATTCTACGTTCTACTTCTGACCATCTCCATTCTGCGTTCTACTTCTGATCATCTATATTGTAAGTTCTACTTCTGACCATCTCCACTCTACGTTCTACTTCTGATCATCTCCACTCTATGTTCTACTTCTGATCATCACTATTCTATGTTCTACTTCTGACCATCTCCATTCTACGTTCTACTTCTGACCATCTCCACTCTGTGTTCTACTTCTGATCATCTCCACTCTGTGTTCTACTTCTGACCATCTCCATTCTACGTTCTACTTTCTCCACTGTTTTTGTTTCTTCTGTGTTTTGTCTCCATGTGTTCTACTTCTGATCATCTCCACTCTGTGTTCTGGATCAACTCCACTCTAACTACTTGACCATCTCCATTCTCGTATTCTGACCATCTCCATTCTGCCTTCTACTTCTGACCATCTCCATTCTATGTTCTACTTCTGATCATCTCCATTCTCCTTCTACTCCATCTCCACTCTGTGTTCTACTTCTGACCATCTCCATTCTTATGTTCTACTTCTGTTCATCTCCTCTCTGTGTTCTACTTCTGATCATCTACATTCTACTTCTGATCATCTCCATTCTACGTTCTACTTCTCATCTCCATTCTCGTTCTATTCTGTCATCTGTTTTTCTGACCATCTCCATTCTCATTTTAAATCTCCACTCTATGTTCTACTTCTGTTTCCATTCTGTGTTCTACTTCTGATCATCTCCATTCTACGTTCTACTTCTGACCATCTCCATTCTGTGTTCTACTTCTCATCATCTCCATTCTACGTTCTACTCTGACCATCTCCATTCTAACCATCTCCATTCTGTGTTCTAGCATTTGGGAGGCATCTCCGAGGACCATCTCCGGTTCTACTTCTGACCATCTCCGTTTGCTGTTCTGTGTTCTAGTTCTGACCATCTCCACTCTGTGTTCTGAGACTCCATTCTGCGTTCTAGTGAACCATCTCCATTCTGCATTCTACTTCTTCTGACCATCTCCATTCTCCTACTTCTGACCATCTCCATTCTGTGTTCTACTCCTGAATCTCCATTCTTTCTAACCATCTCCATTCTGTTCTACTTCTGACCATATCCATTCTGCTTCTAATCTCCGTTCTGCAATCAAATACCATCTCCACTCTGTGTTCTACTTCTGAAAATTCTACCTGTTCTACTTTCCATCTCCATTCCAGACCATCTCCTTTCTGCGTAACCATCTCCATTCCGCCTTCTACTTCTGACCATCTCCATTCCCTACTTCCCATCTCCATTCTGCGTTCTATCTCCATTCTGCGTCCTATTTCTGAATCTCCATTCAGATCATCTCCATTCTAAGCGACTTCTGACCATCTCCATTCTAAGTCCCTACTTCGACCATCTCCATTCTCGCCTACTTCTGACCATCTCCATTCTAAGTCCTACTTATCTCCATTCTCATTCCACTTCTTCTGACCATCTCCATTCTGCCTTCTACTTCTGACCATCTCCATTCTGCCTTCTACTTCTGACCATCTCCATTCTGCCTTCTACTTCTGACCATCTCCATTCTGCCTTCTACTTCTGACCATCTCCATTCTGCGTTCTACTTCTGTTCACCTCCATTCTACATTCTACTTCTGATCATCTCCATTCTACGTTCTACTTCTGATCATCTCCATTCTACGTTCTACTTCTGATCATCTCCACTCTATGTTCTACTTCTGATCATCACTATTCTATGTTCTACTTTTGTTTTTGTTTTTTTTGTGTTTTGTGACATGGTCTCTTGTAGTCCAGGCTGGCCTCAAACTCTGTATGTATCTATGGCTGAAAACCCTGCCTCATCAAAAAGGCATGTGCCCAACCTAGCTCCTATGTTCTGTTTTTAATACCAATTTTAAAAAGTGTTTTGAAGCTGGGCATGGTGGTGCACTCCTTTAATCCCAGCATTTGGGAGGCAGAGGTAGGAGGATTGCTGTGAGTTCGAGGCCACCCTGAGACCACATAGTGAATTCCAGGTCATCATGAGCTAGAGGGAAACACTACCTTGAAAAATTAAAGGAAGAGCTTCAAAGTGCAATCAAATACTTGCCATGAAAAACCTGTTCCTTTCTCCTTCCAGCAGTAATCTCAACCTGCCCCTGAGCTTAGAAACAGCACTGAGACCCGCACGCCTAATTCCAGCACTCGGGAGGCAGAAGGATTGCCATGAGTTCAAGGCCACCCTGAAAAAAAAAAGGTCAGCCTGGAAAAAAACCCTAATATCAAAAAAAGAAAAGAAAAAAAAAGAAATAAAAAGAAACAGACTCTGCTTGTGAGAAGCATGCTCCCCTAGTGCTTCCTCTTAATGCTCCTTCTGGTCACTCCTCCCCATTCTGCGGGCACCAGCTACAGGTCACTTCCCTAGAGAGGCTTCTTCCGATTGACTTATCCAAGCTGGGTCCCAATGTCCCACCTACTTCTTATATTCTGTCATAGGAACATTTTTTGCCCATATTCACAAAACATTTAAAATTCAATGAAAGCAAAGGTCTTGTTTCTTTACTCTCTACCAAGAGCCAATTACAATGCCACCCATAAATATGCATTACATGAGTGTTGATCAGCCTCGGCTAGAGTGAGACCCTACCTTGAAAAAACAACAACAACAAAAAAATTCAGGGCTGGAGAGATGGCTTAGAGGCTAAGGCACCTGCCTGCAAAGCTTAAGAACCCCATGTTCTACTCTCCAGATCCCATGTTAGCCAGATGCACAAAGGTGGGGCAAGCTCAAGGTTACCTATGCCACTAGGTGGCACAAGCACCTGGAGTTTGATTTTAGTGGCTGAGGCCCTGGCGTGTCAATTCTCTCTCTTTCTCTCAATCTAACATAAAAAATAATTAAAAATTCAGTAGTTCTTATTCATAAATTTTTACATAGTTTCTAAACCATACTTGAGATTGAAAGCAATAAATAAGAACAAGAATGTCTTACCTCCTGCGATGACAAAATGGCTCAGGGAGCTTTTATTACGGTATACAGTTAACCCAGTGTTCACTGTGCTGGAAGAAGGAAGGAAAGAGAAAACATTCAGTTCAGAGAACATCCCACTTACCTGACTCATTGCTACTTTCACTGAAATGGCAGGATTAAAAGATCATTTTGGGACTGGAGAGATGGCTTAGCAGTTAAAGCACTTACCTGCAAAGCCAAGGACCCAGGTTTGATTCCCCAGGACCCACATAAGCCAAATGCACAAGGTGACATATGCATCTGGACTCTATTTGCAGCAGATGGAGGTTCTGGCATGCCCATTCTGTTTCTCTTTCTCTCTCTCTCTCTCTCTCTCTCTGCCTCCTTCTCTCTCAAATAAATAAAAATAAAAATATTTTTTTAAAAAAGAAAAGCTCATTTTGGCCACAGGTGATGGTTAGCATGCCTTTAATCCCAGCATTTGGGAGGCAGAGTTAGGAGGATCTGTGAATTCAAGGTCAGCCTGAGATTATGGAGTGAATTCCAGGTCAGCCTGTTCTAAAGCAAGCTCATACCTCAAAAAACCAAAATATATATCTATATCCTTCAAAGCTGGGCATGGTGGCACAAATCTTTAATCTCAGCACTCTGGAGGCAGAGGTAGGAGGACGGCTATGAGTTCAAGGCCACCCTGAAGCTACATAGTGAATTCCAAGTCAGCCTGGGCTAGAGTAAGAACCTATCAAAAAAAAAAAAAAAAAAAAAAAAAAAAAAAAGGCTCTGTGGTGGCAAATGCATCTGGAGTTCATTTGAAGTGGCAAGAGGCTTTGGCTGGTTCTCTCTCTAATAAAGAAATAAAAATATAAAAGAAGAAGAAAGAAAGAAAGAAAGAAAGAAAGAAAGAAAGAAAGAAAGAAAGGAGGGAGGGAGGGAGGGAGGGAAGGGAGGAGGGAGGGAGGGAGGGAGGGAAAGGAAAGGAAGAAGGGAGGGAGGGAGGGAAGGAAGGAGGGAGGGAAAGAGAGAGAGAGAAAGAAAGAAAGAAAGAAAGAAAGAAAGAAAGAAAGAAAGAAAGAGAAAGGTGGACAGAAGAAAGAAAGAAAGAAAAGAAAGAAAGAAAGAAAGAAAGAAAGAAAGAAAGAAAGAAAGAAAGAAAGAAAGAAAGAAAGAAAAAGGAGGACGGACTGGGTTTGGTGGCCCATGCCTTGATTCCAAGCACTCAGGAGGCAGAAGCAGGAGGATCACGGTGAATTTGAGGTCAGCCTGAGACTACAGACTGAGTTTCAAGTCAGCCTAGGCTAGAGTGAGACCCTATCACCTATTTCAAAAAATGAAAAAGAAAGAACGAAAGAGAGAGAGAGAGAAGCCAGGTGTTGTACATCCCATCACTGAGTTATTAGGATCACCGTGAGTTTAGAGGCTAGGACTACACAGTGAGTTTCAGGTCACCATGGGCTAAAGTGAGACATCCTTCTCAAAAATAGAAGCAAAGGGACTGCTGGAGAAATGGCGTAGCAGTTAAGGCACTTGCCTGCAAAGCCTAAGGACCCAGGTTTGAGTCCCCAGAACCCACGTAAGCCAGATGCACACGGTGATGTGTGCGTCTGGAGTTGTTTGCCATGGAAGGATGCCCTGGCATGCCCAGTCTCTTTCTCTTTATTAAATAAATAAAAATGAAAATATTTAAACTAATAAAGTCTCTCTAAAACTTAAAACAAGGAGGAGGAGGAGGAGGGGAGTAGAAGGAAGGGGAGGAGGGAAGAAGGGCATCATGACGGTTCTCATGTGCTTCAGTTTCCATGACCACTTGTACTCTAAAGGACACCCCTCCCCGGGCATGACAGGGCACATCTCCAATGCCAGCACTTGGGAGGCTAAGGCAAGGGAATCATAAGGTCAAGACCAGCCTGGACTACATAGTGACTTTCAGGCCAGCCTGATATACAGCATGACCAGACCTTGTCTTAAAAACCATAAAAAAAGCCATGTGTGGTGGCACACACCTTTAATCCCACTTGGAAGGCGGTGGTAGGAGGATCGCCGTGAGTTCAAGGCCACCCTGAGACTACATAGTGAATTGCAGGTCAGTCTGGACCAGGTGAGACCCTACCTCAAAAAACAAAAACAACCATAAAAGATGGGTTGAAGAGATGGCTTAGCGG
Organism: Orientallactaga sibirica; assembly: GCA_036365145.1. Classification (NCBI taxonomy): domain Eukaryota; kingdom Metazoa; phylum Chordata; class Mammalia; order Rodentia; family Dipodidae; genus Orientallactaga; species Orientallactaga sibirica. The sequence goes on along the minus strand of JAEOAD010000050.1, from coordinate 11,224,168 downwards.
TTAAGGTGCTTGCCTGAAAGCCTAAGGACTCAAGTTCAATTCCCCAGGACCCATGTAAGCCAGCGGTACAAGGTGGCGCCTGTGTCTGGAGTTTGTTTGCAGTGGCCTGAGGCCCTGGTGTGCCCACTGTATCCGCCTTTCTCTGTATCTCTCTCAAATATGTGTGTGTGTGTGTGTGTGTGTATACATATATATGTAAATAAAACATTTAATTTAAAAAACCATAACTGGGCGTGGTGGCACACGCCTTTAATCCCAGCACTTGGGAGGCAGAAGTAGGAGGATCACCATGATTTCGAGGCCACCCTGACATTACATAGTGAATTCCAGGTCAGCCTGGACTAGAGTAAGACCCTCCCTCAAAAAAAATAAAAGAAGGGCTGGAGAGATGGCTTAGCAGTTAAGGTGTTTCCCTGCAAAGCCAAAGGATCCCAGTTTGATTCTCCAGGATCCACGTAAGCCAGATGCACAAGGGGACGCATACATCTGAAGTTCATTTGCAGTGGCTGGAAGCCCTGGTGTGCCCATTCTCTCTCTCTCTCTGCCTCTCTCTCTCAAATAAATAAATAAATAAAATACACTAAAAAAAAAAATTAAAATAACTGGGCATACGGTGCAAGCCTTTGATCCCAGCAGAGGTAGGAGGATTGGTGACTTCAAAGCCACCCTGAGATGACATAGTGAATTCCAGGTCAGCCTGGGCTACAGCGAGGCTGAAAAACTAAAAATAAATAAATAAATAAATAAATAAATAAATAAATAAATAAAATACTTGAAAAAAAAAACACCTCAAGACCCTCTCTGACAACTAGGAAAACTTACTTGAATATAGTCACAAACAGCGCTGTTCTCCAACTCCAGCGCCAGCCGTACCGAATGAAGCCTCGTGTGGCAGCGCGATGCGCACTTTGCTAAGTTAAAAACAAAGAAAAGGCTGTGAAGTTCCAAGACACCTTGACACTGTTCTTATTCTAAAACTATAATGGACAAGTGCCAGCTATAGATAAAAACACAGTAATAATCTTTAGAAACATGTTGACCAAGCGACTCAAGTTCCTATCACGAGTAAAAATAAATTAATAGGTATAACATGCTCCTGATATAAGGTACTAAAAAGGATACAGTATCAATTCTAAGGTGCTCCTACGAAAAAGCAAACCTAAATCTTGTCGTAAGAAACCATCAAATGGGGACTACCAGCTCTGGGCCCCTCCCAGATCAAGGCTTTTCTGCTTTACTTTCTCCTTTGTTTTCCTAAAATAAATCTTTCTAAAATTGAAAAAGAAAAAAAACTATCAAACAATCTAAATGGAGGGACATTCTACAATATGCTCCATAGTCTTCAAAACTATAATCCCTATAATCTCAGCACGTGATAGACTGAGGTGGGAGGATCATGAGTTAAGAGGGCAGCTTGGGCTACACAGAAAGTTCCAGGTCAGCCTGACCGAGAATGAGGTTCTGCCTCCAAACCACAAACTGGCTGGGGGGATGGCTCAGAAGTTAAAGGTGCTTGCTTGAAAAGCCTGCCCACGCAGATTTCATTCCTCAGCACCCAGGCAAAGCAGACCCACAAAGAGATGCATGGGTCTGTAGTTCATTTACAGCAGCAAAGGGTCTCTCAAATAAATACAAATCTTGGGCTGGAGAGATGGCTTAGCAGTTAAGGCGCATGCCTGCAAAGCCTAAGGATCCAAGATTGATTCTCCAGATACCACGTAAGCCAGATGCACATGATGGTTCATGCATGTGGAGTTCATGTGCAGTGGCTAGAGGCCCTGGCGTGCCCATTCTCAGTCTCTCTCTCTTTTCCTCTCTGTGTCTCAAATAAATAAATAAAAATGAAATCTTTTAAAAAAATAAATAAATAAAGCTGGGCGAGGTGGTGCACACCTTTAATCCCAGCACTTGGGAGGCAGAGGTAGGAGGACGGCCATAAGTTTGAGGCCACCCTGAGACTACATAGTGAATTCCAGGTCAGCCTGAGCTAAGAGTGAGACCCTACCTCAAAAAACCAAAAAAAAATACTAACAGAATAAATAAGTAAATAAATAAATAAATAAATGCAAATCTTAACAACAACAACAACAACAACAAACAAAACAGAGAAACTGGTCCAAACTAATGGCTAAAGAGGTATGAGAGCTGGAGTGAGGGCTCCAGGGTTAAGAGAACGCCCTGTGCAAGGATGAGGGCCTGAGGAGGCCCAAGAGAGACTGCTCAGAGCCACATAAACAGCTGGGTGTGCTCCTTGTCTGGAAGGGGAGCAGAGACCCAAGAGTCACCAGAGCTCCCAGGTGGAGGGGCCGGCAAGCTCTAAGATCAGTAACAGACCTTGGCCAAATGAGAACAGGCAGAAAAGCTAGAGAGAATGGTGGCGCACGCCTTTAATCCTAGCACTCACTCGGGAGGCAGAGGTAGGAGAATCACCAAGAGTTCAAGGCCACCTGAGACTCATAGTGAATTCCAGGTCAGCCTGGGCAAGAGTGAGACCCTACCTCAAAAAACCAAAAAAAAAAAAAAAAAAAAAAGAAGATGAAGAAGAAAAATCAAAATCAAAAAGAAAGAAATAAGAAAAGAAAACTGAGAGAGTATGACAGCAATGTCTACTCTGGCTACCACAGGCACACAGGCACACAGGGCACTGCATGGACACACATACAACCATACTCAAGACACACCACACACAGCCATGCACACACACATGAAAAAAATAAATAAGGGTTTGGCCGGGCGTGGTGGCGCACGCCTTTAATCCCAGCACTCGGGAGGCAGAGATAGGAGGATCGCCATGAGTTCAACGCCACCTTGTGACTACACAGTGAATTCCAGGTCAGCCTGAGCAAGAGTGAGACCCTACCTCAAAAAACCAAAAATTAAATAAATAAATAAATAAATAAATAAATAAATAAATAAAGGGTTTGGGGAGATGGCTCAGAGGTTAAAGGTACTTGTTAAACCTGCTGGGTCCAATTCGATTCCCCAGTACCAACATAAAGCCAGTCACACAGACTGGCACAGGCATCTGGAGGTCATTTGCACTGGCAAAAGGCCCTAGTATGCTTATTCTCTCTCTCTCTCAATAAATGAAAAAAATATTTAAATAATAATAATAATAGTAATATAATTAATTTCAACAGGTAAGTTGGAAAACTAGGAAAGTTTAGGTACTCCTATTGGTATTAAAGGTGCTGACTTACTTTCTTGGACCTGGGGAGATGGCTCAGCAGTAAGAGGCATTTGCTTGCAGGTTTCACTGGCACGAGGTTACACCCATGTAAAGCTGAATGGGCATTCCTTTGCAGCAGCAAGAGACCCTGGCATGCCCATACACATGCATGCATGCGTCTTGTGTGTGCACACACACACACACACACACACACACACACGAGCATAAATAAATAAAATTTCTTCTTAGGGCTGGAGAAATGGCTCAGCAGTTAAAGGTGCTTGTTTACAAAACCTGAAGGCCTGAGTTCAATTTCCTGGTACCCACGTAAAGCCAAATGCACAAAGTGGCACATGCATTCAGAGTTCATTTGCAGTGGCAAAAGACCCTGGTATGTCCATTCTCTCTCTCTCTTCCACCACTTGCAAATAATGATAAAGATAGATGGATGGATAGATAGATGGATGGATGGATGGATGGACGGACAGATGACAGGCATATATATATGCACTTGCTTCCAAAGCCTGCCAGCCTGGATTCAATTCCTCAGTGTGCATGTAAAGCCAGATGCACAAAGTAGACCATGTATCTGGAGTTTCCTTGCAGTGGCAAAAAGCACTGGTGTACACATCTCTCTCTCTTCTTCTCAAATAAATAGAGTATATATTTCTAAAAGCAGGGGCTGGGGAGATGACTCAGCAGTTAAGGCACTTGCCTGCAATGCCTAATGACCCTGGGTTCAATTCCCCAGTACCCATGTAAAGCCAGATGCACAAGGTAACACAAGTTTGTTGCAGTAGCTGGAGGCCCTGGCACGCCCATTCTCTCCCTCTCACTCAAATAAATAAATAAACAAGGGGCTGGAGATATGGCTCAGCGGTTAAGGTGTTTGCCTGTAAAGCCTAAGGACCTAGGTTCAATTCTCCAGTACCCATGTAAAGCCAGATGCACAAAGTGGCACATGCATTTGGAGTTAATTTGCAGCAGCTAGAGGCCCAGGTATGCCCATTCTCTCCCTCTCTCTCTCTTTTCTGCTTGCAAATAAATAAATATTAAACAAATAAAAAATATTTTACCAGGTGTGGTGGCACATGCCTTTAATCCCAGCACCCAGGAGGCAGAGATAGAAGGATAGGCATGAGTTTGAGGCCACCCTGAGACTACAGAGTGAATTCCAGGTCAGCCTGGACTAAAGTGAGTCCCTACCTCAGAAAAAAAAAATTAGAAGAGAGAGACAGAGAGAGAAGAGATAGAGGATTGGCATGCTAGGGCCTCAGCCACTGCAACTGACTCCAGACGCTTGTGCCACCAAGTGGGCATGTGTGACCTTGCACTTGCCTCACCTTCGTGTGTCTGGCTAATGTGGGATCTGGAGAGTATAATAAGGGTCCTTAGGCTTCGCAGGCAAGCACTTTAACTGCTAAGCCATCTCTCCAGCCCAACAAAAGTACTTTTCAAAAAAACTTTTTAAAGAGTATAGACTGAAGCTGGACGTGGTGGCGCACACCTTTAATCCCAGCACTTGGGAGGCAGAGGTAGGTGGATCACCATGAGTTCAAGGCCAGCCTGAGTCTACATAGTGAATTCCAGGTCAGCCTGGACCAGAATGAGACCCTACCTCAAAAAACCACACACACACACACACACACACACACACACACACACACACACACAGAGACTGAATTTCTCTGACAAACAAAACCCTCCCAACCCACAACCTAACAAATATGAAGTAGAAAATGAGTTACTAAATTGGTGTGTCCACTACTTACCACAGCATCAAACCGACTATGATACAATTCTGCTTGACTCCGCTCAATGTACTGCTGTTTTGCATGAATGAAAGCTGGTATCCCTCCATATACCCAACCAATGATGCCTGCTGAAGCAGCTGCCTTAAAGATATATTCAAGTTCCTTGGAAGTTCTCTGTTGTTCACTAAAACATCAAAAAGACAATGTTAGGACATTATCCAAATGACTATCCTAAATGCTAACACTACATGTTTTTGTTATTGACAGAATAGACTAAAACCTTGAATGAGTTTAACAATACACTTATATTAAAGCAACACAAGCTGGAACAACAACAACAACAACAACAAACAAAACAGAGAAACTGGTCCAAACTAATGGCTAAAGAGGTATGAGAGCTGGAGTGAGGGCTCCAGGGTTAAGAGAACGCCCTGTGCAAGGATGAGGGCCTGAGGAGGCCCAAGAGAGACTGCTCAGAGCCACATAAACAGCTGGGTGTGCTCCTTGTCTGGAAGGGGAGCAGAGACCCAAGAGTCACCAGAGCTCCCAGGTGGAGGGGCCGGCAAGCTCTAAGATCAGTAACAGACCTTGGCCAAATGAGAACAGGCAGAAAAGCTAGAGAGAATGGTGGTGCACACCTTTAATCCTAGCACTCACTCGGGAGGCAGAGGTAGGAGAATCACCAAGAGTTCAAGGCCACCTGAGACTCATAGTGAATTCCAGGTCAGCCTGGGCAAGAGTGAGACCCTACCTCAAAAAACCAAAAAAAAAAAAAAAAAAAAAAAGAAGATGAAGAAGAAAAATCAAAATCAAAAAGAAAGAAATAAGAAAAGAAAACTGAGAGAGTATGACAGCAATGTCTACTCTGGCTACCACAGGCACAGAGGGCACTGCATGGACACACATACAACCATACTCAAGACACACCACACACAGCCATGCACACACACATGAAAAAAATAAATAAGGGTTTGGCCGGGCGTGGTGGCGCACGCCTTTAATCCCAGCACTCGGGAGGCAGAGATAGGAGGATCGCCATGAGTTCAAGGCCACCTTGTGACTACACAGTGAATTCCAGGTCAGCCTGAGCAAGAGTGAGACCCTACCTCAAAAAAACAAAAATAAAATAAATAAATAAATAAATAAAGGGTTTGGGGAGATGGCTCAGAGGTTAAAGGTACTTGTTAAACCTGCTGGGTCCAATTTGATTCCCCAGTACCAACATAAAGCCAGTCACACAGACTGGCACATGCATCTGGAGGTCATTTGCACTGGCAAAAGGCCCTAGTATGCTTATTCTCTCTCTCTCTCAATAAATGAAAAAAATATTTAAATAATAATAATAATAGTAATATAATTAATTTCAACAGGTAAGTTGGAAAACTAGGAAAGTTTAGGTACTCCTATTGGTATTAAAGGTGTTGACTTACTTTCTTGGACCTGGGGAGATGGCTCAGCAGTAAGAGGCATTTGCTTGCAGGTTTCACTGGCACGAGGTTACACCCATGTAAAGCTGAATGGGCATTCCTTTGCAGCAGCAAGAGACCCTGGCATGCCCATACACATGCATGCACGTGCGCGCGCGCGCACACACACACACACACACACACACACACGAGCATAAATAAATAAAATTTCTTCTTAGGGCTGGAGAAATGGCTCAGCAGTTAAAGGTGCTTGTTTACAAAACCTGAAGGCCTGAGTTCAATTTCCTGGTACCCACGTAAAGCCAAATGCACAAAGTGGCACATGCATTCAGAGTTCATTTGCAGTGGCAAAAGACCCTGGTATGTCCATTCTCTCTCTCTCTTCCACCACTTGCAAATAATGATAAAGATGGATGGATAGATAGATGGATGGATGGATGGATGGACGGACAGATGACAGGCATATATATATGCACTTGCTTCCAAAGCCTGCCAGCCTGGATTCAATTCCTCAGTGTGCATGTAAAGCCAGATGCACAAAGTGGACCATGTATCTGAGTTTCCTTGCAGTGGCAAAAGCACTGGTGTACACATCTCTCTCTCTCCTTCTCAAATAAATAGAGTATATATTTCTAAAAGCAGGGGCTGGGGAGATGACTCAGCAGTTAAGGCACTTGCCTGCAATGCCTAATGACCCTGGGTTCAATTCCCCAGTACCCATGTAAAGCCAGATGCACAAGGTAACACAAGTTTGTTGCAGTAGCTGGAGGCCCTGGCACGCCCATTCTCTCCCTCTCACTCAAATAAATAAATAAACAAGGGGCTGGAGATATGGCTCAGCGGTTAAGGTGTTTGCCTGTAAAGCCTAAGGACCTAGGTTCAATTCTCCAGTACCCATGTAAAGCCAGATGCACAAAGTGGCACATGCATTTGGAGTTAATTTGCAGCAGCTAGAGGCCCAGGTATGCCCATTCTCTCCCTCTCTCTCTCTCTTTCTGCTTGCAAATAAATAAATATTAAACAAATAAAAAAATATTTTACCAGGTGTGGTGGCACATGCCTTTAATCCCAGCACCCAGGAGGCAGAGATAGAAGGATAGGCATGAGTTTGAGGCCACCCTGAGACTACAGAGTGAATTCCAGGTCAGCCTGGACTAAAGTGAGTCCCTACCTCAGAAAAAAAAAATTAGAAGAGAGAGACAGAGAGAGAAGAGATAGAGGATTGGCATGCTAGGGCCTCAGCCACTGCAACCGACTCCAGACGCTTGTGCCACCAGGTGGGCATGTGTGACCTTGCACTTGCCTCACCTTCGTGTGTCTGGCTAATGTGGGATCTGGAGAGTATAATAAGGGTCCTTTAGGCTTCGCAGGCAAGCATTTTAACTGCTAAGCCATCTCTCCAGCCCAACAAAAGTACTTTTCAAAAAAACTTTTTAAAGAGTATAGACTGAAGCTGGACGTGGTGGCGCACACCTTTAATCCCAGCACTCGGGAGGCAGAGGTAGGTGGATCACCATGAGTTCAAGGCCAGCCTGAGTCTACATAGTGAATTCCAGGTCAGCCTGGACCAGAATGAGACCCTACCTCAAAAAACCACACACACACACACACACAGAGTATAGACTGAATTTCTCTGACAAACAAAACCCTCCCAACCCACAACCTAACAAATATGAAGTAGAAAATGAGTTGCTAAATTGGTGTGTCCACTACTTACCACAGCATCAAACCGACTATGATACAATTCTGCTTGACTCCGCTCAATGTACTGCTGTTTTGCATGAATGAAAGCTGGTATCCCTCCATATACCCAACCAATGATGCCTGCTGAAGCAGCTGCCTTAAAGATATATTCAAGTTCCTTGGAAGTTCTCTGTTGTTCACTAAAACATCAAAAAGACAATGTTAGGACATTATCCAAATGACTATCCTAAATGCTAACACTACATGTTTTTGTTATTGACAGAATAGACTAAAACCTTGAATAAGTTTAACAATACACTTATATTAAAGCAACACAAGCTGGGCATGGTGGCACACTCCTGCAATTCCAGTTTGTAGGAGGCTAAGGCAGGAAGATCAAGAGTTTAAGGTCAGCTGGGCGTGGTGGCACACGCCTTTCCCAGCACTTGGGAGGCAGAGGTAGGAGGATCACCATGAGTTCGAGGCCACCCTGAGACTACATAGTGAATTCCAGGTCAGCCTGGACTAGACTGAGACTCTACCTCAAAAAAAAAAAAAAAAAAAAAAAAAAAAAAAAAAAAGAGTTTAAGGTCAGCCTGTGCTATATATCAAGCTCCTGTCTCAAAATGAATAAAATAAAACCAGGTATGGTGGCTTTTTCCTTTCATCTCAACACTCAGGAGGCTGATGTAGGAGAACTGCCTGAGTTGGTGGTCAGCGTGGACTACAGAGTGAGTTCTAGTTCAGCCTGGGCTAGCATGAGACCCTGCCTAAAAATAAATAAATAAATAAATAAATAAATAAATAAATAAATAAATACAAAACCAGTAAATGAATAAATAAAATAATAGGCCTGGGGAGATAGCTCAGGGGTTAAGGCGCCTGCCTCCTAAGCCTAAGAACACTGGTTCCAATCTCCAGAGGTTCCAATCTCCAGGTCCCACGTTTAGCCAGATGCAAAGTGACGCAAGGGTGCAATGCCGCACTTGACCACAAGGGGGCGCACACATCTGGATTTCGTTCACAGCAGCTGAGACACTGCTGGTCCGCCCATCTCTGTCTTCCTAACCCTCTCTCTCTCTCTCTTTCTGTCTCTCTCCAAAAAATAATAAAAAAATTTTTTTAAAGTTTAAAAAAAAAAAAAAAGATGCTTGCTTACAGTGTGCTGGCCAAGGTTCGATTCCCCAATACTCACATCGAGACAAATGCACACACAAAGTGGTACATGTGCCTGGAGTTTGTTGACAGTGACAAGAGTTCCTGCCGCACCCACCCTCTCTCTCTCAAATAATAATATTAAAAACAAACAAAAAAAACCAGAAAGGGTTGGGGAGATGGCTCAGTGGGTAAAAGTGCCTGTTGACAAAGCAGGCCAGCCAGGGTTCAATTCCCCAGTAATCACGTAAAGCCAGATGCAAAAAATGCTGTGTATGAATTTGGTGTTTCATAGCAGCAAGAAACCCTGGCACATCTATACACACACACACGTGCAAATCTTTCTAAATAATAAAAACAATACACAAATCTTAGACAAAACTATGCTGTTAGAAAACTAGAACATTGTAAAGACAATAATTAGAAAGGCAGAGGGGAAATTTCTAGGATGCTGGTAACAATTTCTCATGTTGGTTACACAGGTATGTTCAGTCTGGAAATTCATTCATAAATATTCTTAGATACATTTCTTTTGTTTGTTTGTATGTATGTATGTACTTGAGAGAGAATGGGTAGTCCAGGGTCTCCTGCAACTGCAAACAAACTCTAGACACATATGCCACTTTGTGCATCTGGCTTTTTGTGGGTACTAGAGAATCAAATCTGGACTGCCAGGCATTGCAAATAAGCACCCTTAACCACTGAGCCATCTTTCCAGCCCCTTAGGAATATTTTCCTAAATGCACATTATAACCCCAGAAATAAGGGGAAAAGTCTTGGCTGCAGAGACCAGTATTTTAACTTTTGAATTTTTAAAAATATTTTTATTTATTTGAGAGAGAGAGTCAGAGAAAAGGTGAGGGAAGGAGAGAATGGACATGCCAGGGCATTCAGCCACTGCAAACAAATTCCAGACGCATGTTCCACCTTGTGCATCTGGCTTACATGGGTCCTGGGGAATCTAACCTGGGTCCTTTGACTTTGTAGGCAAATGCCTTAACCACTAAGCCATCTCTCCAGCTCCCACTTTTTAATTTCTTAAATATTTTATTCACTTATTTATTTGAGAGGGGAAGGCAGATAGAACAGGCATGCCAGGGCCTCTAGTCACTGCAAACAAACTAGACACAAGCACCAGCTTGTGCATCTGGCTTTATGTAGGTACTGGGGAATTGAGCCTGGGTCCTTTGACTTTGTCGGCAAGCACCTTAACTGTCAAGCCGTCTCTTCAGCCCTGAATTTTATTGTTGTTGTTGTTCTTTTCTAGGTCAGGCCGGACATGAATTCACAGTGATCCTCCTACCTAGCCTTCCAAAGGCCTGGATCTAAATGTGTGAGCCACCACTTCTGGCCTCACTTTGAATTTTAGGATTATACAAAGCACACAAACTCACAAGATATTGGAGCAATATATCATCAAAACATGAATTTTAAAAGTGAAAATTAAACCTTTTTTTTTTTTTTTCCAAGGTAGGGTCTCACTCTAGAGCAGGCTGACCTGGAATTCACTCTGTAGTCTCAGGGTGGCCTTGAACTCATGCCAATCATCCTACCTCTGCCTCCAGAGTGCTGGGATTAAAGGTGTATGCCACCATGCCAGGCTAATTTTTATAATGTACTTGGGTTGGCACTATATAAAAAGCCAAGCAGCAAGCATGGTGGCCCATGCCTGTAGTCCCAGGGGACTAGAGGAGTTTCAGTCCTGACAACATACTGAGATTTCCATCGCTCTCTCTCTCTTTGTGAGACCAGACTGGCATTAAACTCATATGAAGTTTGTATGTATGTATGATCTCATATTGCTTTATTTGAGACGGGGTGTCATGTAACCTAGGTAGGGCTTCCAACTTACTATAGAGTCCAAGCTGGCTTCAGCCTCCACCTCCCAAATGCTGGGAACTGAACCCAGGGCCTCACTGCATGCTAGTGAGCCTTCTACCGACTGATCTATATTCCCAGAAGAATGACCTTGAATTAGTGCCCTTTCTGCCTTCACCTCCCAAGTGCTAGGATTACAGACAAGCGCCAACGTGGTGCCCAGTTGGTGATGGCGTGCTGGGATTCGAACCCAGGGCTTCGGGCATGCTTGACAAGCACTGTACCTACGGAAGCCACAGCTCTTGGCCCTAGACGTGTGACTTTCAGAGTACAACCTCTCCCTTTAAGTACCAGATGACCGTGCGGATTACAAATGTTAGAATTTTAAAGTAAACTTTAAAGTGAGCTGGAGAGATGGCTTTAGTGGTTAAGGCACTTTCCTGCGAAGCCTAAGGACCCAGGTTCGATTCCTCAGGACCCATGTAGGCCGGATGCACAGGGTGGTGCACGCATCTGGAGTCTGCAGTGGCTGGAGACCCTGGTGTGCCCATTCTCTATCTGCCTCTTTCTCTCGCTAAATAAATAAATAAATAAATAAATAAGTAAAATGTTAAAAATAAGTAAATAAAGTAAACCACACGGCCTCGGGGTCCTGCTGGGCGGCCCTCCCCGCACACCCTAGGCACTATTACTCTTTGGCAAACAGCTCCCGGAGGCGGGTCCATCCGGATTCCGGGTCGTGGGGTTCAGGGACGGAGGGGGGCCGCTTCGGGGTGTCCAGCAAGGCTCCGGACTCGGCAGCGAAGACCCGGGGAAAAGGAGCCAGGGCGCGGCCGGGGACACGGCGGGGTGCCGGCGGGGGCACGTCCATGACCTGGTCCCGCCCGAGGAACCGAGGGACAGCGGCGTCTGCACGCTGGCTCCCGGCGCCGGCTCTCACTGCGGAAGTGAGAGAGCGGAAGTCCCGCCTCGCGCGGGCGGAAGTCCCGCCCCCGGGAGGGCAAAGGCCAAGGGGCGGGGCGGGGCGACGGCCGAGCCGCGAGCAGAGAACACTTCCGGTGAGGGCCGGATGGGCGGGGCGGGGCGTCCCGGAAGTGAGCTGGCGGCCAGCCGTCTGGCTTTGTTGACGTGTGGTCCCCGCTACGTGGTTTCTGGGACAGGTTTCCCGCAAGGTGCTCAGCGGCTGAAGTGCGTTAACTCAGTTACGATGCGGGAAGAACCCCCACGCTGCCGGGCGTGGCCGCGCACGCCTTTCATCCCAGCACTCGGGAGGCAGAGGAAGGAAGATCGCCGAGAGTTCGAGGCCAGCCTGACACTACATAGTGAATTCCAGGTCAGCCTGGACTACTGAAACACTACCATGAAAAAACAAAAAAAAAGGAAAACAAACAAACAAACAAAAAAAAAAACAACTGGCTGAATACATGGCTCAGAAATTAAGGCACTTGACTGCGAAGCCTAGTGACCCAGATTCTGCTCCCCAGCATCCACGTAAAGCCAGATGCATAAAGTGGCGCATACATCTGGGGTTCGTTTGCAGTGAGTGGCTGGAGGCCCTGGCGCGTCCATTCTCTCCATCTGCCTCTTTTTCACGCTCTCTTTCAAATAAATAAAGTATTTTTTTTATTTAAAAAAAAAGTCAGATTAGGTCCCTTACCCTTTTTTTTGTTGTTGTTGTTTTTATTTTATTTTTTGGTTTTTCAAGGTAGGGTCTCACTCTAGCTCAGGCTGCCCTGGAATTCACTCTGTAGTCTCAGGGTGGCCGCGAACTCTCAGTGATCCCCTACCTCTGCCTCCTGAGTGCTGGGATTACGCTGGCTCTTTATTTATTTGATAGGGCGACAGGCAGACAAGGAGGCAGAGGGAGAATGGGCGCACCAGGGCCTCCAGCCACTGCCGGATGCATGTGCCACCTTGTGCATCTGGCTTACGTGGGTCCTGGGGAGTCGAGCCTCGAACCTGAGTTCCTAAGCTTCACAGGCAAGCGCTTAACCGCTAAGCCACCTCTCCAGGCCCTGTTTTCTTTTTAATTGCATATTTGTACAATTGTCCTAATCTTTCCTAGCTTTTGACTATTAGAAACTCTGGAATAGTTCCTTTGAGTTTGTGAGCTCTTCTCTCTGTGTCCCATCAGGGTTACTGTATTCTCTATAAATGCATGGCATGAGACAACTAATGTAAGGGTCTTTTATAAATAAAATTTGCATTAACTTAAGAAAACAACAATAACAACAAAATCCAACAATGAATTTACTCAGTATTTTCAAGTGGTTTGTGTAATGTCATGTAGTGCTTGATAATCACCCAACATGTTCCCCCATTCTTTTTGTGAATTCCTTCACTTCTTTTATCTTTTATTCTTTTCCAGATGTAATTTAAAATTATCACAGACTCTGGCTGGGGAAATGGCTCAGTGGCAAGCAAGGCCTACATTCATTCCCCTTGTAGACACACAACCTAAAAGTAGAACATCCTTTAGTCAATACAATCCAGGAATTTTCTGGAAATTTGACACATAAGACCAGAGAAAGCAGCACTTCCTGTATTTGACAATGTCAGACATGAAGTAGGTATTTAGTAAACATTTGTTGAAGCATTTAGGTTTCTGGCTCTAAATGCCATTTGTCCCATTTTAGTTAGAGGTCATGCCAGGATAAGGCCCCAAGCCTAGGAAAACACGTGTGCCACCTGTGTAGCCCACATTCAGAAAAAGCTAAATGCTTGCCCTTTTGCCTGGCATGGTCAAAGCTTGAGGTTTGATCCCCAGCACTTGAGCTAAAGAATCATGTGGGGTGAGGGTGGATTTGAATAGGGACAGAGTGGAGAGTGGGCAAACAATGACAAAATCATCTACATGCAACTCAGATGTCGCCAGGATTCTCTAACTGTAGACACAAATGCGATCATAGTTAAGACTTCATTAACTAGCCGGGCATGAAGCCTCACGCCTTTAATGCCAGCACTCGGGAGGCAGTGGTAGGAGGATTGCCAAGAATTCAAGGCCACGCTGAGAATACATAGTGAATGTCAGCCTGGGCTAGAGCGAGACCCTACCTCCAAAAAACATTTCACTAACTACATAGCTACTTTCTTTTTTGGGGCAACTGGTGGTGGTTTTAATGTGGTACTGAAATTGAACCTATGCTAGGCAAGAGCTCTTCCACCAACATATCTAAGCTCTAAAGACACGCTTACAAGGTACCCTTTGTCACTTAGTGCCTCCAGAAAGTCCTTTGACTCTGTTGTTCCCATTCCATCTTGTCTTTCACACAGTCATCTGTGTCTCTTCCACATATCCCAAGCACTGGGCTTACCTCCCTTAAACCACTTAGGAAATACTGTTCTCTTGTGGGCTGACCTTAGCAAAGAGTCTCAAAGCAACAAAGTCCAAAAGGTTGTTGTGGGGTTTCGTCAGACTGTGCTGTCACACATAGAGCTCTCTCACCTTCAGGGCATGCATTTGCCAATAGAGAAACCATTAATGAGGGATTTTAGTCATCACCAAACTGCCTGTCACCATTGTCACCTCAGCTCTTGGCACTCTGTTCATCAAACACAACAGCTGCTGCTTCTGTTGGGAATTCTCCCTGGGGTCCGCAAGCTCCCTTTCTCTGCCAAGTTCACCAAGTACAGTTCTTGCTAAATATATTACATTTGGTTATATTACCATCAATATAAACCTTTTCTGCAGGTAGGGAATGAATTTAGAATTTAGAGAGAGAATTGGCACACCAGCGCCTCAGCCACTGAAATCGAACCCCAGATGCTTACGCCACCTAGTGGGCATGTGCAACCTTGTGCTTGCCTCACCTTTGTGCATCTGGCCTATGTGGGATCTGGAGAGACAGTGAACATGGGTTCCTAGGCGTGGCGGGCAAGCGCCTTAACTGCTAATCCATCTCTCCAACCCACTAATGAATTTTTTAGGAGAAAATGGTAAGTTTGGGACAGAGCTAAGATTAATGACAACAAAATCTTCAAAATTTGTAGGGATAGAAAATTATTTTCAAAACCATATACTTTACATACTATAACACACCATCTTCATACCATTTATATACTGAATAAAACAGATAACTATAACCTGGGTATGCTGGTGCATGCTTTTAATCCCAGCACTAGGGAGGCAGAGGTAGGAGGATCATTGTGAGTTTGAGGCCACCCTGAGACTACATAGTAAATTCCAGGTCAGCTTGGGCTAGAGCGAGACCCTATCTCAAAAAAAAAACAAAAACCTTATTAGCTGGGCGTGGTGGCGCACGCCTTTAATCCCAGCACTTGGGAGGCAGAGGTAGGAGGATCGCTATGAGTTCGAGGCCACCTTGAGACTACAGAGTTCCAGGTCAGCCTGGGCTGGAGTGAGACCCTGCCTTGGAAAAAAAAAACAAACAAACCTTATGAACTCTTCAAAGGGCAAGGATTTGTATTGATCCAATTCTTACAATGTTCTCCCAACCGCCTTGGACCCACTGACTGAACAACCCATATGCGGGATCTAGTTAAGCCAAGTATATCCATCCATCCATCCATCCATCCATCCATCCATCCATCCAATGATTCTTCAGTATTTATTCTGTGAGAGGCACTGTGCTGGATAATGGAGACATCAAGACAAGTAAAGCATGATTCTCACGTACCAGTAAGCTCACAAACATGAGGAGAAACATTAGCCAGGTAACTACAGTGTGATGTGACACTACATATACATCCATGCGCTGATCATGACAGTAGTCCGCACGTGCTGAGCAGGGTAAGATTCAGAGTGGTGCTTGAGGTACAACTTCCGATGAGAAGCGTTACCAGAGAAACGACACTCCAGCTCCTAATCTACAGGACGGCAACTTTTGTTCCTATTTCAGTAGAGAATTAAAATATGGAATGATTACAGCTAGTAGGTCCTAGTGACAAGGAAAAACCACAGTTCAACTCAAAAAGGACTGCCTTTCTCTCCACTTACAGCACCCTAAGGACATGGGATCTGAGTACTCTTAAGTACTCAAAAGAAATAAATCTGCCTTTACTCCATACAATTATCTTACCAGGTATGTGTAACTCCTCTAAGAACTCCTGAGACTTAAATTTTTCACTAAGGATCTTAAAAAGGACAAATATACTTCCGACACATGGAATAAGATCTGAATCTCACATTTACACTTTTTGAAACCAGTTAATACCAAAGAGTTCTTGAAAGGTGCCAGGTGTAGTGACTTAAACCTTTAATCCCAGCACTCCGGAAGCTGAGGTAGGAGGACTGCTGTTTAAGGCCAGCCTGGGATATAGTGAGTTCCAGTTTAGCATGGGCTAGAATGAGACCCTGCCTCAAAAAGAAAATAAAGACATGAAGGAAGGAAGGAAGGAAGGAAGGAAGGAAGGAAGGAAGGAAGGAGGGAGGGAGGGAGGGAGGGAGGGAGGGGAGGGAGGGGAGGGGGAGGGAAGGGAGGGAGGGAGGAAGGAAGGAAGGAAGGAAGGAAGGAAGGAAGGAAGGAAAGAGAAAGGAAGGAAGGGAGGAAGGGAGGAAAAAAGAAAGAAGAGAAAGGAAGGAAGGGAGGGAGGAAAAGAAAAGAAAAAAAGCCAAGGAAGGAAGAGACAGGAAGATTCTAAATCATCAGACTAGTTTTAATCTAAACAATGTTTTTCATTTTTCTTTACTATAGTAGGGAGAGCATCTGAAAGGATAAACTACTAATCAAATGTCTTTTTCAAAAATAAGAAAAGAAAAAGGGACTCCAACAGTGATTTGCAGAAGGATATGTAAGAGCCAAGTCCTCTAACACTTAATGATGTCTTCACATTCAAAGACTGCCCAGTCTTGCTGCTACTAGCTTTAGGAATAACAAGGTGTACAATAAGGGATGCAAAATATAGAGGGGCCAGGTGTGATGGTGCACGCCTTTAATCCCAGCATTTAGGAGGGTTTCTATGAGTTCAAAACCCCCCTGAATTACTGAGTAAATTCCAGGTCAGCCTGGGCTAGAGAGCGCCCCTACACTGAAAAAAAAAAAAAAAAAAAAAGATGAAATAGTCTTTGTGCATGTTTGAGACAGTCTCATGTAGCCCAAGGGGGTCTCCAATTTTCTATGTAGCTAAGGGTGGCCTTGAATTACTGATCCTCTTGCTTCCACTTTCCCAAGTGCTGGGATCACAGGTATGAACCACCACACCTGGCTGCTCTTTAAGCATAGTTCCTTGAACATACGAGACGGCTTCCTAGAGCGTTATTAGCATCTTTCTCTCCTCTCTCTGTCTCTCCTTTAGAGACAAGAAGGGAATGAAGGCACAAAATGGGGACTTAAGTCCAACTGCAGTAACTCCTCATGCAAGTGTGCGTCGTAGAAACGTCCTGAGTACCAAAGAAAGAGCCCCAGCAGCCCTGCAGGGCACAGTCACTGCTCCCTCAGACTTTTCAGGAGATGATCCCCAGGTATTTTTCACAGACCCCACAGGATTTCTACACTAAGCTAAAGCAACAGGTCTAGCACAGAACAATCCCCGACGTGCAGCAATGCACACTGTACTAGTTCCAAATGATGGATTTTCTGCTCCAAATACTGGGATGAAGGGCATTGTCACGTGGACCCAGTCAGTTTCACAGTGATGAACATACACATGTAGATGATCTCAGGCACAAGCTGTGATTGGTCGTAAGCAAATGAAAGGCAGACTCCAGCTCCGAATCCACATCTCATGGGTCCTGGCCCTTCCTCAGCCAAGGAGTGGAACTGCTTCACTCTTGCGCATTACGTGTGTCTTACCTAGAGCTTTCTCAAGACTTGGTCTGGATGCAGCATGATAAGAAAACTGGAGGTCTGGCTTGATCAAATGTGTTCCAAGTACAGGTGCCATGCTCATGGTACCCTCACCACATGACATCTCAGATCACTGCCACAGGCAGGACTCCGGTCCTCTGATGACCACTACAATTCTGTTTTCAAAATTCTGGGTGTAATGAGATCATAGCCTTTCCTTCTTGTTACATTATAGGACAGGAACTTGGAGTATTCATTTAAGAGGTTCTCCCAGTAACAAGTGATGTCATCCATCTGCAAGTGGTTCATAATAAACTGGCTTCCCCTGGAGACAAGGTTAACAAAAACAGGTTAAACGTGGAATTTAGTAATAATAAGCCTACATTTAAGTAGGAATCCAGGGCTGGAGAGATGGCTTAGTGGTTAGGGTGCAAGCCTGTGAAGCCTAAGGACTCCAGTTCGATTCTCCAGGTCCCGTGTAAGCCAGATGAACATGGTGGCACATATGTCTGGAGTTTGTTTGCAGTGGCTAGAGGCCCTGGTGAGCCCATTCTCACTCTCTTTCTCCATGTCTCTAATAATTAATTAATTAATTAATTAAAAATAATAGAAAGTGCCAGGTGTGGTGGCACACTCCTTTAATCCCAGCACTCGGGAGGCAGAGGTTAAGAGGATCACCGTGAGTTTGAGGCCACCCTGAGACTACATAGTGAATTCCAGGTCAGCCTGGGCTAGAGTGAGACCCTACCTCAAAACAAAACAAAACAAAACAAAACAAAACAAAACAAAACAAAACAAAACAAAACAAAACAACAACAAAAAAATAATAATAGAACGTTCACAGGCTGAGCATGCGGCTCATGGGCAGAACCTTGTATGGGTGAGGTGTTCAATCCCAGCAGTGTAATAAAGAAAAAAATTCATATTAAGTAGGAAACCCTATTCTGAGTACTTTATATAAATTAACTTACTTGAGCCGGGCATGGTGGCGCACATCTTTAATCCCAGCACTCGGGAGGCAGAGGTAGGAGGATCACCAAAAGTTGGAGGATCACCAAAAGTTTGAGGCCACCCTGAGACTACATAGTGAGTTCCAGATCAGCCTGGGCTAGAGTGAGACCCTACCTCGAAAAACAAACAAACAAAAAAATTAACTCATTTGACCCCCAGAACTCAATAGTTATCATATTGACAAGCATGTACTTAGCAATAGTGTATATGAGGTGTGTACATGGGTGCATGCACGCCACAGCACATGGTCGAAGGTTACAGGACAGCCTTGGGCGTCATCTTCACCTACCACCTTGCTTGCTGCTCACTGTTGCATAGGCTAAGCTAGCTGGCCTGAAAGCTTCTGGAGCCTCTTTTCTCTGCCTCCCATCTTGCCATCGGCGCACTGAGATTAGGCATGTGTTACCATGTCCAGCTTGATGTGGGTGCTGAGGCTCCAAACTCAGGACCTCATGCTTTCATGCCAAGTCCTTTACCCACTGAGCCACCTCCCCAGCCTGAATGTAACATTTTCCCCTTAAAAACATGTCAAAAACCAGTAATGGAGGCTAGAGAGATGGCTTAATGGTTAAGGCACTTGCCTGCAAAGTCAAAGGACCCAGTTTCGATTTCCTGGACCTATGTATGCCACATGCAAAAGGTGGCACATTTATCTGGAGTTCACTTGCAGCAGTTAGAGGTCCTGGCATGCCCATTCTCGCTCTCAAATCAATCAATAAAGATATTAATTTTTAAAAACCAGCTGCTGACTGGGAAAATGGCTTAGTGGCTAAGGTGTTTGCGAAGCCTAAGACCCACGTAAGCCAGATGCACAATGGGGCGCATGTGTCTGGAGTTCATTTACAGTGGCTGGTGGCCCTGGTTGCGCCCATTCTCTCTTTCTCTCTGCCTCTTCCTCTCTCTAATAAAAATAAATAAATTATTTTAAAATAAAAATAAATAGGTAAATAAACCAGCCAGGCGTGGTGGCACATACCTTTAATCCCAGCACTTGGGAGGCAGAGGTAGGATTGCCATGAGGAGAGGAGAGGAGAGGAGAGGAGAGGAGAGGAGAGGAGAGGAGAGGAGAGGAGAGGAGAGGAGAAGAGAGACAAAGAAAAGAGAGGGGGCTGGAGAAATGGCTCAGTGGAAAAGGTGCTTGTCTGCAAAGCCTAACAACTCAAGTTTGATTCCCTAGTACTCATGTAAAACCCGGATGCACAAAGTGGCACATGCCTCTAGAGTTAGTCTGCAGCAGCAGGAGGCCCTGGCACACCTGTTCTATCTATCTCTCTTCTATCTATCTATGTATCTCTCTCTCTCTCTAATTGCAAATAAATTTAAAAAAAGAAAGAAAAGAAATGGAAAATTTTTTTAATTTAAAAAAAGAAACCCAAACCAAAAAACCAACTAAGAAATTTAAAAAAAAATCAAATCCAAACCCTTCAGAAAATAAAAACCTAAAATAATAATAAAAATTACCAGGTGTGGTGGTGCACGCCTTTAATCCCAGTACTCGGGAGGCAGGGGTAGGAGGATCGCCGTGAGTTTGAGGCCACCCTGAAACTACATGGCAAGTTCCAGGTCAGCCTGGGTTAGAGTGAGACACTACATCGAAAAACCAAAATAAATAAATAAATAAATCGACTGGGGAAGAGGGTTCAAGGAGTTTGCTTGCAATGCCTACTGGGTTTGATTCCCTAGTGACCATGTAAAGCCAGATGCAAAAGTGGCACATATATCTGGAGTTCATTGGCAAGAAGCCCTGGTATAGCCATAGTCAGTCTCTCTATGTCTATGTCTTTAATCCCAGCACTGGGGAGGCAGAGGTAGGAGGATCGCTGTGAGTTCAAGGACACCCTGAGACTACATAGTGAATTCCAGGTCAGCCTGAGCTAGAATGAGACCCTACTCAAAAAAAAAAAAAAAAAAAAACTAAAATAATTTTTGCCAGACATGGTGGCTCACACCTTTAATCCCAGAATTTGGGAGGCAGAGGTAGGAGAATTGCTGTGAGTTTGAAGTCAGGCTGGGCTAGAGTGAGACCCTACCTGGAAAAAAAAAAACAACAAAAAAAGTTGCAAGTTTACATACAAATCATTGAAAAAAAAGAAAAACAAAACAACAAACAATAAAACAGAGAAAGAGAGAGATTAAGCCATTTCCCTTTGCAAACAATGAGGCATGCTCCCTCTCTAGGCTCCCTGAGTTTAAGTTCATGTTCAGAAGAAAAGACATTAGAGTAACTCCAAGCTAACAAAGGAAGCAAAGGGCTGCCATAAAGGTAAATGAAAAACACCGTGAAAGCCAAGACTGGCTTTGTTTCCTACAAGGTGTGAGATTGCTGTCTCATGTTTTTGGTTTTTTGAGACAGCTTCACACTGTAGCTTAGGCTGACCCTGAACTCACAAGTAGTCCTTCTGACCCAGCCTAAGTGCTGGCATTGAGAGAATGTCACCATGCCCAGCTAAAAACATGCTTGCTGGCAGAGCCTGCTGGTCCAGGTTCACGTGCCAGTACCACGTAAGGTTGGTTGCAAAGTGGCTCACGTAGCTGGTGTTGATGTGCAGGGCAAGAACGCATGCGTGTGTTCTTTATGTGCAAACAAATAAATGTTTAAAACATTTGCTGTATTTCCTCCAAGATGTGAGTGCATACAGCCTGGGGCATTTATGAGTGTGTATGTACTGTTTTCCTCCAAGGCTAAGGTACAGACAACCTCATGGTGACACTATTCACACACTGTAGAGAGGGCAAAATGAGGGTGATTAGAAAGGAAAAATGAACAGAACTTACCTTTCAGCAATTTCCTGAGCAATATCATCATTTGCTTTTACAAATTGTAATAGCTCCCTAAAAAAAAAAAAAAAAAAAAAAAAGAACAATGGGACTTTAAATATTTTCTTTTGCTTTTCTTTTCTTTTTGTTTTTGTTTTTCGACATAGGATCTCACTCTGGCCCAGGCTGACCTAGAATTCACTATGTAGTCTTAGAGTGGCCTTGAACTCACAGCAATCCTCCTACCTCTGCCTCCCAAGTTCTGGGATTAAAGGCCACCATGCCTGGCCTATTTTCCTTTATTTATTTGAGAGAGAGAAATAGGCAGGGGGAGAGAGAGAGATCGGGCGCACCAGGGCCACATGTGCGCCCCCTTGCGCATCTGGCTTACATGGGTTCTGGGGAATGGAACCTGGGTCCTTTGGCTTCACAGGCCAATACCTTAACCACTAAGCCATTTCTCCAACCCAAACAATGGGACTTTAAAATGTAGACCAGGCTTACTAGTACCAGGACAGAAAGACAATAAATTAATCTCTAGATATGTAGATAAGTAATTATTTCTTTTTTGTTTGTTTTGTTTTTGAGGTAGGGTCTTGCTCTAGCCCAGGCTGACCTGGAATTCACTATGTAATCTCAAACTAGCTTCAAACTGACAATGATCCGCCTACCTCTCTCTGCTTCCTGAGACTATACAGAGTGAGACCCTACCTTGAAAAACCAAAAAAAAAAAAAAAAAAAAAAAAAAAAGAGGTATAAATAATGCTCCAGCCAGGCGTGAGATAGTGCATGCCTTTAATCCTAGCACTCCGGAGGCACAGGTAGGAGAATTGCTGAGTTCCAGGCCACCCTGAGACTGCACAGTGAATTCTAAGTCAGCCTGGACTAGAGTGAGATGTGAGACTCTACGTTGAAAAAAACAAAAAAGGCCAGGCGTGGTGGTGCACGCCTTTAATCCCAGCACTGGGGAGGGGAGGTAGGAGGATCTCGGAAAGTTCAAGGCCACCCTGAGACTACATAGTGAATTCCAGGTCAGCTTGAGCCAGAGTGAGACTGTACCTCAGAAAACCAAAAAAAAAAAAAAAAAAAAAAAAAAAAAGGTAATTTCTAGCTTGTCTCCAAATTTTTTCTTTTTGGTTTTTCAAGGTAGGGTCTCACTCTAGCCCAAGATGAGAATTCACTATGTAGTCTCACTCCTTGAACTCATGGTGATCCTTCTACCTTTGCCTCCTGAGTGCTGGGAAAAGGCGCACAACCACACCCAAAAAATAAATAATGCTCCAGCCAGGCGTGAGATAGTGCATGCCTTTAATCCTAGCACTGGGGAAGGCCACCCTGAGACTGCACAGTGAATTCTAAGTCAGCCTGGACTAGAGTGAGATGTGAGACTCTACGTTGAAAAAAACAAAAGGCCAGGCGTGGTGGTGCACGCCTGCACTGGGGAGGGGGAGGTAGGAGGATCTCGGAAAGTTCAAGGCCACCCTGAGACTACATCCAGGTCAGCTTGAGCCAGAGTGAGACTGTACCTCAGAAAACAGAAAAAAAAAAAAAAAAAAAAAAAAGGTAATTTCTAGCTTGTCTCCAAATTTTTTCTTTTTGGTTTTTCAAGGTAGGGTCTCACTCTAGCCCAAGATGACGTGGAATTCACTATGTAGTCTCAGGGTGGCCTTGAACTCATGGTGATCCTTCTACCTTTGCCTCCTGAGTGCTGGGATTAAAGGCGTGCACAACCACACCCAATTTTGTCTCCAAATTCTTGCTCTAGCCCACAGTGGAGGGAGCTAGGGTCCCATTTCTGGCCATTCTTTATACCTTTTCCTATCTCATCGCATCATGAAAGGAAATGTTTACAAGAGCTGATCTCTCTATCTTCAGCCTTTTTTTGTTTGTTTTTGTTTTTGTTTTTTTCAAGGTAGGGTCTCACGCTAACTCAGGCTGACCTGGAATTCACTCTGTAATCTCAGGGTGGCCTTGAACTCATGGCGATCCTCTTACCTCTGCCTCTTGAGCGCTGGAATTAAAGGCGTGCGCCACCACAGCCGGTTTCTATCTTCAGCCTTTAAGAGGATAGAACTTTTCCACTTTTTACTATCTGAATGTTACATTAGAACGAGGTTACTAAATTAAATCCCATCCATAGTCTTCCTGGATCATGAGGTAATACTACACACTATGTGCAGACAAAATAATTGAGGAAGTGAAAAAATCCTAATGAGAAAATACGTAAGTGGAAGGGCATAAAGCAGGACTAGTGTTTTGAAACGCTTACTGGACATTGGAGAGGTCTGTTTTGACGGGGATATAGTGAACCCATGGCTTCAGCTGTGGGTAGAAGAATTCTACCCACTCATCACCAACGTGGAAAACAAGTGAACCACACAAGAAGAGGTGTTTGAACCGGAAACTTGCAGCTACACCCCGAAAATTAAACAGATACCTGGGGAGAAAAAGAACAAAGTACAGTTAATGTACATCTGCTGCCACAGGTGGTGTGTCTTTCCTTCTTGTCCCTCCTGTTTTTCTGCATGTTTTTTTCTGGCCTGCCTTCTTTCCCTTCCTTCCTCCTTCCTTCCTTCCTTCTTTTTGTTTTTTCAAGGTCAAGCTTGGTACGGTCTCACTCTAGCTGAGGCTGACCTGAAATTCACTACATAGTCTCAGGGTGGCCTCGAACTCATGGTGATCCTCCTACCTCTGCCTCCCGAGTGCTGGGATTAAAGGTGTGCGCTACCACATCTGGCCTTTCTCTGTTGTTTAAAAAAAAAAAAAAAAAAGATTTATTTATTTATTTGCAACCAGAAAGTGACACAAAGAGAGAAAATATGGGCATGCCAGAGCCTCTAGACACTGTAAATGAACTCCATATGCATGCACCACTTTGTGCATCTGGCTTTAGGTGGGTACTGGGGAATCAAACCCATGTCATTAGGTTTTGCAGGAAAGTGCTTTAACTGCTAACCCATCTCCCCAGCATTTTTAAAAACATACTTATTTATTTGCACGTACAGAGGGAGAGAATGGGTGTGCCAGGGCCTCTTGCCCCTGCAAACAAACTCCAGATGTATGCACTACATCGTGTATCTGGCTTTATATGGGTACTGGGGAATTGAACCCAGGATATCAGGCTTTGCAAGCAAGCACCCTTAACTACTCAACTATCTCTCCAGTCCCCTTTCTGTGACTTTATTTATTTATTTGAGAGGAAGAGGCAGATAGAGAAGAATGGGCACACAAATGAACTCCAGATGCATATGCCACCTTGTGCGTATGGCTTACATGAATCCTGGGGAATTGAACCTGAGTCCTTTGGCTTTGCAGGCAAGCACTTTAACTGCTAAGTCATCTCTCCAGCCCTGTAATTTTGTTGTTGTTGTTGTTGTTTTTGAGATAGGGTCTCACTCTAGCCCAGGCTGACCTGGAATTTACTATATAGACTCTGTCGTCTCAGGCTGGCCTTGCACTCACAGAGATCCTCCTATCTCTGCCTCCTGAGCGCTGGGATTAAAGGTGGGCGCCAAGCCCCTTTCTGCGTTTTTATGATCTGTATCACTTTCTTCTTTTTGGCCCTTTCCTGGCTCCCTCCCTCTCTCCTCTTCTTTTTGCCGGTGCATGTGCGGGTGTGCTTGTGCAAATGTGCGTGTGTATGTTTGTCCATACACTCACACCCTCTGCGCAGGCATGTGGAGCCAGAGGAGAACATGAAGTTTCCTCCTCTGCTGTTCATCTGCGCTGTTTCCTTGAAATCGAGTCTCAGGAACCTCAGCTGGGTTATAGGTACATGTGGCCACACCCAGCTTTTTATGTGGGTACTGGGGATTGAACACAGAGTGTTCAAGAGTTCTTACACACTGAGTCTCCTTCCAAGCCCTCTTTCTTTTTGGGTTCAGTCTGCCAGGCCTCAACTTCAAAGCGATCCTCCTGCCTTGGTCTCCCAAGTACTAGGACTGCAGGCATGTGCCACCACGCCCAGCCAGAGCTGCTCTTGCCTTCACCTCCAACTGTGCACAGACATGACTCTTACTTCTAAATACTTTAAATACTGCCACCACCACCTTCCTCCAAGCCTCAGTTTTCCTGTTCAGCTAATTCTTAGTCCTGGCATTTCACTGTAATGTTTGTTGCAGTGCTGGGATCATGCTAAGCACATGCTCTACTACTGAGTCATGTCCTCAACCCCACATTATATTCATTAACCTGATAAAATACTTCAGCTAACTAGAACTGTTGGGAGAGTGGTAATTCCATCACTTTACTGGTTAGAAGCAAGAATCATGTTTCGTTCCCTCTCTACAGCCACTACAAAATGCACAGCAGGGGCTGGAGAGATGGCTTAGCGGCTAAGGCGCCTGCCTGCTAAGCCTAAGAACACTAGTTCCAATGTCCAGCGGTTCCAATCTCCAGGTCCCACGTTTAGCCAGATGCAAAGTGACGCAAGGGCGCAATGCCGCACTTGCCCACAAGGGGGCGCACACATCTGGATTTCGTTCGCAGCAGCTGAGAGACTGCTGGCGCGCCCATCTCTGTCTCCCTCTCCCTCTCTGTCTATCTCTCCAAAAATAAATAAAAAAAAATAATAATAAAAAAGTATACAAAAAGCAAGCCAGGCAAGAGTAAGACCCTACCTCAAAAAAACAACAAAAAAAGGTATACAGAAAGCAAAATAAAATATGGCGACAGATTGATAAATGTCTGTTTAAAAAAAAAAATGCACAGCAGGCGTCAGAAAAGCCAACCAAATGAATTAACACTAGGTGTTGGGGTTAAAGTTCTTATTCAAAGTAAAGGTGTTTCAGCCAGGTTGGTGGTGCATACTTTTGATCCAAGCACTCAAGAGGCTGAGTTAGGAGGATCACTGTGAGATCAAGGACAGCCTGGGCTAGAATGAAACCTACCTTGAAAAAAAAAATGAAAACAAAACAAAAAAAATTAAAGGCAATTCAAAAGCAATATGGATACCGGACAGGCGTGGTGGCGCACACCTTTAATCCCAGCACTTGGAAGGCAGAGGTGGTAGGACTGTGAGTTCCAGGCCACGCTCAGACTGCGCAGTGAATTCCAGGTCAGCCTGAGCTAGAGTGAAACCCTACCTTGAAAAACAAAAATAAAACAACATAGTTGGGTGTGGTGGCACAGGCCTTTAATCCCAACAATTGGGAGGCAGAGGTAGGAGGATGGCCATGAGTTCGAGGCCACTCTGAGAATACAGAGTGAATTCCAGATCAGCCTGGGCTGGAGTGAGATCCTACCTCGAAAAAACAAAACAAAACAAAACAAAACAAAACAAAACAAAGAAGTTATATGGAGGGCTGGAGAGATGGCTTAGCAGTTAAGGTGCTTACCTGCAAAACCTAAGGTCCCAGGTTTGATTTCCCAGAACCCACATAAGCCAGATGCACATGGTAGCACAAGCATCTGGAGTTGTTTGCAGTGGCTATAGAGGCCTTGGCATCCCCATTCTCTCTCTCTAATAAAAAAAAAAAAAAAGGGCTGGAGAGATGGCTTAGTGGTTAAGGCGCCTGCCTCCTAAGCCTAAGAACGCTAGTTCCAATCTCCAGCGGTTCCAATCTCCAGGTCCCACGTTTAGCCAGATGCAAAGTGACGCAAGGGAGCAATGCTGCACTTGCCCACAAGGGGGCGCACACATCTGGATTTCGTTCACAGCAGCTGAGAGACTGCTGGCACACCCATCTCTATCTGTCTCCCTCCACCTCTCTGTCTGTCTCTCTCTGTGTCTCTCTCCAAAAATAAATAAAAATAAAAATAAAAAAAAAGCCAGGCGTGGTGGCGCACACCTTTAATCCCAGCACTCAGGAGGCAGAGGTAGGAGGATTGCCATGAGTTCAAGGCCACCCTGAGACTACATAATGAATTCCAGGTCAGCAAGACTGAAATCCTACCTTGAAAAACCAAAAATAAATAAATAAATAATAAAATAAAATATTTAATAGATATCTATAAATTAAGAAATTTAAAAAGCAATGTGTAAACCATAATTGGAAGTCTTACTTGTATTTGCAGTGGTCCACAAGATGGACGTCCTTAGCAGCTGGCTTTCCCAATGTATCCTTCGGGTAAAAAAGAAGTTCTCAGCATGAGTGGTAATCCTGCTTATGGGCAGACAGTGTGTACCAAGCAATAGAAAAATAGTTCACCAACCTAACCTCATTTAAACCTCATAACAAACATACTCAGAAAGCATTATTATCCTCACTGTACATAGGTAAAGGCCAACGTTTCCAGACACTGAAATTTGCTCAGAATCATATCTACTACCCTAAGTAGAATCAAGACGGTTTTGAGGGCTGGAGAGACGGCTCAACTGATAAGGTGATTGACTGTAAAACCTAACGAGCTGAGTTCGATTCCCCAGTTCCAATATACAGCAAGATGTACAAAGCGGTGCATACATCCGGAGTTTGTTTGCAGTGGCTTGAGGCCCTGGTGCATCCATTCTCTCTGTCTGTCTCTCTTCTATCTCTCTCTGCTTGCAAATACATAAATAAATAATTTTTTTTAAAAGAGGGTTTTTGCCAGGCATGGTGGCACACACCTTTAATCCCAGCACTTGGAAGGCAGAGGTAGGAGGATCACTTTGAGTTCAAGGACACACTGAGACTACATAGTGAATTCAAGGTCAGCCTGGGATAGAGTGAGACCCTACCTTGAAAAATTAACAAAATAAAAAATAAAGAGGGTTTTGAGCCAGGTCTGATTTTTGGCATTTAATATGACCTTCCTTTGAATTAAGAGGCCACCGTTTGCAGCAGCCCATTCCACTCTCTGAACTCCACCATGGGTCACAAGGGCTGGCAGGCAGACCTAAGGGTGAAATATATACATTCTGTTGGATGTAGAAGTATTTAAAAGTATTCAAACAACTGCCAATATTTATTAGGTGGCAGGATATTTCTTGCAAAAACCCAGATTTCCAGATTATGACTGTAATCACATCACTGGGAAGGTGGTGGGATGAAGGTTAGGAGTTGAAGGTCACCCTCAGATACACATCTCGAAGCCAGCCTAGGCTTCCTGAGACCCTGTCTCAAAAAATAAATCCATATTTCCAAACTTTTTGGAGAAAACTACTACTAGTGAAGCAGCTCTGGCAAAATGGGCTCCTGCCCCTGCTTGGCAGCGGACAGCTAGAGGTGACCTTCTCTCTGACTCATTCTCCTGTCCACTCGCTCTCCATAGCCTGGGGATGCTAGGGTTAAGACCCCACTACATCTCATCCTCCTTGGATGGAAACCTTGATACCAGACAGAAGTGGCATGGAACAATAGATGCTCACAACCTGTATGCTATGGGTGCATTCCTTTCTTCCTTCCTTCCTTCCTTTTCTTTCTTTCTTTCTTTCTTTTTTTTTTTTTTTTTTTTTTTTTTTGGTTTTTTGAGGTAGGGTCTCACTCTAGCCCAAAACCTGGACTTCACTATGTATTCTCAGGCTGGCCTTGAACTCTCAGCAATCCTCCCACCTCTGCCTCCCCAAGTGCTGGGATTAAAGGCGTGTGCCACCATGTCTGGGAAGTTTCAAAGAAATGAAGAATCCTGGAACTCCATCCCCAGAAAGTCTGGTTAATTTGATTCACTGTTTACATCTCTGGTTGGGAACCACTAGTTAAACCTGGTGATGGCAAACTAAAGCCCACAAACCAAATCTAACTTACCACTTGGTTTTGTAGAATCCATAGACACACATTTTTTAAATGTTTTAAGTAGTTGGAGAAAAAAAAGCAAAGGAGAGGCTAGAGAGATTGCTCAGTGGTTAAAGGTGCTTGCTTGCTTGGAAAGGAAAAATACTTGTTGGCATGTGAAAAATTTATGAAATTGACATTTCAGTGCCCATTTCTAGGCCATGCTCACTTGTTAGCCCACTGCCTATGGCTGTCTCACCTCGCCACAGCATAGAATCTGCATAGCATAAAATACTTACTCTAAGCTGGGCATGGGGCACACGCCTTTAATTCCAGCACTTAGGAGGCAGAGGTAAGGGGATCACTGTGAGTTTCAGGCCACCCTGAGACTACAAAGTGAATTCCAGGTCAGCCTGGGCTAGAGTGAGACCCTACCTCGAAAAAAAAAAAAAAAAAAAAAAAAAAAAGAAAAAGAAAAGAAAAGAAAAAAAAAAAAAATTTACTCTGCTTTCACAGAAAAGGCTTCAGAACTCTGGTTGAAACCTTTCAAGCAGTATAATATGTCCTAATGTAGTCAGAAAAGCAATGTGAGTTTGGGAAACAAATGAACTTACATATAAGCTAATACAGGTTCATGAACTTTCTCTACATGCAGGGACCCAACTGGCCATGTTCTGGGAGAACATTCACTGCCATAGCTCTGTTCAGAAGATTGCTCTTACTTTCATAGATTTCCAGGCCTGGTTTTTGGTGTATTCTGCGTCAACAAGTTTAGGGTTTTTCCGAGACAGAAGAATGAGAGGATCCCGTTCTGGACTTGTCCTAGAAAAGAAATACAGGACATACAACCCTGTGGTCTTCCCCAGACCCTGAAAATGAGCAGTACGTGGACCCCAGCAATGGCGGGCTGCACAGAGGATAGTTCACTGGTCAGGGACAGCAGGGGTCCTGAGTATGGCGGCATCTTGGTGGACCATGTTATTCCCCATTTTTCCCACTTTTCAAAGATGGGGAGTCTGGCCCTTCTTTGCTGGCCTCTGGTCTTTAAGGGTATGATGTTCTGGTCACTACAGCTACATCCCTTTTTGAAGGTTCACGGAGCTACTATAATCACGGATACTCACAGCTGTGTGCCTATGTAAGTACCACTCACACAATAGCTACATGACCTTTATTGGGTATGCCCTGTGAAGTCCAGGGTATTTAAATTTGAAATGAAAACAAGAGCTGGGCACAGGCCTTAAATCTTTTTTTTTTTTTTTTTTTGGTTTTGCAAGGTAGGGTCTCACTCTGGTCCAGGCTGACCTGGAATTAACTATGTAGTCTCAGGGTGGCCTCGAACTCTCGGCGATCCTCCTACCTCTGCCTCCCGAGTGCTGTGATTAAAGGCGTGCGCCACCACGCCCGGCAGGCCTTAAATCTTGGGAAGCAGAAGGCCTCACAATTCAAGGCCAACATGGACTAGGTAGCAAGACCCTGTCTCAAAAAAAAAAAAAAAAAAATCTGGGCTGGAGAGATGGCTTAGCGGTTAAGGCGCCTGCCTCCTAAGCCTAAGAACACTGGTTCCAATCTCCAGCGGTTCCAATCTCCAGGTCCCACATTTAGCCAGATGCAAAGTGAGAAGGGCGCAATGCCGCACTTGACCACAAGGGGGCGCACGCACCTGTATTTCGTTCTCAGCAGTTGAGACACTGCTAGCGCGCCCATCTCTGTCTTCCTCTCTCTCTCTGTCTCTCTCCAAAAAAATAATAAAAAATAAAAAGTTTAAAAAAAAAATCTTAGCTGGCATGGTGGCACACCCATTTAATCCCAGCACTCAGGAAGCAGAGGTAGGAGAATCGCTGAGAGTTCAATGCTACCCTGAGACTACACAGTGAATTTGAGGTCAGCCTGAGCTAGAGAGAGACCCTACCTCGGAAAACAACAACAAAAAAATTCAAGCTGGGCGTGGTGGCGCACACCTTTAATGCCAGTGGTCAGGAGGCAAAGGTAAGACAATCACTGTGAGTTCAGGGCCACCCTGAGACTACATAGTGCACTCCAGGTAAGCTTGAGCTACAGTAAGACTCTACTTCGAAAAACCAAAAAAGAAAAAGAAAGAAAGAAAGAAAAGAAAAGAAATTTGTTATCTAGGTGTGGTGAGGCAGAGGTAGGAGGATCACTGAGAGTTCGAGACCATCCTGAGATTACATAGTGAATTCCAGGTCAGCCTGAGCTAGAGTGAGACCCTACCTCAAAAAACAAACAACAACAAAAAAAGTTGTTGAGCATCAGAGAAGTTAGTAATGAGAGTAAGCAGTGGATATTCGGCCCACTTGCATTCTGAAAGTCCACTGCACAAGCAAGGACTGAAGATGGGATAGTTGCTAATAAACACTGGCCGCAAAAACTGCAGACCTTTCTCCCTTCGTGGTGGTTCCCAGTCACGTGGGCCAGATCGTCACTGTGCAGCAGCATGCCAGGTACTTCCCTTGGCACTGGGGTTAAGGCGCACAACAACACAGCCGGGACTTCCAACCCTACTATCTTAGCTTGTCCTTTAAGCCAGACAGTATGTCATTCCAGATGAATATCATTTTGAAAATTAATTTAGTGCTTGCTTCAGCAGCACATAAATTAGAACAATAGAGAGCCGGGTGTGGTGGTGCAGGCCCCAGCACTCGGGAGGCAGAGGTAGGAGGATCCTTTTGAGTTCAAGGCTACCCTGAGACTAATAGTGAATTCCAGGTCAGCCTGAACTAGAATGAAACCCTACCTCGAAGAACCATATTTTTTTAAAAAGTATTTATTTATTTACTTGTGTATGTGTAAAAATAAATGTATGGGCATACTAGGGAATTCTTCCTGCTCTAACTGAATTTCAGACACATGCACCACTTTATATTCACCTTTAAGTGGGGACTTGGGACTCAAACCCTGTATATCAGGCATTGCAAGAAAGTGCTATTAACCACTGTGCCATTTCCCCAGCCTCCGAAGAATTATCTTTATAGGAGGTTAAAAAACAATCAGGCATGGTGGTGCACGCCTTTAATCCCACACTTGGGAAACAGAAGTAGGAGGACTGCTGTGAGCTCCAGGCCAGCCTGAGACTAGAGTGAATTCCAGGTCAGGCTGGGCTAGAGTGAAACCCTACCTTGGAAACATAAATAAATAAAACACAATCACCTTGATCCTCGGAAGTACGCTGTAGAGTTTTTCTTTTCCCATGGCCACTGTGCTGCTGACCTAAAAATACAGATTTGATTAGTTTCTGTTTTCTTCTGGACATGGTTTTTTTAAATTTTTTATTGATAACTTCTCTTCTGGACATGTTTTAACCATCTCTGAAGACTGTCCAGAGCTTTAAAGTAAGTCTGTCTAAGATTACTAGTACAAGCCCTGAACAAGCCCATAAATCCCTTCTGTCGGCAGCCTGCTGCTTCGGAGGGGCTTGCCAGCGCTCTCTACACACCTACTGGCCTGTTAACTGTCACTGACAGAAACAAAAGTCCTTGAATTGCAAATAGCATACTAAGAGCTACTTGATTGGCTCAATCAGGATTTCTTCTCTGAGTAGAAGGCTATTGATAAAACCAGTATATTGATAAAACCAGCAGATGGTGGCACACGCCTTTAATCCCAGCACCCAGGAGGAAAAGGTAAGAGGATCGCAGTTAGTTCTAGGCCACCCTGAGACTACATAGTGAATTCCAGATCAGCCTGAGCTAGAGTGACACCTTATCTCAAAAAACTGAAAAATAAATAAATAAAATAAAATAAAGGACAAAGGCTGGAGAGATGGCTTAGCAGTTAAGGCATATGCCTGTAAAGCCTAAGGACCCAGGTTCGATTCTTCAGGTCCCATGTAAGCCAGATGCACAAAGTGGCACATGCATCTGGAGTTCGTTTATAGTGGCTGGAAGCCCAGGTGTGCCCATTCTCACTCTCTGTCTCTCTCCCTCTGTCTCTAATAAATAAAAATAATTCAAAAAATAAAGAACAAAATAAAACCTTTCTGAGCCAGGTGTGGTGGCATCAGCTTGGGCTACAGGGAGACTCTACCTTGAAAAATGAAAATAAACAAACAAACAAACAAAATAACCTTTTTATGAAGGACCTACCTTACCAGATCTTCTCTGAAGAGGTCCCATCGTCCCAGACCTGTAGGATAAATTGGCCAAACTGCTGGTCCTCCTTCCCAAAACGTCCAAGCAGGATACATGATGTCATGGTAATCTGATGTCTTTGTAAAGAACAGAAAGGCATTCTGGGTGAGTGTTGCAACAGAGTGAAAAGAAGCAACTGCATTAATGGCAAAGGGTCAGGACAAAGACCTTGCCAGAATGTCCATTTGCCTAAGAAATACTTTCATTTCATCTACAAAGCAAAGGGCAGGAGTGACTCTGGGTTAAAATCTACAGGCCTGCTGGGTGTGGTGGTGGATGCCTTCAATCCCAGCACTCGGGAGGCAGAGGTAGGAGAATCACTGTGAGTTCGAGGCCACCCTGAGACTACCTAGTGAATTCCAGGTCAGCCTGAGCCAGAGTGAGACCTTACCTCGAAAAAAACAAAAACAAACAAACAAAAATCTACAGGCCCACATATCCCAGAATTTAGAATCACATTAAAGGTCAATATTTTAATTTCTTCCAAATTGTTTGTTTGAATTTATTTTTTAATTTATTTTTTAGATATTTTTTTACTGGGGCTGGAGAGATGGCTTAGTGGTTAAGATGCTTGCCTGTGAAGCCTAAGGACCCAGGCTTGATTCCCTAGGACCCATGTAAGCCAGATCAACAAGGTAGCACATGCATCTGGAGTGCATTTGCAGTGGCTGGAGGTCCTGGTGTGCCCATTTTTTTGTTGTTGTTGTTGTTTTTTTTTGGAGAAAGTGAGACAGAGAGAGACAGAGATAGAGAATGGATGCACCAGCAGCCTCTCAGCCACTGCAAACGAACTCCAGACACGTGCGCCCCCTCGTGGGCAAGTGTGGCATTGTGTGCTTGCATCACTTTGTGTCAGGCTAAACATGGAACCTGAAGAATCGAACCGGCATTCTTAGGCTTAGCAGGCAGGTGATTTAACCGCTAAGCCATCTCTCCAGCCCCTAGTGTGCCCATTCTAATTCTCTCTCTTTCCCCTCTTAAAATAAGTAAATAAATTTAAAAAGAAAAAAGAAAGGTGGGGCTGGGCGTGGTGGCGCACGCCTTTAATCCCAGCACTTGGGAGGCAGAGGTGGGAGGATTGCAGAGAGTTCAAGGCCAGCCTGAGACTACATAGTGAATTCCAGGTTAGCCTGGACTAGAGTGAAACCCTACCTCAAAAACCAAAAAGAAAAAGAAAAAGAAAGGTAGCATTTTGGAGCCGAAGAGAAGGCTTAGTGGTTAATGCACTTGCCTATAAAACCTAACAATCAGGAGCTTGATTCCCCAGTACCAATGTAAAGCCAGATGCACAAAATGGCACATGCATTTGGAGTTCCATTGCAGTGGCTAGAGACCCTGGCGTGCCCACTCTCTTTCTCTTTCTCTCTGTCTCTGACTGCAAGTAAATAAATAACATTTTTAAATAAATATATATTTATTTAAAGGGGCAGGGAGAAACACAGGAGTGGGGAGGGCACCCTAGGGTCTCTTGCCACTGCAAACATACTGCAAACACATGCTATTTTCTACATTTGGCTTATGTGGGTACTGGGGAATCAAACCCGGATGTCGAGCCCTGCATGCAAGTGCCTTAACCGCTGAGTGATCTCTCCAGCCCTATTTTGAAATTTTTTGGGGGGGAGGTCAGAGGACAACTCCAAGGTGCCTGCGCTCCTCCTCTTTTGGGACAGGGTCTTCTGCACTTCGTCTGCAGCAGACTATCTGGCCTGTGAGCTTCGGATTCTGGTGGCTCTGCCTCCCATTGTCATAGGCCATTGGGATCACAGATGCATGCACCCCACTTTGCATTCAGCTTTATGTGGGTGCGAGGGAACTGAACCTAGGCCAGTGGGCTTTGCAAACAAGAACTTTTAACCACTGAGCCATCTCCCCAACCCCTAGGGTTTTTGTTTGTTTGGGGATTTTTGAATCAGGGTCTCATTTTAGCCTAGGCTAACATGAAACTCACTCTTGTAACTCACTCTAGCCTAGGCTGGCCTTGAACTCAAGGTGATCCTCCTACCTCAACCTCCATAGTGCTGGGATTAAAGGTGAGCCCCACGACACCTGGTGTCTTTTTTTTTTCAAAGGATATATATACTGTTAAGATTTTTCGTTTAAGGAAATAACATTCCCAATTCTGAATAATCTCTCGTAACTTAACTTCTGCCTTATCAGTTGTTTCCTAAAGGTTCTTTTGAGAGTAAGAACTAAGAAATAGCCAGGTGTGGTGGTACACGCCTTTAATCCCAGTACCCAGCACTCAAGAGGCAGTTAGGAGGATCGACGTGAGTTCAAGGCCAGCCAGAGACTACATAGTGAATTCCAGGTCAGCCTGGGCTAGAGCAAGACCCTACCTTGAAGAGCCAAAAAAGGTTTGGATAGATGGCTTAGCAGTCAAGGCACTTGCCTGCAAAGCCAAAGGATCCAGGTTCAATTCCCCAGGACCCACATAATCCAGATACACATGGTAGTTCACACAATTGGAGTTTATTTGCAGTGGCTGTAGACCCTGACATGCCCCATTCTCCTATCCGCTTCTTTCTCTTTCTCCCTCAAATAAATAATAAAATAAAACAAAGAACTAATAAATAAAGCTGAGTGCCTTTAATCCCAGCACTTGGGAAACAGAAGTAGGAGGACCGCTGACAGTTCGAGGCCACCCTGAGACTACATAGTGAATTCCAAGTCAGCCTGTACTACAGCAAGACCCTACCTTGAAAACAACAACAAAAAAGTCAGTGGGAGAAACCTTTATCCTTGGAGACTAAACAATTTAGCCCTCAATAGGAGTAAGGGGGAGCACCTGAAAAGAAGGGCCCTGGAGAGGGTGGAATGAAGCCCAAGCTTAAAATTTTTTTTGTCTCTGGCCTGTAACTCCCAGTACCAGAAATCGGTTGCTACACACAATGAGCTGTTGACTGGAGAGATCTGCGAAGTCCCCAAAACAAGACAGGCTCTGCTGAGTGTGGTGACACACACCTTTAATCCCAAAACTTGGGAGGCAGAGGTAGGAGGATCACCATGAGTTCGAGGCCACCCTGAAACTACTTAGTGAATAGGTCAGCCTGGACTAGAGTGAAACCCTACCTTGAAAAACCAAAGGGGGAAAAAAAAAGACAGGTTTCTGTCAAAGCACTTGATTACCTGCCTGAGGCAAAAGCTAAGACCCTACTGCTGAAGACATCATATGCTACTGATACAGAAGATGGAGAGACCTGGCTGGAATCCAGAAAAGAGTCAGTCTCCAGACAGTTAGCCTGTGTAGTGCTGGAAAGTACCACATGAGCAACTGGGGGAAAGTGGCCAACAATGGTCTGAGCAACCAGAGACCTAAGCTACTCAGAATCAAACACCCTGACATGATGTACACACCAGAGCAATGGGGGCGCACAGCCTTGGTGGGTAACCAATAGCTTTCTGATTGGCTAAGAGATCTGCTCAGTGCAAAGGAACCTGTATCTGGAATTGGGAACCAGATCAGAATCCTATGAGACAAAGATTATGTTCTCCAGTATCAAGCTCTCACTAGTCTTTGGCTAAAAAAGGGGCTACATGGGTCAAATTCACTCTAAATTAATAATGCTTATCCCATTAAAATTATGCTGACTTCGCTCTCCCTTGGAGAATCTGTTTTTGTCTTTCAGAAGGTAGTGAGACCGGAGGAGATAAACTAG
This sequence comes from Orientallactaga sibirica, assembly GCA_036365145.1. Taxonomy (NCBI): domain Eukaryota; kingdom Metazoa; phylum Chordata; class Mammalia; order Rodentia; family Dipodidae; genus Orientallactaga; species Orientallactaga sibirica. The sequence goes on along the minus strand of JAEOAD010000050.1, from coordinate 11,187,213 downwards.
CCCTCGCACTTCAGCCAAGCCACAGCTGAAACCACGGAGGAACTGGGGAGACAAGCAAGAGTGCTGCTTCCATGGTGAACTTGATAATCAGTGCCAGGGTGAAGGAGACAGACCCTGAGGACACTCAACACTTACCAAAGCAGAGATTAAGAGTCTCTTAAAGCCGGGCGTGGTGGCGCACGCCTTTAATCACAGCACTTGGGAGGCAGAGGCAGGAGGATGGCTGTGAGTTCGAGGCCACCCTGAGACTACATAGTGAATTCCAGGTCAGCCTGGGCCAGAGTGAGACTCCACCTGGAAAAACCAAAAGAGTCTCTTAAGAGCTCATCACTGAAGTGGACTTAAACACCCACCACGGCTCTAGTGAAGTGGAGTTTGCATGGGCAGATTTAAGGACATTTCTGCTTTCTACTTTTAGGGCCAAGTCACCCTAAACTACCTAACAAAGCTACCTGACTCCCTCTCAAGTCTGTAGCTGAGACTCTACCTCAGAAAGAACATAAAACATAATAATTCCCCAGCACAGCTCAGGGAATTTTGCAGAAGAGGGGGAGGAAAGATTGTAAGAGCCACAAGTTGAGACATCATGCCCAGAGGCATTGCTTCCCCCAGAAAACTGCCGCTCTCCCACAATGCATAATCCACAGTCCCATGGGAAGTACCTGCCACCCCTCCACATGGGGGCAGGGATGAGGCAAATTAGGATATATCCATACAAAATATGTCGCTGATAATAGTAAATAATAAAAAAAGAGTAAGTGGGAATAAAAGCTCCTCTGCTTTGAAGGAACCAAACCAGGGCTCACATTCCTTTCTCTTAGGAAAGTCAGGGGAGTTTCCTAAGCCCACTGTCTCTTAGCCTCTTGTGGTCATCTCCAAAGGCTTGTATACCTGGCCCATGCCATGAACCCGAGGACTGACAGGCTGTTCACTGCCCCAGGCTCTCCAAGCCTACAGATGTGTCCTGATTGCTCCCATGCTCCAGAACGAGTCCCAGACACTCCCCTCTCACACAACCCTCTTGGCTATCCCAGGCCTGGCTCCATAATGCATTGTTCAGACACAAGCTATGTGGAGTTACCCAGCACGCTCAGGCTCATTTTCAGCCATGCCAGGCCCCTCAGATACTGAGATGAACAGGACAGATGCTGTTCTGCACTGTGACAAACCCACGCGCTGTAGAAATGCAATAGAGAGCTTGTGAATGGAAGTACTCCAAACGACAAGCCCGTGAGTATTCCTGGACGCCTCTCCCACGCTCTGCGGGTTCTCTGAATGTCCTCCAGGATTCTTAGGCATCTCTTTCCCTAGCCTCACTACTATTCCTGAACACTAGACCGTTAGGCAATCTTCCATTGCTTACGGGTCTTCAACTCCGCCTCCTCTGTGAATTAACAAGGACTCAGATCCTCTTCTGTTTGGTTGTTTTGTTTTGTTTTATTTTTCGAGGTAGGGTTTCACTCTAGCTCAGGCTGACCTGGAATTCACTATGTAGTCTCAGGGTGGCCTTGAACTCACGGTGATCCTCCTACCTCTGCCTCCCAAGTGCTGGGATTAAAGGCGTGCATCACCCGCTCTTCCTATCAGACTCCACCACAGGACAATGGTCAGCTGCTCATACTCCAGCAGACCCCCTGCATCCCCCGGCCCCCATGTGGCTCTTCCTGCACCTTACCTTACTGAAGGAGAAGACTGGGATGGCAGGCTCCATCCACTTAGGAACCTGAGGATAATCTCGTACATTGACCACCATCTCCATGTCAGGGAGGCGCCCAATAACTTCCAAAATAAAGTGTTCAATACCACTGCACCTGTCAACCAGAAATCCCACAAAATCACCAGGGCAGTTCTTATGCTCCAGGACAAGGAAAGGTTATTACAACAGTAACATGAGAAAAACCAATGCTCAGATCATCAGCCCACTGCACAGTCTCCGGAAAGTGATGCTTCTAGGGCTGGAAAGATGGCTTAGTGGTTAGAATACTTGTTTGTGAAGCCTAAGGACCCAGGTTCAATTCCTCAGAACCCACATAAGCCAGATTCAACTGGAGTTCATTTGCAGTGGCTAGAGGCCCTGGCATGCCCATTCTCTCTCTAATAAAAAATAAAATAAAAATCCCAAAGGCAGAGGTAGGAAATAACCCTGAGACTAAAATAGGTCAGCCTGGATAAACCTCGCAAAACCAAAAAAAAATAATAATAATAAAATAAAATAAAATAAAATAAAATAAATGAAATAAGTAAAATTAATTTAAATTTAAATTTAAATAAAATAAAATGGGGGAGCCAGCATAATGGCACATACATTTAATGCCACCACTTAGGAGGTGGAGGTAGGAGGATCATCATGAATTTGAGGCCAACCTGAGACTACAGTGTACATTCTAGGTCAGCCTAGGCTAGAGCAAGACCCACCACGCAATACAAAACAAAAATCCCACACAAGGAAAGAAGCTGATCATGCTTTGTAGTCCCACTGGAATGGGAGGAAGGATTCATTTGTCCTGGATTCATTGCCCTGGATTGACTTCACTCTAAGAGTAGAACCAAGTGGGCCTATATATGGTTAAGACCCATCTGCATCTTACCTTGAGGGGAACATGCAGTCGTTCTCCCGGTATAATCGGTTCTGGATGATCTGATAGTGGGTCCCTAGCTTCCGTCTGACTACCTCCGCCATCATCTTCCTGGAGATTCCTCCACGAAAAGGTGTCAGGTCCTCTTCTATGACACTGGGAAGGAATGGGAATTGTCAGATTGCAGGCCATGAGTGGTGCCAGTCCATCTACTTGCTAGGTGAATTTGTGCCTAGAAAACACACTGAACTGAGTTTGTTTGCAGTGGCTGGAGGCCCCGGCGCACTCATTCTCTCTCTCTCTCTCAAATAAATAAGTTAAATATATATATATATCCCACATCGAACACAACTCAGCCAGAAGAACAGGCATGTTTTGTTTTCCTCCCTCCATCAGGATGGCCCCTTCCTTACCTGAACCATGTTCCTTCTTGCTATTCGTATGACATCTCTGTCCTCACAGTCCCTGAGTCCCAGAGATGTCCCTTTCTCTGAATCCCATTCGTGGGGTTCATGCCTCAACCTCTGACACTGTCTGTCTCCCCCTGCACACCCCAACATAAGCTCTAGAAACCTTACTGCAGTAACCAGAAAATAAATTATTTTTTTTCAGAGCTCAGTACATAAGTAAGTTTAAATAAATATCATTTAGCATCAGGTGAATTTTGCAGGAATCAATAACAGGATAATGAGCTACTAAGGACTTGGCTCTTTAGCTGAAGAGGAGCTTCCAAAGAAGCGGGTTGCCATAGGGGTACTGCAGTCAGCTTCTCACTGCTGCGAGAAACACCAGACCAGAAACGGTTTATAGGAGGAAGGGGGTTATTTCAGGCTTACAAATTCCAGGGGAATACCACTAATGGAAGAAGCAGCTGACTCCTTTCATAGATTCAAGCAGAGACAATCAAACAGCCAGCACACACCAGCACCAGCAAGCACAAACAGCCTGAGCTCCAAGCACTCTCCACACACCTTAGGACTAGACTCCAAGATCTGCCCCCAGTGACATCCCTCTTTTCCAGTAGGCCTCCACCCACTGGAAACTCATTTTAATCAGTACATTTAATCACACATTTAAATCATTACAAGAGCAATTAGTGACAAATTTGGATAAGAACCCAGGACTGTTTTTTTTTTAAAACTTTTTATTTGAGAGAGAAAGAGGAAGATAAGAGTGAGAGAGAGAGAGACGCCGGGCGTGGTGGCGCACGCCTTTAATCCCAGCACTCAGGAGGCAGAGGTAGGAGGATCGCCATGAGTTCGAGGCCACCCTGAGACTACATAGTTAATTCCAGGCCAGCCTAGACCAGAGTGAGACCCTACCTCAAAAAAAAAAAAAAAAAAAAAAAAAAGAGTGAGAGAGAGAATGGGTGTCCCAGGGCCTCTAGCCACTGCAAACGAACTCCAGACACATGCGCCACCTTGTGCATCTGGCTTAAGTGGCTTCTGGGGGAATCGAACCTTGGTCCTTAAGCTTTATAGGCAAGCTCCTTAACCGCTAAGCCATCTGTCCAGCCCCTGCTTTTCTTTCTATCATACCATGTCTGAACCCTAATTTGCATATTTAAAGATAACCAACAGGAAAATACACTCATTCCTTCAACACTTACTGAGTGCACTTGCTAAGGGGCAGCACCAGGAATACAGAAGTGAATCAGAAAGGCCCTGACCCTCAAGCTTTCAGTCAAAGGGAAAAGCAAACATGGGCGCTTAATCCCATTGGGACTAGGGGTGACATTGAGACCACTGGGGCACTGCTGTTCCAAAGCACTTTCCTTCCTTAGAATGTGACCCACCTCGGCATCCTTCCTGCTCCCAAGACATACTCGTGATCTCTGACCACTGCCACCCGTCTCTCAGGGATCTTGTGACAAGAATTCAACTCTCAGAGACACATCAAGGGACTCACCCGTGATAGCAGCTGCAGTTTTGACTTGAACATGGTTCATAATTCTCCAAAGACCTGTTAATTTGGTCAATGAATACTTTCCATTTTGAGCCTTCAAAAAGGGAAGTAAAGGAGAATTAACAAAATACCCCTGGCATTCTTTTTTTGTTTGTCATTAGGCTTTGCAGGCAAGCACCTTAACCACTAAGCCATCTCGCCAGCCTCCTGGCATTCTTATTTGCAAGCATCACAAGGCAGAACCAACAGGAAACCAAAACTTGCAGAAATCCCCTTCCTCTCCCAGCAGTAGAAGGGAAATGTCATGTAGGACCCTCTGTATAACTTGTCAGGACTTGATTGGAGTCTCGCAATTCTACCTGGGCCCTGAGGAATCCAATTAGATGGAAAGAGCTAAACATTAGGGCAGGAGCGATGGCTTAGCGGTTAAGGCGCTTGCCTGCAAAGCCAAAGGACTGAGGTTTAATTCACCAGAACCCACATAGGCCAGAAGCACAAGGTGGTGCATGCATCTGGAGTTTGTTTGCAGTGGCTGGAGGCCCTGGCACGCCCATTCTCTTTCTCCCTCTCTCTACCTGTCTCTTTCTCTCTCTCAATAAATAAAATTATTTTTTTAAAAAGGCTACAGATGGGCGTAGTGGCACATGACTTTAATCCCAGCACTTAGGAGACAGAGGAAGGAGGATCGCTGTGAGTTCGAGGCCACCCTGAGACTACATAGTGAATTCCAGGTCAGCCTGGGCTAGAGTGAGACCCTACCTCGAAAAAAAAGAAAAAGAAAAAGAAAAGAAGACAGCAGATAAACTAACTGCGTTTGTGATACGTAATAAACTGAACCCTATAAAGAGCAGCAATTGGAAGCCAGGGACACGAACCCCTCCCCTCATCTATCTCTTCTGGCAAAGCATCCACACGCCTCCCTCCTCCTCCCCACCCCACCTCCCCCAGGGTGTTCTAGGGTGGCACCGCGCAGGTGACCGCGGCACACCGCTCTCTCCCTCTCTCCAGGAGGAAGGGCTGCGAGCTGAGAGCAGGACCCGCGCGCTCCCCGCCGCCTGCAGGCGCAGCATCCTCCGGGCGCGCGCTGCACGGATCGGGAGCGCCTGGGACCCCCACGGCACGCCCGGCCCTGTCCGCAGCCCACCTGACTCCTTCTGGCGGCCCTGCACTGGGCCCAGGAGCGCGAGCAGCAGCCAGAGCCCCAGCAGACAGCTAGCCGGCTGCTCCATCGCCAGCGGGGCGCTGCGGACTCCCCGGCCCGCACGCCGGCGGAAGCGCTCGCCCCGCACAAAGATGGCGGCACGGCCCGTGGTGTGCCCCTCACAAAGATGGCGGCGCGACTCTATGATGCCCCGCACAAAGATGGCGGCACGACACGTATGGCGCCCTGCACAAAGATGGCGGGCCGTGGGGGGGGGGGGGAGCCCCGCATAAAGATGGCCGCCGCCTCTCCCTCCCCCCCCCCACCTTCCTTCCAGGGATGGCATCTGGAAGCTGGTTGGGGTGGGAAGGGGGTGCACTATCACTAATGGTGGTCATTCCTCACGTTCTGTAACAACTCGAAGACATCTTACTTTCTGCTCCCAGAAAATGCAAACAGGTCTTGCTTATAACCTCACACTGACACCAACCGTGGTTTGTCCTGGACATCCACCTGCTTATTTGGAGAACGTGAGAATGCACACACTGTTAGGACACAAAGGGTTGTACACGATGACACAGGGCCCTGGGTAAGAGAAATTTAGAGGGGTTGGTGTGACAAACAAGGACACCAATCGCCAATCAGTAGTGTTAAAGAAAATGTATGGAAAGCCCTCGTTTTTTTTTTTTTTTTTTTTTTTTTTTTCACTCACTCTAGTTCAGGCTGACCTGGAATCACTATGTAGTCTCAGGGTGGTCTCGAACTCACGAAAATGCTGGGATTAAAGGCGTGAGCCACCACGCTCGGCTGAAAGCCCTTGTTTTGTACCCTTGATTTCTTTTTCTTTCTTTCTTTCTTTCTTTTTCCTTTTTTCTTTCTGTTTTTGGTTTTCCAAGGTAGGGTCTCGCTTAAGCTGACCTGGAATTCTGGAATTCACCATGTAGGCTCAGGGCAGCCAAGTCTAAGAATTTCTTTGCCTGATCTCAGACAACAAAGATGTTCCTTTTTATTTTATTTTTTTGGTTTTTTGAGGTAGGGTCTCACTCTAGCCCAGGCTGACCTGAAATTCACTCTGTGTTCTCAGGGTGGCCTTAAACTCACAGTGATCCTTCTACCTCTGCCTCCCGAGTGCTGGGATTAAAGGCGTGTGCTACCACACCCGGGTAAAAAAATCTTTTCATTATTTTTCTTTGTCAGAGAGAAAGACAGAGAATTGGTGTGCCAGGGCCTCCAGCCACTGCAATTGAACTCCAGATGCATCTGCTTTCTTGTGCTCATGTGCCACCTTGCATGCTTGTGTTACCTTGTACATCTGGCTTACATGGGACTTGGAGAGTTGAATGTGAGTCCTTAGGCTTTGCAGGCAAGTGCCTTAACCACTAGGCAATTTCTACAGCCTGTGGTGTTTTTTTAAATGTTTGTTTGTTTTTGAGGTAAGATCTCACTGTAGCCCAGGCTGACCTGGATCTCATTCTGTAGTTTCAAACTCACAGCAATCCTCGTACCTCATCCTCCCAAATGCTGAGATTAAAGTGGTTTTTTTTTTTTTTTTTTTTTTTTTTTGAGACAGGGTATCATGTAGCCCAGACTGCTCTCCAACTTGCTAAAGGATGATTGCCTTGATCTCTAATCTTCCTCCCTCTTCCAACTGAGGTCACCATGTCCACCTTTTTTGTTTTGTTTCTAAAAAAAAATTTTTTTTTTTATTTGAAAGAGAGAGAGAGCACACCAGGGCCTCCAGCCACTGGAAATGAACTCCAGACTTATGCTCCACCTTGTGCATCTGGCTTATGTGGGTACTGGGAAATTGAACCTGGGTCCTTAGGGTTCTGCAGGCAAGTGCCTTAACCACTAAGACATCTCTCTAGCCCTCATTAAAAACATTTTTTGATTCATTTATTAGCAACAGACAGAAAGAGAAGCAGAGAGAGAGAGAGAGAGAATGGGCACACCAGGGTCTCCAACCACTGTAAATGAACTCCAGATGCATGTGCCACCTTGTGCATCTGGACTACGTGGGTACTGGGGAATTGAGCCTCAAACCTGGGTCCTTAGGCTTCTCAGGCAAACACTTAACCACTAAGCAATCTCGCCAGCCTCTATTTTATTTTTTTTTTTTATTTATTTTATTTTATTTATTTTATTTTTTATTTATTTTTTATTTTATTTTTTATTTTTTTTTTATATTTTATTTTTTATTTTATTTTAATTTTATTTTATTTTTTGAAACAGTCTTGCTCTGTAGCCCTAGCAGACCTGGTTGGTACTCACTATATAGCACAAGCTTGTCTAAGTGCTAGGATTACATATATGCACCACCATACCATACCATACCATACCATACCATACCATGCCATGCCCAGTATTTTCAACGATTGTTTGGTCTTTATTTCTTCAACCCTTTCTGCATCCATAACCACCCTTTGCTATTTGCTCAGACCACTGGAATGCGACAGTGGCTGCTCCTTTGGGAGTTGTCCTTTACAAGGCCCTTGCCCTCGTCTTGCCCAGCATTCTAAATTCTAAAAGAGAAGCCACACCTAAGTGATTAAAATGCTAACTGCTCAATAATTTTTACAATTATAGAATTCAGAATACCTAGTGACCTTCAGGTAATATCAGAAAGTAGAACACACTTTTTTTAAAATTGTGTATGAGAGAGAATGGGTCTGCCAGGGCCTCTGGCAACTGCAAACAAACTCCCAGAAGTATGTGCCACCATGTGCATCTGGCTTACATGGGATCTGGGGAATTGAACCTGAGTCCTTAGGCTTCATGGGCATGTGCATTGACTGCTAAGCCATCTCTCTAGCCCTCTTTTTTTTTTTTTTTTTGTTTTGTTTTTCAAGGTAGGGTCTCACTTTGGCCCAGGCTGACCCGGAATTCACTATGTAGTCTCAGGGTGGCCTCTAACTCACTGTGATCCTCGTACCTCTGCTTCCTGAGTGCTGGGATTAAAGATGCACCACTGCTTTTCCCTTTCTTTTTAAAAAAATTTTCTTTTTTTTTTTTTGGTTTTTCGAGGTAGGGTCTCACTGTAGCCCAGGCTGACCTGGAACTCATTATGTAGTCTCAGGCTGGCCTCAAACTCAGGGTGATCCTCCTACCTCTGCCAACCAAGTGCTGAGATTAAAGGAGTGCACCACCATGCCTGATTTTAAAATATATTATTTATTTATTTATATGAGAGAAAGAGGCAGATAAGAAAGAGAGAAAGAGAATGGGTGTGCCAGGGACTCTAACCACTGCAAATGAACTCTAGATGCATGCACCACCTTGTGCATCTGGCTTATGTGGGTATTGGGAGAGAGAGAGAATGGGTGTGCCAGGACTCTAACCACTGCAAATGAACTCCAGATGCATCTGGCATATATGGGTACTGGGGAATAGAAACTAGGTCCTTAAGGTTTTGCAGGCAAGTGCCTTAACCACTAAGCAATCTCTCCAGCTCTATTTTATTTATTCTATTTTATTTTGTTTTATTTATTGATTGATTTTTGAAGTAGGGTTTCACTCTAGCTCAGGCTGATCTGGAATTCACTCTGTAGTCTCAAGGTGACCTCTAACTCACAGTGATCCTCCTACCTCTGCCTCCCGAATGCTGGGTTTAAAGGTGTGTGCCACCACGCCCAGCATCATTTTTCTTTTTTAAACATTTTGACTTGGGATGTTGCTCTAGCCCAGGCTGACTTAGAATTCACTATGTAGTCTCAAGCTAACCTCAACTCAGTGATCCTCCTACCTGTCTCCTGAGTGCTGGGATTAAAGTTGTGCGTTTGACACCTGGCTGGCTACACTTTATTATTCTTTTTAATTAATTAAAATGCCCCGGTCCTTAAATTTTTATTTATCTATTTGAGAGAGAGAGAGAGAGAGAGAAAGAGAGAGAGGAGAGGAAGAGGCAGATAGTGAAAAGGAGTGTGCCAGGGCTCACTGACACGTGTCTCCTTGTGCACCTGGTTTACGTGGGCATTGGGGAATTTAACCTGGTCCTTTGGCTTCTCAGGCAAGCGCTTTAACCACTAAGCCATCTCTCCATCCCCAGCCAGTCCTTCAGTTTTTAATGGCAACATCCACCTAGTCATTTAACATACAGTGAGCTCAAGCGCAGGGTTGGATGTTGAAAAGAGAATTCAACACTTGGGCATCTTTGCTTAGCCAAGATCTCAGGAGGCGGCAGCATCTCCCAATGTGCTCATCAGGAAGGAGGAGCGATGACATGGCTATTAACAGTCCTTTATGGGCTGGAATAATGGCTTAGCAGTTAATGCATTTGCCTGCAAAGCCAAAGGACCCAGGTTTGATTCCCCAGGACCCAAGTTAACCAGCTGCACAGGGTGGTGCATGCATCTGGAGTTTGTTTGCAGTAGCTAGAAGCCCTGGTGGGCCCATTTTTTTTCTCTCTACCTTTTTCTCTTTTTCTCTTTACCTCTTCTCTCTCTCATCAATAAATAAATAATAAAAAAATTTTTTAAGCCGGGCTTGGTGGTACACGCCCCGAAATCCCAGCACTTGGGAGGCAGAGGTAGAGGCGGATTGCCGTGAGTTCAAGGACACCCTGGGACTACACAGTGAATTCCAGGTCAGCCTGGACTAGAGTGAGACCCTGCCTCTTGAAAAAAAAAAAAAGGGGAAAAAGGGAGGAGGAGGAGGGGGGGGGAGGGGGAGGGAGGGGGAGGGGGAGGGAGGGGAGGGGGAGGGAGAGGAGGAGGGAGGGAAAAGGGGGAGGAAGGAAGGGGGAAGGAAGGAAGGAAGGAAGGAAGGAAGGAAGGAAGGAAGGAAGGAAGGAAGGGAGGAAGGAAGGGGAGGAAGGAAGGAAGGAAGGAGGAAGGAAGGAAGGAAGGAAGGAAGGAAGGGAAGGAAGGAAGGAAGGAGGGAAGGAAGGAAGGAAGGAAGGAAGGAAGGAAGGAAGGAAGGAAGGAAGGAAAGGAAGGAAGGAAGGAAGGAAGGAAGGAAGGAAGGAAGGAAGGAAGGAAGGAAGGAAGGAAGGAAGGAAGGAAGGAAGGAAGGAAGGAAGGAAGGAAGGAAGGAAGGAAGGAAGGAAGGAAGGAAGGAAGGAAGGAAGGAAGGAAGGAAGGAACCAGTCCTTTAGAAATCAAGGACAGCAGGCTGGCGGAGGTGGGGAGGGAAGACCAGGTAGCCGACTGGCCAGGGGCGGTCCCCACTGCGCAGGTGCGCTGGGGCGGCGGGCGGCGAGCCTCGTTCTGGGAGGAGGGGGGGGTTGGGCCGCGCGGGCGCGGAGCTGACGTCATCACCGCGCGCTGCCACGTCTGCTCAGCTCCGCGGCACTGGAGGCCGTGGATGAGCAGTGATGGGGCCGGGCTTTGCTTATGGCTTTAGCACTGGCTCTGGCGCTGACTCGGGGGTCGGATACCGGGAAGAGTGGACACTTGTGCTCGGCTCTGCAGTGGGCGACGGCCTGCGAGCGGGAAGCTGGTTTGCAGCGCTCGGAGGAGGCTCGGAGGTGTCCAGCGCGGGCTCGGGTGCGTAGAGCCGCAGCCCCACCGGGGACCGCGTCCATGCGTGAGTGTTGCCCGCGTGCATCGCCGGCCCTCGCGGGGACCGCTCCGCTGACCTGCGGGGTCCCCCGAGCGCTCCGCCCCGCTGCTTGCGTTCCTTTGGCTCTTTGATAGAGCAAGGACCTCTCTAACAGCTGGAAATTATTATTATTATTATTTTTTTTAATTTTTAATCACCTGGCGTCACCCACCACCCCTAGTCTGGCACGAAAGGCCCATCAGGAATAAAGGAACATTGGGTGTATTTGCACTAACATATTGAAAATCAGGTGTGGGTCCCCCCAGCATGTCAGTTTTCAGTGTATTTTAGTTGTATTTAGGGAATATTTGGTGTCGATATTGGCGGAACCATGATTTTTTGCCTAAATTGAGGAAAACAACTTGTTTTCATTGAAAATGTGTTAATTTTTTTTGTTGTTTTAAAAAAGGATTTATTTATTTATTTGAGAGCGAGAAAAGTAGGCACAGTCTGAGTATGGGCTCGCCAGGGCTTCCTGCCACCGCAGACGAACTCCAGACACTTGCACCAACTTAGTGCAGCTGGCTTCACGTGGGTACTGGGGAATCGAACCTGACCATCAGGCTTTACAAACAAGTGCCTTGTTGCCTTAAACTTGCGGCAATCCTTCTATCTCAGCCTCCCCAGTGCAGGAACTATTGGTGTGAGCCACCGCAAGGCTCAGTTTTACTTTTTTTTTTTTTTTTAATTTGAGACAGAGAGAAAGAGAGGGAGAATGGGTGTGCCAGAGCCTGTAGCCAAACGTATGTACTACCTTCTGATGGGATCTGGATAATCGAACCTGAGTCCTTAGGCTTCTCAGGCAAGCACCTTAACTGCTAAGCCATCTCTCCAGCCCTACTTTTAAAACACTTACAAAGCCTACATTGTCCTTTCATTTTTTTTTTTTTTTTTTTTTTTTTGGTTTGTCGAGGCAGGGTCTCACTCTGGCTCAGGCTGACCTGGAATTAACTATGTAGTCTCAGGGTGGCCTTGAACTCTAGGCGATCCTCCTACCTCTGCCTCCTGAGTGCTGGGATTAAAGGTGTGCGCCACCATGCCCAGCTTGTCCTTTCATTTTTGTCAGTCATGACAGATACTTATGTAGGACAAGGAACACTTATTCCTGATGAAGAATCAAACTCAGGTTAAATGAATTTAGTCAAAGCCAGATAGTATGTGCCATATCTTATCTCATAACCCAGATAACTTGATAACAATTTAATATTTTGGACAAAGATGAACATCCTGTTTTCAGGTGATTTTAATGTGAAATCCTGAATTGGAAATGTGTGTTTTTTACAAACTTTTTTTTTTTTTTTTTTTTTTTTTGGTTTTGCGAGGTAGGGTCTCACTCTGGTCCAGGCTGACCTGGAATTAACTATGTAGTCTCAGGGTGGCCTCCTACCTCTGCCTCCCGAGTGCTTGGGATTAAAGGCGTGCGCCACCACGCCCGGCTTTTTTTTTTTTTTTTTTTTTTTTTTTGTTTTTGAGTCTTACTCTAGCCCAGGCTGACCTGGAATTCACTCTGTAATCTCAGGGTGGCCTCAGACTCATAGCGATCCTCCTACTTCTGCTTCCCTGAGTACTGGGATTAAAGGTGTGCGCTACCACGCCCAGCTACAAACTTTCTTGATTAAGGTTTCTTTCATATAATGACAAGTCAGTGACAAAGATATAAATTGTGAATTGCCTAACACCAAAGCTTAGATCAGAATTTAGTTTTATTTAGTCCTCTGACTCATTATAGGATAAAATGTATAAAAGATATTGGGAACATTTGTTTGAATATCTTTTTTTTTTCAACAAGACGTTTCAGTTTTTGTGATTGTTACATTGTTTTAAAAACAGTAAACTGATATATACTTTTTTATTGTTCAGAGTTGAAATAGGTTGACAACCACTAACCTGGGTTGCAACTGCAGGTGACACTGGACGCTGACTGGTTCCTGGACATGCCCAGTAGAAGGAGGGGTCCTAGTCGGCAGCAGCTAAGCCGTTCTGCTTTACCTTCTATACAGACTTTGGTTGGTGGGGGCTGTAGCAATGGAAAAAGCTTGAGAAACAGGTAAAGAAATAAGACTTTGTATAATTTGTAATATCAGTAAGACTAGCAGAAAAATCATTTTGGACTGGGGAAATGGCTCAGTGGTTAAATGAGTTTGCTTGAAAAGCCTGATGACCTGGGTTCAAGTCCCCATCACCCATGTTAAGCCAGACACAAATGACACATGCGTGAGGAATTTGCAGTGGCAGGAGGCCCTGGTAGGCATGCTCACAGTGTGCGTGCACACACGCGCGCACGCACACACACACCTCTCTGTGAAATAAATAAAATTAAAAAGAATCATTCAGATACTTGCTTATCAAACTTGGTTCTTCAAAACAACAACAACAAAAAGATGGGCATGGTAGCATAGCCTTTAGTCTCAACACTTGCGAGGCAGAGGTAGGAAGATTGCTGTGCATTCAAGGCCAGCCTGGGACTACAGAGAGAGTTCCAGGTCAGCCTGGACTAGAGTGACACCCTGCTTCAAAAAAAAAACAGGGTGGAGAGGTGGTTCAGTGTTGAAAGGCACTTAACTTGCAAAGCCTAATGGCCTGAGTTTGGTTCCCCAGTACACATAGAAAGCCAGATGGAAAGTGGTGCATGCATTTGGAGTTTGTTTTGCAGTGGCACTAGGCTATGGCAACTCATTCTCATTCTTTCTCTCTGCTTGCAAATGAAAATATTTTTATGGAGCCAGATGTGGTTGCGCATGCCTTTAATCCCAACACTTGGGAGGCAGAGGTAGGAGGATCACCATGAGTTCAAAGCTACCCTGAGACTACATAGTGAATTCCAGGTCAGCCAGAGCTAGAGCAAAACCTTACCTCAAAAAAAAAAAAAAAAAAATATATATATATATATATATATATATACATATACATACATACATACATACATATATATATATATATATATATATATATATATACATATATATATATATATGGGGCTGGCGAGATGGCTTAGTGGTTAAGGTGCTTGCCTACAAAGCCAAAGGACCCAAGTTTGATTCCCCAGGACCCACATAAGCCAGATAGACAAGGTGGTACATGTGTCTGAAGTTCAGTTGCAGTAGCTGAAGGCTCTGGTGCACCCATTCTTTCTCTCTCTGCCCCCCCTTTCAAGTAGGTAAATTTCAAAAATTAAAAAAATATATATATATATGTGACTGGAGAGATTGCATAGTGGTTAAGGCACTTGCTTGTGAAGCCTAAGGACCCAGTTTTTTTTTTTTTTTTATGGCGATCCTCCTACCTCTGCCTCCCGAGTGCTGGGATTAAAGGTGTGCGCCACCACGCCCGGCAGGACCCAGTTTTGATTCCCCAGTATCCACATGAGCCAGATGCACACAGCAGTGCATACGTCTGGAGTTGGTTTTGCAGTAGCTAGAGGCCCTGATCTACCCATTCTCTATCTGCCTCTTTCTGTCAAATAAATAAAGAAAAAAGTTTAATTAAAAAATCCCAAAAAATGCTTGGTCCTGGTACACCTATACTTTCTCTCTTGCAAATAAGTTAATATTAAAAATATTAAAAGTTATCAATAAAATTTTTTTTAAAAGAACAGGAAAAAAAACAAAAAAAAATTTTAAAGAATTATTAGAGCCAGATGTGGTGGCTCTAATGCCTTTAATCCCAATATTTGGGAGGCAAAGATAGTAGGATCTTTATGAGTTTGAGGCCACCCAGAGACTACGTAATGAATTCCACGTCAGCCTAGGCTAGTGACACCCTGCCTTGAAAAGCCAAAAAAAAAAAAAAAAAAAACCGTATGGGAATCAAGAGTTTGATTTCTTTTTTTCTTTTGGGGTTTTGAAGTAGGGTCTTGCTCTCTAACCCTGGAATTCATTATGTAGTCTCACAGTGGCCTTGAACTCACAACAGTTCACCCCTACCTCTGCCTCCTCAGTGCTGGGATTAAAGGCATCCACTACCATGCCCAACAGGAATTTAGTTCTTATGGGGCTGGAGAGATGGCTCAGTAGTTGAAGGCCCTTGCTTGCAAACCTGGTGGCCCCGGTTCAATTCCTCAGTACATTGTAAAGATAGGTACACAAAGTAGTGCATGCATATGGGGTTCATTTATAGTAGAAAGAGGCCCTGGTTGCTTCCTCTCTTTATTTAAAAACAAAAGACCAGGGCTGGAGAGATGGCTTAGTGGTTAAGGCACCTGCCTGCTAAGAACGCTGGTTCCAATCTCCAGCAGTTCCAATCTCCAGATCCCACGTTTAGCCAGATGCAGTGACGCAAGGGCGCAATGCTGCACTTGCCCACAAGGGGGCGCACGCATCTGGATTTCGTTCACAGCAGCTGAGAGACTGCTGGTGCGTCCATCTCTATCTGTCTCCCTCCCCCTCTCCCTCTCTGTCTGTCTCTCTCTCTCTCTCTGTCTCTCTCCAAAAATAAATAAAATAATTTAAAAATTTTTTAAAAATTAAAAAAAATAAAAGGCCAGACATGGTGGCGCACACCTTTAATCCCAGCTCTTGGGAGGCAGAGGTAGGAGGATTGCCGTGAGTTCAAGGCCACCCTGAGACTACATTGTGAATTCCAGGTCAGCCTGGG
This sequence comes from Orientallactaga sibirica, assembly GCA_036365145.1. NCBI lineage: Eukaryota > Metazoa > Chordata > Mammalia > Rodentia > Dipodidae > Orientallactaga > Orientallactaga sibirica. The sequence continues at coordinate 11,171,460 of JAEOAD010000050.1, read as the reverse complement.
CTACAGCAAGACCTTATCTCAAAAGAATAAAAAAAGGCTTTGAGTATAGCTGCACCAGGGTCTCTAGCCACTGCAGACAAACTCCAGATGTATGTGCCAATTAGTGCGTCTGGCTTTATGTAGGCACTGGGGAATTGAACATGGGCTCCCAAGCTTTGCATGCAGCACCTTTAAGAGCTAAGCCATCTCAGCCCAATAATTTGATTTATTATTTTTTTGTTGTTTTAAAAATTTTTTTTTTATTTTTTGGAGAGAGACACAGAGAGGGAGAGGAAGACAGAGAAATGGGTGCACTAGCAACCTCTCAGCTGCTGCAGACGAACTCCAGATGTGTGCCCCTTGTGGGCAAGTGTGGCATTGCGCTCTTGCATCTCTTTGCATCTGGCTAAACGTGGGACCTGGAGATTGGAACTGGCGTTCTTAGGCTTAGGAGGCAGGCACCTTGACCACTAAGCCATATCTCCAGCCTTGTTGGTTTTTTTGAGGAAGGGTCTTGCCTTAGTTCAGGCTGACTAGAAATTCACTCTGTAGTCTCAGGATGGCCTGGAACTCATGGCGATCTTCCTTACTCTGCCTCCTAAGTACTGGGATTAAAGGCGTGTACCACCATGCCCAGCAAGAATTTGATTTTTTTTTTTTTTTAAGGTAGGGTTTCACTCTAGCCCAGGCTGACCTGGAATTCACTATGTGGTCTCAGGGTGGCCTTGAACTCATGGTGATCCTCCTACCTCTGCCTTCTGAGTGCTGGGATTAAAGACGTGCACCACCATGCCCAGCTTAATTAATTAATTAACTTATTTATTAGAGACAGAGAGGGAAAGAGAAAGAGTGAGAATGGGCGCGCCAGGGCCTCCGGCCACTGCAAACGAACTCCAGATGCATGCACCACCATGTGCATCTGGCTTACATGGAACCTGGAGAATCGAACTGGGGTCCTTAGGCTTTGCAGGCATGCGCCTTACCCGTTAAGCCATCTCTCCTGTCCTTGATTTTTTTTTTTAATGGAATCATTTCTTTTTGGTGGCGCTGACCACAGGCTTTCATGCACTGAGCAGGATTGTTACTACTGAACTACACACACACACACACACACACACACCCCACCCCAGTTACTTCTGGTCCTGTCCAAAGTAAGCCACATCATCAGGAGGATTGATTATTACAGCAGTGCAGACATACTGTTCCCCAACCCCAGGCTGGCCCTGAACTCATGAAGATCCTCTCACCTGAGGCCTCCAAGTGCTAGGACTAAAGGTGCCCACCAGGCTACTTGACCCCACCCCCACCCCCACAGGTAGGGTCTCACTCTCGCCCAGGCTGACCAGGAATTCACTATGTACTCTCAGGCTAGCCTCAAACTCATGGCAATCCTCCTATCTGCTTCCCAAGTTCTGGGATTAAAGGCATGTGCCACCACATCCGGCTTAGTTCTCTTTCTCTCTCTCTCTCTGTGTAATGAGCATGTGTATATATCTGTATTTGCATGAACATCTGTGTGTATGAGCATATAGAGGCCAGAATTTGACATTGAATGTATTCCTTAGTCACTGTCCACCTTGTTCTTTGAGTCCTAATTCAGCTAGAGCAGCTAGCCAGTGAGCCCAGGGATTCCTTGACTCTACCTCCCCAGTGCTGAGATTTCAGCTGCACACCACCACACCTGGCATTTGCATGGGTTCTGGGAATCTGAACTCATGTTCTCATGCTTTCATGGCAAGCACTTTACCCACTGAGCCATCTGTCTCTACAGCCCATTATCTTTTCTTCGACACTGTATTGTTCTGTTTTCTTTTCAATTTTAAGATTTGATTTTTATTTATTTATTAGAGACAGAGGGAGAGAGAATGGGCACGCCAGGGCCTCTAGCCACTGCAGACGAACTCCACACGCATGCACCACCATGTGCATCTGGCTTATGTGGGACCTGGAGAATCAATCTGGGGTCCTTAGGTTTCACAGGCATGCACCTTAACAGCTAAGCCATCTCTCCAGCCCCTTCTTTTCAATTTTAAAGGGATATATCTAGTGGCCGTGAAAAAAAAATACATACAGCAAGTACCTAACAGCATGAGAATAGTTGAAGTGTGCTGGTGGCATACAAGAGAGAAGTGCCTGTTTTAGCTGAGATAGAGCAAGCTTTACAGAGAATATGCTTAAGTATCTAAACTTTTTTTTTTAAGGTAGGGTCTCACTTCAACTCAGGCTGACCTAGACCTGGAATTCACTCTGCAGTCTCAGGGTGGCCTCGAACTCTCAATGATCCTCCTACCTCTGCCTCCCAAGTGCTGGGATTAAAGGCATGTGCCACCACACCGGCTAAAACTTTTTTATTGTAACTGAATTTTGTCACTGTATATGAGAAGTTAAAGAAGAAAGGTAATTATAAAGTATTATATGACTGCTGAATCATCTCCCCAGCCCAAGGGTATTATATTTATTTACTTGAGAGAGAAGCCATGACTACATCCGAGATCACTGATAAAATGTAGAGGGAGAAGGAAAGAGAATTTCAGAATGGGACCTTGGGAAATGCTAAAGTTAGGGGTGGGTGGAGGAGGCAGCAGGGGGCCCTTTGTGCTCTGTGACTTTGAGACTGTCAACATTTGAATTAATTACAATTTTTCTTTCAGGAATGGTAGTGCTGTTGGCCTTCCTGTCCCACCTATCATAGCCTTAATTACCCCAGGTCCTGTTCGTCATTGCCAAATTCCTGACTTACCTGTGGATGGGAGCTTGCTCTTTGAATTTCTTTTTTTCATCTACCTGCTGATTGTTCTGTTCATTCAGTACATCAACATCTATAAGACTGTGTGGTGGTACCCTTATAATCACCCTGCGTCTTGTACTTCACTGGTAAGTCTTCAAAGGCCTTACATTGTGCCAGTAGGGCAGGAAACCATCTGGAAAAATCTGTGTAGAAATTATTTTCTTTTAGACAGGGCCTCATGTAGTCCAGACTTGTCTTGAATTTGGTGTGTAGCCGCGGATAACTTTGAACTCCTGCTTTTCCTGCATCCCACTCCCTTTAGAGTGTTAGGGTTATAGGTACACAACTTTGCCTTTTTCTTTTTGGTGGTTCTGGGAATCAAACCCAGGGCCTCAGGTATTCTAAATAAGTGGTCTGCCACTGAGATACATCCCCAGCACCAACCTTACCTTTGTTTGTTTGTCTGTTTGTTTGTTTGTTTGTTTGTTTGTTTGTTTGTTTGTTTGTTTTGAGGTAGAGTCTCACTCTAGCCCAGGCTGACCTGGAATTCACTATGTAGTCTCAGGGTGGCCTCAAACTCACGGCGATCCTCCTACCTCTGCCTCCCCAGTACTGGGATTAAAGGCGTGTGTCGCCATACCTGACAAGTTTATCTTTTTCATAGCTGAATTGGGATAATGATAACATAACTTCTATAACAAACCCAAATTGTGTAAAGTTTCTTAACACATGACAGTCTGAGGCAATTACCCTGGCTGGCAGTTCTTCCACGTGACTCAAGTCACCCTGGTGGAACATGTGGTCTCCAGGGTGGATGATAAGGCAGAAACAGAAAAGAGCGCAGGGCAATGGAAAGGGCGATCTCTCACGGGCCATGCTCCCGTCTTTTCCACACACACTCTCCTACGTGTAAGGGAGCCTAGGAAAAAACGGCCCTTGGGGTATTAATTTGAATAAATTTGAATAAATTTGCATTCCATTACTACAATGAAATTGAGATGGGGACTGGCTCTCTAAGCTGAGGTATGTAAACATAAACATTGTAGCTTTCTCCTCTCTTCCCTCCTATTTAGGAGGGTGGTAGTAATCTTGATGCAGAGAAGGTACAGACCTTTTGACCATCAATGAAAGTACAAAGCTGGGTGTGGTGGTGCACGCCTTTAATTCCAGCACTCTGGAGGCAGTGGTAGGAGGATTGCTGCGAGTTCAAGGCCACTCTGAGACTACAGAGTGAGTTCTAGGTCAGCCTGGGCTAGGGTGAGACCCTACCTCAGAAAAAAAAAAAAGGGAAGGTAAGGGAAGAGAACAAAATATATCCCAGTTTTGTTGATTCCAAGGATATTTTTTTATTTTTATTTTATTTATTTGAGAGAGAGAAGCAGAGGGGGAGAGACACAGACGGAGAATGGGCACGCCAGGTCTTCCAGCGAGTGCGTAGGAACTCCGGTCACATGGGTCACCTTGTGCATCTGACTTATGTGGGTCCTGGGAAATCGAACCTAGGTCCTTTGGCTTTGCAGCAAGCACCTTAATGACTAAGTCATCTCCCCAATCCAAGGATATTTTTACTAAAGATTCATTTTGCCTGTCGCAGTAATACAGGCTTAGAAGAAACTATTGGTAGCATGTAGATAGTGCTATTTTATGGAAGAGATCAATTAAAAGGCATATTTTAAAATCAAGTTAGAAAGACTAAATGAATGTAATGTATATGTGCCACAATGTAAAGTTTAACAGTAGATGCCCAGGTCTAGTAACTTGTTCAATTAAAAGAGATGGTAGCAACTCCTGAAAACTGAGTCCTGACTTTCCACTAAAGTGAGCACTTTATAAATGGGGCAGTTTAGAAGAGTTAGTCTTATAATTCTAGATAATTCTACAGGTTATTACTGTTAGTCCAAGTTATAACCCTCTCTCTTTCTTCCTTCTTTTTACATTTATTTTAAAATTTTGTTTATTTATTTGCAACAGACAGAGCAGAGATAAAGAGGCAGAGAGAGAGAATGTGTGCACCAGAGCCTCGAGCCACTCCAGTCGAACTCTAGATGCATGCGCCACCTTGTGCATCTGGCTTACATGGGTCCTGGGGAATCGAGCCTTGAACTGGGGTCCTTAGGCTTCACAGGCAAGCGCTTAACTGCTAAGCCATCTCCCCAGCCCTAATTTATTTTAGTTATTTGAGAGAGGGGGAAACAGAGAAAGAGGCAGATAGAGAGAGGGAGAATGGCACACCAGGGCCTTCAGCTACTGCAGAGGAACTCCAGGTGCTTGCGCCTTGAGTTTCTGACTTATGTGGATCCTGGGGAATCAACCCTGGGTCCTTTGGCTTTGCAGGCAAGTGCCTTAACCGTTAAGCCATCCCTCCAGCCCCTCTTCTTCCTTCTTTATATCCTTTTTTCCCTTTTTGTTCTTGGTGACACAGTCTTACTGTGTAGTCCAGGATGGCCTCAAACTTGTGGCAGTTTTTTACCTGTCTCCCAAATGCTGAGATTACAGTAATGTGCCACCACACCCAATTATTTTCCTTTTAATATAGCAAAGCTTCAAAACCAGTGAGGAATGCATTTTTGGTAGTTTAAAATAGTGTTTGGAAAGTTAAAGCAATTTGTCCTGAATGAAGTAGAAGGTAGGCAAGTCTTTTCAGGGTCCTGTCATTCCTATGTTCTATAAGGGTAGAGTGGTTTTCAGAAGATCACTGGAGTGAGCAGACTTCTTCCGTAGTAGTTGCAGCCAGATCCACCCCGTGTTTCTGTCTGACGCAGTTCTTTGTTTCTCTTATAGAATTTTCATCTCATTGACTATCACCTGGCAGCATTCATCACAGTGATGCTTGCGAGGAGGCTTGTATGGGCCCTCATTTCCGAGGTATAATGGCTCACTCACCTTGTTCTATTACCTGGAACTAGACCTACTACTAAGAGGGGTTCACAGTGAAAATGTGAAATGGCCAAATGTAATTTCAGCACAACTACAAATTAATCTTCTATGAGTTGTGCAGGCTCTTTAAAAAGGGTTTCCTGCAATATATTTAAAATTGAAATGTGTATTAATTCAAGAGAACTATTAAAAATCTAACTGGTAGGATAAGAGCTTATTTTTAAGCACTTGTTAAAATTTATTTGAGAGAGAGGGAGAGAAGAGGGAGAATTGGCGCGCCAGAGCCTCAGCCACAGATTTCGAATTCCAGACTCCTGCACCACCTAGCGGGCATGTGCGACCTTGTGCTTGCCTCACCTTTGTGTGTTTGCCTTATATGGGATCTGGAGAGTCGAACATGGGTTCTTAGACTTCACAGGCAAGCGCATTTACCGCTAAGCCATCTCTCTAGCCCAAGAGCTTACTTTTAACTTGTAGATTTTTTTATTTTTTTAATCTGTTCTTTAATAGTTTTAGTGAATACCAGGATGGATTTCAAATAACTTATTAATATGAAGTTATCTGTGTTTGTGTTTATGTTTGTATATATAGTTGAATCTAAAATATCCAAATTTCAGATAACATTAGCTTATAATGGATTTATGAAATTTGCTAGTAAAAAGCATCAAGTTTATTAAAACTTAAAATTTTAAAAGCCAATTAAAATTTGCATAGGATTAATCTGAAGGTTAGAGTTTTCAGTTTAGCGGGCAGAGAAGAGGAAAGAACTGGAATATTAAATGATCTTTTTTAATTTAAAAGTTGCTGATAGATTTGGCCATTGATATAATTTTTTCATATATATGTAAAGGGTGAAGGAAGAAAATGTGCTTTCATAAGGTTTTGTCATCTTGTAACCTTGTAAATAATTGTGAAAACACAAAACAGTAATAGCTAAAGTGTGTAATGCTTTTAAATCTTGGAAATTATATTTTAGTGTGATATCTTAAGTGGATATTTGTTATAATCACAACTAAGAATTGACTTTCCATTCAGAGCAGACATAAAATTACTTGCGTGTATAAACTCTTACTAGGAACTGGGTTTCTTTCCTCCTTCCTTCCTTCCTTCCTACCTTCCTTCCTTCCTTCCTTCCTTCCTTCCTTCCTTCCTTCCTTCCTTCCTTCCTCTCTCCGTCCCTCCCTCCTTCCTTCCTCCCTCCCTCCCTCCCTCCCTTCTTCCCTTCCTTTCTTCCTTCCTTCCTTCCTTTTGGTTTTCTGAGGTAGGGTCTCTAGCTCAGGCTGACCTGGAATTCACTCTGTAGTCTGTGGCCTCTGACTCACAGTGATCCTCCTACCTCTGCCTCCCAAGTGCTGGGATTAAAGATGTGCGCCACCATCCCTGGCTTAGAAACTGGATCTCTATGAGCACAGAGTAGTTGGAGGTATTCAGTTGTAAACGGAAAGCCATTTGCACTAACTATAGTTAAGTTAGTAGGATTACTTGTTTTTACAGTGGGAAAAACTGTCAGCAATCTTTCACCAAGGTTCAGCATTCAGGTAATAAAAATAGATGCTGGGGCTAGAGAGATGGCTTAGCAGTTAAGGTATTTGTCTGCAAAGCCAAAGGATCCTGGTTCAACTCTCCAGGCCCCAGGTAAGCCAGATGCATAAGGGAGTGCATGCATCTGGAGTTCATTTGCAGTAGTTGAAGGCCCTGGTATGCCCATTCTCTCTCTCTCTCTCTCTCTCTCTGCCTCTTTCTCTCAAATAAATAAATAAAATATATAAAAAATAAATAAAAATAGATGCTGATCCGGGCATGGTGGTGCATACCTTTAATCCCAGCATTTGGGAGGCAGAGGTAGGAGGATCTCCATGAGTTCAATGCCACCCTGTGATGACATAGTGAATTCCAGGTCAGGCTGGGCTAGAATGAGACCCTACCTCCAAAAAGAAAAACAAACACAAAAAAAGTTGAGTTTGATATGGTGATACATGCCTGAAATATAGCACTTTGTTCCAGGAAGTAGGGACAGTCAGGAGTTCAAGACAAGCCTGGGCAGCATAAGACCTCGTTTCAAAAAAAAAAAAAATAGAAGTAAAAGCAGGGCTGGAGAGATGGCTAAGTGGTTAAGGCACTTGCCTACAGAGCCTAACACCTGGGTTTGATTCCCCAGTGCTCACATAAAGCCAGATGCACAAAATGGTGCATGCTTCTGGAGTCTTGTAGCAGCTAGAAGCCCTGATACGCCTCTCTCCCGTCTGTCTCTATTTTTCTCTGCTTGCAAATAAATAAATAAGTAAAAAATAAAATAAAAATAGACGTTTACCTTCCCTCCCCTTTAGTTCTGGGAATGGAATCCATGGCCTCACACATGCTAGGTGGGGCTCTGGCTCTATCCCCAGCCCTCCTCTTGCTTTTTTTTTTCCTCTAATTTTTGAGAAGGTGGGAAGAGGAGGGGGAGAGTATGGGTGCACCAGAGACTCTTACCCCTGCAAACAAACTCCAGACACATACATCACTTAATGCATCTGGTTTTAAGTGGATACTGCGCAATCAAGCCCAGGCTGTGAGGCTTTGCAAGCAAACACCTTTAACCATTGAACTATCTCTCCAGTCCCCCTCTTACTTTTTATTTTAAGATAAGGTCCTACTAAATCAGCTGAGCTGGCTGTGACCTCAACTTCATAGCCCAGGCAAGCCTTGAACTTTCTGTCTCTCTGCTTTAGCCTCCTGAGTAGCTTGAATTTTAGGCCGGTGCCTTCAGGCCTAGCCTAGATGCATTTTTAAAAATTTCTTTATTTATTTGAGAGAGAGAGAATATGAATGGGTATACCAGGGCCTTCAGCCACTGCAAACAAACTCCAGACTCATGCTCCACCTTATACATCTGGTTTACATGGGTCCTGGAGAATCGAGCCTCAAACCAGGGTCCTTAGGCTTCACAGGCAAGAGCTTAACCACTAAACCATCTCTCCAGCCCCTAGATGCATTTTTAAAATTAATTTATTTATTTTTCATTATTCAAGGTAAGGTCTTATTTTAGGCCAGGCTGACTTGGAATTCACTCTATATTTTGAGGGTGGTCTTGAACTCAAGGTGATCCTCCTACCTCTACCTCTCAAGTTCTGGGATTAAAGGTGTGTGCCACCATGCCCGGCTTCATTTTTTTTTTTTTTAATTTTTTGTTTGTTTGTTTGTTTGTTTGTTTGTTTTGTTTTTCGAGGTAGAGTCTCACTCTAGCCCAGGCTGACTGGCATTCACTCTGTATTCTCAGGGCAGCCTCAAACTCATGGCGATCCTCCTACCTCTGCCTCATGAATGCTGGGATTAAAGGCGTGGGACACCACACCTGGTTTCTTTTTTTTTTTTTTTTTTTCCTCTTTTAAAGTAGGGCCTCTAGCCCAGGCTGACGTCTTTCTCTCAAATAAATAATAGTAAAAAAAAAAAAAAATAGGTAAAGGGAACAAAATCTATCTGCTAACATAAATAAGTTGACTCTGGAAGGAGATACCAACTAATAGTGAGCTGTCTGTTGTGGTGGCTGTGGGACAGGACCAGCGGGAGGGAAGCTCTTCACTACAGACAGCATTCATCTATGTATGTATGTATGTATGTATGTATGTATGTATGTATGTATGTAGTGTTTTCAGTGCTACGACTATTACCTATTCACAAATAAGAGCTGTGTCATGATTCTTTCCTAAAATACCTAAATTAGATAAGTAAAACTCATCAGAAATCATCTTTTCTTCCATTAAAATATGTTTGCCTTTTTTCCCTTATATCACAGAAAGGATCCTTACCTGAGAAAGAGCAGTCATTTTTAAGGACAGGCTGAGGTAATAATTCAGAAGGCTAAATAGTACTGCAAAGGGACTTGTAGTCTCTCACCAGGTGGACACGGTCACCTCCAGGCCAGCACTTCTCTACGTCCTCCATAAGACTGAGAAGATTCAAGTGTGCCAGCTGGAAGGACTTCTCATCAAAAGTTGTTTCTCTAAACAGAAAAAGAATGTTTCATTGAAAAACACTAAAAAAATGTAGGCAGAAAATTAGAAAATCACAATCCCATTATTGAGAACCACATTTTGATATATTTCCTTCTAATCTTTATATACACATAGAGTTTATAGATACATGTTTATATGTATATGAATATATTTGGGAACATTATCTGTATACTTCTAACATAGTGTTAAGGAGAATGTTCTATTCTTTTTTTTTTTGTTTTTCTATGTAGGGTCTCGCTGCAGCTCAGGCTGACCTGGAATAAACTATGTAGTCTCAGGGTGGCCTCAAATTCATGGTGATCCTTCCACCATTGCCTCCCAAGTGCTGGGACTAAAGGTGTGTGCCACCACGCCCGGCTCTTTTTTTTTTTGAAAGTTGTTGTTTTGAGGTAGGGTTTCATTCTAGTCCAGGCTGACTGGAACTCACTATGTAGTCTCAAGCTGCTCTCCAACTCACAGTGATCCTCCTACCTCTGCTTCCCAAGTGCTGGAATTAAAGGTATTTGCCACCATACTCTGCCTATTCTTTTTTTTTTAAGTCATATATTTATTTATTTATTTAAGAGCGACAGACAGGGAAAGAGGCAGAGAGAGAGAATGGGTGCACCAGAGCCTCCAGCCACTGTAAACTCCAGGTGCATGCGCCACCTTGTGTTTCTGGTTTATGTGGGTACTGGGAATTGAGGCTCGAACCAGGGTCCTTAGGCTTCACAAGCAAGCACTTAACCTAAGCCATCTCTTCAGCCCGTACTCTTTTTTTTGTTTGTTTATTTGGTTGTTTTTTTTTCAAGATAGGGTCTCAGTCTAGGCCTGGATGAGCTGGAACTCACTCTGTAGCCCCAGGCTGGCCTCAAACTCATGTCAATCCTAGTTCAGTCACCAGAGTACTTACTGTTCTGTTCGTTTCTTGGCTAGTGCTTACTTATTCTTTAGTTCTAAGCTTAAATAACACAACTCTATACCATTTAACCCCATTGAAGCCAGGGACTCTGCTCTACCAGTAGGCTGTATCCCCAGCACACACTCCCTTCATTTTCTTTTTATTTATTTATAAAATAAGCTTCTGATTATTAGAGAGGAATGGAGACTGTGTGTGAATAATGGGTGTACCAGGGAATCTCTTGCCATTGCAAATGAACTCCAAACTCGTGTCACCTTGTGCATTTGGCTTTACATGAGTCCTGAGGAATTGTACCCTGGCTGGCAGGCATTGCAAGCAAGTGCCTTTAACCACTGAGCCATCTCCCCAGCCCTTCTTGTTATTTGTTTTTGATTTTTCAAGATCAGGTCTCAAGCCGGGCGTGGTGGCGCATGCCTTTAATCCCAGCACTCGGGAGGCAGAGGTAGGAGGATCGCCGAGAGTTCGAGGCCACCCTGAGACTACATAGTTAATTCCAGGTCAGCCTGGACCAGAGTGAGACCCTACCTCGCAAAACCAAAAAAAAAAAAAAAAAAAAAAAAAAAGATCAGGTCTCGCTGCAGCCCAGTCTGACCTGGAACACATGCTATACCAGACTGGTCTTGAATATACTGATTCTTCTACTTCTGCCTCCGGAGTTGGGGGTCAAAGGTGTGCACCACCAAGCCCGGCTCCTACTTTTTTTTTTTTTGAGGTAGGGACTCACTTTAGCCCAAGCTGACCTGGAATTCACTATGTAGTCTCAGGTGGCCTTGAACTCATGGTGATCCTCCTACCTCTGCCTCCCGAGTGCTGGGATAAAGGTGTGTGCCACCATGCCTGGCTTACTATTTTTTTTTTTTAATAATTCATTCTTACTTAGAGAGAAATAGAACAGAGAGAGACAGAAATAGAGAGAGAGAGAGAATGGATGTGCCAGGGCCTCCAGCTTCTATAAAAGAACTCCAGACCCATGTGCCCCCTTGTGCAGCTGGCTTATGTGGGTCCTGGGGAGTCAAATCTGCTAAGCCATCTCCAGCCCAGCTTCTACTTTTTTATTCATTCATTAATTTATTTTTGAGAATTAAAAAAAATTATTTGCAAGCAGAGAGATAGAATGGGTGCACCTGAGCCTCTAGCCACTGCAAACTAATGCATGTACCACTTTGTGCATTTGGCTTTCCATGGGTACTGGGGAATCAAACCTGGGTCATTAGACTTTGTAGGCAAGTGCCTTAACTGATAAGTCATCTCTTCAGCCCATCTTTTTTTTTGTTTTTTTGTTGTGTTTTTCGAGGTAGGGTCTCGTTCTAGCCCAGGCTGCCCTGAAATTCACTGTGTAGTCTAAGGGTGGCCTCAAACTCATAGCGATCCGCCTACCTTTGCCTCCCGAGTGCTGGAATTACAGGCGTGTGCCACCATGCCCGGCTTCAACAATTATTTTTATAATTAGGAAGAGGGTCACAGCAAGAGCAAATAACAGGAGGCCTTAAACTAGGGAAGGTTTCCTTTAGGCAAGTGCCTTAACCACTGAGCCATCTCTCCAGCCCAGGAGGATCACTATGAGTTTGAGGCCAACCTGAGACCACCTAGGACCCTACCTCGTAAAACCAAAATTAAAAAAAAAGTTGGAATTTAAGTTTAACATTTGCTTTTCTTGACTGGGCATCCTCAGAGCTGTTTTTTCTTGGGTCCCCAAGGACCTGGTATAAGATCTGTCTCACATAGCATATTGCTTAGGTTCTGGAATAAGGCATAATTAACCAGTTTAGCCCTGTTGTCATGACATTGCATAGAAACAGTCTTTAATCCCCCATCCCTCACACACACACACGCTTTTTGTAGTCTTTTGTTTTGTTTTTAAATATTTTATTATTTATTTATTTGAGAGAGAGAAATACAGAAATAGGCAGGTAGAGAGAGAAAGAATGGGCGCACCAGGGCCTCCAGCCAGTGAAAACGAACTCCAGATGCAAACGAACTCCAGATGCATGCAGCCCCTTGTGCATCTGGCTTACGTGGGTCCTGGAGAATCAAGCTTCGAACCGGGGTCCTTAGGCTTCACAGGCAAGCGTTTAACCACTAAGCCATCTCTCCAGCCCTCTTTTTGTAGTCTTTTTTTTTTTGTTTTTCAAGGTAGGGTCTCACTCTGGTTCATGCTGACCTGGAATTAACTATGTAGTCTCAGGGTGGCCTCGAACTCTCAGCAATCCTCCTACCTCTGCCTCCCAAGTGCTGGGATTAAAGGCGTGCGCCACCACACCCGGCTATCTTTTTGTAGTCTTTTTAAGACAGGGTCTTGCTGTTAACCCAGGTCAGTCTTGACATCACTGTGATCCTCATATGTGAGTCTTCAAGGATTGAAGACTACAGACATGTGCCATGATACCTGGCTTTTCTTTAAATTTTGACCCTGAAATTTTGCGAATGGAGCCAGTGGAGTAACTCGAATGGCTTAAATAATTTCCCAGGCTTTGACACGTGTGGTCCATTTTCATATGGTATGTGTGCAGGGGAGTGAAATGCAACGCTTCTTGTGTTTGTTTTCAAGGCAGTGCCTTGCAATAGCCCAGGCTGACCTAGAATTCACTCTGTAGTCCCAGCCTGGCCTTGAACTCACAGTGATCCTTCTCCCTCGTGAGTGTTGGGATTAAAGATGTGCTACCTCACCTGACTATTTTACAGTTTTAAGTACATTTGCAACATGTATGTACAGTATGTGTGTACATCATTTAATGACCAGATAAGATCTGGGAAATGCATTGCTAGTTGGTTTCTTTATCATGTGAACTTGACAATCCATGTAGTCTCTTGATACAGTCAAGAGATGCTGTAAACACCTGCTATATGAGCAATCTGCCAGAGGTACACTGTATACAGTTTTGCAGTAGACATATTTTGTTAGAATTAGCTTTATGCTGGGTGTGGTGATGCACTTCTTTAATCCCAGCACTCGGGAGGCAGGGGTAGGAGGATCACAGCAAGTTCGAGGCCACCCTGAGACTACATAGTGAATTCTAGGTCAACCTGAGCTAGAGTGAGACCCTACCTCAAAAAACCAAAAAATAAATAATAACAAAATAATTATAATAATAAATAAACAAGTAAAATAAAGATTTTACTTTAAAATGATGACCAAAAGTATAGCAATGCATATATCAGCTCCACGGTGATACTTTATCAAGTATTATTGTACATATATGCTGGCTTTTTTTGTTGTTGTTAATTTTTTTTTTTTTTTTGAGGTAGGGTCTCACTCTATTCCAGGCTGACCTGGAATTCACCATGTAGTCTCAGGGTGGCCTCGAACTCATGGTGATCCTCCTACCTCTGCCTCCTTAGTGCTGGGATTAAAGGCGTGCGCCACCACGCCCGGCTTTTTTTTTGTGTGTGTGTTTTTTTTTTGAGGTAGGGTCTCACTGTGTCCCAGGCTGACCTGGAATTATGTAATCTCAGAATGGCCTTGAACTCATGACAATCCTCCTACCTCTGCCTCCCAAGTGCTGGGATTAAAGGCGTGCGCCACCATGGCCAGCGTTGTTTTTGAAGTAGGGTCTCACTCTGGTTCAGGATGACCTGGAATTTACTATGTAGTCTCACGGTGGCCTTGAACTCATGGCGCTCCTCTCACCTCTGCCTTCCGAGTGCTGGGATTAAAGGCGTGCACACCACACCCGGTTTATGCTTTATTTTTATTAAATTGGAAGTACAGTAGGTTACATGAGCATCAACTCAAGCATGTGAGTAACACTACACTGAAATTATGACATCTGTGATGTGACTAGGCAAGAGGAATTTTTAAGTTCCATTTAATGTTTTTTTCACATATGTATATATGATATATATTTCAGAGAGAGAGGCAGAGAGAGAGAATGAGAATGAGCGTGCCAGGGCATCCTGCCACTGCAAACGAACTCAAGATGCATGTGCCCCCTGTCCATCTGGTTTACATGGGTCCTGGGGACTTGAACCAGGATCCTTTGGCTTTTCAGGCAAATGCCTTAACCACTAAGCCATCTCTCCAGCCCTTTTTCTTTTTCTTTCTCTCTCTCTCTCTCTCTCTCTCTCTTTTTTTTTTTGGTTTCTCAAGGTAGGGTTTTACTCTAGTCCAGGCTGATCTGGAATTAACTATGTAGTCTCAGGGTGGCCTCGAACTCATGGCGATCCTCCATTCTCCTACCTCTGCCTCCCTAGTGCTGGGATTAAAGGTGTCCTCCAAACATGCCTGACTAGCCCTTTTTCTTTTGAGGTGGTTTTGCTATGTTGCCTAAACTGGCCTCAATTTCTGCTCAAAGCAGTCCTCTGGCCCTCAGCCTTTTCAAGTAGCTAGAACAACAATCATGTGTTTAATACCACTCTCAGTCCACCACCATAATATATGCAGTTTGTCAAGTAAAGCATTCAGAGCATTGCTGTGTGTGTTGCGTATGCAGTATATGTGCTACAGTAATATGTAAAGGAAGAAATGGATATATAGGAAGGGTTGAAAGCTTCTTACTCTGTGTATTGGTGAGTCCAGATAACTTTTGTTTCTTTTCTGGGTCTTAAGATTTTTGTTTTAACTGGTATGGTGGTGCAAGCCTTTAATCCCAGCACTCAGGAGGCAGAGGTAAGGCGATGGCTGTGAGTTCGGAGCTACTTTGAAACTACATAGTAAATTCCAGGTCAGCATAGGCTAGAGTGAGACCCTACCTTGAAAATCAAAATAGAAAAAAGATTGCTGTTTTGGGTTCTGGGCATGGTGGAATATACTTGTAATCCATCAAGAGGCTGAGACAAGAGAATTCTGAGCCAGCCACAAGATTGCAGTTTTAGATTTATGGGGACATGCTATTTTCTTCTTCATTTTGCTTTCTGTGCTTTCATTGTGGGAAAAAGTAGCATTGAGAATCTGGAGAGATGGCTCAGTGGTTAAGGTGTTTTCCTGCAAAGCCTAATGACCCAGGTTCGATTCCACAGTACCCACATAACACCAGATGCATAAGAGTGGTGACTGTATCTGGAGTTTGTTTGCAATGGCTGGGGGCCCTGGCATGTGTGCTTACTCTTGAAAATACACATACTCTCTCTCTGCTTGCAAATAATTTTTTTTTTTAAAGTAGCATTGGGCTGGGCATGGTGGCTCACACCTTTAATCCTAGCACTCAGGAGGCCAAGGTAGGAGGATTACTGTGAGTTACAGGTCAGCCTGGGCTAGAGTGAGACCCTACCTCAAACAAACAAAAAGTAGCATTGGAAGCTTCAAGGTTTGACAGGGATGTTTTCTTACTATATGTAAGCAGCTTAAAGGTTTGGGATTCGAGCAGACTTAGAAGGTTTTTTTGTTTTGTTTTGGTTTGGTTTGGTTTGGTTTGGTTTTTCGAGGTAGGGTTTCACTCTAGTCCAGGCTGACCTGGAATTAACTATGTAGTCTCAGGGTGGCCTCGAACTCATGGCGATCCTCCTACCTCTGCCTCCCGAGTGCTGGGATTAAAGGCGTGCGCCACCACGCCCGGCTTGAAGTTTTGAAATAAAGAATTGAAAGTGATTATCATTTTTTCCCATCTGTGCAGAAACTAAAGAAGAAACATAGGGGGCTGGAGAGATGGCTTAGCAGTTAAGGTATTTGCCTGCAAAGCCAAAAGACCTCAGTTCGATTCCCCAGTACCCACATAAGCCAGATGCTCAAGGTGGCGCATGCATCTGGAGTTTGTTTGCAGTGGCTGGAGGCTCTGGCACACCCATTCTCTCTCTCTCTCTCTCTCTCACTCTGCTTCTTTCCCTCTGTCAAATAAATGAGAAATAATTAAAAAAAAAAAAAAGAAACATAGGGATCCATCAAAGAAGAGGTGCTTGTATGAAACCAATTTATTAAATATTAACTTCTTGTTCAGATTCTTGCTGTCTGGAAAGACATAAATTAATGCTTTTCCTTTTCTGTTGTCTATTTATTTGTAATATTCGGAATTGAACCTAGGATCTCACCTCAGACAAAGCTGGCTTTGAACTTACTGTGTAGCCCAGGCAGACCTTGAACTTAGTTTTTTGGCCCAAGTTTCTATGGTTTCAGATTTAGTCACCAGATCCAGGTCTTTCTCACCTTTATTTTATTTCTTTATTTTTGGTTTTTCAAGATAGGATCTTGCTCTAGCCCAGGCTGTGAACTCATGGTGATCCTCCTCCCTCTGCCTCTGCTGGTATTAAAGGCATGTGCCACCTCACCTGGCGCTTTCCCCAAAAATTTTTCTTTTGAATATATATATATATAATATTTTTTTGTTTTTTTTTTTAGGTAGGCTCTCACTCTGGCCCAGGCTGACTTGGAATTCACTATGTAGTCTCAGGGTGGCCTCGAACTCACGGTGATCCTCCTACCTCTGCTTCCCGAGTGCTGGGATTAAAGTTGTACTCTGCCATGCCAGTGTTTCCTCCCATCTTTGTACATGAATGTCACTTGGGAGATTGTTCAAAGATTCTCTGGGTTCAAACTTCTGTTTCCTACATCTGGACAGGAAAGTTGTTAGAGATTTATGTTTAGTGAGCTGCCCAGGTGACTGTGATGACTGGTCTATAGACCATGTTTTGAGAAGCCCTAGAAACAAGTGATAATTGTATGAACTCAAAGGAGACCTCGGTGAGGGAGTTTGGGTACAAGAAGATGCCTGGAGAAGTCAGCGTTTTCAAGCATTAGGTGGGGTGGACAATTTTTTACTTTTTAAGGCAATTTTAATTTCCACTAAATCTACTGAGCTCTTACTTTGAGGCACATTGATTTTGAATAAAATAATTTATAAAATGTTTCTTTTGGTGCTTCCAAATTTTCAGGCCACTAAAGCAGGTGCAGCATCTGTGACCCACTACACAGCTCTCATACTGGCCCGCCTGGTGCTACTTACTTTGTGTGGATGGGTTCTTTGTTGGACCCTGGTCAATCTCTTTCGAAGCCATTCAGTCCTCAATCTCCTCTTCCTTGGCTACCCGTAAGTACTTCAGTTTTAAATTTTATTAGCAAATCTTTAGAAGTTATTTAGGTCATGCAAATTATATGATATAAAGGGGAAAATGAGATTGTTCAAATATAAATTTAGATTGTTCAAAATATAAATTTTAAGAGTTCAGGAAATTGTAAAGCCAAAAGGTGTTGATTGTATAATTTGTTTTTTCAAATATACTTGGGGAACTAGGCACAACCAAAACCATCCCTAACTACCCTAGGCACATAGCTGTCCTCCCCGTGGAGAACTGTGTTTTGGTTTTTCGAGGTAGGGTCTCACTCTAGTCCAGGGTGACCTGGAATTCATTATGCAGTCTCAGGGTGGCCTCGAACTCATGGCAGTCCTCCTACCTCTGTCTCCCAGGTGCTGGGATTAAAGGCATGCACCGGCACACTCAGTTCTTGTTTTTGTTGTTGTTGTTGTTGTTGTTGTTTTAAATATATTTTATTTATTTATTTGAGAGAGAGAGAGGCGGCGGGGCGGGGGGGAGGGGAGAGAATGGGTGCACCAGGGCCTCCAACCATTGCAAACAAACTCCAGATGCACGTGCCCCTTATGCATCTGGCTTGCATGGGTCCTGGAGAGTCGAACCAGAATCCTTTGGCTTTGCAGGCAAACGCCTTAAGCGCTAAACCATCTCTCTAGCCCTTGTTGGTTTTTTTTTTTTTTTGAGGCAGTGTCTCACTCTAGCCTAAGTTGGCCTTGAACCCACTTTTTTCAGCTGGGATTAATTAGTTCTTTTCATCTAGTAAAGGTCTCTAGTTTAAGAGTATTGTCATCATCAAAATCACTGTGACTAGCAAACTTTCATTTTAATTTAAGTATATAAAGAAGCTTATTTATTTCTGGGGATTTCCCTATACCCCACAAAACAATACAATAAGCATGTTTAACTATATTTGTTTACTTTGTGGAGCTCATATGATCTCTTATACAGGCTTTGGTTTAATAAATATGAAAAATCTTAAATCCTGAATTTTGAATATTAGCACATCTTTTCCTGTTTATAGGCTTATGTTCCCATGTCTACCCTCTGGCTTTTTTTTTTTTTTTTTTACTGCAGTTCTCAAATACCTTCTTTTTTTCCTCTCTCTTGGGATAGGGGCTTGCTCTAGCCCAGCCTGACCTGGAATTCACTATGTAGTCTCAGCCTGGCCTCTAACTCATAGCAGTCCTCCTGCCTCTCTGCTTCCTAAGTGCTGGGATTAAAGGTGTGTGCTACCACTTCTGGCTAACCAAGTAATTTTACTTGTGGAAATTTATTGTATTTCTAAACTGGGTGTGGTGGCTCATGCTTAATTGTAGAACTCAGGGAGCTAAGATAAGAGAATCAGCATGAGTTTGAAGCCAGTGTGGGCTAGAGCACCTTCCAGGTCAGACTGAGTTAGACCTTGCCTACAAAAAAGAAAAAACAAAAACAAAAAACAGAAGAAATTAATTGTCCTTTCAGACCCTTTTTCATTAATGTATCATATATATACTGAGAGCCTACTCTGTTTCAGCCACTGTTCTAGGCACAAGGAGGCATCAGGGAGTTAAGCAGGCTGAGACTGCTTCCCAGAGCAGAAAAAAGTGCCACTCCTAATGAGCACACGGGCAAAACCAGGGAGCTAGAATCCCAGCACTGAGGAGGCAGAGGTGGGAGGATCACCGTGAGTTCAAGGCCACCCTGAGACTACAGAGCGAGTTCCAGGTCAGCCTGGACCAGAGTGAGACCCTGCCTCGAAAAACCAAAAAATTAAATAAGAAATAAAAATGTGCACTCAAAAATGTTTACCTCGCTGGGTGTGGTGGCGCACGCCTTTAATCCCAGCACTCGGGAGGCAGAGGTAGGAGGATCGCCGAGAGTTCGAGCCCACCCTGAGACTACATAGTTAATTCCAGGTCAGCC
Source organism: Orientallactaga sibirica (assembly GCA_036365145.1). Lineage (NCBI taxonomy): Eukaryota > Metazoa > Chordata > Mammalia > Rodentia > Dipodidae > Orientallactaga > Orientallactaga sibirica. The sequence goes on along the minus strand of JAEOAD010000050.1, from coordinate 11,152,118 downwards.
TGGACCAGAGTGAGACCCTACCTCAAAAAAAGGCAAAAAAAAAAAAAAAAAAAAATTAAAAACAATAATGTTTACCTCTAGGTGATTTGTACTTTGTTATTGTAACTTTTATGTAGTTTCCTGTTCACCATACATGTATAATACGTAGTTTTTCTTTTTGAGAGATAGAGATAGAAAGAGAGAAAGACAGAGAGGAAGAGACAGAGAATGGGCGTGCCAGGGCCTTTTCAGGCACTGTGAAGGAACTCCAGATGTGTGCGCCCCCCCTTGTGTGCACGTGTGACATTGCGTGCTTGCGTTACTTGTGTCTGGCTAAACGTGGGACCTGGAGATTCAAACCGGGGTCCTTAGGCTTCACAGGCAGGCACCTTAACTGCTAAGCCATCTCTCCAGCCCCATACCTTTTTTTGTTTTGTTTTGTTTGGAGATAGGGTCTCTTTTCCAACTCCAGGCTGACTTTGAACTCACTGCCATCCTCCTGCCTCAGCCTCCCAAATGCTGGGATTAAGGTGTGTACCGCCATGCCTGGTTGCATACTACATTTGTTGAAAGCAGAGTCCCCTTAAGTTATGTTCTGGTAAACCATGACATTCTTGCCTGAGGGTTGAGACTGTGGTCTCATTTTTTTCAAATTAATTAATTAATTAATTAATTTTTTTGGTTTCTCAAGGTAGGCTTTCGCTCTAGCCTAAGCTGACCTGGAATTCACTATGTAGTCTCAGGGTGACCTTGAACTCACAGTGATCCTCCTACTGCTGCCTCCTGAGTGCTGGGATTAAAGGCATTCGCCACCACACCTGGCTTTTTCCATTTATGTATGTATGTATGTATGTATGTATGTATGTATGTATGTATGTATGTATGTTTGAGAGACAGAGAAAGAGGCAGATGGAGACAGAATGGGCACACCAAGACCTGCAAACAAAATCCAGGTGCATGTGCCACCTTGGGCATCTAGCTTTATATGGGTACCGGGGTCTTTTGGCTTTGCAGGCAAATGCCTCAACCACTAAGCATTCTCTTCAGGCCCTCAATTTTTTAAAAATTTTTTATTTTTATTTATTTGTTAGAGACAGAGCGAAGGAGAGAGAGAGAGAAAGAGTGAAAATGGGCACGCCAGGGCTAGACCCTTAATTTTTAAAAAACGTTTTTATTTATTTGCAAGCAGAGACAGCTAGAGGGAATAGAGACACAGATAGAATGGGTGCACCAGGGCTACCAGTTGCTGTAAGCATAGTCCAAACTCAGGCGCCACCTTGTGCATCTGGCTTTACGTGGGTTCTGGGGAATGAAACCTGGGTCCTTAGGCTTTGCAGGCAAGTGCCTTAACAGCTGAGCCATCTCTCCAGCCCGTCATTTTTGTTTTCCCTTTGTTTTATAGGTTTGGTGTTTACGTTCCTCTCTGCTGTTTCCATCAAGATAGTAGAGCCCATCTTCTTCTCACAGACTATATGGTTCAGCACCAGGCCGTAGAGGAAAGTGCTTCAAATGTAGGCAGTTTGGCCAAATCCAAAGACTTCCTGTCCTTATTGTTGGAGTCTCTGAAAGAGCAGTTTAACAACACCACGCCCATCCCCACCCATAGCTGTCCCCTGTCTCCAGACCTCATTCGCAGTGAAGTAGAATGTCTGAAAGCAGATTTCAACCACAGAATCAAAGAAGTTCTCTTCAACTCCCTCTTCAGTGCTTACTATGTTGCGTTTCTCCCCCTGTGTTTTGTGAAGGTAAGCAGCTGTCTTGATTTATCTATTCCCTGGATTTGCGTGTAGTTACATGCTCTGGGTATTTCTTGTTTAATTCCCCTTTCCTCTGTCTCCCCTTTGGCAGCCTGGATGGTGGAGTTGGCTGCATCTGGTGTGCACTAATGCCGCTCCTGGTTGGTGGATAGGTATTTTCATATATGTGATGCGCCCTGTGGTAGTACCCCCCCCGCTTTTTTTTTCCTAAACAGTTTTTTACATTTCTGGGGAGAACAAACATTGTGCTTATGATAGAATCGTTTTGTAGCAGCTTTAAGAGAAGCAAAATGCCAATAGCATTCAGCCTCCTGAGGTTAACATTATTAACAGGCCTATTGAGAGTTTCATTGAATTTAATCTAACCTTTATCTAAACTTCAGTCTATTTCATTAGAAGAGAAAAAATGGTTTGGATATCACTTGGGATCAAAATTGTGGTGTCCTCCTTTTACCCTTAGCAGCACTTCTGCAGCTGGACTTGCTTCAGAAGCACTCAGTGCTTCTAGAAAGGAAACTCATTGCCTCTCCCCCTCCCTCCCCCAACTCATACAGCCAGAAAGTCAAGTTGAAGGATTTTGGAGGGCTCTGCTCTTGATCTTTCCTCAAGGACAGCAGGACAGCCAGTGCATGTTGACTCAGTGTGGCGTTTGTCAGCAGGGCGCATGTCCACACACCATCCCTGTCTTTGTTCACGGCCAGTGCATAGGTCATTCCTCTCTCTTCTGATCTCTTCCAGAGTACCCAGTATTATGACATGCGCTGGTCATGCGAGCACCTCATTATGGTGTGGATCAATGCTTTTGTCATGCTCACCACACAGTTGCTACCATCCAAATACTGTGATTTGCTACATAAGTCAGCTGCTCACCTGGGCAAGTGGCAGAAGCTGGAACATGGCTTCTACAGCAATGCTCCACAGCACATGTGAGTCGCTTAGCGGGTAAACCAGGCAACACTTTTTACAAGCTGCTGATCATGTTTATTTGCTGTGTATGTCATTCTTGTTCTTGGCTTTGAACTTGGTTTAGTTTGTCATCATGCTAAACAGAGTACAGGACGTTAACAATTCATTTCCACCACCATCCCCAGCTGCTTCTCAGATGTACCCTACATTTCAGCCGCCCCATTACTCTAAGTGTCGTTTATGTTCCAAGCTATACTTGGGAGTTCTTTTTTAGTCATAACCCTTTGCCCAGATCCAAATATTTGGATATGTGTTTTAAATATGAATTTTACATTTTTTAAGATTTTTAAATTTGTCTTAATTATCACAGCTAAGTACTTTCAGCTACCCGTCTCACACTTAGGACAGCTAAATTTTGCTGCTCTTGTCTTTTCTAATACATGCAGATTTGGTCTAGTCATTTTCCTTGCCTGTAATTTTTTTCTTTTTCTTTCTCATTTCTGTACTGTTTCCTTGCTGCTCGCTCTTGTGCTTAAGTGAAAACTGTCCCTGGCTCTCATTGTGTATTGTCATCAGTCATTCCTCTGCATGGCCTCTAGGATTCAAAATGGCTAACCTTAGAACCCTTTTGTTCTGTCAATTCTCAGCCTGTCATCATACCTGTCTCTCAGACCTGGACCATCTTCAAACATGGACCCTCTTCGTCTTCCTCCCTTTGTAAATTTCATACCCTACCAGTTTTTTTCCCTCGTTGAGTGGGACAGATTGAGGTGACCTTCCCTTCCCCTCTCCCCCTCAGAGTCCTCCCTTCAATTATCTGCCTTGATGTCTGATACAGATTAGCACAGGCCTTCAAGCCCAGGAACTGAGAGATTGGGCCAGGCTGAAAAGAAACCTGACTGTGGGCAAAGGACAGATTTCAATAAAAATTGAAAATACAATCCACAGTGTAGTACTGTCCATCTTCAGGCTACTGTGGCCCATGGCCATGAGGTGTATCTTCGCTTTAATGCTGGTAAGTGAGCAAGGCCGGCGGAACATGTTCTCAGCTGGGAGAGCTTCAGGGTGCTAGCGTATATTTTTTTTAACATTGAAACTGCTGTCCCAGTTCTTACCCTAGGAAACTAACCTTTCCCAAATCAGGAAGAGACAGATTTAGCTTTTTTAAAAAGGTTTAATCTGAAGACCCTCATCCTATTCCAGTTCGTTTACTTTAATACTGGAAAGAATGAAGCCTTTCTCCCCAATTTCATTTCCTTAGAGAAACTTCTATAGGAGTAAACCACAGCAGTGGTAAAGAGAAAGTCTATTGTCAGTACCTTGTATGTCTCTGTGTTCTACTGTATAGCTTCTCACATCTGTGAGATACTGGAATTTTGTGATAAGCAAACTAATGTATAGCTTTTTAGGGGTATGGTTCTGCAGTAAATGTCTTCTAGTTTGACAGTGTGTGAGTTTCTCCTCTACTGTTACTGTTATTCACTTTCTCTGTCTGTACCCTCTTAATCATCTCCACCTGAAGACTGCTCACTTGAGATGCAAATGACAGTCTGCCTGCTTACACCCCATTTTCTGGACTGTAGATTCCTTACTGAAATGCCTTATGTGTTCTTGTTCTTCTAAGCCTCTAAGTCCTTCAGCACCCAGTTAACTATTAACCCTGTTTATACTGTATAACAGTGAAATTACAGAACAAATCCTTTCTAACTCTAAGGAAGGATTACTGTATTTTCAGAATTTGGCAGGTAAAGCCTTGAACATTTAATTCAATTTTCTATAGAAATAGCAGGTTTTGCAAGACAACATCGTATCTGTAATTGTCAGTATGCTAACGTGCGTTTCTTCTCCTTCAGTTGGTCAGAAAACACAATATGGCCTCAAGGGGTGTTGGTGCGGCACAGCAGATGTTTATATAGAGCCATGGGGCCTTACAACGTGGCAGTGCCTTCAGACGTATCCCACGCCCGCTTTTATGCAAGTACCACTTACTTATTTTCAAACGTACACTTGGAGGAGTTAGGAGGCCAGTCTGTATGCAAGCATGTAGCTCAGTGTATAGCACATGATAGAAAATTAATACATTGTAATTACTGTACAACACTGAGCCTTGACCTTTAGAAATGTCTTTTGGGTTTTTTTTGTTTGTTTGTTTTTTGGTTTTTTGAGGTAGAGTTTCATTCTAGTCCAGGCTGACCTGGAATTCATGTAGTCTAGAAATGTCTTTTGAAAGGCTGGTTGAAAGCCATATAGCAATTTTTATTTTTATTTTGTTGTTTTTTCAAGGTATGGTCTTACTCTAGCCCAGGCTAACATGGAACTCAATCCAGCAGTCCCAGGCTGGCCTCAAACTCACAGTCATCCTCCTGTCTCTGCCTCCTGAGTGTTGGATTAAAGGCATGCCATCATTTTATTTTTATTAACTTAGCTTGTTTCTCTAGTTACAGTAGAATTTGTTGAATGTAGTGTTGCTTGGAATAAGTAGGCAATTATGTAACTGTCTCTTTCGTTTTAAGTGTATTTTATAATAACCTAGTTTAATGGTGTCCTTACAATAATATTGCGTTCGAGCAAGTATGATGACACTTGCCTGTAACCCAGCACTGGGGAGGTAGTGGTAGGAGAATCAGGAACTAAGGCCGAGTAAATTCAAGTTAGCCTGAGCTAGAAGAGGCCTTGATTCAAATAAAAAAAAAAGAAATATATCTATCTGTGTATCTCTAAGTGTTATTTAATAATAATATGATGGTTTTAATTTGTCTTTGCTTTTTGAGGCAAGATCTCATTACTCCAGGTTGATCTGGGACTCATTCTGCAGCCCAGGTCAGCCACAAACTCATGGGAATCCTCCCACCTTACCCTCCTGGGATTATAGGCATGAGCCACCACACTCAGCTTGATTTTAAGATTTTACTTGGATTTGAAAGAATAAACTTAAAAGAGGAAAAAGCAATAAATACCTGTTACACCCAGTCTCTGTCTCATTGAACTTAGGCCTTGGGTTGTGTCCAAATTGATCTGTTTTCTAGAAATTCTGGCTGTAGGAGTCACATGCGTTGTATTTACTTAGCTGGCTGACCAGTGGGAGTAGGGAAAAGCTATCTACACAGAATCATTTTCGGTCAGAATGTCCATTGTGCAATATGTTGCCTTTGAATTGTAGAGTAGAAATTCAGTTTTTTTCTTAGATATTTGCATCTCTTTTCTCCTCTGCTCCTCCCAGTTGTTTGTGAGGATTTTCAGTTCTGCAAATAATTGTTACTAAAGGACTTTTCCTTTACATGTACCTTTCTTTGAAAAAAAAAAAAGCCAGGTGTGGTAGCGCACGCCTTTAATCCCAGCATTCAGGAGGCAGAGGTAGGAGAATCACTGTGAGTTTGAGGCCACACTGAGACTACATAGTGAATTCCAGGTCAGCCTGAGCTAGAATGAGACCCTTCCTCAAAAAACAAAAACAAAAAATTTTGTAAGCAGAGAGAGAGAAGTATGGGGAGAGAGGGAGAGAATGGATATATCAGGGCCTTTTACCACTACAAACTCCAGATGCATGTGCACTTTGTGCATCTGGCTTTAGGTGGGTACTGGGTACTTGCTCCTGGACTTTCCAGCTTTGCAAGCAAGCCCCTTTAACTGCTGAACCATCTGGCCCGCACTTTACCTTTCATTTTCTTTCTTTTATTTTAATTTTTTGTGTTTATTTTTAATTTCTTTATTTGAGAGTGACAGACAGAGAGAGAAAGGCAGAGAGAGAGAGAGAGAGAATGGGAGCACCAGGGCCTCCAGCCACTGCAAACAAACTCCAGATACATGTGCCACCTTATGCATCTGGCTTACGTGGGTACTGGGGAATTGAGGCTCGATCCGGGGTCCTTAGGCTTCACAGGCAAGCACTTCACTGCTAAGGCATCTCTCTAGCCCTTACCTTTCATTTTCAATGGCTTATGTCAGGGCAGGATGCCTGGAATACATCAGGGAGGGAGTCAGGACAGGTAGAGTTCTCCACTGGGAAGCGGCCTTATTTCCTCCTTCCTGTGGGATTGCCCTAAGAAGAGCTAGTGGATCGAGGCCCACACAAACATTCAGTTTCCCCTAAAGTATTTAACTCATCTGGCTGAATTCTCTAGGCTGTTCATTAATGAATTCTGTTGGTTCTTGCTGTTCCCTTAATGAATGACCAGGTATTTTACTATAATTTTCTGGTAAAAAATAAGTTGTTTTTTTTTTTGTTTGTGGGTTTTTGTTTTTTTTTTCCCCCAAGGTAGGGTCTCGCTCTAGCCCTGGCTGGAATTCACTGTGTAATCTTGGTGGCCTCAAACTCACAGTGATTTTCCTACCTCTGCCTCCCGAAGGCTGGGATTAAAGGCATGTGCCACCACGCCCAGCTTTGATTTTTACCTTTTTTAAGTGTTAACATTTTAAATAGTCACTTTAATTACATATGTATATGGCACCTTCAATTTTGCCTTTTGAATTGGAAAGCCTAAAATATTTCCCATCTTGTCCTTTACCAGGTCTTGTGTTAGATAAGTGTACTTTTGGCTGTCTTAGTTAAGATATGTACCGACATAATAATCTAAGAGAAATCTTCATAGAGAGCGCTGGGCATAATCCCTTTTTGCATCTCAGGGATATTAGAATAAAAGTCCATTCATAAATAAAAGGAAAATGTAGGGTGTGAGGAGGTCTCAGTGGTTAAAGGTGCTTGCGTGGAAAGCCTGCAAATGCAGGTTTAGTTTCCCAACAGCCACATAAAGTCTGATGCACAAGCACCTGGCATTCCATTGAGTGGCAGGAGACTGGTGTTCACCCTTCTCCCCACACATATGCAAGTAATTAAGTTAAAAATGTATATGTTCTGTATTTATTTCAGAGGGAGGGAGATAGAGAATGGGTGCTCCGGGGTGTCTAGACACTGCAACTCCAGACACGTGCGCCACCTATCTGGCTTATATGGGTCCTGGGGAATCGCATCTGGGCCCTTCGGCTTTGCAGGCAAGCATCTTAACCGCTAAGCCATCTCTCCAATCCTGGTTTTGTTTTTCAAGGTAGAGTTGTTCTAGCCCAGGCTGACCTGGAATTCACTACGTAGTCTCAGACTGGCCTTGAACTAACAGTGATCCCCCTTCCTCTGCCTCCTGGGTGCTGGGATTGAAGGCGTGCGCCACCACGCCCTGCTAAATAAATTTTTTTAAAAAGGAAAAGGTGTTTTGAATACAGCAAGGGATAGCCTGGTTAATATTTACCATGCAGATCTGTTATTGTATGTGTAACCCTATAAATATGGAATGGTTTAGTTAAGTGAATTCTCCTATGAGCATAACATGTTGTTTCCACTTCCTTACAGTTCCTGTTTCATCGTCCGTTATTGTATGTGTAACCGTATAAATATGAAATGGTTTAGTTAAGTGAATTCTCCTATGAGCATAACACGTTGTTTCCACTTCCTTACAGTTCCTGTTTCATCGTCCGTTAAGGCTGTTGAATCTGCTTATCCTTATTGAGGGCAGTGCCGTCTTCTACCAGCTCTATTCTCTGCTGCGCTCAGAGAAGTGGAACCACACACTCTCCATGGCTCTCATCCTTTTTTGCAACTACTATGTTTTATTTAAGCTCCTCCGGGACAGAATAGTCTTGGGCAGGGCATACTCCTACCCCCTCAACAGTTACGAACTCAAGGCAAACTAAGCTGCCTTTCAACAAAGAGGGGGAGAAGTCAGATAAAATATTTTCATACGATCTATTTTTTCTTGCAATTTTTATAAATATTTAAGATATTTTATATTTTGTATACTATTATGTTTCAAAAGTTGGAAAGGGCAAGGAATATTAAGTGTATCCGTAAACAAGCTGATGTGAACTCCTTTTATGTGTTAGTATATTTGGATAAAATACTTGAGGTTGTCTGCAGTAAAAGATTGACCTGCTTGTGTGGTTCTTGAATAACTTTCATTTATCAACACATCTCTTCTGTCACATGACACAGTATCTTTGGTGTGTCTGCTTTTTTATACATATTTTATTTATTTTTTAATTATTTTAGAGAGATAAAGAGGCAGATAGTGAGAGATAGAGAATGGCCAGGAGTGGTGGCACACGCCTTTAATCTCAGCACTTGGGAGGCAGAGGTAGGAGGATCACCGTGAGTTTACGGCCACCCTGAGACTACAGAGTGAATTTTAGGTCAGCCTGGGCTAGAGCGAGACCCTGCCTCAAAAATCCAAAAACGAGAGAATGGACACGCCAAGGCCTTTAGCCGCTGCAAATGAACTCCAGATGCATGCGCCATCTTGTGTATCTGGCTTATATGAGTCCTGGGGAATCAAACCTGGGTCCTTTGGCTTTGCAGGCAAGCGCCTTAACCACCAAGCCATCTCTCCAGCCCATGTCTGCTTTTTTATCCAGTTCTTCTCATTATCTTTAGTCCTCACCTGCCCATTCATTACTGCTGCCGAAAGGGAGGTGAGTGAGGTTGCCTTCCATCACCCGGTCTCTTAATGCAGCTGGCTAATCGCAAGGGAATAGTTCCAGCAAAGAGTGGCTTAAAGTCCTGGGGTTGTGGGTAGAGTGCTGGTTGCTGCCTTTCACAGGTGGGGCCTTGACCTGTCTAAAGTGAGGAGTTTAGAGGTGCTTTCAGTGAGCGTCTGTCCTGGTCTTTCCTCCTTCCCGTCAGCCCATGCTTGCTGACTCTCCCTCACTCAGCTGTGTGAATGCTATTTGCAGTGTGCCCACACTCCTGAAGGAGATGGTAGGGGAGAAGGTGAGAGTAAATACCTTGTGGTACTGCAGTATGGGCACATTGCAGATACTTAGGTCCCTGGGCACAGGGTCCAGTCCTCAGCTAAACAATCCTGGATGGCAGTCCAGCAGTCCTCTGTTTACAGTGACCTTGTGTTAGGAGGTATGCTGGGACTTCTGCTTAGCTATAGCTCAAATATGGGGTTTAAATTTCATACTCAGGCTGGGGATGCAGCTTGTTGCTAACACGGGTTACCTCAAATGCATGAGACTTGGGTCTGTTCCCTGGTATTACAAACAAGTAAACAAACAAACTTTGCACTTGACCCTTCATACTTGTGAGCAGGGACCCCCATGCCCGTGGGAGGTAAGGTGTGTACGGCTTCCTTCTAGAACCTGTGCAGGGTAGCCCCAAGAGTACCTTTTTGTTGTTTTCCTCAAGGTAGGGTCTCACTCTAGCCCAGGCTGACCTGGGACTCACTGTAGTCCCAGCCTGGTCTCCTGAGTGCTAGAATTAAATGGGTGTGCACCATGACCTGCCAAGAGTAACTTTTTTTTTGGTTTTCTGGGGTAGGGTCTCTAGCTGGGCTTACCTGGAATTCACTATGTAGTCTCAGGGTGGTCTTGAACTCATGGCAGTCCTCCTACCTCTGCCTCCTGAGTGCTGGGATTAAAGGCATGCGCCATCATGCCTGTCATTTTTTTAAGTTAAATTTTATTTATTAGAGAGTATGGGCATACCAGGGTGTCTAGCCACTGCAAACAAACTCCAGATGCATGTACCACCTTGTGCATCTGGCTTACGTGGGACCTGGAGAATCGAACCTGGATCCTTAGGCTTCACAGACAAGCGCCTAAACTGCTAAGCCATCTCTCTAGCCCCCAAGAGTAACTTTTAAAGTATGTACACTTAGCTGGGTGTGGTGGCACACGTCTTTAATCCCAGCATGCGGGAGGCAGAAGTAGGAGGATCACTTTGAGTTCAAGGGCACCCTGAGACTGCATAGTGAATTCCAGGTCAGCCTAGACTAGAGTGAAACCCTATCTCAAAAAAACAAAACAAAAAGTACGTACACTGCCAGGTGAGCTGGCACACACCTTTAATCGCAGCACTCAGGAGGCAGAGGTAGGATTGCGCCATGAGTTTGAGGCCACCCCGAGACTACATAGTGAATCCCAAGTCAGCCTGGGGTTAGAGTGAAACTGTACCTTGAAAAACCAGGAAAAAAAAGAAAGCATGTACATCAAAATATTTAAGAAAAGCCAGGCATGGTGACACACGCCTTTAATCCCAGCACTTAGGCGGCACAGGTAGGAGGCTCACTGTGAGTTTGAGTTTGAGAGTACCCTGCACAGGTTCTCATGTAAGACAGATGCACAAGATGGCACATTTGTCTGAAGTTCATATGCAGTGGCTAGGGCCTTGGCGTGCCCATTCTCTCTCTTTTTTAACTATTTTATTTGAGAGAGAGAGAGGAACAAAGGCAGATAAGAGAATGAGCATGCTAGGGCCTCCAGCCACTGCAAACAAACTCCAGACGCATGTGCCACCTTTTGCATCTGGCTTACGTGGGTCCTGGGGAATCAAATCTGGGTCTCTTGGGTTTGCAGGCAAGCGCCTTAACTGTTAAGTCATCTCTCCAGCCCTCAAATATTTTAAAAAGTGACAGATGGAGAGTATGGGTGCACCAGAGCCTTTTGCCACTGCAAATGAACTCCAGACAAATGTACCACATTGCACATTTGGCCTTATGTGGGTCCTGGGGAATCAAACCTAGGCCTTTGGGCTTTGCAAGTAAGTGCCTTTAACCACTGAGCCATCTCTCTATCCCTTATCTGAGAAGAGATGAGAATGGGTGTGCCAGGGCCTCTTGCCACTGTAATTATAGACACATGCACCCCACTTTGTGCTTGGGGCTCTATGTGGGTACTGGGGAATTGAACCCAGGTGACCAAACTTTTAAAGTCAGCATTTTTGACTGCAAAGGGACTCCAGACACATGTGTCGTCTTGTTCATCTGTCTTACATGGATACTGGGGAATCAAAAGTAGGTCCTGGGCTGGAGAGATGGCTTAGCAGTTAAGGCACTTGCCTGTGAAGCCTGAAGGACCCATGCTCAACTCTCCATGTGAGCCAGATGCACAAAGTTGAGGCAAGCACACATGCCCACTATGTGGTGCGAGCATCTGGAGTTCTATTGCAGTGGCTGAGGTCCTGGCTTGCCAATTCTCTCTCTTAAAAAAAAAAAAAACAGTAAAACAACAAGAGGTAGGAGGATCAAAGTTCGAGACTACATAGTCCAGGTCAGTCTGGACCAGAGTGAGACCCTACCTTGCAAAACCAAAAAAAAAAAAAAAAAAACAGTAAAACAACAACAACAAAACGAGGTCCTTAGGCTTCACAGGCTTAACTGCTAAGCCTTTTCTCCAACCCTTTCTAAAATAAGTTAAACAAAATTTAGAGCCAGGTGTGGTGGTTCATGTCTTTAATCCCAGCACTTGGGAGGCAGAGGCAGGAGGATTGCCATGAGTTCAAGCCACCCTGAGACTACATAATGAATTCCAGGTCAGCCTAGGCTAGAGTGAGATCCTACCTCACAAAACTATATATATATATATTTAAAAAAATTTTTTAAACATAAAAATAGCTGGGCTTCATGGCACATACTTTTAATTCCAGCACTCAGGAAGCAGGTTTAGGAGGATTGCTGTGGGTTTGAGGCCAGCCTTAGACTACATAGTGAATTCCAGGTCAGCCTGGGATACAGCAAGTCTGTACCTCAAAAAAAAAAATAAATAAATAAAAAATAAAAGTTAATCTTTATCCCTTCAACAAATGTATATTGTCCCCCAGGCACTGCGTGGACTTTGGGGGATATCGCAGTGAATAAGAAATAGAGATGGGCTGGAGAGATGGCTTAGCGGTTAAGGCATCTGCCTGCGAAGCCTAAGAATGCCCATTCAATTCTCCAGGTCCCATGTTTAGCCAGACACACAAGTGACACTAGTGCACAATGTTGCACATGCGCATAAGAGGGTGCATGCGTCTGGAGTTCATTCATAGCGGCTGAGAGGCTTCTAGAGTGCCCATTTTCTGTCTCTCTGTCTCTGTCAAATTAAGAAAAAGAACTGCCAGGCGTGGTGCACGTCTTTAATCCCAGCACTCAGGAGGCAGAGGTAGGAGGATCGCTGTGAGTTCGAGGCCACCCTGAGACTACATAGTGAGTTCCAGGTCAGCCTGGGCGAGAGTGAGACCCTACCTCAAAAAAAAAAAAAAAAAAAAAAGAAGAAGAAGAAGATAATGGGCGGGAGAGATGGCTCAGCACTTAAGGCGCTTCCCTGCAAAGCCTAAGGACCTGAGTTTGATTCTCCAGTGCTTACATAACATCAGGTGTACAAGGTGGCACGTGCCTGGAATTCATTTGCAGTGGCTGAGGCCCTGTTGTACCTGTTTTCTATCTGCCTTTCATTCTCTCTCAAATAAAAAAAAAAAAGTAAAATATTTTAATTTTTAATTTTTTATTTATTTGAGAGAGAATGAGAGAAAGAGGATGGTGGGTGGGAAAGAATGAATTGGTGTGCCAGGGACACATGTGCCCTCCACCTTATGCATCTGGTTTAGGTGGGTCCTGGGGAATTGAACCTGGGTCCTTTGGCTTTGCAACCAAGTACCTTAACTGCTACGCCATCTCTCCTGCCCCCAAAGTAACATATCTTAAAAAGAAATGGAAATTCTTACCTAAGGGAAGTGGTGCAAATTATTCAGTGAGTGTGTTTATGTATGCTGTCGGCTGGCACTAGTGGTAAATACAGAAACAACGTAACTAAGGGCCAGGAAACAAAGTGTCTACCATTGGCAAATGGCACTGTTAGAAGACACCCTTGAGACTTTCTTTTCCTCTTGGGTTTGTTTTTTTCCTTTGGGACAGGCAGGTCTTGCTGTTGGAGTCCAGGTTGGTCTCAAACAATCCTCTTATTTGAGGGCTGGGGTTCTAGACGTTTGCCACCACACCTGGCTGAGGTGGGGCTTTTTTTTTTTTTTTAATGAATTGGGGGGGGATTGATGGTGCATGGTGAGGCCTGAGTACAACTGTGGGGTTCCTTGGGAATATCATCTAGCCTTTTTTTTTTTTTTGCAGGAGCTCTGGTCCAGGCTGACCTGTTACACTGTCTGACCAGTACACCTACCTCTGCCTCCCGAATGCCTGCCCCCCTCAAGTCTCAGGAGCTCCAGTGCCAGCATTACAGGTATACACCTCCATGCCCAACGTGTCCATGTGGGTTCTGGGGATTGGACTTGGGAACTCATGCGTGCAAAACAAGCATTTTGCCAACTGAGCTATTTCCCCAGCTGGATTTTTTAAAAATAAATTTGTTTGTTTGAGGTAGGGTCTCACTCTAGCCCACGCTGACCTGAAATTCACTTGGTAGTATCAGGGCATCCTCAAACTCACGTCAATCCTCCTACCTCTGCCTCCCAAGTGCTGGGATGAAAGGCGTGCGCCACTATGCCCAGCTAAGTTTATTTTTCATTTGGGAAAGAGAACGAGACGGGGGGTGGGGTGGGAGAGGGATGGCTATGCTAGGGCCTCTAGCCACTGCAAACCAACTTCAGATGCTTGTGCCACCTTGTGTATCTTGCTTTAAGGAGGTCCTAGGGAACTGAACCTCTCTGGCTTTGCAGGTGAGGTCACCTAGGGAAAGAACAGGCAGCGGACAGAGAAGACAGAATTCCGATGTGTGGCAAAATATAAGGATGGAGGAAGCTTTCACGCGAGTAAAGACTGAAAATGTATGGAAAAGAAAGGGGGTGAATCTGGAGGAGCTTTGAGAAGGAAATGTTCTATAGTCTCAGGTAAGTCAATTTGCACTTACTTGGTCCAGAAGACTGAAGAAGAAGCCGGGCACGGTGGTGCATGACATTAATCCCAGCACTTGGGAGGCAGAGGTAGGAGGATCATTGTGAGTTCAAGGCCAGGCAAAGACTTGTTTTAAGATAGGAGAAACTATATGTCGTGGGACAGAAGATCAAGTAGGGAAAGCTGGAATATAGAGCAAAGAATAATGGCATCAGGAGGCTGAGAAAACTGAGGCGCCTTGGCGAGAGGAACGTTTTTTTCTGAACTAGAAGGGAGGCTTGTTGCACACATGGATGGATGAGGGCAAGTGGCAGTGGGAAACTGAACATCTGAAACCAAGGAGGTGGGTGTGCTGGCACATTGTTATTAATCCCAGCACCTGGGAGGCAGCGGTAGGAGTGCACTGGAAGTCTGAGGCCTCTCTGGGCTATATGGTCTATACACAAGTCTTGTAAAGCATTCACTTTCTGGGGGAAGTGAGCCACTTAGTGTTTAAGAAGAAGAGGGGCTGGGCGAGGTGGTGCATGCCTTTTATCCCAGCACTCAGGACACAGAGCTATGTGGATTGCTGTGAGTTCAAGACCACCCTGAGACTACATAGTGAATTCCAGGTCAGCCTGGGCTAAAGCAAATCCTACCTTGGAGGGAAAAAAAAAAGACTTTAAAGGAATAGCCATTGTGGGTTTGGAGTATGAGGCCACTGCAGAGGGAATAGCCCATAAATACCTAAAAGCTGTTACGAAAAGAAGGATTTTATGACATTTTCTGCTTGAAGCAACAGACCTAGTTAAGAGCAGAGGGGTGCCAGGCAGGTGTGGCTGAAGGGCTGCTGGCTGAGGGCGTTAATGTGGCTTGGTGGGAATAATCCAGATGATGCATCCTGAAGTTAAAAAGCTGAGGAAGGAAGCAGAAGCCTGATGACAGCCCTGTCTATCAGAGTGGGGTGGACCAGGCATTGGTCTTGCACAAATGGAATAAAGTAGTGGTATAAAAGGTTCTGAAAAAGAAAAATAAGAGCTGGGCGTGGTGGCACATACCTTTAATCCCAGCACTCAGGAGGCAGAGGTAGGAGGATTGCCAAGAGTTTGAGGCCACCCTGAGACTACATAGTTAATTCCAGGTCAGCCTGGACCAGAGTGAGACCCTACCTCGCAAAACCAAAAAAAAAAAAAAAAAAAAAATAGATGTACAGGATGACAGAATTTTTGGCTGTGAAATAACTTTTTATTTTTTGATTTTTCGAGGCAGTGTCTCTAGCCCAAGCTGACGTGGAACTCACTCTATAGTCCTAGGTTGGCCTTGAACTCGCGGCAATCCTACTTCTGCCTCTTGATTTCTGGGATTAAAGGCATGCACCACCATGGCTAGCTATGAAATAACTTTAGATGTCACTCTAGAAGTGTCTAAAAGTGAGTAGTTTTAAAATGCGGCAGACACAGCTGGGCCTGGTGGTGCAGATCTGTAACACCAGCTACTCTGGAAGCAGAGGTAGGAGAATCAAAAGTTCAAGGCCTGCTTGGGGAACTTAGATCCTATTTTAAAGTAAATCCTAAAAAGAGGACCTGGGATACAGCTCAGTGGCGGAGTGCTTGCCTAGCTTGTGAGGCCCTGGTAACCCTCAGTACCACAAGCAAAAAAAAAAAAAAAAGAAGAAAAGAAAAGAAAAGAAACCTAACAGGCTGGATGTGGTGGTGCACACCTTTAATCCCAGCACTCGGGAGACAGAGGATGGCCATGAGTTCAAGGCTATCTGAGACTACTGAGTGAATTCCAGGTCAGCCTGGGCTAGAGTGAAACCCTACCTCGTAAAACCAAAAAGAAAGAAAGAGAGAGAGAGAGAGAGAGAGAGAGAGAGAAAGAAAGAAAAAGAAAGAAAGAAAGAAAGAAAGAAAGAAAGAAAGAAAGAAAAAAAGAATAGTTAAGTTCTCATTGACTGGTTCAAGCAATAGGGAAACGGAGTACACATCTGTACAGTGGACTCTCAGGAAGTTATTGAATTTTAATTATTTATTGATTTATTTGAGAAAAAGAGAGGCAGATGAGAGAGAGTGGGAGAGTGGGTGGACCAGGGCCTCTGGCTCCTGCAAAGGAACTCCAGATGCATGAACCACCTTGTGCATCCAGCTTATGTGGGTCGAGCCTCAGTTTTATTTTTCTATTACAACTGATAGTGGGAATAGTGCATCCATTTATCTTGGATATCTTAGTGAAGTGACTGGTTTTCAACAGAAATGTAAAAATAAAAATAAGGTATGGTGCTGGAGAGATGGCTCAGCCATTAAGGCACTTGCCTGCAAGCCTAAAGACCCAGGTTTGACTCCCAAGTACCCACGTAAAGCCAGATGCACAAAGTGACACATGCATCTGGAGTTTGTCTGCAGTGGCTAGCTGCCCTGGCGTGCCCATTCTCTCTGTCTCTCTTCTCTCTATCTTGCTCTGCTCCCAAATAAATAAAAGTAAACAAGTTATGGAAGCCGAGTATGGTGACTCCGATCTGAAATCTCAGCACTTGGGAGTCTAAGGCAGGAGAACGGCTACAACTTCCAGGCCAGCCTGGGTGACAGAGATGCTGTCTCAAAGAACAAAAAAGACAAAACACAGCAATTTATGGAAGCAGATTTGTGAGATCAGAACTTGAAATAAGATGACACCAAACAGAACAAACTGGAACGATGAATCTGATGTATATAATTTACTTTTCCGATGATCGATTTTGGCGACCCCCATGTCCTCAAGCTCATAGTTCCATCATAAGCATTATATTTTATATCATTTATTAGAGTACACTTTAAAAGCATAACAATCTTAATTACACTTAAATGTCTCTGGATAGGTTTAATCTTTATATTTTTAATGAATAGAAAAACATTTTGATTATATCTTTGGAAAAATATTTGTAGAGTTCTAAAACAGATGCAATCATATGGCTTTCAACAGAATCCTTTGAAAAAGTGCTTTACTTTGCAGAATTATAAGCCAGAAAGTACGATGACATTAAGTTAATGCAAAGCGTTGTGGGGGTTCATCCAGTAGAACACATGGCTATGGACTTCCTAGGCTTCTTATATTAGGTACATCTTCTTTCACTTATAGAGAGGCAATCCCTGCATTGCTCATGTACCTGAAGGTTATTAAGGGATTTACTGTGTGTGGATCCCCGCGGCCTCCACTTTGTACTATCTGGACTGGAGCCACTGCAGGCGGTCCAGCTAAGACTCTCTCTTCTCCATGCCTAGAAAGGCGCGCTTGCTCCCTCTTCTGGTGGTGGTAAAGGAAGACACGTTTGTCATTACAGATCACGAGCTGATCTTCCTGTAGAAGGAAGCTTGCGAAGCAAACCTTAGGGTTCATGTTGTCATCAAATAGGACCAGTCACAATAGAATGTGGTTCTAACCACTGCTAGTGGGAATTGGACAACTTCTTCTACTCTCTTGTCACAAACAAATGAATCTTATGTCCTCCAGAACCTCTGAAGGCGTGAACTTAAGGCCTGGGAGACAAACGACTTACTCACCCGATAGTAAACTTCAGCCAAATATGATTGCCATGCATCACACACCGTGTGACGTAAACAATTTATCTTGGACCTATCTTCATCAACAGCAAGAATTAACCTTGTTTTCTTTTTAATGACCAAATCTGAAACCCCTTCTCAAGGTACATGGAATGCTGATCCCACATGCCTCATGTGCAGACATCCAACAGCTGAACTTTGCAACCAAACAATCAGGACCACCTAAAACCTTAGTTATTCTTAGGGCGTTAACACTCATTTTTTTAAAGCAGAATTCAGCTGGGCGTGGTGGGGCACGCCTTTAATCCCAGCACTCGGGAGGCAGAGGTAGGAGAATCACTGTGAGTTCGAGGCCACCCTGAGACTACATCGTGAATTCCAGGTCAGCCTGGGCTAGAGCGAAACCCTACCTTGAAGAGAAAAAAAATAGAATTCTCAGCACCTGAGTGTCTCACTGGTACATTTTACTGGATTTGCAATTCTGTTTATTTAAAACCAGTAGGCTGCTAGTTATCCTGTCTGCTTCCATTTGGGAACTAGGAATCTCAACCTTGTTCTTGGTTGGTTAAGGGTTGTGACATCCTTCCCCCTTTTTATTAGACTCAACAATTTAGGGGTAACTAACATGCCCAGTGCTCTGTTACTAAGGTCTTAATAAACATTTGATGAGGATTCTCTAGAGTCCAGAATTTTGAATTGGACATATTTTGAATTTTAAGGCTTAGATTATGCTAACAGTGCCTTATAGGGTTCTTCAGTCTTTTCAATATTCCAAGTGGGGCAGAAAAACAAAAACCCCCTTGCTGGGTGTGGTGGTGCATGCCTTTAATCCCAACACTCAGAGAGTTCGTGGCCAGCCTGATACTACAGAGTGAGTACCAGGTCAGCCTGGGCTAGAGTGAGACTCTACCTTGAAAACAAACAAACAAACAAACCCCAACCTCCTAATATCCTTTCTCTGACTCGTCTTGGCAAACAAATTTTTAAAATATGGCTATGTTGTAAATAAATATAGGTTATCTTAGGCAACCATTGCTGTGAAGAGAAAGCAGGTACACGTGCGCCTTCCATTTCGAACTCCACAGTTCAAGTGAATGGCCCGCATCGGGAAGACTGGTGGTTGGTCTGAAGAGTGATCCCAAGAGCAGGCAGTCTCCTTCCCACCCTTTGTTCTCCTTTGTCATCGTGGCCATATGAGGCATTTTGGGGAACAACAATATGAGTTGGAAAAAGACCACCGGTTTTCTTTGCCACAGGATGGAATTTCATCAGTGCCAGACTCACCCAGCCCACAAGTTTAGGACTATGTGGAAAAGCTCACGGCTGAGACCTTCAAGAGAGAGGCCCACATTTGAGTGACAAGGACACTGAGAGCGCCAGTCAGCCTCCGACTGGCTAGGAAAGCTTGAAGCAGGGGACATTTCTAGACAGCTGTCAGTGGTCACCTGGTGATTGCCACATGTTCCTGAAGCAATGCCAAAAGACACATGGCAGCCATTTTATAAAAGTACATAGGCCCAGCTGGGTGTGTGGTGGCTCATACCTTATTTAATCTTATTACGCGGGAGGCAGAAGACCTCCATGAGTTCAAGGCCACCCTGAGACTACATAGTGAATTCCAGGTCAGCCTGGGTTAGAGGGAAACCCTACCTCCAAAACCCAAAACAAACAAACAAACAAAAAGGTGGGGGCTCCTCAGCCCTCAGAATTGAAGTTACCTGTCAATATGCAAAATGGTAGCTTCTCAGTCTATCCCTGGTTAAAAAAATATAGATCCTGGAAATATTAAGAACAAAAATCTTAAATAATCTTAAGTCATATGCCTCATTACTTGCTTAGAACTCTGCTGGTGAAGGGAAGCGTAATTTTTTTTTTCCTCCCTCTCTCCCATTCTAACTGGAACAGGGTCCTTATCAATGCACAGACACCACAAGTGCACCAGCCTGACACAAACACTTATCGGACACATTTCCTGATAGTGCAAGAATGCGCTTTTCAAACCCCCTCGCATGGCCTTTCTCATCTCTCACCGTCATCTCTTTGCACCTTGCTTGCCTGGCGGGGGTGGGGGTGTTCTTACAGAACAAAACCCCACTGACCGTTGGTCCATCGTTTTGGTCACCTAATAAGAAATCACTAACACCAAAGGTCTGCTAAATGCACCCCTTGCTCACTCATCTGGGTGCTCTCTCAAGGCAGAACTCCCCAGCTGACCTGCCAGTTACCCTTTCCCACAGACACTGGTTTGAAAGGTTTACAGCAAGATTTCATACCCTTGAGATTTACCAGGGAGGGCAGAAGGGAAGGAGTGGGGAGATGCCAGGGGGAGCAGCAGCTTCCGCCTCCTCACTGAGGAGATGACTTCAGCTCAGTCTATGCCCAAATCCAGCACTGGCCTTGGTTGGGAGGTCTGCCCAGAGGTACTGCTAGCCCCCTAGGGAGATTTCTGCCAGGACTGACTGCTTCTGGACAGAGTTCAGCCAGGCTGGAGTGAGCAGAGGTTCCCCGGGGAAGTGTCTGCAGGAGCAGCAGCACACAGCTTTCTGAAGAGGAAAGAGCCAGTGAAAGTCCTAAGTGACTGAAGGAAAGGGTGGTTTTGTGTCTGCTCAGATCCACAGAGTGGGCCAGCAAGTGCGAGCATTGAGTGGAGAGAGAGAGAGACTCATGGAAGAGAGACCGGTCTTTAAATTTGTCTTTGAGCAGGAGAGAGAGGGGAAGGGAAGAGAGCCACTGGCTAAACACAATGTATTTTCATGGAGGGCAGCTCCTGGTGAGTGGTAGTGGTGGTCAGTCTGCCAGGGCCCGTCCTTTCCTGGGCCCCACATGGCATAGTAGGAGACTGAAGCTGAGCTAGACATGTTTTCTGCTAATGCCGTACCAACTGAAACCAGCATGTTCACCACACAGGCCTCTCTGTGAGGCCCTGTCTAGGGTGCGTGGATTCTGATACTGTTAAGAAAGCTGACACCTTCACACTGCACGAAGCATGAAGAAGATCTCCTTAAGGTCGTCCTCAGCTGCCCAGCTACTGGGCACAGTGGCAGGTGGAGAGTGTCAATAAAGCCAAAGCCAGGAAGTCTTGGGATGGGGCCAGTCTTGGGTTCTGCTCTGGAATACAAATTCTGTGTTTCTGCGCCGGTGTGTAGGGTCATCTTAGACAGGTCTGTGGGGGTTCCAGGGAAAGAGCGTGAGCGAGTCCCCCCACTTTAATGTCGAAGCGCATGTTAGTTTGCACTTCCAGATCTCCTGGTTTGGGGATCATCCACGTTCATGAAGCTTTAAAGAGCACTGGGAAGCATGCCGAGAAGGTTTTCCATCTCAGTGCAACATGTTCTGACATAGGCAAAGGGTTTCGCTTTTCTTTCTTTGCTTTTTGTTTTGTTTTTTTGTTTGTTTGTTTGTTTTTTGGGTTTGTTTTGTTTTGTTTTTCAAGGTAAGGTCTCACTCTAACCCAGGCTGACCTGGAATTCACTCTGTATTCCCAGGGTGGCATCGAAATCACAGCGATCCTCCTACCTCTGCCTCCCAAGTGCTGGGATTAAAGGCGTGCGCCACCAAGCCCGGCTCACTTTTCTTTCTTTCCACGGGACATTATTGGAGCCAGCTCTCAGCAACAATACATACTGGTAACGGAGGGTAATGCAGCTCTCAAACAAACCCTAATTTTCACTGGAGGCAAGCACCCCACCTTCCTCCTCCCTGGTCTAACCTTCCTCCCGCTCCCTCATACAGACCACGGATTTCACGTTTTAGTCCTTGCCTGGCCTACTTCTGACAGATGGACTTGCAAATGGTCAAAGGCTGGAAAAAGAAGCCAGAGGGCAAAGTAAGCCTGAATATAGACAGCCCATGCCTGAAGAATGGCAATTTGGTCTTGCAGTGACTCCCAGATGGACATGACGTTTCTCAGACCCCAGCCCTTCACTGGCATCATTCGATTTGCCTCCCACTTCTTCCGTCCAGAAGCACAGATCTCCGCTGGGGCTGGTAAAAACAGCTGGTCGAGGTCTCTAGTCTTTGGCCATTCTTAGGGATGGTCATTTTATTTCTACGGGTCACCCCTTCTGGCGTGACCCATGTGTTTTCTGCCAGTTCCCCACAGAGAAGGCCAGGGGAAACGATCTGAGAAGGGCTTCTGATAGGGGACAGTAGGACTTTGGAATCTGTCACTGTAGATGAGGGGGGCAGGTGGTCTGTGATGGGGAAGGGAGGGCTGAATAAGATTAGGCTCTGAGGTCTTCCTGGTCTTGACCTGTGGAACGGCTTAGAACCCTCAGATGGTCTTTCCAGTTTTGAAGAAAAGAGATTGTCCCCCAGTGGCTCCGTCTCTGACGTGCGCTTTCTGCACTGCGCTGTCGTGTCCTGGGTGGAGAGTGGACTAGATGATCTTGGCTCTGGGGACGGGCTGAGCCCCTCGCCTGTGCAGGGTCCAGTGCTGTCCAGCTGCGGGCATGCAAAGGCTCCTGTGTCTTGCTTTGGTTGCTCTTTTGGGTTTTCCAGGGAGGAGGGACAATCATCCCTGGCAGGTTTCTGAGTGTTCCCATTGGTTGATCTGGGCTCTTCTTGACTCTCTTCTAAGGGCTGGACCCCACTGTCCCCTGTGCTCTGAGAGGGCAGGGGCTGTGGGATCTGCGTGTACTGTATCTTGGGTGGAATGACGGGGACTGCTTTGGCCTGACACATTTTGACCATGAAGGACGTTCTCACAGCAGACACACTCACAGGAGCAGAATTCCTGCGGCCTGTCAGAGCATGGGCAACAATGTCCAGGTCCTGGGTGTCCCTGGAATACTGCCAGGGGTCTGCTTTACAGTTGGAGGAGGTCATCCAGGTGACCTTGGGGTCTTCCCCCAGTCCAGATGATCTAACGGAGGTCCCATTTTCAAGGCGGAAGAGATCGGCAACGTCAGTGGCTGAGTCCAAGTTGAGGGAAGAAGGCCTGTTTTTCCCTTTTGAGGGGCCACACTCTGCACTCCTAGGATGTAACTTTGGGGGCTGCTCCTCAGGTGAGGCGCTCTCATGAGCCCTTTGTGCACTTGCCTCGCTACCATCTGGCCCAGGAGCACCTCCTGCCTTCGGGTGCGGGTTGCTGAGCCTCAGCTGCATCTCTTGCTTCCTCTCCTCCACGGAGCTGGTCTCTGCTGGTTGGCTGGGTGTTCCAGCTGCTCCCTTCTGGCTTGGGAGAGCCCCTGCCCCTTTCAGGCCAAACAATTCTCTAAAGGCCCTCAGGGCTTTCTCATCCCACCCACTCATTTCAATGCTGGCCGCCAGGGCCTGCTGTGAAGGAGCGGGATTCCTCTCTGTTTCCAGATGAACACAGCTGCTGGAGGAGGGAACCTCAAGGGTCCACTGGCTCTCCTCGGGGGTTTTGCTGTCCAGAGAATGGCTCTGGCGGAGGAGGCCGGGTCGGTGGCAAAGCCTCCTCTCCAATCGGTGGCCCTGGGAGCCTTGCACCTGCGAGCCTTGCACTTCTCTCAACGTGGGAGAGTGAAGGGGACTTGTCACCCACTGGGGCTCCTCCCAGGGCTCCATCATCTCCAGGCCATGTTGGGAGATGTCTGTCGCAGTGTCATCTTCCTCACAGTCTGAAGGCTCCTGCACCGAATGGGCAGCATCTCCATCTCCATGTGGGGAGACGTCAGTCTCCTTGGTCAGGCTTGGAGACCCAGGGCATTTGTCATCGGGGGCAGCAGCACTCTTTGAAATCTGCTTTTCATCTTGGCCTGTCGTGGAGTCGTCTCTCCGACGGGGGCTGGGGACGCCAGCGCTGTCTTTGCACTCGGGGGGCTCCGTGCACGGGTTTGTCCTTGAATGTCCCGCTGGATCTTCTCTGTCCTTTGACAGCAGGGCTCGAGGATCCTCCTCCAAGGGAGCTGGAGGGGGAGGAACAGGGGGGAGCGGAGGAGAAACATCCTCCCCCGGGCCTCCCACCTCTATCCTGGCGGGAGGGGACATCTCCCACAGAACGGTTTCCAGAGGACTCAGCCCTGGCTCCGGCTCTACTCCATTAAGGCTACTGGTTGGTCCCAGCTCCTCTGCAGGGTCTGCTACGGTAGCGTCTTGTTTGCTTTGACTGGTTGGGACTCTAATGCACGGCTCCAAAGAGGGGGAGCTGCAAGACAAGCTCCCAGGGAGCTCCGGGGAAGGAAAGGGTGCTGCTGGACTTGACTCAAGAACTGGTTGGGTGGGGCTTATTTTCTGAGCGTGTGGTGGTAAGGATGGGAGCTCCTCCTCAGATTCGATGATTTTCAGCTCCTGTTGGACCTCAGGCCACATCAGGGCGTTCGCTAGGTCCTCTTCGTCCTGGAAAACACCAACAAGCGCATTACTGTCAGAGCCAAGATCTCTGGAGGCTGACGCCCGCCCTGTGTCCAGCGAGAGGGAAGAAGGGACTGGAGTGACCTCAGCAAATAAAGGACACGGTATCACTGGTAACTGTGGGCGTCTGACTGCCTACCATATGTCACGGGATACTCAGTCTTCTTGTTGAACTTTCTCCACGCCCTAGGACTGACTAGATTAAAACGGTTTACCTAACTCGTACAACACAGCAGGTTTGAAATCCAGACTTGTCTACATGAGAACCTGATCTGCAGAGTCCTCTCTCCTCACCCAGTTCTCAGAACGCACTGTCACACATGTCCAGTTGCTAGGCAAGTGCTCTGCCACTGAACTATGTCCCCTGCCCTCCAGGTTACTTGTAACAAGGTCCTTGCATTTCTTTTCTTTTTAAATTTTTTCGTTGTTGTTGATGGTTTTTAGATATTTATTTATTTGAGAGAGAGAGAAATGGGCAGATACAGAGAGAGAATGGGCACACCAGGGCCTCCAGCCACTGCAAACGAACTGCAGACGCATGCACCACCTTGTGGGTCCTGAGGAATCGAACCTGGGTCCTTTGGCTTTGCAGGCAAGTGCTTTAACTGCCGAGCCATCTCTCCAGCCCATGGTCCTTGCATTTCTTGTCTCAAGGACTAATTCTGTTCGGAGGAGAAGCAGCTGGCGGACCATCTCCATCCTGTGGGGATGCAGGTCTGAATCCTCTGACCTCTCATCACTTCTCACTTCATTCTGGTTCTGGATCCTAGAGCTTCATGCATGCTGGGCAAGTGTACTACAACCCTGGCCCCATTCTTCTTTCCTTTTCTTTCCTTTTCTTTTCTTCTCTTTCCTTTCCCTTTCTCTCCCCTCCTCTCCTCTCCCCTCTCCTTCCCTTCCCTCTCCTCCCTTCTCTTTCTTTTTTTTTTCCTTTCTTTTCTGGTTGTTCAAGGTAAGGTCCACTCTAGCCCAGGCTGACCTGGAATTCACTATGCAGTCTCAGGGTGGCCTCGATCTCACAGCAATCCTCCTACCTCTGCCTCCTGAGTGCTGGGATTAAACCCGGCCTTTCCTTTTCAACTTTCCTTTCCCTTTCTCTCCCCCTCCCTCCTTCTTTTCTTTTTATTATTTATTTGCATGTGTGTGTCTGTGTGTGTGTGTGCACATGAGCACACACGCATACTAGGATCTCTTGCTGCTACAAATGAACAACAGATGTTTGTACCACTTTTTATTTTACTTTTTTTTTTTTTTAACCGAGGGCCTCCAGACACTGCAAATGAACTCCAAATGCATGCACCCACTTTGATCATCTGGCTCAGACCACTTTCTGGGGTCCTTGAGCACTCTCCACTAGAGTGGTCCACTGCCCCTTTGGTAGTGTATCCAGGCCTTTCCTATCGCTTTACTCAATAAAATGTCTTTCTGCATAATGAATCGCGCGTGTCGTGCTTCGATTCTTTGAGTATGACCCCAAGACCCTGGGAACATCCACAGACCATGGGTGACACTAACAACTTTCCTGGCCTTCTCTCCTCCCTTATTCAAGCCATTCGTCCTTTTTGTTTTTAATTTTTTAAATTATTTTATTTATTTTTTTGGAGAGAGACACAGAGAGAGACAGACAGAGAGGGAGAGGAAGACAGAGATGGGCGCGCCAGCAGTCTCTCAGCTGCTGAGAATGAAATCCAGATGCGTGCACCCCCTTGTGGTCAAGTGCGGCATTGCACCCTTGCCTCACTTTGCATCTGGCTAAACGTGGGACCTGGAGATTGGAACTGCTGGAGATTGGAACCAGCGTTCTTAGGCTTAGCAGGCAGGCGCCTTAACCACTAAGCCATCTCCCCAGCCCCCATTCATCCTTTTTAAGGACAAAACTCTGAACATGTAAGTGTTTTCGTTGCCTTGAGGTGGATCCCCAAACCCTTCCACACAGTCCTGCCTGACTGACTGTCTCCTGCTTCCACTCAAGCCTCACTTCCTCCAACCTGGCCATCTTGGCCTTGCTTGTTTTACTTGAGTGCTTCAGGCTAATCCCTACCTCAGGTTCATGGCATGTATTGTTCTGTTCTGTTCCCCCCTTCCCTGCCTCGAGGTAGCGTCTTGCTCTAGCCCAGGCTGACCTAGAATTCACTATGAGGTCTCAGAGTGACCTTGAACTCAGTGATCTGCCTACCTCTGCCCTCTGAGTGCTGAGAATAAAGGTATATGCCACTATGCCTGGCCTGTTTTTGTTTTTTTAAATGAGAGAGAAAGAAAAAATTGGCATGGCAGGGCCTCTAGCCACTGCAATGGAACTCCAGATGGGTGTGCCACCTTGTGCACATGCATGACCTTGTGTGTCTGGCCTACGTGGGTTCTGGAGAGTCAAACCTGGGTCCTTAGGTTTCACAGGCAAGTGCCTTAACCGCTAAGCCACCTCTCCAGCTTTTTTTTTTTTTTTCAAGGTAGGGTCTCACTCTAGCCCAGGCTGACCTGGAATTCACTATGTAGTCTCAGGGTGGCCTTGAACTCATGGCGATCCTCCCACCTCTGCCTCCCCAAGTGCTGAGATTAAAGGTGTGCACCATTATGCCCGGCTTTTTAAAAAATATATATTTTTTTCTTTTTTTATTTTAGAGAGACAGAGAGCAAGTGAGAGAATCGGCACACCAGGACCTCAGCCACTTCAGTCAAATTCCAGATATTTGCGCCACCTAGAGGGCATGTGCAATCCTGTGCTTACCTCATCTTTGTGTGTCTGACTTATGTGGGATCTGGAG
This sequence comes from Orientallactaga sibirica, assembly GCA_036365145.1. Lineage (NCBI taxonomy): Eukaryota > Metazoa > Chordata > Mammalia > Rodentia > Dipodidae > Orientallactaga > Orientallactaga sibirica. The sequence continues at coordinate 11,125,290 of JAEOAD010000050.1, read as the reverse complement.
AGTTGAACATGGGTCCTTAGGTTTTTGTTTTTTGGGTGGGGTCCTTAGGTTTTGCAGGCAAGTGCCTTAATCACTAAGCCATCTCTCTAGCCCATTAAAAACTTTTTTTGTTTACTTTTAATTATTGATTTATTTGAGAGCAACAGACAGAGAAAGAGGTAGAAAGAGAGAGAAAATGGGCACACCAGGGCCTCCAGACACTGCAAATGAACTTCAGATGCCTGTGCCACCTTGTGCATATGGCTTACGTGGGTCCTGGGGAAATCAAACCTTGAGCCAGGGTCTTTAGGCTTCAAAAGCAAGTGCTTAACTGCAAAGCCAACCCATTTTTTTTTTTTAAATCTATTGTAAATTGTACCAAGAGTCCTTGGGCAAAAGCAGTTTCTGTGTGGTCAGAGCAAGTCTAGTCCAACTTACCGTCTCCTGGAGAAGCCTGTCTTCAAGCTTGTCTTCTGCTTTAGCTCTGGAGCTCTCCTGTGGAGTACTGAGCTCCAGCTGGCCAGCCCCTCGGCTCTCCTCCACCACCTTCTCTGCGCTTGGTCTCTCTTCTAACTCCCTTGAAGGTTGAGAACCCAGGGAGATTTCCAAAGGTTCCTTCTCCACTTGTATGCCTGGCTCCAGGGAAAGGCCTTGGCTGCAATCCACTGTCCCCACGGCTTCTGGTTCTGGTGTGGTGTCCTCCAGGACTGTCTTCTTCACCACAGAGGCTACAATGAGGACATCAGCGATCAGTGCAAAGCATCCATTTCAAAGGCCAGTTCCTAGCGTCACTGCTGTAATTCCTGGCCCCGCTTCACACCAATGGAGGAATTCTCCTAACTCATTGCCTTTAAAAAAAATTTGTTAGCCGGGTGTGGTGGCGCATGCCTTTAATCCCAGCACTCGGGAGGCAGAGGTGGGAGGATCGCCATGAGTTCGAGGCCACCCTGAGACTACATAGTGAATTCCAGGTCAGCCCGGGCTAGAGTGAGACCCTACCTCGAAAAACCAAAAAAAAAAAAAAAATTTGTTTTTTTTACTTATTTATTTGAAAGAGAGAGAACGGGCACATCAGGGCCTCTAGCAAATACAAATGAACTCCAGATGCATGCGCTAGCTTGTGCAACTGGCTTACGTAGGTCCTATGGAATCGAACCTAGGCCCTTTGGCTTTGCAAGCAAGCACCTTAACCACTAAGCCATCTCTCCAGCCCTCATTGCCTTTTTCAGCCCTTTTCTCCTGACAGTGTCCTGACCTCCAATCTAAGGGATCATCCAGTCTAGTGGTTCTCAACGAGGTTCCAAATTCTGTTCTTTCTGCCATAGTTTATTTTTCACGTTTGAACAGGCACTGGAATTGCATTTATTTTTAAATAGTTTACCTCATTGCATGAAGCATGGCATATGATACGTGCTTTTTTTTGGTTTGCAGTTTTTTTTTTTCACTTAGTGATGGGCCTGGAACTCCATGCCCCACTAGGCAATAAGGGAGGTTGAGTGTTCTTTCAGATGTGGAGTAGTGTGGGTTCTCTTCAAAGAAGACCCTCAAACAGAAATTCATTTGAAAGATGGTGCCAGGGGTGAGGAGGCAGAACAGGGATGGAGGGAAAAAAAATCAAGAGTATATTGTTGGTGCTGGAGAGATGGCTTAGTGGTTAAGGCACTTGCCTGCAAAGCCTAGTGACCCAGGTTTGATTCCCCACGTAAAGCCAGATGTACAAAGTGGTGCATGCATTTGGGTTCACCTGCAGTGGCCGGAGGCCCTGGGGTGCCCATTCTATCTCTGTCTCTCCTTGCAAATAAATAAATAAAATTTTAATTAAAAAAAAACCAGTGTGTTGTTGAACTAGTTGCCACAGTGAGCAACTGGGGTTCAACATGTAACAACCGTTCGAGGAACTAAAGAGATGTGCCCCACAGCCATCTTTCCAAAAGGTGAGGCTGGGTCACTTGTCCACTGATGATTTTATTTTATTTTATTTTATTTTATTTTATTTTATTTTATTTTATTTTATTTTATTTTATTTGAGAGGGGGGGAGGGAGAGAATGGGCGCACCAGGGCCTCCAGCCACTGCAAACGAACTCCAGATGCGTGCACCACCTTGTGCATCTGGCTTATGTGGGACCTGGAGAATCGAACCAGGGCCCTTAGGCTTCATAGGCAAACACCTTAGCCATTAAGCCATCTTTCCAGCCCCTTGTCCACTGATTATTGAGAGCTGCCCCAGTGCCGCAGAAACAAAGCTGTCATTTGAGAGAGGATACTTTCCTGCACTCAGACACTGTGCCCAGAGACACAGGAGTTGGAGAGAATGTGGGGCGGGCTCACAAAGCAACTAGCTCTCTAGGACTCAATGAGTGGATGGACCTTAATTATTCAGCCATGCTTCTGCCGTAGGGGATTTGGGATGTTTCTTTTGCTATTATCACAAATCAGGCCATTACAGGCATACATTATTTTGCATGCACACAGCTATTTACTTAAGACAAATTCTTAGAAGTGGAACTTCTGGGTAAAAGGGTAAATGTATCTGTAATTTTGTTTGTTTGTTTTATTTTTTTTTCAAGGTAGGATCTCGCTGTATCCCAGACTGACCTGGAATTCACTATGTAGTTTCAGGGTGGCCTCGAACTCATGGCTATGCTCCTACCTCTGCCTCCTGAGTGCTGCGATTAAAGACATGCACCACCACGCCCGGCTGTCATTCTTTTTAGTGTGTGTGTCCCTGCGTGTGAGTGTGGGCATGTGTGAGCCATACCATACACGTGTGGAGGTCAGAGGACAACTTTCTGGTCAGTCCTTGCCTTTTACATCATTTGAGGCAGGGTATCTTGTTCACTTTTTTTTTTTGGAGAGAGACACAGAGACAAACAGAGAGGGAGAGGAAGACAGAGATGGGCGCGCCAGCAGCCTCTCAGCTGCTGCGAACGAAATCCAGATGCGTGCGCCCCCTTGTGGTCAAGTGCAGCATTGCACCCTTGCATCACTTTGCATCTGGCTAAACGTGGGACCTGGAGATTGAAACCGCTGGACATTGGAACCAGCGTTTTTAGGCTTAGGAGGCAGGCGCCTTCACCCCTAAGCCATCTCTCCAGCCATCTTGTTCACTTTTACCAGGATCACTCATCCACAAGCTTCCAAGAAATGTTCCTGTCTCTGCCTCCCACTTTGCCATAGCTGTGCTAGAATTACAGAAACCTGCCACCATTCCTACTCATGCTTACACAGTATACTAGTTTGATGGGGATGTTCCCCGTAGACGCGGGTGTTTTATTAAAACCTGCGTAACTTGCGTCTCCTGCTGCCTGAAGGTGGTGTGACTGGGACAGATCCTGGGGTCCAACCCAAAGGTGTGTTTGGGGGGCAGATCTGATTCCAGCCCAAAGGTGTGCAGAGAGGTGTGTGAGCTTTGGTGGGCTCCCTGTTGCTTGCTGTTTTTTGCTGTTTCCTGGCTGGTGTTCCACCTCCCTCCCCCCGCTTGGATTTATGAATGGGAGTCAGCTTCTTCCACCAAAGATGGAACTTCCTCTGGATCTGTAAGCTTGAAATCAACCCCTTCTTCCCTAAACCACGTCCAATTTGGATGTTTGTCCCAGCAGTGTGCAACTATGACACATGGCAAGCACTTTCTCCACTGGGTCATCTCCCCAGCTCACACCCGGCCCATCTTATAACCCTATTGCCAGCAACAGTGATTGGCCAAGGGTGGGCATATCACCTAAGCAGACTCAATGTTTCTTGTATTTGATGTTCTCAGATAGGAGATAGAAATGAGGGATGGATAAAGAAGAATGGAGGGCTGGAGAGATGGCTCAGCAGTTAAGGCGCTTGCTTGCGAAGCCTAAGGACCCATGTTTGACTCTCCAGATCCCATGTTAGCCAAACACACAAAGGTGAGGCAAGGGCAAGGTTGCACATGCCCACTAGGTAGTACAAGCTTCTGGAGTTCAATTGCAGTGGCTGAGGTCCTGGTATGCCAATTTTCTCTCTCTCTAAAAAAAGAAAGAAAGAGAGAGAGAGGGAGGGAGGAAGGGAGGGAGGAAGGAAAGAAGGAAGGAAGGAAAGAAGGGAGAAGAAAGAAAGAAAGAGAGCCGGGCATGGTGGCGTACGCTTTAATCCCAGCACTCGGGAGACAGAGGTAGGAGGATCGCTGTGAGTTTGAGGCTACCCTGAAACTACATAGTTAATTCCAGGTCAGCCTGGGCTGGAGTGAGACCCAACCTTGAAAAACAAAACAAAACAAAACAAAACAACAAAACAAAGGAAGAAAGGAAGAGGAAAGAAAGAAAGAGTGGAGTCTGGAAGAGCTGAACCCTTAATTCCAGCTCTATCCTGAACTTTTTTCCTCCTGCCTTCTCACCATATGAGAAAATAAAATAATAGGTAACACCTGAGTACTTGCTGTACATAGTAGGCACTGTGCTGAGAGCTTTACATATATTAACCAGCATTCACACACGTTTACAAGGACGCTGCGACTGTCATTCCCATTTTATAGATTAAGAAAGGAAGTCAGCCGGGTGTGGTGGTGCACGCCTCTCATCCCAGCCCTCGGGAGGCAGAAATAAGAGGATCGTCGTGAGTTTGAGGCCACCCTGAGACTACACAGTGAATTCCTGGTCAGCCAGGGCTAGAGCGAGACCCAATCTCGAAAAACAAATAATAATAAGAAGAAGGAGGAAGAGGAGGAGGAGGAGGAGAAGGAGGGAGGAGGGAGGGAGGAGGAGGAGGAGGGGGGGGGAGAAGGAGAAGGAGGAGAAGGAGAAGAAGAAGAAGAAGAGTAAGAGTGAGTAGTTAACTTGAATGTCACACAGCCAAGTGCCAGAGCATGGATCTGTAGCCAGCCATTCTGGCCTCAGCTCTCACAAGCCCAGCCACCGCACTCTTATCACCTTGCAGAACTCTCTCTCTCTTTTTAAAATTTAAATTTTATTTATTCATTTATTAGAGAGAGAGAGATGGAGAGATTGGGAGCACCAGGGTGTCTGGCCACTGCAAACGAACTCCAGATGCATGCACCACCTTGTGCATCTGGCTTCCGTGGGACCTGGAGAATCGAACCTGGATCCTCCTTAGGCTTTGCAGGCAAGCGCCTTAACCGCTAAGCCATCTCTCCAGCCCTCCTTGCAGAACTCTTATACAAGTCATTTCCAAGCCTGGTTTTTGCCATCTCTTGCGATGGGAGGAGCCCTCCCTCCCTTCCCCCCCTCTGTTACCTGTGGAAGGCTCAGCTCCAGGGGGCGTCTCTTCTGGCCATCCTCCTCCTCCTGCGCTGCCCTCGGAGCCCTGGAAGGAAAACTCTTCCAGGCTGGAAAGGGACTGCAGCTCCTTGGGGGGCGTCCTGCACGGGGTGCTGTTGGCGCTGATGACCGCGGACACGCGCAGCGGCACGGACACGGCGAAGGGCTCGGAGATGTGGAGCGCCTTGCGCGGGTGCCGCGGCGGCGAGGCCTCCACCGGGAAGAGGTTGCCGCCGCCCAGCACCGACTTGCCTGGGCTGTCGCTCGACGTGTAGAACATGCCCAGCATCTTCGGAGCTGTCTGCTCGCTCTCGGGATCCTCGATGGCACGGAACACTTTGAGCTGCTCGGGGGGAGGCCGCCCCTGACCGCCCTGCAGGGGGCTCGCATCAAAGCCCCCCTCCGCCCCGGCTGGCATCCCCTCCGGGGGGCCCCATTCACCACCCTCCGGCTTGCTGAGCTCGCAGGAGCTGCCCGTGCTGTTGGGGGCGTGCATTTTGGTAGCTGGTATGAAAAATCCACCGGTGTTGACTGTCCGATTGAAATTCCCTTTGTCTTCTTTTCCTAGTGAGAAAAGAACCAAGCCGGGCGTGGTGGCACACGCCTTTAATCCCAGCACTAGGAAGGCAGAGGTAGGAGGATTGCTGCCGTGAGTTCGAGCCCACCCTGAGACTACAGAGTGAATTCCAGGTCAGCCTGAGCTAGAATGAGACCCTACCTCGAAAAACCAAAAAAAAAAAAAAAAAAAAAAAAAAAGAAAAGAAAAAGAAAAAGAAAAAGAAAAAGAAAAAGAAAAAGAAAAGAACCAACGGAGCCGTGGGCAGCTGCAGCCTGGGGGCGGGAGGGGGCACACAGCTACAGGCCGGGTGGATATGCGCAGGCTGGACAGGTGTGGGCAGCATTCTAGTAAGGACACAGCATCTGAGTGAATGCACACAAGAGAGAGAATGGGCGTGCCAGGGCCTCCAGCCACTGCAAACGAACTCCAGATGCATGCGCCTCCTTGTGCAGCTGGTTTACGTGGGATCTGGAGAATCAAACCTGAGTCCTTAGGCTTCACAGGCAAGCGCCTTAACCTCTAAGCCATCCCTCCAGCCCCAAGGATGGATTTTTAAAACTGCAGGAAGGGCACTGACGTCTACCAGGCACGGAATGGTGACTTTGAAACAGTAAAGAGACATATGGATGGGGATGGCAGAATGGCGTTTGCTCAAAAGGAAGAAGAGGGCTGGGGAGATGGCTCAGTTAAAGGGATTTGCTTGCAAAGCCTGCCAGCCTGGGTTTGATTCTCCAGTACACACGTAAAGGCAGATGCACAACTTGGCACATGCTTCTGGAGTTCGTATGCTGTGGCAAGAGGCCCTGGCATGCTCATTTCTCTGTCTCTGTTTGTCTCTCATAAATAAACAATAAAAATATTTTTAAAATTTTATTTATTTATTTGTGAGCAAGAGAGAAAGGCAGAAATAGATAGATAGGTAGAGAGAGAGAGAATGGGTGTGCCAGGGCCTTCAGCCACTGCAAATGAACTCTAGATGCATGTGCCACCTTGTGCATATGGCTTATGTGGGTCCTGAGAAATCGAATGGAGGTCCTTTGGCTTTGCAGGCAAACACCTTAACTGCTAAGCCATCTCTTCAGCCCAAAAATATTTTTTTAAGGAGGAAGACATAAGGGTAAATGACAGAATCTTGCTTTACTTTTATTTTTATTTAAAAAAATTTTTAAATTATTTTTTTGTATGTGAGAGAGAAGGAGAGAGAGTGAGAGAGAGAGGGAGAGAATTGGCACTCCAAGGCCTACAGCCACTGCAATCAAACTCCAGACACTTGTGCACCTTTGTACACATGTGTGACATTGCATGCTTGTGTCAAGGTGTGTCCGGCTTATGTGGGACCTGGAGAGTCAAACATGGGTCCGTAGGCTTTTCAGGCAAGCGCCTTAACCATAAAGCCATCTCTCCAGCCCTTTATTATTTTTTTAATTTAAAAAAATTTTTAATTAAAAAAAAATTTTATTTATTTATTTGAGAGCGACATACAGAGAGAGAAAGGCAGATAGAGAGAAAATGGGCATGCCAGGGCCTCCAGCCACTGTAAATGAACTCCAGATGCATGTGCCACCTTGTGCATCTGGCTTACTTGGGTCTTGGGGAATCGAGCCTCGAACCAGGGTCCTTAGGCTTCACAGGCAAGCGCTTAACTGCTAAGTCTTTTCTCCAGCCCAATTTTTTTTTTTTTTTTTTTTTTTTTTTTTTTTTTTTTTTTGGTTTTTCGAGGTAGGGTCTCACTCTGGCTCAGGCTGACCTGGAATTCACTATGTAGTCTCAGGGTGGCCTCGAACTCTCGGCGATCCTCCTACCTCTGCCTCCCAAGTGCTGGGATTAAAGGCGTGCGCCACCACGCCCGGCTCCGGCCCTATTTTTTATTTTTTGAGATAGGGTCTCATTCTAGCTCAGGCTGACCTGACCTGGAACTCACTCTCTAATCTTAGGCTGGCCTCAAACTCATGGCAATCCTCCTACCTCTACCTCTTGAGTGCTGAGTGCTGGGATGAAAGGCGTGTGTCACACATCTGACTCTATTTTATTATTTTTGTGTTTTTTTCAAGGTAGGGTTAACTTCAGCCCAGGCTAACCTGGAACTCTGTACTGCCAGGCTGGTCTTGAACTCACATTGATCCTCCTACATCTGCCTCCTGAGTGCTGGGATGAAAGGTGTGTGCCACCACGCTAAACTTGTGCCTTCTCTGGCATACACCCAGTTGGGAGTTTGTTTCCTCACCAAGGAAAGCAATGCTGTGCTCGACTAGGCCTCCTCTTGCCCCATTCCCAGGTTCCTGCCTGTTGCTTAAGAGGTAGAGACGGTACACATACAAGTCCACTAAATGTTAGCAAGCACCGTGGGGAGGAGAGCTCTCACTGACTGGACTGAGAGGAGAAGGCAAAGAAAAGCCTGCATGAGCCGGCCGTGGTGGCGCATGCCTTAAATCCCAGCACTCGGGAGGCAGAGGTAGGAGGATTCCCATAAGTTTGAGGCCACCCTGAGACTACAGAGTGAATTCCAGGTCAGCCTGGGCCAGAGTGAGACCCTACCTCGAAAAACCAAAATAAATAAATAAATAAATAAATAAATAAATAAATAAATAAATAAATAAAAATAAAAATAAAAAATAAAAAAATTCAAGGGAGAGATAACCCGCAATTTGTCCATTAAGGCTAGCGCAATGAAAATACATGTAGTTTCATGTTGTTTGGGTGATGTGTTAATTCATGTGCAGATGGACACACACCTACTCAGGCCAAGGCTACTGAGTGCAAATTGCACGAGCACGACACATGGCAGATATCATGCTAGAGAAAGGCTGGAGAAAGAGGAAGCTTCTAGCCCCGGGGTAGAGTGGAAGAGGTTACAATAGCACAGCTCCCAGAAGCCTTAGGGTTTTGGAGGGGTCAGGGATGGACTTGGGGCTGGCTGAGGATGTGTGCTCATAACGTCAGGTGAGAGGCGAGGCTGAAAGTGTGGGGTGAGCTCCACTCCCCAGTTCTGAAACTACCTGTAAAGTCTTACCTTCCACAGGCACGGAACACAGCGAGTCCATGCTTTTAGCGGGTCGGATGGTAGCCTTTTCCACTGAAAACAAAAGAAGAAATATCCCCAGTGAATAGATAGTAAGAGGAGCATTCCAAACAATAGCTCAGGCTCTAGGCACATGAGGAAAATTTCCAGGAATAACTTTCAAGAATTACAACGTGTCATCTTTATCTCCCCACTCCACTCTAGACGAACCTATATCGCTAATTGCGAATGGCCTTCTATCAACAGGACATTGGCAGATTAAATTTTGTCAGCATTTTACAGATAAAGGTAAATTGTAATCTTGTCAGTTACTGGTAAATGAGAAGTCCTGAACCCATTTAATTGGACAAAAATTATTCAAGCTGGGGTGGTGCTTACACACCTTCACTCCCAGCACTCAGAAGGCAGAGGTAGGAGGATTGCAATGAGTCCGAGGCTCAATTCCCAGGACACACATAAAGCCAGATGCACCGAGTGGCACCCTGGCATACCTATTCTCTCATCCCCACTCTCTGTTTGCAAATAAAAAAAAAGTTTATACTTGGACAAAGAAAAGAAGAGAAAAAGTTTATTTATAAGAGAGAGAGGGCATGTCAGGGCCTCTGTGGCTGCTGCAAACAAACTCCAGTCTCGTGCCCCACTTGGTGCATCTGGTTTTACACGGGTACTGGCAAACCGAACCTGGGCCAGCAGGTTTTTCAAGCAAGCATGTTTAACTACTGAACCATCTTCCCAGACCTATTTCTATAAGTTTAAAACTGATTTATTATCCTGAAACGGCATGGTTGGCATCCGAGGTCTGTATTCACCTTTGTTTTCCAGGCGCTCTCTCTCCTTCATCCAGTTTCCATGTGATGACTTGAAGGGCACTGACCAGGTGACTCAGAGTCTCTCTCATCTACCTCTCTGTCTCCCTCCCTCCATACACAATCATACCCTACAGAGGAGCCATCCCTCCAGCCCCTGGGTCGTCTTCTCATGCTACACACGAGAGTTCACAGCAGGGTTGTGGTTTTCAGCAACGTTCCCAAGCAGTCCTTGGCTCCTTTCCTTTGCAGTAACTAGGAGCTCAGGGTCCCTTGGCTCAGGCCTGTACTTGGAGGACATTTTTCTGTCTCAGATGTCTGGCCTCCTACGGTGTATCTTCACCCCTTAGTTTCCTTGTAGCCTCTGTGCCACTTCTTGTAATTGCTTCACTCAGGTAAAGCCTAGAACTGCCACAGGCCCATGGCTTGGGATTTGTCTGCTCAGAGGATGTTATTTTGATATGACACAGAGAAAATTAAATCGATTATTCAAATGCCAGTATCCACTATTCCAGGTTTTCTTTTTTTTAATTTTTAAATTTTTATTGACAACTTCCTTAATTGTAGACAAAATCCCATGATACTTCCCTCCCTCCCCACATCCAGGTTTTCTTATCCTTTCTTACCTCTGTTCAGTTTTCTAAAATATACTTAAACATGCCTTTTTCCCCATTGCCAACCTAACGCAACCAATACTATTCATGGCGAATCAATTTTTAAAGTGCCCTTAGGGGCTGGGGAGATGGCTCAGTGGTAGAAGCACTTGCTTTTTTTTTTTTTAAGGTAGGGTCTCACTCTAGCCCAGGCTGACCTGGAATTCACTCTGTAGTCTCAGGGTGGCCTCCAACTCATTCTGATCCTCTGACCTCTGCCCCCCGAGTACTGGGATTAAAGGCATGCACCACCACACCCGGCTCAAGGCACTTGCTTATAAAGCCTGATGGCCTGAGTTTGATTCCCCAGTACCCATGAAAAGATAGATGCACAACATGGTGCATGCATCTGGAGTTTATTTGTAGTGGCAAGAGGACTTAGCATACCCATACTCTCTCCCCCTTCATAAATAAATAACAATTAAAAGTATGAACTATTCTTAGCAGGTCTGGGAAGATGGCTCAGTGGTTAAAGGCGCTTGCTTGTAAAGCCTTACAGCCTGGGTTAAATTCCCTAGTGCTCATGTAAAGCCAGATGTACAAACTAGAACATGTGTCGGGAATTTGTTTGCAGCAGCAAAAGGCCTGGTGCACCCAGACCCATTCTCTCTCTTTCTGTCAAATAAATAGATACAAATATTAAAAAAACAAAATGCCCTTAGTCAGGGCAATTTTTAACTTATAATTTGCAAATGTTAATCCACTGATTTCCTTTTCCACATGCATATCTAAAAAAGAGCAAGTCCAGGGCTGGAGAGGCTGAAGGCCCTGACACTCCCATTCTCTCTATCTGCCTCTTTCTCTCTCCCTCTCAAATAAATATAGTAAAAATAATAAAAAAAATAGCAAGTCCAGCCAGGGTATTTTTTTTTTTTTTGACCCTTGGCATGTACTGGGTTTGAGGAAAAATCCTTAAACATGCCAGATATGTGGCACCCACTTATAATCCCAGCACTTGGGAGGCAGAGATAGGAGGATTGCTGTGAGTTTGAGGCCACCCTGAAACTACATAGTGAATTCCAGGTCAGCCTGGACTAAAGCAAGACCCTCCCTCAACAAACCAAAAACTTTCTATTTCTCTCTCTCCTCTAAAAAAATAAATAAATTTTTTTTTTTAAAAAAAGAAAGAGGCTGGGCGTGGTGGCGCACGCCTTTAATCCCAGCACTCGGGAGGCAGAGGTAGGAGGATCGCCAAGGTTCCAACACCCTGAGACTACATCCAATTCCAGGTCAGCCTGGACCAGAGTGAGACCCTACCTTGCAAAAAAAAAAAAAAAAAAAGTGGGAGATGGCTGGCACTTAAGGCACCTGTCTCCTAAGCCTAAGAATCTGGGTTCCAATCTCCAGCAGTTCCAATCTCCAGGTCCCATCTTTAGCTGCCTGCAAAGTGCCACAAGGGCACAATGCTGCACTTGATCTGTGTGTCTCTTTTCAAAAAACAAAGAAAAGAAAAGAAAAGAAATCTCTATCTGTCTTCCTCTCCCTTTCTCTCTGTCTCTCTCAAAAAAAAAAAAAAAAAAAAAAAAAAGGAAAGAAAGAGAAAAGGGCTGGAGAGATGACTTACTGGTTAAAGCATTTGCCTGCAATGCCAAACAACCAGGGTTTGATTCCCCAACACCCATGTAAAGCCAGATGCACAAACTGGTACGTGCATCTGGAGTTTGTTTGCAAAGGCTACAGACCCTGGCGCTCTCTCTGCAAATAAATAAATAAAATATATTTTTTTTTTTTGGTAGGTCTCATTACCTCTTAGCCCTCTGGGTGCTGGGATTAAGGCGGCGCAGGCCTGGCAAGTAAAATATCTTTTAAAAATCCCAGCACCCAGGAGGCAAAGGTAGGAGGATCGCCGTGAGTTCGAGGCCACCCTGAGAGTACATAGTTAATTCCAGGTCAGCCTGGACCAGAGTGAGACCCTATCTTGAACCCCCCCCCAAAAAAAATTACCTCTTGAAGGAATCCAGTTCCCTCCCTGCTGGCCCTCATAGTGCTGGAAAGTGCTATGAGAGTGGCTGGAGAATGACAGTCGCCAAATGATTGATTAAACAGGAGAGCCTTCGAGTTATAAAATCAACCAGCCGAGTAAGAAGTATACATTGGGGCTGGAGAGATGGCTTAGTGGCTAAAGTGCTCACATGCAAGGCCTAACAACCTAGGTTTGATTTCCCAGGACCCACATAAGCCAGATGCACAAGGTGGCACCTGTGTCTGGAGTTCATTTGCACATGGTAGAGGCCCTGGCATGCCCATTCTCTCTCTTTCTGCCTCTTTCTCTCGTTCTCCCCCTCTCAAATTAATAAATAAATAATATTTAAAGAAAAGAACTATACAGTTGTGCAATAGTGGCACACAGCTGATGTAGGCAACCAACGGCACATAAGACCCACTCAGTGGGGGGTGAACCCATATCTGGCTCTGGGAACCAAGCTGGATTCCCTACAACAAGAAACCAATAGGCTCCAGAGAGAACCTCCACTGCTCTCTAATTAAGCAGAATGGACACACACATCAATATATCCTTCTAATGACTACGCTTATCCCCCTTTATTCAAACTGTTCTCACTTTAAAAAAAAATTAAAAATATTTTATTTTTTATTTTTATTTATTTATTTGAGAGAGAGAGAGAGATACAGAAATAGGCAGGTACAGAGAGAGAGAATGGGTGTGCCAGGGCCTCCAGCCAGTGCAAATGAACTCCAGACACATGTGCCATCTTGTGCATCTGGCTTACGTGGGTCCTGGGGAGTCGAACCGGGATCCTTTGGCTTTGCAGGCAAATGCCTTAACCGCTAAGCCAGCTCTCCAGCCCTGTTCTCACTTTTGTGATGAATCTGTTCTATTTTACAGATGGAGGAGAATGTGGAGAGAACAAGGATACATCAGTACATCAAGAAGAGAGAGCCGGCCCCAGCTGTAGGCAGCTGCCTAGGTTGCCTTGTACCTAGGCAAGTGTTACACGGCTGGGAGAACAGCAGCCTATAGCTGGTTGGCATTCTGGGCCTGGTGCATGCCAACTCCGCTGTGAACTGTGCACCAGGATGTCAGCATAATTTAAAAAAAATAAATAAAATAAAAATAAATTAAAAAATGAAGAAGAGAGAGCCACTGTCTACCAGGAGATGGGTCACCTCCACCTCATCTGCTCTGGGCCAGAAGTCATTACAGGGGAAGCTGTGACACAAACACTGCTCTCACGGCTAGTCTGAAAACCTGTTCCAGGGGATGGTGACAGACACTGTGGTCACTCAAACCTCATCAAACAGATCCAGAGTCTACAGAGAAAGCAACACTAAATCAGATCCCTTTCTTGTCCGCCAAGGTTCAGGGAGCATCGCAGAAGAGGGGGCAGAAAGACTGGAAGAGCCTCAGGGTGGGTGGGGATAGCCTGATACACCGTTTCCCCCGGTGGATAGCAATAACCCCACTAAAGACCCTCAGCAGAATTGGGGGAGAGGAGAGAGGGCCTATGTGTGCAACCTGTTTATAAGAAAAAAAATCAATCTATTAAAAAAATGACCATTCATTTTTCCTATAGGAATTCATTTCTCGCTAAGTACTTAATAAAATACTTTCAAACTTTTGCCCTATATTTTTGCTTTATCTATTTCTGTATATTTTACTGGGTCATTTGAAAGTGAGTTTCAGTAGTTTGATACTTCACCCTTAAATACATATGCTTTAGCATGTGCCTCCTAGAAATAATTAGCACACTATAAATTTTATAATTCCTTAATATTATCTAATAGCCAATGTGTATATTTTTCTTGTTCATTCCTAAAATTACCCTTTGCAACTTTTATTTCAAACTATAAATCCAATCAAGATTTACTCAATGCATTTATACATTCACTTTATGATTTGTTTTCATAATGGTTATCCCATTTTATCTTGTATTCAGTTTATCACTAAGTAAACCATTGTAGAAAATTCCCTTGGTCTTCCCCTTCCTGACACAACATTCAGCTGGATTGGTTAGATTCTTTTTTGTTTGTTTGTTTGTTTATTTATTTATTTGAGAACGACAAATAGAGAAAGAGGCAGATAGATAAGAGAGAGAATAGGCACGCCAGGGCCTCCAGCCATTGCAAATGAACTCCAGATGCATATGCCACCTTGTGCATCTGGCTTACGTGGTTCCTGGAGAATTGATCCTGGAACTGGGGTCCTTAGGCTTCGCAGGCATGCTATTTAACCGCTAAGCCATCTCTCCAGGCCTAGATTCTTTATTATGTACTGGTTCTCTCACTTCTCTTTCTCTTCCTCCCCTACCCCTCCGCCCTCCTTTTTAAAAAAAGATTTTATTTTTACTTATTTATTTATTAGAGACAGAGAGGGGGAGGGAGAGAGAGAGAGAGAGAGAGAGAAGGAAAGTGAAAATGGGTGCGGCAGGGCCTCTAGCCACTGTGAATGAACTCTAGATGCATGCGCCACCATGTGCATCTGGCTTACATGGGACCTGGAGATTCGAACTGGGGTCCTTAGGCTTCATAGGCATGCGCCTTAACCGCTAAGCCATCTCTCCAGCCCTCCTTTTTTTTTTTTTTTTTTTTGCTAGGGTCTCATGTGGTCCAGGGTGGCTTTGAACTCACCAGGTAGAAAAGTATGATCTTGGACTTAATCTCCTGCCTCCACTTTCCAAGTGCTGGACAAACAAACATGTGCCCAGTGTATGTGGTGCTGGGGAAGGAACCAGGGCTTTGTTTATGCTAGGCAAGCCCTCTACCAACGGAACCACATCCCTAGTTGTCAGTCCTTCTTGCATCCATTTCTATTCATTACTGAAAAATAAGCCCATGGGGAAGCACCTTTCCTTAAAATCAGCCATGGAGGAGAAGCGACAGACCTTCTTTATAAAATTTTGTTTTGTTTTGTTTTGTTTTGTTTTGTTTTGTTTTGTTTTGTTTTGAGATAGGGTCTCACTCTAGTCCAGGCTAACCTGGAATTCACTATGTAGTCTCAGAGTGGCCTTGAACTCATGGCAATCCTCCTGCCTCTGCCTCCCGAGTGCTGGGAGCCACCACACCTGACACGCAACAGACCTTCTTCTGATCCAGTGATGCTAACATTCACAATCCAGAGCACTTTGATCAAATGACCAAAGTTAATTTCATAAACAATAAGGTATTGAAACCATGTGCCTCCCGCTATGATATACGGATAGAGCACAGCTTCTGTAGGATTTCTGCAAAAATTCATAATCTTAGGTTACCTCTTGAAGGAACCAGTTCCTCCTGCTGGCCCTCATAGTGCTGGAAAGTGCTATGAGAGTGGCTGGAGAATGACAGTCGCCAAATGATTGATTAAACAGGAGAGCCTTCGAGTTATAAAATCAACCAGCCGAGTAAGAAGTATAGCTTAGTGGCTAAAGTGCTCACATGCAAGGCCTAACAACCTAGGTTTAATTTCCCAGGACCCACATAAGCCAGATGCACAAGGTGGCACCTGTGTCTGGAGTTCATTTGCACATGGTAGAGGCCCTGGCATGCCTATTCTCTCTCTTTCTGCCTCTTTCTCTCGTTCTCCCCCTCTCAAATAAATAAATAAATAAATAATATTTAAAGAAAAGAACTATACAGTTGTGCAATAGTGGCACATAGCTGCCCATAACCAACGGCACATAAGACCCACTCAGTGGGGGGTGAACCCATATCTGGCTCTGGGAACCAAGCTGGATTCCCTACAACAAGAAACCAATAGGCTCCAGAGAGAACCTCCACTGCTCTCTAATTAAGCAGAATGGACACACACATCAATATATCCTTCTAATGACTACGCTTATCCCCCTTCATTCAAACTGTTCTCACTTTAAAAAAAAAATTAAAAATATTTTATTTTTTATTTTTATTTATTTATTTGAGAGAGAGACAGAGAGAGATACAGAAATAGGCAGGTACAGAGAGAGAGAATGGGTGTGCCAGGGCCTCCAGCCAGTGCAAACGAACTCCAGACGCATGTGCCATCTTGTGCGTCTGGTTTACGTAGGTCCTGGGGAGTTGAACCGGGATCCTTTGGCTTTGCAGGCAAATGCCTTAACCGCTAAGCCAGCTCTCCAGCCCTGTTCTCACTTTTGTGGTGAATCTGTTCTATTTTACAGATGGAGGAGAATGTGGAGAGAACAAGGATACATCAATACATCAAGAAGAGAGAGCCGGCCCCAGCTGTAAGCAGCTGCCTAGGTTGCCTTGTACCTAGGCAAGTGTTACACGGCTGGGAGAACAGCAGCCTATAGCTGGTTGGCATTCTGGGCCTGGTGCATGCCAACTCCGCTGTGAACTGTGCACCAGGATGTCAGCATAATTTAAAAAAAATAAATAAAATAAAAATAAATTAAAAAATGAAGAAGAGAGAGCCACTGTCTACCAGGAGATGGGTCACCTCCACCTCATCTGCTTGGGGCCAGAAGTCATTACAGGGGAAGCAGTGACACAAACACTGCTCTCACGGCTAGTCTGAAAACCAGTTCCAGGGGATGGCGACAGACACTGTGGTCACTCAAACCTCATCAAACAGATCCAGAGTCTACAGAGAAAGCAACACTAAATCAGATCCCTTTCTTGCCTGCCAAGGCTCAGGGAGCATCGCAGAAGAGGGGGCAGAAAGACTGGAAGAGCCTCAGGGTGGGTGGGGATAGCCTGATACACCGTTTCCCCCGGTGGATATCAATAACCCCACTAAAGACCCTCAGCAGAATTGGGGGAGAGGAGAGAGGGCCTATGTGTGCAACCTGTTTATAAGAAAAAAAAATCAATCTATTAAAAAAATGACCATTCATTTTTCCTATAGGAATTCATTTCTCCCTAAATACTTAATAAAAACTTTCAAACTTTTGCCCTATATTTTTGCTTTATCTATTTCTGTATATTTTACTGGGTCATTTGAAAGTGAGTTTCAGTAGTTTGATACTTCACCCTTAAATACATATGCTTTAGCATGTGCCTCCTAGAAATAATTAGCACACTATAAATTTTATAATTCCTTAATATTATCTAATAGCCAATGTGAATATTTTTCTTGTTCATTCCTAAAATTACCCTTTGCAACTTTTATTTCAAACTATAAATCCAATCAAGATTTACTCAATGCATTTATACATTCACTTTATGATTTGTTTTCATAATGGTTATCCCATTTTATCTTGTATTCAGTTTATCACTAAATAAACCACTGTAGAAAATTCCCTTGGTCTTCCCCTTCCTGACACAACATTCAGCTGGATTGGTTAGATTCTTTTTTTGTTTGCTTGTTTATTTATTTATTTGAGAACGACAAATAGAGAGAGAAAGAGGCAGATAGATAAGAAAGAGAATAGGCACGCCAGGGCCTCCGGCCATTGCAAATGAACTCCAGATGCATATGCCACCTTGTGCATCTGGCTTACGTGGTTCCTGGAGAATTGATCCTGGAACTGGGGTCCTTAGGCTTCATAGGCAAGCGCTTAACTGCTAAGCCATCTCTCCCGGCCTAGATTCTTTACTATGTACTAGTTCTCTCACTTTTCTTTCTCTTCCTCCCCTGCCCCTCCACCCCCCTTTTTAAAAAAAAGATTTTATTTTTACTTATTTATTTATTTGGGACAGAGGGAGGGAGGGAGAGAGGGAGAGAGAGAGAAGGAAAGTGAAAATGGGCGCGCCAGGGCCTCTAGCCACTGCAAATGAACTCTAGATGCATGCGCCACCATGTGCATCTGGCTTATGTGGGACCTGGAGATTCTAACTGGGGTCCTTAGGATTCACAGGCACGCGCCTTAACTGCTAAGCCATCTCTCCAGCCCCCTTTTTTTTTTTTTTTGCTAGGGTCTCACATGGTCCAGGGTGGCTTTGAACTCACTAGGTAGAAAAGGATGATCTTGGACTTAATCTCCTGCCTCCACTTTCCAAGTGCTGGACAAACAAACATGTGCCCAGTGTATGTGGTGCTGGGGAAGGAACCAGGGCTTTGTGTATGCTGGGCAAGCCCTCTACCAAGGGAACCACATCCCTAATTGTCAGTCCTTCTTGCATCCATTTCTATTCATTACTGAAAAATAAGCCCGTGGGGAAGCACCTTTCCTTAAAATCAGCCATGGAGGAGAAGCGACAGACCTTCTTTATAAAATTTTGTTTTGTTTTGAAATAGGGTCTCACTCTAGTCCAGGCTGACCTGGAATTCACTATGTAGTCTCAGAGTGGCCTTGAACTCATGGCAATCCTCCTGCCTCTGCCTCCCGAGTGCTGGGAGCCACCACACCTGACACGCAACAGACCTTCTTCTGATCCAGTGATGCTAACATTCACAATCCAGAGCACTTTGATCAAATGACCAAAGTTAATTTCATAAACAATAAGGTATTGAAACCATGTGCCTCCCGCTATGATATACGGATAGAGCACAGCTTCTGTAGGATTTCTGCAAAAATTCATAATCTTAGGCTGAAGAAATGGCTTAGCGGTTAGGAAGTTCGCCTGCAAAGCCAAAGGACTCGGGTTCGATTCCCCAGGACCCACGTAAGCCAGATGCACAAGGGGCACATGCATCTGGAGTTCGTTTGCAGTGGCTGAAGGCCCTGGAGTGCCCATTCTCTCTGTGTCTGTCTCTCTTCTACCTCTTTCTCTCTACTTTTCAAATAAATAAAATAAAATAATAAGATAAAAACATTTAAAAATACTAAAAAATAAAAACTTCAAACCTCAGTGTAACTACGAGAAAACATCAGACTCACATGGAGATATAGAGCTACAAAACAAATGGTCAGCAAATGGTCAGCACTCTTCCAGTCAGAGTCAGAGAAACTAAGGAATCCTCTGCACTGGGGGACGCTGAGGAGACGCATGGAGGATGCCAGGATCGGATCCTGGACCAGAAGAAAAGGACATCAGGGGATCACTTGTTCCAAGTATCAGTAAAATCCATAAACTCATCCATTCATCACATTAACATTTACTTAATCTGGCTTTGATAATTGGATTACAGTTGGTGAGACGTTAACATTAGGGGAAGCTGCATGGAGAGTATCCAGGTTCATTTAAGTGAAAATGTATTTTTTTTCCATTACTGGTGTGTATGTAGTGTGCATGTGCCCCATCCACACACACGCAGAGGCCAAAGGCTGTGGTTGGGTAACTCACCTAATCACACATCCATCTTATTTCCTCAAGACGCAGTCTCTCTCACTGAACCTGGCACTTGCTGTTTTTCAGTTAGACTGGCTGGCCAGGAGAGTCCCAGCGATTCTCCTGTCTCCAGTTTCCTCAGGACTGGGGTCAAAAGCACGTATATCCATTCCTGGCTTTTGACTTTTCACATGCTACAGGTTATGAAGGTTTCATTCCTGTGCAGTAAGAGCTCTTAGCTCTTGAGCCATTTTCCCAGTCTCTTATTATTATTATTTTTAAAATTTATTCATCATTTATTTGCAAGTACAGAGAGAGAATGGAGAATGGGCTCACCAGGGCCTCCTGCCACTGTAAATGAACTCCAGATGCATGTGCCACTTTTTATATCTGGCTTTACATGGGTCCTGGGAAATCAAACCTGGGCCGTTAGGCTTTGCAAGAAAGCACCTTTAACCACTCTCTAGCCATCTCTCTAGCCGCTATTATTTATTTGACAGAGAAAGAGGGGGAGAGAGCGAGAGAGAGAATGGGTGCACCAGGGTCTCCAGCCACTGCAAAGGAACTCCAGACGCATGCACCCCCTTGTGCATCTGGCTAACGTGGGTCCTGGGAATCGAACCTGGGTCCTTTGGCTTTGCAGGCAAACGCATTAACCACTAAGCCATCCCTCCAGTCCCGCTATTATTAAAGACCCCCTCTCCCCATCTAGTGAATTTATAAGTGTCTCTTTCGGGGCTACTGAATTTGAGGCGGCTGAATCAAGGACCAAGGAAGGAAAGTAAAGCTCCATCAGAAGACAGGCCTGCTGTGCACTTACCCGAGAGCCTCTGTCCTCTCACAAAGACACTCCCGTTTCTGCTCAGCTTGGATTTGGAGTCGGAGCCAGAGCGCCCCAAGTTGAAGATCGATTTCCACTTCTTTGACTTACTGGAAAGCTTTCTCCTAAGACAGCCAAGCCACAGAGGTTAGTTTAAATTGTCATTTATTATTTTTTTTATTTTTGGAGAGAGAGACAGAGAGAGAGGGAGAGGGAGACAGATAGAGAATGGGCATACCAGCAGTATCTCAGCTGCTGTGAACGAAATCCAGATGCATGCGCCCCCTTGTGGGCAAGTGTGGCATTGCGCCCTTGCGTCACTTTGCATCTGGCTAAACGTGGGACCTGGAGATTGGAACTGCTGGATATTGGAACCAGCGTTCTTAGGCTTAGCAGGCAGGCGCCTTAACCGCTAAGCCATCTCTCCAGCCCTAAATTGTCATTTCAAGAGGACATTTTTCGTTGCATGTGTATGTGTTTGTAGAGTGTGTGCATATGTGCCTAAGTGTTAATAACGTGTGTGTGCTGGTGCACACACGCATGTTAAGAGGTCGGTGTCAGGTGTTTTCCTTCCCTTCCTTCCTTCTCACCTTCCTTCTTTCCTTTCCTCCCTCCCTCCCTCCCTTGTTTGCTACTGAAAACATTCCAAATGCCACTTTTGTGCCCAGCTTTATGTGGTCACTAGGGAATTGAACCTGGGTCAGCAGGCTTGGCAAGCAATTGCCTTTTACCACTAAGTCATCTTCCCCACGTTCACGTTATTTTTCGAGACAGGGTCTCTCTCACCGAATCTGAAGCTTACATTGCAGCTAGATTAGCTAGCCATCAAGTTCTGTTTTCTTCCTGCCTGTCTCTGCCTCCTCAGTGCTGGGGTTGCAGGTGCTTGCCACCATGTCTGGCTTTTACACAGACGTTCGGGGATCCAAACCCGGGTCCTTATGCTTGTTTGGCAAGCACTTTACCAATTAATCAGTCTACCAGCACCTCATTTTATAAATTTTTTTAATGAAGTGCTTTTTTTTAAAGAAAAATTTTTAAATTTTGTTTATTTTTATTTATTTATTTATTTATTTGAGAGAGACAGAGAGAAAGAGAAAGAGGAAGAGAGAGAGAGAGAATGGGCACACCAGGGCCTCCCACCCTTGCAAACAAACTTCAGATGCATATACCACCTTGTATGTCTGGCTTACGTGGGTCCTGGGGAATAAAGCCTCAAACTGGAGTCCTTAGGCTTCTTAGGCAAACGCTTAACCAGGCTTGCTTTCACTCATGATTCTGCCCCAACCTCTCAAGGAGACTTTTAAGTTAATAAAGAAGATTCTGGTCATTCTTTCAGTTATGAAATACTCTTTAAAAAAAAAAAAAGTTTTCTGAGGTAAGATCTCACTCTAGCTCAGGCTGACCCGGAATTCACTATGTAGTCTTAGGGTGGCCTTGAACTCATGGCGATCCTCCTACCTCTGCTTCCCCTTCCGAGTGCTGGGATTAAAGGCATGCGCCACCATGCCTGGTGAAAATATTCATATTTTTAGAACTTCTTCTGTAAAATGAATATTGAACCTGACTCTCACCTGCCCAGGGATGCCCTACGTGACTAAGGTAGGCTTTCGGGGGTCAGAATAAATACCTTTTCCCTCGGGATGCAGGCAAAGCTGTCTATTAAAGATAGGTAGGGGGCTGGAGAGATGGCTTAGCAGTTAAGGCGCCTGCCTCCTAAGCCTAAGGACGCTGGTTCCAATCTTCAGGTCTCACGTTTAGCCAGATGCAAAGACCGCACTTGCCCACAAGGGGGCGCACACATCTGGATTTCGTTCACAGCAGCTGAGAGACTGCTGGCGTGCCCATCTCTGTCTCCCTCTCTGTCTCTCTGTCTCTCAAAAATAAATAAAATAATAAAAAAATTTTTTAAAAAAGATAGGTAGGGGCAAACAGATGTAGGGGGTCAGTGGGAGACTTGGAGGTCACAAGCACACAGTTCTGAATTCTTGCCCATTCTCTCTCTCTCTCAAATAAATAAATAAATGTATTTTTTAAAAAGATACTTTTTTTTTTCTTCCCAAAGAATAATAAACATTACAGACATTGACTCCAGTCCTGCGTGCTCCTGCCTGGTGGTCACCTAGCCGGCACATGTACAGGTGAAGTGAGAGATGCTGAAGATGCAAGATGGGAGGATGAGAAAGCAGAGTTGCCATGGAATCTGTCTTGGGGGAGCTGGGGAGAGCCGTAGTCTAGGGGATGGGGTTGGTGGTCACCACACAGGAAGGCAGGGTTCAGCTTGCCTGTAGCTTGGCTGCTCCGGGAGGGCCAGCACTGGACATCACTAGAGGTCACCACAGAGGCAAGCCCTGTTGGAGCTCCACCCAGCCATGAGAATTCATGAGGCTCAGAGTGAGACTCTAACTTGCGGGACACAGAAAGGACCTCTTTCCTCCACAGGGTCTCCCTGAGCACCTAGGGCTCAGACTTGGCACAGCTTCACGATCAATCGGAGACAAGTCAGCGGTCCTTACTGTCTTCATTTGGACTTGGATCTTTTTTTCAATATTTTATTTTTATTTATTTATTTGAGAGAGAGAGAAAGCAGCAGTGTGTGTGTGTGTGTGTGTGTGTGTGAGAGAGAGAGAGAGAGAGAGAGAGAGAGAGAGAGAGAATGGGTGCACCAGGGCCTCCAACCATTGCAAATGAACTCCAGATGCAGGTGCCACCATGTGCATCTGGCTAACGTGACACCTGGAGAACTGAACCAGGATCCTTTGGCTTTGCAGGCAAATGCCTTAACCGCTAAGCCGTCTCTCCAGTGCCCGCCCCATTTTTTTTTTTAACAGAGTCTTGCTGTAGCCCAGGCTGACCTGGAATTCACTGTGTAGTCTCAGGCTGGTCTCAGACTCACAGCGATCCTTCTAATTTAGCCTCTTGAGTGCTGGGATTAAAGGTGTGTGCCACCACACAACAGAGAGAGAAAAAAACGGGTACATCAGGGCCTGTAGCCACTGCAAACAAACTCCAGATGCATGTGTCACTTGGTGCATCTGGCTTCACGTGGGTCCTGGGGAAGTGAATTCCAGTAGTTTGGCTTTGCATGCAAGTGCCTTAACCACTGACCATCTCTCCATCCCTGTTTTTTTTTTTTTAATCAAACACTTGGCTTTGGGATATATTTTATAGGGTGGCATACCGTGGAATACAGTAGAACTGTTTTGGAAGAAAGCACAAAGAAAATGCACGAGATGATGTCCTCCAGGAGGGAATCATTCTCCCCGGATGTAGGAAGAGGCTCAGTGGGCTCCATTCCAGGAGAACACAGTCTGTGCATGCTGGGAAATGAAGCACTTACTTCCCCCCACCCAGGCAAGTTCAGGTGTACTGTGCTGGTTTGAATGGGATGTCTTCCAAAGACTCATGCTTGGTCCCCACAGGTGGCAATTTGGGAGGTGGAGCCTTGCTGGAGGAGGTGTGCTGCGGGGGGAGGGTGGTTCTGGGGGCGGTGATAGCCTAGCTTTCCCATTGCCAGAGCACAGGTCACTCTCCTGCTACCGTGTGCCAGCTGCTGTGGCAAGAAGTGATGCCCAGCCTTCCCCTACTGTGATGAAGCCTCCCCTTGAGACTGTGAATGGAAATCAACCCTTTGCTCCAGTCGGCTGCTTTTGGGCAGTGTTTTGTCCCAGCAAGGAGAAGGTAAATACTCCAGGATGTACCTTAGCAGGGACTAGTGCCTGCAATAGCTATGCAAGGTGGCAGCCCTCTTCCTCTCTCCCCAAGGCAAATAATAATAATAATAATAATAATAATAATAATAATAATAATAACAACCTGCTGTCTTGAGAAAGACTGAGAAAAGGAGCCTGCTCTCATGCTTCTTTTCACTCACCAAACAGTAAGGATAACACTGTCGATGAAAAGATTGCTCAGGGCTGGAGAGATGGCTTAGCAGTTAAGGCACTTGCCTGCAAAGCCAAAGGACCCAGGTTTGATTCCCCAGGACCCACGTAAGCCAGATGCACAAGGTGGAACAAGCATCTGTAGTTTGTCTGCAGTGGCTGGCGGCCCTGGTGTGCCCATTCTCAATCTGCCTCTTTCTCACTCTCAAATAAATAAATGAAAATAAAAGTACATTAAAAAAAGAAGCCAGGCATGGTGGCACATGCCTTTAATCCCAGCACTCGGGAGGCAGAGGTAGGAGGATCACCATGAGTTCAAGGCCACCCTGAGAATACATAGTGAATTCCAGGTCAGCCTGGGCTAGAGTGAGACTCTACCTTGAAAAACAAACAAAAGAAGAAGAAGAAGGAGAAGGAGAAGGAGAAGGAGAAGGAGAAGGAGAAGGAGAAGGAGAAGGAGAAGGAGAAGAAAAGAGAAAGGAAGAAAGAAAGAAAGAAAGAAAGAAAGAAAGAAAGAAAGAAAGAAAGAAAGAAAAAAAAGAAGATTGCTCAGAGCCTTTTCCTTCCACCTACTCGGGGGTTTAGGATTCCTGCCTCGTTCACTGCCTTCTTCCATGGTGGGGTACAGTGATGGGGTACAGAAGAAGACTGCAGTGGAAGAAGACGTGAAGGAAGGAGTCTGTCCTCCTGATGCAAACGACGCTTGAGAGGAGGCACACATGCCAGGGCTGCTGACCCCCACGGCTCTCTGTCTACATGGTGCCATTTGTTAACCTGTCCTTTGGCTGAGATTCACCTGTATGCCTTTTGGAATGTCATGCGGGGGTGGTGGTCAGGGGAGGGGTCACGGTTTGTCTTTAGCAAGCTTGCTTTTGTAAACTCCAGGCTGACTTCGTCTTAGCTAAGGAGGAAGGGACTGTCATCGCCACGCCTGACTCCCCACCTCCATCCCAGTCCCTGGCTCTTTGGTGAGAGAACAGAGCTCTTGGTGACTTTGGTGCAGTGAGTGGAGACAGCACCACCGCTGAGAGTTAGCTGTGTTGTGGGGATGGCTTCCTTTTTCTTCCAGAACCTTTCTTTACACCCCACCTGGACCACACCTCCAGTCTTGAGATTGTAAGACTCTCCTCCACTCTCTCCCCCCATTCACACATCCCCCACTAGCTTAAAAGAATGTCATTTACAGCCAGGCGTGGTGGCGCACACCTTTAATCCCAGCACTCAGGAGGCAGAGGTAGGAGGATCTCTGTGAGTTCGAGGCCATCCTGAGACTACAGTGTGAATTCCAGGTCAGCCTGGGCTACAGTGAGACCCTAATTTAAAAATAAAAAAGGACTGGGGCTGGAGAGATGGCTTAGTGGCTAAGGTGCTTGCCTGTGAAGTCCAAGGACACTTGTCCCAATGCCCAGGTTCCACATATAGCCAGACACAAAAGTGACACAGGCGCAATGTCCCACACATGCACAAGGGGGCGCATGCATCTGGAGTTTGTTCACAGCAGCTGAAAGGCCCTGGCACGTTCATTCTTTCTCTCTCTCTTTCTGCCTCTTTCTCCCTCTCTCTGTCTCTCTCTCTCTCTAAAATAAAATAAAGCAAAATAAAATAAATTTAAAAGGGCCAGAGGGATTGCTTAGTGGTTACAGTGCTTGCCTGCAAAGCCAAAGGACCCAGGTTTGATTCCCCAGGACCCACATAAGCCAGATGCACAAGGTGGCAAATGTGTCTGGAGTTTGTTTGCAGCGGCTAAAGGCCCTGGTGCACCCATTCTCTCTATCTGCCTGTTTCTCTCTCTGTCAAATAAAATAAAATAAAATAAAATAAAATAAAATAAATTAAATTAAATTAAATTAAATTAAATTAAATTAAAAGAATGTCACTTACTTGTTGTCTGGTAATTCAAGGACAGTATGGAAGAGGGTGCCCATGGGAGGGACGATCTCCGGCAGGCTATTTTCCCTCCTCTCCTTCCGAGCGGGGTGGTTCGTAGCCAGGCTTCGGGCCTGAGCCTCCTCCAGGCTCACCAGCTTCATGGGCAGGGACAGGGCTGGCAGGGTCAGGCTCTTTGTGATGGGCCGGTTTTCTGTAAAGAGAAAAGACCGAGCATGGAAGCAGGCAGATTCCCCATCCACTGCCCCTCCATTCTGATCCTTTGCTGAGCACCAACTCTGGCTTTCTTTAGGCACAGTGGGGTCTGGGACTGATGCTACATGCAGGAAATGGGCAGATCTCCAGGCCACACTAACCAGAAGACAAAGAGGGACCTCAGGAGGTGACAGTTTTCTGTTCCTTTCACAGACCGATGATTCATCTAGCCACTCATTCATAATTTACTCCACTATCATCTATGGAGCACTTACAGGTCTTCACTCCTGAATGCGGCTTGGCCTAGCCAGGGGGGAAGCCAGACTGCCCTACCCCGACAGCTGGAGAGCACAGACTCTACACAACATTGGCTTCTGTCTTTACAGGCACAGCCCCGTAACAGGGAGAAGAGGCTCCTGACCTACTTCCCACTTATTGTTTTTGTTTATTTTTATTTACCTGAGAGGGACAGACAGACAGAAAAAGAGGTTGAGAGAGAGAGAGAGAGAGAGAGAGAGAGAGGGAGGAGGGAGGGAGAATGGGCGCACCAGGGCCTCCAGCCACTGCAAACGAACTCCAGATGCATGCACCCCCTTCTGCATCTGGCTTACGTGGGTACTAGGGAGTCGAGCCTCAAACCGGGGTCCTTAGGCCTCACAGGCAAGCGCTTAACTGCTAAGCCATCTCTCCAGCCCATTTTCTTTTCTTTTCTTTTCTTTTCTTTTCTTTTCTTTTCTTTTCTTTTTCCTTTCTTTTCTTTTCGAAGGTATGAATGTGATGTACAGTGGTGTACAGGGTTTTCTCTCCTGACAGTGTTTCTTAACTTGGGGCAAATTAAAAAAATAATTTGTATTTTGAGAGAGAGAGAAAAAGAGAGAGAGAGAGAGAATGTTGCGCCAGGGCCTCCTGCCACTGCAAACAAACTCTAGACTCATGCACCACCTACTGCATCTGGCTTTGTATGGGCACTGGAAATCACACTTGAGTCCTTTGGCTTTGCAGGCATAGCCTCAAGTGCTAAGCCATCTCTCCAGCTCTTATCTGCTTTTTCTCTCCTCTTTTGTCACTTGCTAGTGGTTTACAGAAATGTACAGTAAGACGTTTTGAGTGTATATCACCTTGATATACATTTATAAATTAGGCATCTAACACTGTGCTTATTATCCTGTGTATAATAAGAAGCATATAAAATAATGGAAATTATAAAGTCTGAGACAAGCACAATAAATGAAGAAGCTCTCAGTTTCTTTCAATGCTGATACTTCAATATTTTGGTCTCCGGCGTTTACTAAGTCGCGGCACCTCACTTTGGAGACTGCAATAGCTCTAGGCAAATTGGTCTGCTTCCTGTATCACTTCAAGCCTATTTCCACCTCAGAACTTTCATATTCCCTCTTCTGTCTTTGGAAAATATGTCCCACAGTCCACACATGAATCAGTTCCCTATTTCGTTCAGGTCTCATTTCACTTGCTCAGAGACCATGATCACTTTGTTCCAAATAACACCTCCACGTCACCGGCAACTCCCTTACCCTGCTGTTGCCTCTTCTTGCTAAAGCAGACTTTGAAGCAGCAATATACTTATCACTTATAATGTCACTTGTTTCCCAACCAGAGCAAAGCTCCAGGCAAGGCAGGGTCTTTGCAGTTTTGGGCATCGATGTGTCCCCACTGTGTAGGATAGTGACTCAATAGATATTTAGCTCAAGTTACTCAATATATATTTACTTGTTTTTTAAAGTGTGTGGGGGGGGGACAGATAGAATGGGCACACCAGGGCCTCCAGCCACTGCAAACAAACTCCAGATGTGTGCGCCACCTTGTGCATCTGGCTTATGTGGGTCCTGGGAGTCGAATCTGTGTCCTTAGGCTTCACAGGCAAGCGCCTTAACCGCTAAGCCATCTCTCCAGCCCCTATATTTACTTTAAAAATATTTATTTATTTATTTATTTATTTATTTATTTATTTATTTATTTGAGAGAGAGAAATGGGTGCACCAGGGCCTCTAGTCACTGCAAACGAACTCCAGATGCATGCTCCACCTTGTGCATCTGGCTTATGAGGGTACTGGGGAGTCAAGCCTGGGTCCTTAGGCTTTGCAGGCAAGTGCCTTAACCACTAAGTCATCTCTCCAGTCCTATATTTATTTCTTTATTTTTAAATAATGAAGAGAAGTTTTATTTTTATTTATTTGTTTATTTGAGAGAGAGACAGAGAGAAAGAGGCAGATAGAGAGAGAGAGAGAGAATGGGCACACCAGGGCCTCCCGCCTCTGCAAATGAACTCCAGCCGCATGTGACACCTTGTGCGTCTGGGTTACATGTGTACTGGGGAATCAAACCTGGGTCCTTAGGCTTCGCAGGCAAGTGCCTTAACCTCTAACCCATCTCTCCAGCCCCTATCTTATTTTAAATAACTATTTACTTGCAAGCAGAGAGAGAAGAAAGATGAGAGAGGAGAGAGAGAGAGAATGGGTGCGCCAGGGCCTCTAGCTACTGCAAATGAACTCCAGATGCATGTGACACCTTGTACATCTGACTTTATGTGGGTACTGGGGAACAGAACCTGGGTCATTAGGCTTTGTAGGCAAGTGCCTTAACTGCTAAGCCATTACTCCAGCCCCCTTGGTGGTGTTATTTTGACAGCAGCACTGTGACAGTGAAGTGCCACAGAGCAAGATACACAGTAGTCAGGACACACACACACACATTTTCAGACAGAACTCAAGCCAGGGCTAGGGTGATGCTCAGTGGGCAAGAGCTCTTGCTGTGCAAGCATGAGGACCTGAGTTTGATCCCTAGTACCCACATTAAAAAAAAAAAAAAAAAAAGCCAGGCTACAGCCCGGTGTAGTGGCGCACGCCTTTAATCCCAGCACTCGGGAGGCAGAGACAGGAGGATCACCATGAGTTCGAGGCCAGCCTGGGACTACATAGTGAATTCCAGGTCAGCCTGGACTAAAGTGAGACCCTACCTCGAAGAAACAACATCCAAACAAAAGCCAGTCATGTCCACCTAACCCTACAACCCCAGTCCTGAGGGGGTGAGAGTGGAGACAGGAGAATTGCTGGTCAGCCAGTCTGACCAACAACACAAGCTTCAGGCCCAGTGAGAGACTCTGTCTCAGGAGAGTGACAGAAGAGGACACCTGGCCTTCTACTCTGGTCACTGCACATGCTCATGTGTACACCGTATGCACACCAAACCCATCCTCATTTATTTATTTATTTATTTATTTATTTATTTATTTATTTATTTAGAGACAGGGTCTCATGTAGCAGCTTAACTTGCTATGTGGCCAAGGACGACCTTGAAGGCCTGTTCCAGTCGCCTCCATCTCCACCCTCGCTTATCTTGGGGCCCACGACTAGGACAAGAAAGAAAGGATGGGCCAGTGGGGGATATGCCAGCAGCAGTTCTTACCCTCCTGTTGCAGTGCCGCCGGGGCGCCGTGGTTGAAGATTTGATCCACATGATTGAGTATGAACTCGATCACCACCTGCTGGACCCGCACGGCCAGGAAGGCCGCATCGCCGTTGCAGCCAGAGGCTTCGATTTCTTTCGACCTGCCGGTGGGCGGAAGAAATAGTCGCTCAGTGGGTCTACCTACAGCCAAGCAGCAAGGCCAGCTGGAGGGTCTTTTTGTATAGGCCCCCATATTGCATTTTATTTATGTATTTATTTTTGTTTTTTTTTTTTTGAAGCAGGGTCTCACTCTAGCTCAGGCTGACCTGGAATTCACTACGTAGTCACAGGGTGGCCTCGAACTCACAGAGATCCTCCTACCTCTGCCTCCCAAGTGCTGGGATTAAAGGCGTGCGCCACCATGCCTGCCCGGCTAAGACCCCATATTTTAAATCTTTATGACCAGTTAGAGGATTTCCACAGGGGCACTGAAGCCCAATCCACAGAACAAATCTGAAACCATTACTAGGCAATGTACATGACAAAGCTATAAATGTATAGGAAACTGATTTCTCTTTTTCTTCATAGGAGACCCCCCCCCTTCTACCCTATGGGGAAGGTTAACACAAAGTTGATGATTTAGGTTATAGCCAGCTGTGACCCTACCAAAACCAAGAAAAGCCAATGAACCTGAGGCCAAAGAGGCCTTTGAAAAAAGAAATTGTAATACACAGACCTGTAACTGTCACCACATTACGATTATAACCAGCAAGTGCCTTTGGAACAAGAATTTCCAAATTAGCAGGCCTTGAGATTTAAGCTCTTAAAAGTACCTTTAATTCATATGGGCTATAAAAAGACCATTCAGCTATTGGTTTGTCTTCCAGGGCCTTCAGGTTTGAAGAACCGATGTCCCATGGGTGAGCTGCTCTGAGCCCATGGAGTAGTTAGTAAGCAGGTGAATGTGGGGAACTTACCTGAGGAGGTTTGGGGCCCACACCAGGGCCAGGTTCCTGGCATGCATGTTGGTCTTGCTGCTGAATGAGGCAATGTGAGCCAGGTGTCGAATCAGGTATTCCAAGGTCCTGTAATAATTCATTTTATATATATATATATATATACAGGCTGAACTGGAACTCACTCTGTAGTCTCAGGGTGGCCTTGAACTCACGGTGATCCTCCTACCTCTGCCTCCCGAATGCTGGGATTAAAGGCGTGTGCCACCACGCCTGGCTTTTTTTAATACAATTAATTTTTAGTACTTTATTTTTATTTATTTATGGGGGAGGTAGAGAATGGGTGCATCAGGGCCTCCAGCCATTGCAAACTAACTCCAGGCACATGAGCCACCATATGCATCTGGCTTGCGTGGGTACTGGGGAATTGAACCTGGGTCTTTAGGCTTTGCAGGTAAGTGCTCTAACCACTAAGCCATTTCTCCAGCCCTAGTTCTTTTTTTTTTTGACAAAAGTAAGAAACTTCAGTGCCTTTGTGAAGCCTTCCATCTGGAGGCCATTGCTAGGTTTGAATTTAATTGATGCTCATATATGAATTTTGAAGGAATACTTCGAAGAGATCAAGATTAATGAGAGTGACTTTTGTTGTTATTTTGTTTGGTTTTTGGAGGTAGGGTCTCACTCTAGCTCAGGCGGACCTGGAATTCACTATGTAGTCTCAGGGTGGCCTCGAACTCACGACAACCCTCCCACCTCTGCCTCCAGAGTGCTGGGATTAAAGGCGTGCACCACCATGCCCGGCTTGAGAATGACTTTCTTGATTCTGGGCCCACTGATTCAGGGTGGAGACAGGGAGTCAGTTTTGTTCGATATCAGTGAGGTAGGTCCCTGGAATACCCACTAGACAGAGCCAGGGAATTACAGACCACTTGCTCCGCCCTCCATCCAGGGCAAAAATGACCTCTCTGTAGTCTTCAAATAAATTCTCATTTAGGATCTTCAAAACAACAACAACAACAACAAAACAACCCCAAAAAACAGTGTTCTAGCCAGGCATGGTGGTGCATACCTTTAATCCCAGCACGCAGGAGGCAGAGTTTGGAGGGCTGCAGAGAGTTTGAGGCCAGCCTGAGACTCCAGAGTGAGTGCCAGGTCTGCTTGAGTTAGAGTGAGATTCTGCTTCAAATAAATAAATAACACAGCCCACCTGGCCCCCAGTGTTTTAGCTATAGGTAACTTGATTCTTGATAGGAAGTTTATTGTGATTCCTGCTGGACAAGGAGTTAGATGAGAGCTAACCATGGAGCAGTGCAGAGACCTCGTAGTGGCTATGTGTCCTGATGGTGAGAAGGCCCCTGTGTGGTTAGTCATCTCTGAAGCTGCAGTTACGTTGCTCCTGCTACGATAGAACCCCAAGTGTCAGGACATTTTCCTTCACATGTATGTCAATTAAAGGGTCTGCACCCTCAAAAGATCTACCATATAGTTTTGACACCCCCTACCCTCTGTAGGCTTTTCTATAGGATTATGGGAGGGAAAATCCTGAAAGAAAATCCAGTCCACTATGATCTTGGAGGGAAGAAGGGTCATCTTGGGTTGGAGGGGTGGCTTAGTGATTAAGGCGCTTATCTGTGAAGCCAAAGGACCCAGGTTCGATTCCCCAGGACCCATGTAAGCCAGATGCACAAGGTGGTGCGTGCACCTGGAGTTCGTTTACAGTGGCTGAAGACCCTGTCTTTCATCTCCCTCTTTCTATCTCTCTCTCAAATAAATTAAATTAAATTTAATTTAAAGAGAGAGAGAAAGGGTCATCTTACCGTATAAATACGCCACCCACATCCTGAATATTCATCAAATCTTTTTACAAAATCCACAGTGAGCCAGGTGTGGTTGTACTCGCCTTTAATCCCAGCGTTCAGGAGGCAGAGGTAGGAGGGTCCCTGTGAACTCAAGACCAACCTGGGACTACAGAGTGAGTTCCCGGTTAGCCTGGGCTCGAGTTAGACACTACCTTGAAAACAAACAAACTAAAGTCCACACTGTAGAACCCACTGCATGGCCAACACCCTTCACTGGGGCAACCGACCACAACCCTTTGGAGTACACGCTTTGCTTTGCATACCCCTCTTTGTAAATGTCTGTGTCTCAAGTGAATTTTTTTAACTTTGGGAAAACATATTTTTTAGATCGTTAATCCACTGTCTTCTCAGATTGCTGCTCTCTGACTAAAGCAGTTGAAGGTTCAATTCCTGCCTCTGCCTTGGTACCTTCTCACGGGCCACCTGAAGTGACAGGCAGCGGTGAGCTTTGGTACTCTGTTTACGACTTCATGGCTGATCAACATTTGTGGTGGCTAGGGAGTTCTTTCTATCACCACATCAAAATCTACCCTCTCTGAAAAGAGGCAGGTGGAAGTGATACTGGACAAGGTAGAAATATTTGGCCTGGGCTGGTGAGATGGCTTAGCGGTTAAGGTGCTTGCCCGCGAAGCCTAAGGACCCAGGTTTGATTCTCCAGGTCCCATGTAAGCCAGATGCACATGGTGGCACATGCATCTGGAGTTCGTTTGCAGTGGCTAGAGGCCCTGGCGCGCCCATTCTCTCTCTGTGTCTCTAATAAATAAATAAAAATAAATTAAAAGAAAAAGAAATATTTGGCCTGGGATAGAGAAATGGCTTAGTGGGTAAGGTGCTTACCTGCAAAGTCTAAGGACCCAGATTTGATTCCCCAGGACCCACATAAGCCAGATGCACAGAGTGACACATGCATCTGGGGTTTGTTTGCAGTGGCTGGAAGCCCTGGTGTGCTCATTCTTTCTATCTGCTTCTTCCTCTGTCTCTCTCTCAACTAAATAATAAAATATTTTAAAAAAGAGAAATATTTGGCCTAAGTTGTGAGAATAAGTTGTGATGTCCGGGCTGGTTTTAATGAGCAGGTAAACCAGCCAGTGCTTAAAAGCCACAGTTGCTCCCCACCTGAATGCTGTCTGGGTTTCCAAAGATTTGGGTATAGTATAAAGCTGGGTGAGAACCAAGGATGTCATGAACCTGGCTTGTGAGATGGGGATGACTTTCTGTGACTCTGCAAGTAGAGACAGGTGACTGTTTGCTGCCACTGTCTCTGGCTAGGCACCAGCTCACCCCAATAACAGTGACCTGTTCATTAATTTAATTTTTATTTATTTATTTGGATAGATAGATAGATAGATAGATAGATAGATAGATAGATAGATAGATAGATAGATAGATAGAGAGTTATGGTTAGGCAGAGATAGAATGGGTGCACCAGGGCCTCCAGCCACTGCAAACAAACTCCAAACATATGCGCCCCTTGTGCATCTGGCTTATGTGGGTCCTGGGGAATCAAACCTAGGTCCTTTGGCTTTGCAGGCAAGCTCCTTAACTGCTAAGCCATCTCTTCAGCCCTGTTCATTATTTTTTAAAATTTATTTATTTATTTATTTATTTATTCATTCATTGATTTGAGTGAGAGAAAGAGGCAGAGAGAGGGGGGAGAGAAAAAAGAGAGAGGGAGAGAGGGAGAAAGAATGGGCATGCCAGGACCTCTAGTCACTGCAGAGGAACTCCAGACACACGGATCACTTTGTGCATCTAGTTTTACATGGGTTACTGGGGACTTGAACCTGGCTCCTTTGGCTTTGCAGACAAGCTCCTTAACTGCTAAGCCATCTCTCCAGCACCTCCTCCCCCGTTCATTAATTTTAAACCCTCCCCAGGAACTGCCCACTGGATTTGCTTCCTTTATCATGCCACCCTGCCTTGTAGATGTCACATCACGTTCCTCTCCCCAATGGTTCTTACCTATAATGGGACGGGGGGAGCTCCTGGATAACATTCTGGATTCGGGCCAGTTGGCCTTCTTCAGGGCAATGAGACACTGCCTCCTGTGGAGAAGAACGGAGCACCCAGTGAGTGCCCAAGGGTGTGTGCACTACCTGTGCACTGGGCTTATTCAGGACCCTGGTCCTCCAGCCTCACTACTGCGCCTGGAGATCCCCTTGCAAGAAGCATGTCTCTGGTGACAACAACCAGCTGAGGGCCATTCCTAAGAGTTCACCATGTCAAGTGCTCCAGTGTGTGCATGCAGGGCGGCGGGTTGTCTGGGTCTTGTCCTCAGATGTCATTTGGTGTCTGAGAAGGGCTGTGTCAGGACAGCAGAAAGTCAAAGATTCACACTCAGAGAGATAGCTGGCGCGAGATGGAGATGTCACAAGGGCACATGTCTACTCTACCAGCTGTCTTCATTGGTGCCAACAACCACTCCCCACCTATGCCATTGACCTCCATCCTCAGCCACTGCCTGTCCTGGGTACCAAGAAACAAGGAAGGGCTGAAGAGATGGCCTGGCAGTTAAGGCACCTGCCTGACAAGCCTAAGAATGCCAGTTCGATTCTCCAGGTCCCACATTTAGCCAGACACAAAAAGTGACCAAAGGGCGCAATGCCATGCTTGTCCACAAGGGGGCGGATGCATCTGGAGTTCGTTCACAGAGGCTGAGAGGCCACTAGTGCACACATTCTCTATCTGTCTCTCTCAAAAAAAGAAAAAAAAAAAAAAAGAAGACATACTTCTGTCAGCAAGGTTATGAACTTTGTTCCCGGGGCCTGGCGTCCTTGCCCCCATTTGCTCTCTGGTTATTTCCCATGTGGGTAACTTGTTGCCCTGTCATCCTAGGGCCTTGCCAGGGAAGTAGGAACACCATGAAGACAGACTGGCCATGCCCATCTCTCCCTGGCCTGAGGTTGCTGCATGACACAGGTCTCCCTGGGAAGATCCTTGGATTCCAACCCTTTGCCCCTCGTCCCAAGAACGTGTTCTCACTGTGCCAGGCTCACAGGCTCTTCCAGGAATGCCAGTTGAGAGTGTGACCAGAATCCAAGGCAATAGCAAACACATCTGTCCTTCATTATGGATAATAACTTACATATATTAAAATGTACAGGGGGCCGGAGAGATGGCTTAGCGGTTAAGGCATTTGTCTGCAAAGCCAAAGGACCTCAGTTCAATTCCCTAGGACCCACGTGAGCCAGATGCACAAGGTGGTGCATGTTTCTGGAGTTCATTTGCAGTGGCTGGAGGCAAGGCAAGGGAAGGAAGGCTGCAGAATGCAGCGTGGCCAGCGTCTCCCAGTTCCGTGGTGCACATTGGGTTAGAAGGCTCTGGCTTCACCCTGTGCAGCCACGACCAGGCTCCGCAAAGCGTACGAAAAGATGTTTGAGGCTGGGTATGGTGATCCAATGGGAGATGGAGGTAGGAGGATCAGGGGTTCAAGGTCATCTCTCTCTATCACATAGCCAGTTCTAGAGAAGCCTGGACTACATGAGACCCTACCTCAAAACAACAACAATAATAATACATTTTAAAAGGTGGCTCGAGAATAAAGACGTAGTTAGAGGTGTCAGACCTCATGGAAAGTTCCTGTAAGATTTTAGGAAGCTGTAATTCATCTTTGTTCTCAGAGCAGGGGCAGGCTCACTCTCTGATGCCTGCTTGCAGGGCCCAGTTAGGACTGCTGTTTGTTTAATTATTCACAGCCTTTCCCCAGCTCATCCCCTTCCTTTCCAGAAACTTTTCAGATCCTTCTTTTTTCTTTCTGTTTTTATTATTTATTTGTTTGCATTTATTTTGTTATCTCTATGCAAACCAGGCTGGCCTCCAACCCACAGTCTGCATGCCTCAGCCCTTCTTTGTACTGAACCTCAGTTGCAACCTTGTTTTACCACTCACTTAAAACTATTGTAAAAGGACTGGAGAGATGGCTTAGCGGTTAAACTCTTGCCTATGAAGCCTAAGGACCCCGGTTCGAGGCTCGATTCTCCAGGACCCACATAAGCCAGATGCACAAGGGGGTGCATGCATCGGGAGTTCATTTATAGTGGCTGGAGGCCCTGGCACACCCATTCTCTCTCTCTCTCTCTCTCTACCTGCCTATTTCTGTATCTCTCTCTCTCTCAAATAAGTAAATTAAAAATAAATTTTAAAAATAT
This sequence comes from Orientallactaga sibirica, assembly GCA_036365145.1. NCBI lineage: Eukaryota > Metazoa > Chordata > Mammalia > Rodentia > Dipodidae > Orientallactaga > Orientallactaga sibirica. The sequence continues at coordinate 11,088,795 of JAEOAD010000050.1, read as the reverse complement.
TTTAAAAAAACTATTGTAAAATAGCCAGACGTGGTGGCACATGCCTTTAATCCCACCACTCGGGTGGCAGAGGTAGGAGGATCACTGTGAGTTCAAGGCCACTCTGAGACTACATGGTGAATTCCAGGTCAGCCTGGGCTAGAGTGAGACCCTACCTCAACGTCCCCCCCCACCAAAAAAATTGGTTTTAAAAAATTTAATTTTAATTTATTTATTAAAGAGAGAGCAAGAGACACACAGAGAGAGGTGGGGGAGGAATGGGCGTGCCAGGGCTTCTAGCCACTGCAAATAATCTCCAGACGCATGTAATGACATGTGCATCTGGCTTACATGGGTTCTAGAGAATCAAACCTGAGTCCTTAGGCTTTGCAGGCAAGCGCCTTAACCACTAAGCCATCACTCCAGCCTTTTTTTTTTTTTTTTTTTTTTTGAGGTAGGGTTTCACTCTAGCCCAGGCTGACCTGGAATTCGCTATGTATTCTCAAACTCACAATGATCCTCCTATCTGTTCCTCCTGAGTGCTGGGATTAAAGGCGTGTGCTACCACACCCAGCCACTTTACCTATTGGGCTATCACCTCTGCTAGATGCACTTAATTTTCATTTATTTTTTGTTTAGTTTTATTTATTTATTTGAGAGCGACAGAGACAGACAGAGAAAGAAGCAGATAGAGAGAGAGAGAGAATGGGCATGCCAGGGCCTCCAGCCACTGCAAATGAACTCCAGATGCATGCACCACCTTGTGCATCTGGCTTACGTGGGTCCTGGAGATCAAGCCTCAAACCAGGGTCCTTAGGCTTCACAGGCAAGCACTTAACCACTAAGCCATCTCTCCAGGCCCTGCAGTTAATTTTCAAAACAAAATAGGCTGGAGAGATGCTCAGTTAAAGGTACTTGCTTGCAAAGCCTCGTGGCCTGGATTCAATTCCTCACTATTGTAAAGCCAGATGCACAAAGTGGTAGCATATAGCTGGAGTTTTTTTGCAGTGGCTGGAGGTCCTGGTGTGCCATATTCACACACACACTCTCTCTCTCTCTCTCAAGTAAATAAATAAATAAATAATATTTTAATTTAATTTATTTTGTTTTCTGAGGTAGGGTCTCACTGTTGCCCAGGCTGACCTGGAATTCATTATGTAGTCTCAGGGTGGCCTTGGACTCACAGTGATCCTTCCACCTCTGCTTCCCGAGCGCTGGGATTACAGGCGTCGAGCGCTGGGATTACAGCCAGGTAGAGAGAGAGAGAGAGAGAGAATGGTGTGTCCTCCCACCTCTGCCACCATGTCTGGCTCTAAAAAACTATTTTTAAAAAATTTAAAAAGAGATTAAAAAAGAAGAAGAAGCCGGGCATGGTGGGATAGTCCTTTAGAGGCAGAGGTAGGAGGAGTGCTGTGAGTCAGGTCAGCTTGGGCTACAGTGAGACTCTAACACACACACACACACACACACACACACACAAAGAAAGAGCGAGTGAGGTAGATTGCTCAGTGATTAAGGATACTTGCTTGCAAAACCTGTCAGCCCAGGTTCGATTCCTTAGCATGCACTTAAAGCCAGATGCACAAAGTGACGTGTGCATCTGGAGTTCGTTTGTAGTGACAGGAGGCTCTGGGGTCCCCATTCTCTTTCTCTCTCTCTGCTTTCCAATAAATAAATAAATTTAAAAATATTTTTTAAAAGAGAAGAAATAATCCAAAAAAAAATAGAGGAAGGAAGATTTTCCTTCTAATGACTGCAGACCCTTAGTCTCAAGAAGCAACCGTTTGTGGGTGATCTGGTCCGTGTGTGAATTCCTCTACCCCGTCTGCCATCACTTCCACCTTGCTTGTTCCACTCTGGACACATGTTCCCTGAAGAAGCTCAGTTCCCTCCCTCACCGAGGTCTTTACACCTGCTATTTATTCTTGGCACCCACTTAACCCAGATACTTGTACAGTCTGTTCCTTCACTCCGTCCCAGTCTCTGTTCTAATTCTGCCTCTAGACAGACCCACTTAGACTATCCCACTTAGAACAGCAGCGGCAGCCAGTCTCTCCCCTAACAACTGGGCTACTTTTCGTCATGGTACTTACCGACAGCTCTCATGACCCATCTGTGCCTTAGGAGGGTTAGTCATCAATTTCTTTCTTTAAAGTAGCAAATTGCTAACCATGGCACTATGCCTACCAGCTGTCTGTCATAGGCACCCAATAACCATTTGCTTAATGCGATAAACGAATGAGTAGATAATGTTGTGCTTTATTTATTATTTATTAATTAATTTATTTATTTTGAGGTAGGGGCTCACTCTAGCACAGGCTGACCTGGAATTCATTCTGTAGTCCCAGGCTGGCCTTGAACTCACGGCGATCCTCCTTTCTGTGCCTCTAGAGTGCTGGGACTAAAGGCGTGCGCCACCACACCCGGCTGATAGGTTGGTCTATGCTTGAAAAAGAAATCAAACAGCCCCATTGGTACCATCCTCGGAGCAGCCTCCATCCTAAGGAACAGTAGTCTTGCTGAAGCAGGCCCCCTGCTCCCCCTCAGATGTGGGCCTCTGGCAGGGTGGCCAGTCACCCTGGTTTACCCAGGATGAAGGGGTTTCTGTTGGCAAGTGTGGTAGTTTGACTAGATGGCCCCCAATATATTCAGTGTTTTATTAGTTTGTAGTTTGCATCTGCAGCCACCTGGCTGGAGGCAGTGTCACTGGGTGGATCTTAAAGTGTGGTGGTGGGTTTAGGATTTCAATCTAAAGATAGGCAAAGTGTGCCTAGCTGGAGTTCCTGAGGTGTGCTGTGCTGTGTGGCTTTTGGCTTTTGGCTTCTCTCTCCTCTCTCAATGTCTGGTCCTATGATAGCAGGCCAGCTTCTTATGCCATTATGGAACTTCCCCTGGATCTGTAAGCTTCAATAAATCCCTTCCTCCATAACTGTGCCTGGTCTGGAAGTTCATCTCAGCGAACCTGAAGCTGTCTGCTGCAACAAGCTTTTCAATGTTAAAAGTGGGACAATCCCAAGCAATGCAGGGCAGCTGGTGACCACACCCACCCCCTCTGCAGCCATCTGGAGCTCACAGGCTGCCTACCTTTGCTGTAGCCAGTTGCTGGTTTGCCTCAAGTGACAACCCAGGTGATGTATGTGGGTCAACACATCCTCCTGCAAACATCTGTCCTGTAATTATTACTACACTCCCAGTAGCTAGAGAGCAGAGACGCAATAGGTCCAACAAACAGTTCCCGTCTCTGGGATGCTTTTAATTTAGTAAAAGACATGGATACATTGAATACATGATTTTTTTTGAGGTAGGTTCTCGCTGTAGCTCAGGCTGACCTGGAATTCTCAGGGTGGCCTCGAACTCTCGGCGATCCTCCTACCTCTGCCTCCCGAGTGCTGGGATTAAAGGCGTGCGCCACCACGCCCGGCTAAATGATTTTTTTTTTTTTTTTGAGGTAGGTTCTCGCTGTAGCTCAGGCTGACCTGAGGACTCAGGTTTGATTCCCCAGGACCCACATTAGCCAGATGGACATGGTGGTACAAGTGTCTGCAGTTTGTTTGCAGTGGCTGGAAGCCCTGGCACGCCCATTTCTCTCCCTCTTTCTCTCTCTCTCTCTCTCTGTCTGTCAAATAAATAAGTAAATAAACAACTTACAAAAAAACAAAAAATTAAAAAACCCAATAATTATATTAATATTCTACTTTGTTTTACTGCATTACTGATTTATTATCCTTGTGTCATGTGCTCATCAAGAGTGTATTAATGTAATTGCTTTTATGAGTCATTATGTGTCTAAGACAGCATGGGCCAAAACTAACTCTATGTCTACAATTCTGAAAAACAACTGAGTAACAAAGTCTGTGGCCACTTCATTTGACATTTTAACTTACTGTGTGATAAAATTCCTATTTTTGGCATACTTAAAAGAACAACAACAAGCCGGGCGTGGTGGCACAAGCCTTTGATCCCAGCACTCGGGAGGCAGAGGTAGGAGGATCGCCATGAGTTCGAGGCCATCCTGAGACTACACAGTGAGTTCCAGGTCAGCTTGGACTAGGAGTGAGACCCTACCTCGAAAAACCAAACAAACAAACAAAAACAAAACAAAACAAAAACCCCCAACAAATTGTAATGTTGTAGGTTGAACAACTGCTTACAAAGATATCAGGTCTTAACCCCTGGAAATGTAAATGTTACTTTATTTGGGGGAAAAACAAGTCTTGACAGCTATGAGTAGATTGAGGATCTGAAGTGGGGCGGGGGGATGATCCTAGATTACCCACGAAGCCCAAAGGCAGCAACAGGGGCCCTGGCAGAAGTAAAGGAGATTACACAGACAGAAGAGAAAGAGGCAGAGATGTCTTCACAGCTCATGAATGTCAGCAGCGGGCTGGAGAGATGGCTTAGCAGTTCAGGTGCTTGCCTGTGAAGCCTAAAGACCCAGGCTCAATTCTCCAGGACCCATGAAAGCCAGAGGCATAAGGTGGCGCAAGCATCTGGAGTTCATTTGCAGTGGCTGGAGGCCCTGACGTACCCATTCTCTCTCATAAATAAACAAATAAAATGAAAGGCAACAGCTACCAGATCCGGGAGAGGCAAGAATGGATTTTCCTCCAGACTGTAGGGAAGCACCCTCCCTGTGGAAACCGGGAGTTCAGCCCATGAAACTGATCTCAGACTCAGGACCCAAGAGCTGGGAAAGAATACGTGGTTTTTGTTTTTTTAATTGCCCACAGCAGCCATAAGAAACGAATACACGCACTCAGACAAGATGAGAGGTGCAGAAAGCAAGAACTGTCTTTTCCCAGCATTCAGCAGAAGGAGCTGCTAGCAAGCAACTCACACGTGAAGCTGAAGGGCCTAACCCAGGCCTCTCCGAGCCGAGCAGGAACACTTGGAGAACACTGGAGAACTCGTGGGAACAATGTAGTTACACTTGCTGTTTTCCCCCATTTAATTTCATATTGTGGTCAGTAAATAGTCCTTAAAAACATGACTTTTCCTGGCTACACAGACTTGTCAATTATTTGATTTACCTCCTAATGTTCCACATGTAGAAAATTCTCCAAAATGTGAATAAATTTGGGCCACGGGGCAAAGGACACAGTTTCCCATCATCATTTGTGTTCACAACTAATTATTACTCTGGAATTGAATCCTGGAGTTACTGGATTAAAGAATATAAACATTGTAGGACCTTGACTATAATTTCAAATGACTGTCTGGGGTTTCCAGTAGAAAGCTGTAAGAAGCCAGTCTTCACAGAGTCTCGCCAGCATGGGGTGGTCACAGTAAACATTACTGCTGGGTGTGGTGGTGGTGCATGCTTCTAATCCCAGCACTTGGGAGGCAGAGGTAGGAGGATCCACTATAAGTTTGAGGCCAGCCTGCAACTATACATAGTGCATTCCAGGTCAGCCTGGGCTACAGAGAGACCCTAATTCACAAAACCAACATTTTTTTTTTTTTTTTTTTACTTCTTTACTTGTGAGCAGAGAAAGACAGACAAATAGACAAAGAATGAGTGTGCCGGGGCCTCCAGCCACTGCAAATGAATTGCAGATGCATGGGCCTCTTTGTGCTCCTGGCTTTTATGTGGGTACTGGGGCCATCAGGCTTTGCAAGCAAGTGCCTTTAACTGCTAATCCATCACCCCAGCTCTCATTCTTGACATTTTCATACATGTATATAATATATTTTTTAGGGTCTTACTCTAGCCCAGGCTAACCTGGAATCCACTATGTAGTCTCAGGTTAGCTTTGAACTCACAGTGATCCTCCTACCTCTGCCTCCTGAGTGTTGGGATTAAAGGTGGGTGCCACCATGCCCGATTTATATAATGCACTTTTTTTTTTTTTTTTTTTTTTTTGAGGTAGGGTCTCACTTTGGTCCAGGCTGACCTGGAATTAGCTATGTAGTCTCAGGGTAGCCTCGAACTCACAGCAATCTTCCAACCTCTGCCTCCCGAGTGCTGGGATTAAAGGCGTGCGCCACCACACCCGGCTATATAATGCATTTTTATTTTATTCTCTCAATTACCCCATCCCATTAACACCATTCTTCCCCATTAATCCCCACCTTACTTACTTTCCTTAAAAAAAAAAACATTTTATTTTAATTTGTTTATTTGAGAGATTGAGAGAAAGAGACAGAGAGAGAGAACAGGTGTGCTAGGGGCTCCAGCCACTGTAAACGAACTCCAAACACATGTGTCACCTTGTGCATCTGGCCTATGTCAAATCTGGGTCCTTTGGCATTGTAGGCAAGCGCCTTAACTTCTATGCCATCTCTCCAGCCTCCCCACCTTATTTTCATGTCTTATTTAAAACCTGAGTTAAATTAGGGCTGCTTGCATGTTTCTGAATTTTTGAAGGTTTACTTATATTGTCATATTCATTACCATCATCAAAGAAATCTATTAAATAATAAATTCTGCAACACAATTAACTTTACTAGGTCCTATTTCTATAGAAGTCGGAAGTCAAAGCAAACATTCCTATCAATAAACGGCTTAAATACAATGTCATTTCCTTCAACTCTGATGGCAAACTGACAAAGTGTTGCCTTCCTATTTTTCAGTTCCCGTGAGAGGTCCAAAGGTTAACAATGTTAGAGACAGGAGCAAGGAAAGAGACACAAGGGTTTTTTTTTTCTGAGCCTGTTGATAAGATTAAGAAGAAAATGCATTTCTGAAGTTTCTTGTCGAGAAGTTCTCAAAGCACTCAGCTGCCCATTAGCTGCTTGTGTTGATTCCGTAGCGACCAACAATTATGCCCAGAAAAAAATTTTTTTTGTTTTTTTTCAAGGTAGGGTCTCACTATCTAGCCCAGGCTGACCTGGAATTCACTATGTCGTCCCAGGATGGCCTCAAACTCACAGCAATCCTCTTACCTCTGCCTCCTGAATGTTGGGATTAGAGGCGTGCCCTGACATACCTTGTGCTTATGCCCAGTTAATACCATGTCTGGTATTGAAAACCTAATCAAAAGCCCTAAGGGGTCATAAGCTCTAGGAGGGAAGCGACTGTCGTTTGACTAAATGGATATGTTATGTCCACCAAACTGCCCTCTAAGTACTTATGTTTATGCCCATATGTTAATGCTACTCTCACTTTTGGTTAGAGGAGCTTCTCTTTTCAGATGGTGGTGACCACTAGGGAGACTAAAAATTTAACGGAGGGTTAGAACAATGGCAACGGAGAGACGTCTCTCTCTCTTCCCTCAAGGCTTAGGAATCACTGCAAAAGAGGTGCAAAAAGTATGTAAGAGGGCTGGAGAGATGGCTGAGCGGTTAAGACATGTGCCTGTGAAGCCTAAGGACCCAGGTTTGATTCTCCAGGTCCCATATATGCCAGATGCACATGGTAGCATATGCATCTGGAGTTCATTTGTGTGGCTAGAGGCCTGGCTGCCCATTTTCACCCACTCAAGACCTCTGTCTGTAATAAATAAATAAATGAAAAATAAATCTTAAAAAAAATTAAAAAAAAAAAAAAAAAAAAAAGTATGTAAGAGCCAGAGCCAAAGGAAGCTTTGCAATACACACAAAGACACAAAGTGGCTGCAGTATTTGTGATCTCACAGTGGCTGACACTACTACACAAGACCTGCCTGACAGGAGGGGGAAATGACGACATCAAAATTGAGGAGAAGCCAATTGTGGTGGTGCACGCCTTTAATCCCAACACTCAGGAGGCAGAGGTAGGAGGCTCGCCATGAGTTCAAGGCCACCCTGAGACTACATAGTGAATTCCAGGTCAGCATGGGCTAGAGTGAGACCCTACTTTGAAAAACAAAATAATAACAACCAAAAAAAAAAAAAAAAAGCTCCCCCTAAAAAAAACTTGAAGACAGCTGGAGAGATGGATTAGCAGTTAAAGGTACTTGCTTGCAAAACCCGAGCTGGGCTTGATCTCCAGTACCCTCTTAAATGCCAGATACATAAAGTGGTACATGTGTCTGGAATTCATTTGCAGTGGCAGGAGGCACTCTCTGCTTCTTTCTCTCCATCTTTCTCTCTATCTCTCTCTCAAAGAAATAAAAATATTAAAAAAATAAACAAAAATTTGCAGAGAAGGCTGGAGAGATGGCTTTGCAGTTAAGAACTTGCCTGTGAAGCTTAAGGACCCAGGTCAGACTCTCCAGAACCCACATAAGCCAGATGCACATGGTGGTTCATGCATCGGGATTTGTTTGCAGTGGCTGAAGGCCCTGGAATGCCCATTCTCTCACTCTCTCTCTGGGTCTATTTTTCTCTCAAGTAAATAAATAAATAAAATATCTTTAAAAATTGAAGATGGGGCTGGAGAGATGGCTTAGCAGTTAAGGTGCTTGCCTGTGAAGCTTAAGGACTCAGGTTTGATTCCCCAAGACTCACATAAGCCAGATGCACAAGGGGGAACATGCATCTGCAGTTGGTTTGCAGTGGCTGGAGGCCCTGGATCATCCATTTTTCTCTTTCTCATGAATAAATAAAAAGAAAAAAAATTATTTTGTTTTTCGAGGTAGGGTCTCACTCTAGTCCAGGCTAACCTGGAAGTCACTATGTAGTCTCAGGGTGGCCTCGAACTCACAGTGATCCTCCTACCTCTGCTTCCCAAGTGCCGGGATTAAAGGCGTGCACCACGATGACCCGGCTCTGTAGCCATTTTCATCAGCCCAGCTCGTTGGCCCGATCTGCATCCCTCTGGGGTGCTTTGTTACTTTCCTCTGTCTTCCTGCCTTTTTGACCTATTCTCTTGACTTTCTTTCTTTTTAAAATTTTATTTATTTATTTTTATTTGAGACAGAAAGGGAGAAAGAGAGAGAGAAAGAAAGGACACACCAGGGCCTCTAGCCAATGCAAACGAACTCCAGACGCATGGGCCACCTTACGCATCTGGTTTACATGGGACCTGGAGAATCGAACCTGAGTCCTTGGGCTTCACAGGCAAGTGCCTTAATTGTTAAGCCATCTCTCCAGCCCTCTCTTGACTTTCTTTGTGGTTCGATCTCCCTTCTCATCCCACCCAATCTCTCCCCGCTCCCCTCTCCCCAAAAAAACAAACACAGAAGGCCTAGCTTGGTATATGTAGCATCAGGGGTCTCAAGTTCCTGTCCTGCCTCTGCTGTGTGATCTTTTTAGGCCATTTTACCCCTTTGGTTGTCAGTCCCCCCCCCGTATAATGAGGCGTATTCGGTCTGGTAAACATAGAGATAATTTAACACAGCTCTAAAAACAAACAATACCATCCTGAAAATTCAAGAGAGAACCATTTAGGAAATAGCTCTACTACCCTGCTTTCCTTACCATACCATCCGACTTCCCTCACCAGGCTAAGATAATGTCAACCAGCTGGTGCATTTTATTATTGTTATTTTATTACTGAAGCTGTCCTTGGACCATCCATGCCTCCCCCGCCCCCCAGTAACCACAGTGGGAATCCAGGCACTGACCGTGAATTTCTCATAGAGCTCGTACGTCAGGAGGGGGTTGGGCAGCTCCCTGAAGTAGAGCTTGCAGAGGGAGCCCACACAGTGGATGTCCTGGAGGTACACTTCCCTTGTCAGATCTGGACATTGATCTGAGCCAAACTCTTGCCTGAAACAACACAGACGGAGACATAACAATCCCAGGGCACATGCGTTCCATGTCGGCTGCTGCTTGGCAGCACGGGGGTAAAGCGACCTCGTTCTGCTGATCTGGCGCACTCTTGACCTCCATTCTCCTCCAGGCACAAGGAAGCAAGCCAGGGGAAGACTTGTACTTTCAGGTCTCAAGTTACTTGTAAGCCATCAAACTCTTCACCAAATAGGTTTCCCCAGGGAAAGGCTGTATCTGCAGCCTTGCTTAGGACCATAGGGAAATATGAAAACTGCCAAAACGGTCTACTGAGATTCCATTTTTTTTTCTTCACAAAATAGTGCTCAAAATGAAATTATCTTTCTACAAAAGACACCAAAACCCGGGGCAAGTCAGATCCTATCAGGCATCTCCACATATTCATGTCACAAACTTATTTCATCCAACCATTCAAACCCAAGACTTGAGAACCTTACTCAATCTTTTGTTGGTTTGTTTGGTTGGTTTTTTGAAGTAGGGCCCCACTCTAGCCCAGGCTGACCTGGAATTCAGTATGTCATCTCAGAGTGGCTTTGAATTCATGACAATCCTCCAACCTCTGCCTCCAGAGTGCTGGGATTAAAGGCGTGCGCCTCCACACCCGGCTCAGAGAATATTTATTTCTAAGGTGCTTAATGGAACTCGTACAGGTTACATGAATTTATAAATATCTTCTCAAATAATTAATAGTGGGATTCATGTGATCCTAGGCTTGGTTTCTTCTCTGTCTTTTAGACTGGGTCTCACTGCCCTTGAACTCACAATCCTCCTGCCTCAACCTCCAGAATACTGGAATTATAGGTCTGTACTGCAACATTCAGTTTGAGGTTTTTTTTAAAAATATTTTTATTTAGAGTCGGGCGTGGTGGCGCACGCCTTTAATCCCAGCACTCGGGAGGCAGAGGTAGGAGGATCATCATGAGTTCAAGGCCACCCTGAGAATACAGAGTGAATTCCAGGTCAGCCTGAGCCAGAGTGAGACCCTGCCTTGAAAAACCAAAAAAAAAAAAAAAAAAAAAAAAATATTTATTTATTTGAGAGAGATAAAGAAGCAGAGAGAGAGAGAGAGAGAGAGAGAGAGAATGGGCATGCAAGGGCCTCCAGCCATTGCAAACGAACTCCAGATGCATGCGCCCCCTTGTGCAACTGGCTTATGTGGGTCCTGGAGAATCGAACTGGGATTCTTTGACCTTGCAGGCAAATGCTTTAACCACTAAGCCATCTCTCCAGTCCCAGTTTGAGTTTTTAATCCCAACACTCAGGAGGCAGAGGTAGGAGGAGCACCATGAGGCTAGCCTAAGACTACATAGTGAATTCTAGGTCAGCCTAGGCTAGACTGAGACCCTACCAAAAAAAAAAAAAGAAAACCAAAAAGAAATCTTTTGGGCTGGAGAGATGGCTTAGAGGTCAAGGAACTTGCCGGCAAAGCCAAAGGACCAAGGTTTGATTCCCCAGTACCCATGTAAAGCCAAATGCACAAGGTGGTGCATGTGTCTGGAGTTCATTTGCAGTGGCTAGAGGCCCTGGCGTGCCCATTCTCTCTCCGTGTCTATCTGCTTATTTATCTCTCTCAAATAAATAAAACATTTAAAAAAGACTTGTTAAAACAAATTTTAAAGGGCTGGAGAGATGGCTTAGCGGTTAAGGTGCATGCCTGCGAAGCCTAAGGACCCCAGTTCGATTCTCCAGGTCCCATGTAAGCCAGATGCACATGGTGGCACATGCATATGGAGTTTGTTCACAGGGGCTGGAGGCCCTGGCATGTGCATTTTCTCTGTCTGTTTCTCTCCTCTGTCTACTTGCAAATAAATAAATAAAAATATTAAAAAAAGAATATTCTACTAAAGCGGAGGACTGCTGTGAGTTCAAGGCCAGCTTGGGCTAGTCAAAGTTTTTAAACATTTATTTATTTGAGAGAGAGAGAGAATGGTCACCCTCCAGCTACTGCAAATGAACTCCAGATGCGTGTGCCACCTTGTGTGTCTGGTTTAATGTGGGTCTGGGGGAATTGAACTGAGGTCCATTGCCTTTACAGGCAAGCACCTTAACCACTAAGCCATCTCTCCAGCCCTCAAAATTTTTTTAGAAAAGGAATATTCTCATTATTTTAGAATGGACATTGAAAAATAATGAACATACAATGAATATATAAAACACTGAGTGTTCTTTTAGGTGTTAAAATTGTATGCAAAATGTGTAAATCTATTGCTGTATTCATATAAAGTCTATTTTACACTTTCTGTATGTTCTGTACATATAATACTCAACACATACCTGTTTGGCTCTTTCAATGTAACAGAAATTTCTTCCAAATGTTAAGGTTAAGTCCATAGATTTGGAAATTAATCACTCATTTGTAATTAATTTTTTTAATTTATTTTTTATTTGAGAGAGAGAAAGAGAAATGGGCGAGCCAGGGCCTCAAGCCATTGTAAGTGAACTCCAGATGCATGCACCCCCTTGTGCATCTGGCTTACGTGGGTCCTGGGGAATTGAACCTGGGTCCTATGGCTTTGCAGGCAAACACCTTAACCACTAAGCCATCTCTCCAGCCCTCATGAGTAATTTTTAAGATCTCAGCATCCATTAGAGCAATGTGAAATCACACAGACTTTGATTTCTCAACCCGATGAAGTATCAGTGTGTGCCCAAAGAAAACCTTCCAAGGAACACTCTGGAAAGGGGCCCTCCCCTCGCTTGGGCTTTGGGTTAGCAATTGAATGACAACGTGTTATGTTTTCCTAACTTGTAACGTAGATCATCTGAGTTAAATCCAATCCACCTAAGAAGGGTAAACCTGACCCAAGGGGGAAAAGAAAGGCATTTATGTTGGAAGGAATTTCTGCAGGCTGGGGAGCCTCTGGAGTAGATTCCGAACAGTCAGGCATTTGAGAACCACTGCACCTCACCTCTGGCCTGGTACATGTGCTTCCTTAGGCCTGACACACTCCCCTATAGCCTGAGGTCTGGGTACTCCCCACAGCTGCCAACAGAGGCACGGACAGAGCAAGGCTCACGGCAGAATCCTCCTGAACTCTGCTTTTAGCTTACCTTAGCCTCTGTATGTTTGAGGTGACGCCGGAGAGACGGTAGATTCCATCCACAATGCCGTGAGTCTCTATAAATTCTGCACAGCTCTTCAATACATATGGAACTATTCAAAGAAAACAAACAGCAAAGTAGTAGATGTGAGTCTGACTGTCCTTTACAGATGTCCTCTTAAAAAATCCAGGTAATCGCCGGGCGTGGTGGCGCACGCCTTTAATCCCAGCACCGGGAGGCAGAGGTAGGAGGATCGCCGAGAGTTCGAGGCCACCCTGAGACTACATAGTGAATTCCAGGTCAGCCTGGACCAGAGTGAGACCCTACCTCGAAAAAACCAAAAAAAAAAAAAAAAAAAAAAAAAAATCCAGGTAAGTTCACAGAAAGACGATGGAACTCAGAAGAACTGCAAATGGAAACAGTTACCTGTAAGTGTTAGATGATATTCCTTATGAGTTTTCAGAGATTTTTAACTCATGTATTTTAAGGCAAGCATAGTGATTCATGCCTGTAATCCTAGAACTTGGGAGGTGCAGGAGTTCAAGGACATTTTAATATAGATACAGAGGGAATGGGCATGCCAGGACCTTGAGCCACTGCAAATGAACTCCAGACACATGCACCACCTTGTGCATCTGGCTTATGTGGGTCCTGGGGAATCAAACCTGGGTTCTTAGTTTTCTCAGGCAAGCGCCTTAACCACTAAGCCATGTCTCCAGCCCTTCAAGGCCATCTTTAGCTACAAAATAAGTTCAAGACCAACCTGGGCTGCAAGAAACCCTGTCTCAAAAATAATCAAATGAGGGATGTGGATCTGGCTCATTGGTTAAGACACTTGGCTGCAAAGCCAAATGATGTGGGTTCGATTCCCCAGTACCCATGCAAAACCAGATGCACAAAGTGGCAAAAATGCACCTGGAGTTCATTTGCAGTGGGTAGAGGCCCTGGTGTGCCCATCTTTTCTCTCTCTCTCTGCAAATAAATAGAAATATTTTAAAAAGAAAATAATAAAAAAGAATAAATGCATATATACACACATACCCACATATATAGCGACCCCCCCCAAACACACAACTCTAAAATATATGAATACATTTTTTTTTTTTTTTTTTGGTTTTTCAAGGTAGGGACTCACTCTAGCTCAGGCTGACCTGGAATTCACTGTGTAGTCTCAGGGTGGCCTCGAACTCATGGCGATCCTCCTACCTCTGCCTCCCGAGTGCTGGGATTAAAGGCATGCGCCACCACGCCCGGATCTTTCTACTATTTTAATCGGACCTTTCTTCTAGATGCTTTGAGATAGGCTCTTGCTTTGCAGCTCAGACTGGACTCAAATTCACCACCCTACTGTCTCAGCCTCCCGAGTGCTGTGATTATACAGCACGTACTACACCTGGTTCAGACTTTATTTTTTTCCAAAGTAGGGTCTCCTGGAATTCACCATGTAGTCTCAGGCTGGCCTTGAATTCACAACAGTCTTCCTACCTTGGCCTCCAAAATGCTGGGATTAAAGGCGAGCGCCACCACACCCCACTAGACTTTCACTAGATGTTCAGATTCTAGACACTAGGTATTCAAATTCAACAATCTGCTTGTTATTCATAATATTCTTATTTACTATTAATTTTGTGGTGCCGAGGATCTAACCACATAGGCAAGTAAATACGCAAATAAAACACTCCACCGCTGAGCGGCAGCCTCAGCCCACATAATTCCCTATGGCAGCACTTTCTAATACCCGCTCTGCTTTCTGCCTTCAAATGACTGAAAGTTTAAGTACTTCATCAAAATCCATCATACTTAAAAGCATCCTGCCCATCCCGCAAATGCTGTGCATACCAACAGCCCTTCCCCTCGGCCACACGTCCTTGTTTTGCCCCTGGCCTATCCTGCACGATGGAGCTGGGGAAAACCATCCATCAACCCCGGGTGCAAAGAGGTCGGGGTGGATTTGGGATTGCAATACTGATGGCCACAGAGGTAGATACACTTCCTATGAGGGAATACAGGGTGGGAGCAGGGGGTGGGAGCGGGCTCTGCTCCAGATCCTCTGTCCTGTGTTCAACCAAAAGAACCACAGTTGGGTGTATCTCATCAAGGAGGGCTTTCGGTAAGTCCGTGTCTCGTGAAAATAAAAAGAGTTCTAATGCTTAAAAGAAACACACATCCACACACACACACTGTAAAACCCTGTGGTGTACAACAGTGGCTGACTGTTTGCCAACACATGAAGCCATCCTGAAACCTGCCTCATGTGGTATATGATTCAAAGTGCACAATCAGATGCCAAACTGCCTGTGACCTTGGGTCACATATGTAAGGATTCTTAGTTTCTATATCTATAATGTGAAGGTAGTAAGTACATTAAACCCTTGGCTAGGACTGAAATGTTGCTTGTAAACATTTAGCACAGACCCAGGCACATCAAAAGTATTCTACCATGATAAGCATTATTTCTTTTGTAAAAAATATTTTGTTTATTTATGAGAGAGAGAGAGAGAGAGAGAGAGAGAGAAAATGGGTATGCCAGGGCCTCCAGCCACTGCAAACAAACTCCAGGAGCATGAACCACCTTGTGCATCTGGTTTACGTGGGTACTGGGGAATAGAACCTGGGTCCTTGGCTTTGCAGGCAAGCGCCTTAACCTCTGAGCCATCTCTCCACACCCCCCACAATCACTATTGCTGTTTGTAGCTTATGTGGAGTATGGCTTTATCATTTGGTCTTCCTGGTGAAAACACGGCTCAGCTTTTCTTATGCACCGGGGTCACACCAGTACAACTCATCTCTACTCAAACGGCTCTTGGGTCCTTTGGTGTTTCTACTTGAGAAGAATTTTGCTCCTATGCGAGGTCTCTAGGGGAGACTGGCAGCCTTAAGGCAATATTTTATTTTCCAGGTGGGGAAACACATTCCATTTTCTCTGGCTTTAGTACTTCTCGCCCACGGCACTGTGGAAGCAGGTGGTGATATTATAACCACAGGAAGAAGAACAATCCTGTTCCTGGTCCTGGTCCATGTGGATGGAGCATTAGCTGTCCAGAGTCCTCATCTTGGGCCAACCAGGGAAGTGCAGGGATTTTCCATCACACTCAGGAAGGATTCCCTTCCTCTCTCATGATCACTTAGCACAAAGGTCCTCAGTCTGCCATCCTGGGTCCCCCTAGCCACTGTGGTGGATGCATTTCAAAGCTGCAAAACCACCCATCTCAAGGAGAGCTGCTGAAACTTTGATGTGCTTACACAGTACTCAGGATATTCCCTCTCTCTCTCTCTCTCTAATATATATTTTGGTGGTGGCCTTGAACTCATGGTGATCCTCCTACTTCTGCCTCCTGAGGTATTAAAGACATGCACCACCATGCCCAACTTTTAATATATTTAATTTATTTATTTATTTGAGATAGAGAGAGAGAAAGAGAGAGAATGGGCACTCCAGGGCCTCTAGCCACCGCAAATGAACTCCAGATGCATGCACCACTTTGTGCATCTGGCTTTACACGGGTACTGGGGAATTGAACCCAGTTTGTTAGGTTTTGCAGGCAAGCACCTTAACCACTGAGCTATCTCTCCAGCCCCCCCCTTTTAAAATATATTTTATTTTATATTATTTATCTGAGAGAGAAAGAAAGAGAGAGAAAACAGGCACACTAGGGCCTCCAGCCACTGTAAATGAACTCCAGAAGCATGCACCACCTTGTGCATCTGGCTTACGTGAGTCCTGGAAAATCGAACTTGGGTCCTTAGGATTCACAGGCAAGTGCCTTAAGTACTAAGCCATTTCTCCAGCCCCCACTTTAAAAATTTATTTATTTATTTATTTATTTATTTATTTAAGAGAGAGAGAGTGAGAAAGAGGCAGACAGAGAGGGAGAGAGAGAGAGAGAATGGGCAAGCCAGGGCCCCCAGCCACTGCAAACGAACTCTACATGCATGCACCCCCTAGTGCATCTGGCATATGTGGGTCTTGGGGAATCGAACCAGGATCCTTTTGCTTTGCAGGCAAATGCCTTAACCGCTAAGCCATCTCTCCCCCCCCTGCCGTTTTTTTTTTTTTTTTTTTTGGAGAGAGACATAGAGAGAGGGAGAGGAAGGCAGATAGAGATGGGCGCACCAGCAGCCTCTCAGCTGCTGCAAACGAAATCCAGATGGGTGAGCCCCCTTGTGGTTAAGTGCGGCATTGCACCCTTGCCTCACTTTGCATCTGGCTAAACGTGGGACCTGGAGATTGGAACCCCCATTTTAATTTGGGTTCCAGGAATTGAACTGAGGTCCTCATGTTCAGTGGGTTAAGAGCAGCAAGCATTTTTATCCATTAAGCCATCTTCTTGACTCTTAGGTAGGGGAAAATGGTGACACCTTCCCGTGTTGATTTTGACATGGAAAAGTGTGATGTTGGAGTTTGGAGTCATAGAGCTTAGTCTAGGGATTTATTCTGTGCCCAGAGTCCTTCAGGTCTCCTCTCACACAAGTCCACACAGTTGCTGACAATGATATGACGGGGGCTGGAGAGATGGCTTAGTGGTTAAGGCACTTGCCTGCAAAGCAAGTCTAAGGACCTGGGCGACTTGGATTTCATTCCCATTATCCATGTAAAGCCAGATGCACAAAGTGGCACATGCATCTGAAGTTTGTCTGCAGTGGCTATAGGCCCTGACACCCCCATATAGTCCCTCCCTCTTGCTCTCTCTCTCTCTGTCTGCTTGCAAGGAATAAATAAAAATAAATAGCCAGGCGTGGTGGCACACGCCTTTAATCCCAGCACTCGGGAGGCAGAGGCAGGAGGATTCCTGTGAGTTTGAGGCCACCCTGAGACTACATAGTTAATTCCAGGTCAGCCTGGGCCAGAGTGAGACCCTACCTTAAAAAACCAAAAATAAAATAAATATGGCTGGGGAGATGGCTTAGTGGTTAAGGCGTTTGCCTGCAAAGCCAAAGGACCCAGGTTCAATTCCTCAGGACCCATAGAAGCCAGATGCCCAACGTGGCACATGCATTCATTTGCAGTGGCTAGATGCCCTCGCCTGCCCATTCTTTCTCTCTCCCTCCCTTACCCTCTCTTTGCCCCCATAAAGAAAGAAAGAAAGAAATTTCTTGGAATTGTTTCATGGATGCTTCTCTAACTCTTCCTATTTTGGTTTGATTTTTTTTCCCCTGGATCAGCAATCTTACAAGTTCACAACATGCCCAGCTAGTTGTTTGGTTTTAATTGAAATATACAGCCAGAGAGATGGCTCAGTTTTCAGTGGGCTTCTTGTGTAAGCAGCTCAGTTGTAATCTCCAGAACCCACAGAACCTCCAGTCACAGCACCCATGTCTGTAACCCCAGACCTGTGCGGAGTGGAGACTGCAGAATCACTGGGGCTCTCAAATGCTGAAATCAATAAAAGACTCTGCCACAGTGGGCCGTAGAGATGGCTTAGCTGTGAAGGCGCTGCCTGCAAAGCTGAAGGACCCATGCTCGACTCTCCAGGTCCCACATAAGTCAGATGCACAGTGACATAAGTGTGCAATGAAGAAGACACAATCCTGTTCCCGGTCCCGGTCCATGTGGATGGAGCATTAGCTGTCCAGAGTCCTCATCTTGGGCCAACCAGGGAAGTGCATGCATCTGGAGTTTGATTGCGGTGGCTGGAGGCCCTGGTGTGCCAATTCATTCTCTCTCTCATTAAAAAAAACAAAAATAAAAATAAAGATTCTGCCTCAAGACAGGTGAGTGAAGAGAGGGGAACACCAAATGGCCTTCTCTGTCCTCTGCATACATCACCCATATATTACTCATATGCAGAAAAAAGAGATACAGATCAAATGCTACAAATTTCCCCTTTTAAGTAAGGTGGGCTTTTTTTTTTTTTTTGCTTGCTTGCGTGCATGCATGTGTGTGTATGTGTATGTATGTGTACAATGTGGTGTATGTATATGTATATGCCATTAAGGAGCCCCTGTGCACAAGCTTGTCTGGGGCCAGGTGCTCTCGCCTGTGGTGACCACAGCAGAAAATCAGGTGTCCTTCTCTGTTGCAGTCAGGTTCACATTACTGGTAGAAATCACCCAACCAAGAGCAGCTTGTGGGAATAAAAAGAGGTTTATGTTGGCTTATAGGCTCAAGGGGGACACTCCATGATGGCAGGGAAAGTAACGGCATGAGCAGAAGGTGGACATCACCCCCTGGCCAACATAAGGTGGACAATACGAACAGGACAGTGTGCCAAACACTGGCAAGGGGAAACTGGCTATAACACCCATAAGTCCACCCCCAACAATACACTTCCTCCAGGAGGCTTTAATTTCCAACTGCCAACAGCGGAGGAACCTATAGCATCCTAAACACCTAAGTTTATGGGGGACACCTGAATCAAACCATCACATGCTCCACTGCTCCTCCACCTGTTTCTTGTTTGGAGCCAAACTCTCATTTTTGATCCCAGAGCTTGCCATTTCTAAGCAAGAGGCTGGAGAATCAGAACTTAGAAATGGCAAGCTTAAAGTCGGGCATGGTGGCACACGCCTTTAATCCCAGCACTTGGGAGGCAAAGGTAGGAGGATCACCATGAGTTCGAGGCCACCCTGAGACTATATGGTGACTTCCAGGTCAGCCTGGGCTAGGATAAAACCCTACCTCGGAACCTCCCACAACAAAGAAAAGAAAAGGAAACCTTTCAGACATGGTGTTTCATGCCTGACATCCCAGTGCTTGGGAGGCGGAGGCAGGAGGAGTGCTGTGACTTTGAGGCCAGCCTAGGGTACAAAGTAAGTTCCAGGTCAGCCTGGGCTAGAGTGCGACCCTGACTCGTACAATGAAATAAAACAGTAACAGGCTGGAGAGATGGCTCATCAGTTAAAGACACTTGTTTGCAAAGCCTGATGGCCTAGGTTCGATTCCCCAGTACCCACATAAAGCCAGTGCACAAAGCAGTGCATGCATATGGAGATCGTCTGCAGTGGCTGAAGACCCTGGCACACACATACATCCCCTCTCTCCCCCCCCCGTCTTTCCTTGTAAATAAATAATAAAATATTTTTTAAAAACAAAGAACAAAACACAAGTAAACCAATTTTAAAAAAAAACCTACATTTCCTCATATGTTAAATGACTGAAAGAAACTTACACTAGAATGTTAATAGTGGTTACCTCAAAGTGGTAGAGAATAAATGATTTTTTTGCTTCTCTGTATTTTTAATTTTGTTTTTATTTATTTATTTGCAAGGAGAGAGGGAGAGAAAGAAAATGGGCACCCTAGGACCTCTAGCCACTGCAAACAAACTCCAGGTTGTATGTGCCACTTTGTGCATCTCTCTACATGGATACTGGGGAATTGAACCCATGCTAGCAGGCTTTGCAAGCAAGTGTCTTAACCACTGAATCATCTTTCCGGCCCAGCAAAAATACTTTCAAAAACCCAATTTGAGGCTGAAGAGATTGCTTAGTGGTTAAGGTGCTTGCCTAGCACAATGACCTCAATTCCCCAGTACCCACATAAGCCAGAGGCATAAGGTGGCGCATGCTTCTGCACTCTGCAGTGGCTGGAGGCCCTGGTACGCCCATTTTCTCTTTCTCTCTCTGCCTCTTCCTTTCTATCTCTCTCCCTCCTTCTCTCTCTTTCAAATAAATAATATATATTTTTAAAAAAACCTGTTTCTTCATCTCTGTCACACCCTCCAAGGCTCAGGGTCCACTGCGGAAGAGGGGGCGTTAAAAATGTAAAAGCCAAAGGAAGGGTACGACTCCTTACAATGCAACTGTCCAGACAGAAATTGGCCTCAATATCCATGACCTTGCAGTGCCTCACAATACCTTCGCAAGACCCTCATAATAGGAGAAAAAGATGACATCAAATTTAAAGAGAGACTAATGGAGAGAGGGAGGGGATATGATAGACAGCGGAGTTGTGAAGGGGAAAGGGGGGAGGGAAATGTCATGGTTTATTGTCTGTAAGTATAGAAGTTGTCAATAAAAGATAAAAAATTAAAGCCAGGCGTGGTGGCGCACGCCTTTAATCCCAGCACTCGGGAGGCAGAGGTAGGAGGATGCCACGAGTTCGAAGCTACCCTAAGGCTGACTACATAGTGAATTCCAGGTCAGCCTGAGCTAGAGTGAAACCCTACCTCAAAAAACCAAAATAAATAAATAAGTAAATGGTCATTTTCAAAGAAAGAAAGAAAGAAACCAGCAAAGTGTGTCAAGGGTCCTAGACAGGGCACAAAAAAATGTGATGGGAGTTCTTTTGAAAAGAGTGCATGTGGTAGCGGAGGTGGAGGTCAGCCAAGGTTTTTGAGTGTTGAACAAGTATAGTAAATTACATGCATTTACAGAGCATCAATTGTATGAGAGCGACCACAATAGAGTACTGGGATGGGCCCAAAGTATGAGCCCCAACGTGGCAAGATAAGTGGATAAGGAGGATGCAATAAAATTATGATACTGGGCTGGAGAGATGGCTTAGCGGCTAAGGTGCTTGCCTACAGAGCCAAAGGACCCAGGTTTGATTCCCCAGGACCCACGTAAGCCAGATGCACAAGGTGGGACATGTGTATGGAGTTCATTTACAATGGCTGAAGGCCTTGTCACACCCATTCTCCCCTCCCTCTCTCTCTCTCTCTTTCTCTGCCTAATAAAATAATAAAATAAAATAATTCTGACACTGGTACATTGGTGTGATTTAAGATGATGGGGTATGACGCCATATTCCCTATAAAACATGCAGGATGCTTGGTTAAGTGCCCGGCATTGAATAATGCTAGTACCCTCAATGGTATGGGAAGGAGAGCATGGTATAAACACAGTGGAAACTGAGAAACACTGTGCTGAGTTCCAGGAATGCTGCCCAGGCCAGTCTGGTGGGAGAGTTTAGGTTAGTAGAGAGATTTATTTATTTGAGAGAGGGAGAGAGAGAGGGAGAGAGAGAGAAAGAGAGAATGGGTACAGCAGGGCATCCAGCCACCTCAAACGATCTCCAGACGTATGCACCATTTTGTGCACCTGGCTTTACGTGGGTCCTGGAGAATAGAACCTGGGTCCTTTGGCTTTGCAGACAAGTTCCTTAACTGCTAAGCTATCTCTCCAGCCCAAGTAGAGTTTTTTTTTTTTTTTAAATATTTTATTATTTATTTATTTATTTGAGAGAGAGAGATACAGAAATAGGCAGGGAGAAAGAGAGGGAGAGAATGGGTGCGCCAGGGCCTCCAGCCACTGCAAACGAACTCCAGATGCATGCACCCCCTTGTGCATCTGGCTTACGTGGGTCCTGGAGAATCAAGCCTGGAATCGGGGTCCTTAGGCTTCATAGGCAAGCGTTTAACCGCTAAGCCATCTCTCCAGCCCCCCAAGTAGAGTTTTTTTGTTTGTTTGTTTGTTTTGTTTTTTAAAATGATGGCCTAGGGTCTGGTGTGGTGGTGCATGCCTTTAATCACAGCACTTGGGGAGGCAGAGGTAGCAGGATCCAGGTCAGCCTGGGCCAGAGGGAGACCCTACCTCAAAAGAATAAAAAATAAAATAAAATAAATAAAAAGGTCTAGGAAGATTGCCTTCTATTTTGCTATCAACTGCCAGAAAAAAAAAAAAAAAAAAAAAAAAGGTCCACCTTGATAACAACACTCCTCTCTTCTTAAGCATTCCATGGCACTCCTAGAGTAATGTGTAATCCAGGCAGCTCTGGATCTAGACGAGCAGCTGCCGCCCAAGCAGGAAATGGGCTTTAAGAGGGGAAGACTCACAAGGAGCCTGTGTGTGTGTGTGTGTGTGTGTGTGTGTGTGTGTGTGTGTGTGTGTGTGTTGGGAGTGGCTGTGAGGAAGGGCGGAGACTACAACATCAAAGTTACAAGGAAGCACCCACATGGCCGGGGGCTTGGAGCTGGCCTAGTTCGCAGTGCACACAGAAACTGCCTGTCCCCTGGCTGACTGGAGAGGCGGCTGGACCTTGTGTAACCCGTCGAGATTCTTGGTTCATCCTTTCCACTGTATGACCCAGGGAAGCTTTGCAGCCTGGGGATGTGTAGGGCAGACCTTCCCTCCAGAGGGTGGCTCATAGCACAGAGATATCTGCTAGCCTCTAGCACATTTCCCGGTCCAACTGGTAAGCAACAACGGATCATTTTTTTAAAAAATCAATCAATAAATAACGATCAGTTTGAGGCCAGCCTGGGATTACAGAGTGAGTTCCCGGTCAGCCTGGGCTCGAATGAGACCCTAGTTTAAAAAAAGAAAAGAAAAAGAAAAAGAAAGAAAGAACGAAGAAAGAAAAAGAGACGCTGGAAAGATGGCTTAGTGGTTAAAGTGCTTGCTTATGAAGCCTAAGGTCCTATGTTCAATTCCCCAGAACCCACATAAGCCAGATGCAAATGGTGGTGCCTGCGTCTGAGTTCGTTTGCAGTTGCTGGAGGCCCCGTGGGCCCATTTTCTCTCTTCAATAAACAAAACATTTTAAAACACACAACAAAAAAAATCTATAAATCAGGGCTAGAGATATTGCTCAGGGGTTAAAGGCTCTTGCTTGCAAAACCTGCTGGTGTGGGTTTGATTCCCTAGTATCTACAAAAAGCCAGATACACAAAGTGGCACATACATCTGGAGTTTGTATGCAGTGGCAAGAGGCCCTGGTGTGCCCATTTTCTCCTTCAATAAGTAAAGAAAAATAATTTTAAAGAAAACACAATAGAGCCGGGTGTGGTAGCACACACCTTTAATCCCAGCACTGGGGAGGCAGAGGCAGGAGGATCACCATGAGTTCAAGGCCACCCTGAGACTACATAGTAAATTCCAGGGTAGTCTGGACTAGAGTGAAACCCTACCTCGGAAAAAAAAGAAAAAGAAAAAGAAAACACAATAGGGCTGGAGAAATGGCTTAGTGGTTAAGGCACTTGCCTGCGAAGCCTAAGGACCAAGGTTCAATTCCTCAGGACCCACATAAGCCAGATGCACAAGGTGGCACATAAGTCTGGAGTTTGTTTGCAGTTGGTAGAGGACCTGGTGTGCCCATTCTCTTTCTCTATCTGCTTCTCTCTCTCACACAAATAAATAAAATAAAATATTAAAAAAAAACAATAAAAATCCAGAAATCCAAGCCAGGCATGGTGGCTTATGCCTATAATCACAGCACTGGTGGTCACTATGAGATGACCTGGGTAGTTAGCGTGATACTGAGGTAGACAGCCAGGGGAAGGCTCCTACAGGGAAGCCTATCTCTGCCTGGGGATTCTCAGTCCTCTTCCCCCATCTATCTCAGCACCCAATTGGGGTTCAGGGTGCTCGTCTCACCCAATCAGATGTCTCTCTCCAGCACGCACCCCACCCAGGTGTGGGTGGACCCCTTCTCTGAGCCCAGGCCAATTGGCTTTCACGCGTGACACAGGCGTGCAAACCTTTTCTAGAGCCCAGACTCCAAATCTCTTACCTGAGCTCAGGGACACAAACTTCCTCCCCAGCTCTGTGGCTGTTCACATCTCCAGGCCTGGGTCCCCGTGTCCATGCACTATACCCTTCCTACTCAGGCAGAGCCTCCAGAGTGGGAAGGGATATTTCTTTGTTACTGTTTTTATGGCCTTTTGATTTTTTTGTTTTTTTTGTTTTTGTTTTTTCAAGGGTTTCGGTTCTAGCCCAGGCCAACCTGGAATTCACTATGTAATCTCAGGGTGGCCTTGAACTCACATTGATCTTCCTACCTCTGCCTCCCGAGTGTTGGGATTAAAGGCGTGAGCCACCACACCCAGCTGCCTTTTGAATTTTTTTGAAAGCACACTCCTTTTAGAAAAATCCCTTTTCACATTTTTGTTCTCCCACATGGACTCTCGGACCACATGGGGATATCCATTCTCTTTTCCTTCATTTGGAAACTTTACTCTTCCACTCCCTGCACCATATGGGTGTATCCACTTTTCCTTCCTCAGTTTTCCAGCCCTCCCACTCCCTCTTACCCCTGGTATTTCTGAATAAAATGTGATGGTTTATAAATTATCTTTCTCAGTTTGGTTTATCCAATTCTTTGGTTAAAAACAGACACCAAC
The DNA here is from genome assembly GCA_036365145.1 of Orientallactaga sibirica. Taxonomy (NCBI): domain Eukaryota; kingdom Metazoa; phylum Chordata; class Mammalia; order Rodentia; family Dipodidae; genus Orientallactaga; species Orientallactaga sibirica. Next base: position 11,064,180 of record JAEOAD010000050.1, on the reverse strand, counting down.
TCAGGGTTTGGAGTTCAAGGACTTTTCCTTAACACCTGTAGCAGACAGCTTCAGGTTCGCTGAGATGAACTTCCAGACCAGGCACAGTTAATGGAGGAAGGGATATGATTTATTGAAGCTTACAGATCCAGAGGAAGTTCCATAATAGCAGGAGAAACGGCCTGCTCTCACAGGACCAGGCAAGAGAGAGAGAAACCACCAGCCACACAGCACACTTCAGGAACCCCCACTGGGCACACTTTGTATATCTTTACAATGGACTTTCAAACCCACCACCACACCTTAAGATCGGCCCAGTGACATTGCCTCCAGCAAGGTGGCTGCAGATGCAAACTATAAACTAATAAAACACTGAATATATTAGGGGCCATATATTCAAACTACCACAATGCCCAAAACCTTGTTACTTGGAGTTCAAGGACTTTTCTTTACTGTCTAAAACCCTGTTACTAGTCACAGTAGGTATGAGGTCAGCCTGGGCTAGAGTGAGACCCTACCTCAAAAAACAAAATCAGAGCCGGGCGTGGTGGCTCACGCCTTTAATCCCAGCACTCAGGAGGCAGAGGTAGGAGGATCACCTTGAGTTCAAGGCCACCCTGAGACTACATAGTGAATTCCAGGTGAGCCTGAACTAGAGTGAGACCCTACTTCAAAAAACAAAAACAAACAAACAAAAAAATCAGGGGTTGGGGAGATGACTCAGCACTTAAATACTAAAGATCCTGCTTGCAGTCTGTAGGCCAGGATTCTACTCCCCAGTACCCACGTAACAAAGTGATGTATGTGTCTGAAGTTTATTTGTAGCAGCAAGAAGGCCCTGATGCACCCATAGTCTCTCTTGTCTCACTCAATTAAAACCAAAACCAAGGGCTGGAGAGATGGCTTAGCGGTTAAAGCCCTTGCCTGCAAAGCCTAAGGACCCATGTTAGACTCTCCAGATCCCACATAAGCCAGACGCACAAAGGTGAGGCAAGTGCAAGGTTGCAAATGTCCACTAGATGGTGCAAGTGTCTGGAGTTCTATTTCAGTGGTTGAGGCCCTGGCACACCGATTCTCTCTCCCTCTGACTCTCTCAATTAAAAAAAAAAATCCATAAATCCTCAATTTCTGAATGGCCTGATCAAGAAAGCTGATTTTGCAGCTTTCTTGCCAGCAGCTCTGCAGGATGCCACTGAGTAGAAGAAGCCTACGAGAGATGGCGTGGCAGTTAAAGCACCTGCCTGCCAAGCCTAAGAATGCCAGTTCGATTCTCCGGGTCCCACGTTTAGCCGGATGCAAAAAGTGACGCAAGGGTGCAATGCCGCATTTGGACACAAGGGGGCGCATGCGCCTGGAGTTCATTCACAGTGGTGTGCCCGTTCTCTCTCTCTAATAAAGCATTAATAAATGAGGATAATTGAGGTTTTTTTCTTTTTCTGAGTGTGTCTAGGTTGCTGTTATTGGCACGTGTTGAGAGTGATCATGGAGATGGACTAACCAAAGGTTCTGTGGAATTCAGGATGCTACCACTACTGTTCTCGTTTTTTTTTTTTTTTTTTTTAATTTTTATGTATTTATTTTGAGAGAGAGGCAGATAGAGAATGGGCACACGAGGGCCTCTAGCCACGGCAAATGAACTCCAGACACATGTGCCACCTTGTGCATCTGGCCATCTCTCCAGCCCACCACTACCGTTTTACTTAATTCCTATTGTTATTGGTCATCTGTATACGAAGCTCATATCCTTTTCAGTCCATTTTTACAAACGAAACTTCCACCCTAGGGAAACCAAGCCATAGGCCAAAGATGGGGCCTGCTGAAAACACACAGGGGATTTCCCAACTGAGGCCACTTTGAGGAGGGACAAGGAGTCAGGAAACCTGGATTCTCTTCTTGATCCACAGGAATTAGATTTGCACCTTTGAGGAAAGTAATGCTTCCTTTCTAAATTGCCCCAGAAGACTCTCAGGATTGTTGGGTCCAAGTTAATTCCAGCTGGGGTCCAGAGCAACCAATCACTCCCAGCTTGGGGCTTCCTTTTGTGCCAGAAGCAAGTTCTGGACCTAATAATGGGCAGTGTTACTTCCTGGCCTCACAACACCCCAGCATGTGCCAGTGCTCAGGAGGAAGCTGCGGCAGCGGGCGGGGCAGGGCTAGAGCTTAAGAAGCCAGATGAGGGCTGGAGAGATGGCTTAGCTGTTAAGGCACTTGCCTGCGAACCTCAGGACCCAGGTTCAATTCTTCAAGTCCCACCTAAGCCAGATGCACAAGGGGGCGCATGTGTCTGGAGTTTGTTTGTAGTGGCTGGAGGCCCTGGTGCGCCCAATTCTCTCTCCCTTTGTCTCTAATCAATAAATTTTTAAAATAAATATAAAAAGCAGCAGCCAGATGAGAGTTTTCCTGAGAGAGCCTCTCTAATACCGAGTGTGGTTTGCATCTAGGTCTTCCAGTATAAAGCAGTCAGGTTATTTTACTTTATTTATTATTATTTTTTTGTTTATGTGTTGGGTAGTTTTGCACTTGTATTCTTCACGACTCTCCAACTCACCCCACCTACATGAACCGAAATTCTGTTAAATGAAGCGTTAACTTCAGCCTCAGAAGGTTTACATGTATCTGTTTTGGTTCCGCTGTACTGCTATTAACCCCAATGCTATTTTTATTTTATTTTAACTTTTTAATTTTATTTTGAATTTTCGGGGTAGAGTCTCCCTCTAGCCCAGGCTGACCTGGAACTATGTCGTCTCAGGGTGGCCTCGAACTCACGGCGATCCTCCTACCTCTGCCTCCTGAGTGCTGGGATCAAAGGCGTGCGCCACCACGCCCCGACTTCAGTGCTATTTTTATTCTGCTGAACTTGGAATTCCCCAGGGATTTAGCTGTATGTGATTCTGGTTCATCTAAGGTCCTGCCCTCCACTGACGTCACCAGGCCTTTCTCTTGCTTATTGTACCCTCTGGTTTCCTGGGCAGTGCAGTTTGCGGAATGGTTTCCAGACCTGTGGTACTCTGGGCTCCTCTCACTTCAGCTTTGTTGATGGACACGGGGAGAATTCAGGAAAAAGTGATTTCATGCCTGCAGTAGAAGAGCCAGGTAGCTTATCAGCTCCTCACCGCCCACCCCCACTCCTACCCTCGGCATCTTCTCATTTCCTGCCCAATATTCCCTGAGCCGCAGGCAGCCATTGTTCCCAGAACCGCTTTGCTTGGAAGCCTTGGTACAGAGGCCTCCCAGCGCTTCCTGTTGTTACAAGGCCTCTTTTTCCTGCTGAAAACAAGGGCACTTTCCTGCAGTATGTAACCCTTTTCAGTCAACCTCCTTTTTTCTTCTACAAGCGAATCCAAATGCTGGGTACTCATTACATTTATTTTATTTAAGCATGTTTTAAAAATTGTGCAAGCATCACAAATTGCTTGGTAGGAGAAACAAAACAAAACAAAGCAACTAGAGATGAATTTTTTTTTTTTTTGGTTTTTCGAGGTAGGGTCTCACTCTACCCCCAGGCTGACCTGGAATTCACTATGTAGTCTCAGGGTGGCCTCGAACTCATGGCGATCCTCCTACTTTGCTTTGGAAGCGCTGGGATTAAAGGAGTGCACCACCTCGCTGGCCCTTTTTTGGTGGGTGTGGGGGGGATGAATAAAATTTTTTTTAAAGTCACTGCTGGGTGTGGTGTGGCACACCTTTAATCCTAGCACCTGGGAGCCTGAGGTAGGAGAATTATCATGAGTTTGAGGCCAGCCTGGGCTACAGAGTGTGTTCCAGGTATGCCTGGGCTAGAGTGAGACATCCTGCTTCATAAAAACAAAAACAGGGCTGGAGAGATGGCTTAGTGGTCAAGGTGCTTGCCTGAGAAGCCTAAGGACCCAGGTTCGACTCTCCAGATCCCACGTAAGCCACACGCACAAAGGTGAGGCAAGCACAAGGTCGCTCATGCCCACTAGATGGCACAAGTGTCTGGAGCTCAATTGCAGTGGCTGAGGCCCTGTTGCGCCAATTCTCTCTCTCCCTCTGTCTCTTTCTCTCTATAAAAATTAAATTAAAAGGGCTGGAGAGATAGCTTAGTGGTTAAGGCGCCTGCCTGCAAAGTCTAAGAATGCCCATTCGAACCTCCAGGTCCCACGTTTAGCCAGACGCAAAAAGTGACCCAAAGGTGTGGTGTCACACATGCACACAAGGGGGCGCAGGCACCTGGAGTTCATTCACAGCAGCTGACAGGCCACTAGTGTGCCCATTCTCTCTCTGCCTCTCACCCCCACCCCCACCTGTCTCTCTCTCTCTCTCTTAAAAAAAAAAAATGAAGAAAAAGAAAGGATCCAGAGACACCTGACCCTGGCCTCTTTCTTCAGGGCCCAGCTGAGAGAAGCTGTCCCCAAGGCCAGTCCTGTCATCTTGTAGGAAGTCACCTTCCATGTGACGCTAATGCTGCCCCACAAATGGTGTAGGTTTCTGAGCACTGATTCTCGGTGCAATCCAAGATCGCCTAAATGTCTACGTTTCTGTTTCGCAGCCCCAGGGCACATAGCTGAAGGATAATGTGTAACTCTTCCACTCTCCTGTCTTCAGAGGTGATTTTACCACCATGGATTTGGGTATAAGGCTCCGGGGCTGGAAGACTGTGTCTTGGAGGGACCTTGTTGAAAGGTGCTTGGCTCCATGCCAGGACACTGAGGCTCCAGGGGTTTCTCCAAGACCACCTAGCTTGACAGTGGCAAAGCCCCTCGGGTTAGAAACTGAACACAGGGAACAGGAATAATGTTCAAAGTGATTGAGATTTTCTTTCTGCAAATTTGATTTCTGTCAAATTTGTGGAGGAGGAGCAGTCCCAAATACTCTATAAAAGCTGCCTAGAGCTAATAGAGGGAATGCCAGTTTCACATCAGAGGCTCATGATTAGATTTGGCGAAGTGAAATATCCACCAGCTCTCTTTATTTCTAATATTTTCTCTCTTGACCCTTTCCTTCAGAGTTTGGCATTACGTACTGTCAGCCGGGTGTGGTGGCGTACACCTTTAATTCCAGCACTTGGGAGGCAGAGTTAAGAGGATTGCAGTGAGTTCGAGGCCACCCTAAGACTAAGTAGTGAATTCCAGGTTAGCCTGGACTACAGCGAGATCCTACCTTGAAAAACCAAAAAAAAAAAAAAAAAGAATTATGTACTGTCTGCAAGAGAAAACTGTCAAAGGTAAGATCTGGGATTCTATAGATCTGCTGGGATCACCTCTTAGGAAATGATCCAGGTAACTTGACTCACTTCCAGGTCACTTTTCTTCTGGCAGGACTGTCCTGATCTTCAAGAGTGGGGGGTACTTGTTAGCATGTAGTTGTGGTGGTTTGAATCGGATGTCCCCTATAAACTTGTGTGTTCTGAATGCTTGGTTCCAAGCTGGTGGCAAATTGGGACGTGGAGCCTTGCTGGAGGAGGTGTGTTGTTGGGGGTGGGCTTAGCTGTGCTATAGCCAGCTCCCCTTTGTTAGACTCTGGATCACTCTCCTGCCACGGTTGTCTACGTGATGTTGGCAAGGAGGTGATGTCCAGCCTCTGCTCCACCATCTCTCCCTTGCCATCATGGAGCTTCCCCTTGAGACTGGAAGCCAAGATAAACCCTTTCCTTCCCCATATTTTTTTCTTAATTATTTTTATTTGAGAGCAACAGAAAGAGAGAGAGAGAGAAAGAGTGAGAGAGAATGGGCACACCAGGGCCTCCAACCACTGCAAATGAACTCCAGATGCATGTGCCACCTTGTGCATCTGGCTTAAGTGGGTCCTGGGGAATTGAGCCTTGAACCAGGGTTCTTAGGCTTCACAGGCAAGTGCTTAACCACTAAGCCATCTCTCCAGCCCTCCTTCCCCATCTTTTCCTTCCCAAGCTGCTTTTGGTCACGTGCTTGGTACCAGCAGCAACATGAAGGTAAGTACAGCAATTGCATATAATACTTGAGTTTTGGCACAGGCTGGCCTTGAACTTATGATCCTTCTGCCTTCATCTCCTGAGTGCTGGGATTACAGGTATGTGTTACAATGGCTTGGCTCATGTGTGTGTGGTGTTTGTGTATGTGCGTTATTTATTTGTATGTATGTGTGCACAGTCCACGGCATGTATGTGGAGGTTAAAGGACAACTTTGAAGTGTCTCTGTCTCTGTCTTCTTTTGAGGCAGGGTCTCTTTCTGCTGCAAACATACTGCCAGACTAGCTGGGCCAGACTCGCTGGGCCGGGAGCTTGCGATTCTCCCTGGCTCTGTCTCCCATTGTTGCAGGCACATGGGAATCACAGATGCATGCTCCACTTTGCATCCAAATTTGTGTGGGTGCTAGGGAATTGAACCTGGGCTGTCAGGTTTTGCAAGCAAGCACCTTTAACTGCTAAGCTAGCTCCCTAGCTCCCCACTTTTTTTGGAGTGTGTTGCTGTGCAGTACTGGCTGGCCTAGATTTTGTGGTAATCCTCTATCCTTAGCCTCCCAAGCATTTGGATTATAGCTATACACTGTCATACCTAGCATCTTATGTCTTTTCTTCTCTTCCATGGTCTCCTTTCCTTCATCCTGTCCCCCTCTCTCCCCCTCCCTCCCTCCTCCCCCCTCCCTCCCTCCCTCCCTTTCCTTTCTTTCTTTCTTTCTTTCTTTCTTTCTTTCTTTCTTTCTTTGTTTTTCGAGGTGGTGTTTCATTCTAGTCCAGGCTGACCTGGAATTCACTATGTAGTCTCAGAGTGGTCTTGAACTCATGGCAGTCCTCCTACTTCTGCCTTCCAAGAGCTGAGATTAAAGGCGTGTGCCTTCACAACTGGCTCTCTTCCTTTCTCTTGCTAGAAAATAAAAAAATGTCTTTCCTGATTTCTCTAAACATGTACAGGAGTTATGTCTATCTCACTTTATAAGATCCCACCCACGGCCTCAATTTACAGTCCATTAATTTCCCAGTGTGTCGGACTGCGCATACGGATGAATGCAAAGGAAGGCCGGTCCAGATGCATGCGCAGCACTTGGCCACCATACAGGACGTGACAGACGAGACTGTTTGAAGAAGGATGGAACAAGCCTTGAGGAGGACTACATTTTTTCCCCTTCCCAAATCTATATTTGTTTTCTTCTTTCCCACCTCTACATCCCCAGAATCTACTCCATCTGCTCCTCCATACTGTCCACTTGTTGGTCAACCAGAATCCTGGAACGTCAGAAGTGAAAGGGACCTGAAGAACACGTTGTTGAACGTACTGCCCATGCCAGGCATTTGAGGCCCCAAGAAGTTCGGAGGCCTGTCCAAAGCCGTCCAGCTCCACGGTAGCAAAGCCCTCGAGTTCCAGAGACTGAAAAGGAGGGACAAGAGGAATTTGCAAAGCAATTCAGATGTCCCTTCTCTCTAACTTGTACGAATTGGGGCTCAACTACCCAGCAGGCTTCTTTCTGCCCACATTAACTAACACTTTGATGTCAAAAGTAATTCAGGGTGTTTGAACCTGGACACACCTTTCTTTGGTGGTTAAATCAAATTAATTATGTTTATTGACTCCCCACATGTAAAACACCGACAGACTTTTAGGATCCAAAGAGGTATCTTAAAAGGTACTGCCCATGACCTCAGCTTAGTCTAGTTAGTTCAATTATATACAGTTAAACTGTGGGTAGAACGGAAATGCCGGGCAGAGCCTGTGTTCATTCTGTAGCTGTGGGCGGGGTCACTGGTTTAATGACATCTTTCTGGAGAGAGAAAAAAGGGAGCTTTGCTGCCAGAGGCTGTCTTTTCCTCTTCCAAAAATTTGTCTTCTCTTCTTAAAAAGCAAGTAGCTGATCCTGTGCAAGAGGAGGGATTTGTTTATATTGTTCGAAGACTTTCGTGATTCCCATTTGAAGAGGGTGTCGGCTTGCAATGGATTGTCCTAGGCGTCAACTCACCGACGGGAGCTAGAACTAGCCAGCCCGAAGGGTGCAGTCACAGCTGAGGGTGAGTGGCCTCTAGGTTAGGTGCTGTGAAAGAACAGAGGGGGCAGCAAGTCTGATCTGGCTGAGGCAATCTGAGGCGGTGGTGGGGGGGTGATCCCTGAGGATCAGCTGCAAACGGAAGACAGCACACCCCCATGCTAGGAATCCAGTGGTGTGTGTGTGGCAGGGTGGTGGTGGTGGGGGCGATGATCCACTGGTCAGACTCCTGGAGAGGTGACCCATTCTCCACCTACAAGACAGGTGTGGAAGGCAGGCAGTAGGCACCTGAGTGTCCACGAGTAGATAAGGCCTGATCCAGATAGATATCTCCTGTTCCTGTCTCACCACTGCGGTCTGCAGTTTTATGCTGAGCCCACTCGGTGGCCCTCTCTCACTCTACCCGGGCCCCTGGGACAGATCAAGAGAGGAGGGTCCTTGCCTCGGTCCTCCGCATGAGTCAAGCCATGTTCATAGCCCATCGCGTCCTCAAAGGTTTCCCAGGCTCGCTCGCCCATCAAGTATTTCTTAGCATCTGTTTTGTGTGGAGGTGCTGGTGCTGGAAGCCAAGGACACAATAGGAAGCAATTGGGGGGGGGGTCTCCACCTTCAGGGAGTCTAGGGTCTGATGGAAGTTCTTAAATAGGAATCCCTTCTACTGGGAGACTCCTGCCAGGTTCCTGGCTACATGGTTGAGTTCTGGAGCCAATTCTGCTTGGGTGAGACCAGGATGTGCTAGGGGACAAGTTGAGTTTACGCCTATAATTTTTTTCTGGTTATGGATATACCTCCCTTTAAAACATTTCTTCTTTTGGGTGAAAAACTATAAGGTTGCCTTTTTTTTTAAGCTTTTTTTTTTTTTTTAAATTTCTGGAGAGAGACACAGAGAGACAGACAGACAGAGAGAGAGGGAGAGGGAGACAGATAGAGAATGGGCACGCCAGCAGTCTCTCAGCTGCTGTGAATGAAATCCAGATGCGTGCGCCCCCTTGTGGTCAAGTGCAGCATTGTGCCCTTGCATCACTTTGCATCTGGCTAAATGTGGGACCTGGAGATTGGAACCGCTGGAGATTGGAACCAGCATTCTTAGGCTTAGGAGGCAGGTGCCTTAACCGCTAAGCCCAAGGTTGCCTTTCTTAAAGGCTTTGTTTCCTTATCTGCAAGTGGAAGTTAGTAATAAAGTCTACCTAAGGGTTATTGTAAGACTATTTTTAAAATCTCTACTCGTATATATATTTAAATCTCTATAGGCAGAGAGAGAAAGAAGGAGAGAGAATGAGTGTGCCAGGGACTCCAGCCACTGCAAAGGAACTCCAGATGCATGCATACCTTGTGCCTCTGGCTTACGTGGGTCCTGGAGAATCGAACCAGGATCCTTTGGCTTTGCAGGCACATACCTTAACCACTAAGCCATCTCTCCAGTCCCTATTGTAAGATTTTTGTACAGCATCTCAACAAGCTCCCAATACAGGTGAGCAACTTTCAGCGTGAACTGCTTACCCTACTCTTTATTCCTCACACCTCGTACAGTTCTGCCTAATGGAGACTCTGCTGCCATGTCTACCCCAAGGCCTGGCTATAGCGTGCTCAGCTTGTAGAACAGCAGGGCCAGTGGACTGTGTGTGCCCCATCTGGTCTCACAAAGAGGAGTACGGAAGATGCTCCCTCATTTCCTTTCTGAGTAGGGCTGCCAGATGACACAGAACACTCAGTTAAATTTGAATTTCAAATAAGCAACAAATAACTGCTCTGTTCCCAGTATTGCTTGGAACCTATGTTAAAAACATGATTTGTTTATTTGAAGTTTAAGTTTAGTGAAGTGTCTTACGCTCCTGTTTGCTCACTGCAACCCAAGGTGAGTGAGAGCCTCTGACACTCTTTGCCGCCACCTCTCCTGACTTCCTGCAAATAAATAAATAAAAAAATAAAAAAAAAAAAATTAAAAAAAAAAAAAACATGGTTTAGGTTTAAGGTGAGTGTCTTGCTTCTCCTGTTTGCTCACTGCAACCCAAGGTGGGTGGGACACTCTTTGCCGCCAGCCTGCTCCATGGCACAGCTTTGGAATGTCCAGACATGTCTGGCACCTCCCCTCCCTATTCCCCTGCCATGACTCTAGAAGAGAAAGCAAGAACGAAGGTCATCTTGACATGCCATCAGGCTTTCTTTCCCATAGGTGTCCTAGCTTCTATTTGCCTGCTGCCCAGCCCTAGTGCTATAAGCATGTTTTTGAGTGTATCAATATGTAAATGATTGGGGGTATCTTTGAAGTACTCTTTTTAATTTACTTATTTATTTATTTGAGACAGAGAGAGAGAGAGACGGGAAGGTGGAGGAGAATGGGCATGCCAGGACTCTAGCCACTGCAAAGGAACTCCAGATGTGTGCCAACACTTTTATGTGGGTACTGAGGACTAGAATCTGGGTCCTTTGACTTTTCAGGCAAGCACCTTAACTGCTAAGCCATCTCTCCAGCCCTGAAGCACTTAAAAATTTTTTTTTGTTTAATTTTTATTTATTTATTTGAGAGTGACAGATAGAGAGAGAGGCAGATAGAGAGAGAATGGGCACACCAGGGCCTCCTGCCACTGCAAATGAACTCCAGATGCATGCGCCATCTTGTCCATCTGGCTTACATGGATCCTGAGGAATCAAGCCTTGAACTGGGGTCCTTAGGCTTCACAGTCAAGCGCTTAACCGCTAAGCCATCTCTCCAGCTTTGAAACACTTTTAAAAAAATATTTATTTTTATTTTTATTTATTTATTTATTAGAGACAGGGGGCAGGAGAGAGAGTGAGAATGGGCACACAAGGGCCTCTAGACACTGCAAACGAACTCCAGATGCATGTGCCACCATGAGCATCTGGCTTAAGTGGGGCCTGGAGAATCGAACCAGGATCCTTAGGCTTCACAGGCAAATGCCTTAACCACTAAGCCATCTCTCCAGCCCTTTAAAAAAATATATTTTATTTATTTATTTGGGGGGGGCAGAGAATGGGCACACCAGGGCCTCCAGCCACTGCAAACAAACTCCAGATGCATACGCCCCCTTATGCATTTGGCTTACGTGGGTCTTGGAGAGTGAAACTGAGATCCTTTGGCCTTGTAGGCAAACGCCTTAACCGCTAAGCCATCTCTCCAGCCCCTGAAGCACTTTTTAAAAAAGGAGGTTGAGGAGGAATTTAGTAGGCTACGTATAAGTCTAGGGAGGATAAATTTTTTTGGGAGTCTCCACCTCCCCTGCTTTGCTCCCTTAAAATAACCACGTAGTGTTAGGTCTGGGCTGTGTGTCTGGTAGATGTTCCTTCATTTCATGCATACAGTGCACAAGGTAAGTGTAAGTTCCCTCATTTGAGGAGAAATCAGAGGCTGGGAGGGTTTCACCCTTTTCCGATGACCATCTGGACTTAAGCAGCGGAGCAGCTCTTTAAGGCTGAACATCTCCGAGTGCCAGTCCCACTCTGAGTCAGCTTACTACTCAGCTCTTCTTCCAGAATGCACCCTGGTCCCGATCAGGCACTCAGTGAACATTCCCTCAACGAGGGAATTATGTATACGTGACTATCAACAGACCTGAGGGGCCACACAGTTCTGTACACCTGCTTGACATAATTATTTATTATGCGGTGTCTCTATACTTTTAATTTTGAAAATTTGTTAATGTTTTTGGAGACAGAGGCTCACTCTGTAGCCCTTAAATGTGAAGCAATCTTCCTGCCTTAGGCACTCGGGGTTATAGGCATGAGTCAACACATATGGCCATGAAAGTAATTTGAGATCAGATAGTTCATGCAAAAGTCTTCAGTGTTTGTTTTTAGACGGGCATGTTTTGCTTTCAGGTCCTGTGGTCCCCGGACACTGAAGTTCCTTGTTATCTTTAGCATCTGTTCCCGTGTTTTGTAGGAATATAGTCTCTGTAAACATTCAGGATGCCGCTGGCTTTTTGGGGAGTCATCCTTGTGAGACCGTTAAATCACGGAAACGTGTTCTGACCTTCAATGTTACGTGAGGCTGCACTCACCAATGGTCTCTGCATAGCTCAGAGAATTCCATTGAGAAACTTGTTGCTTCTTTTGATCTTGCTGCTGTACCTTTGGCATTATTTTTTTTTCTTGGTGTGTTTCCATTTACACACGAATGACCACAGCCGGTTTTAAGCAGAGTGCCGCTCCAGCTGCATAAAGATGCAGGACTGCCTCACTGAAATCTTTGAAGCTGCTGGCCTAGGTTACAACCACTCTTTCAAAACCCGTATGGTCCCAGCACACACACACCAACACACACCAACACAGAGTCACATAATCAAAACCTCAGGCTATAAAATACACAGGGAAGTCTACGTCGAGGAATTTGATAATAAATGTGAGAGAGTAAAATAATCACCATTTTAAGAAATAAGCTGTGACATCGAGTCCGGGATGGTTTTGATCAACATGCCAAATGTGTTCACAACGCCTAAGTCTCTTGCCAGAAATGAGAGGACCTTTGGGAGGTCCCAGAGAGGTTGAAGGAGTGTCACACACACACACACACACACACACACACACGCACACAGTACTGGCCTACTGGTAACTATGAATGCTGTGTCCTCCATAAGCTTTTCTAGATTTCCACAATTAGATGACCATTCCCTCCCCATCCTTAGGTGCCCTTCTCTCTTATCCCATCCAGATGTAAACTCATTTGCATTCAAGGGATCTATGTCCCTTGCTCTAAATAATTATTACCAACACCACTCTACTGTTCACTGTGCCTAGCATACAGGGGCAACTTGGTGAAGAATATATGTTCTTTTTTTTTTTTTTTTTTTTCAAGGCAGTGTCTCTAGTCCAGGCAGACTGGAACCCACTCTGTAGTTCCAGGCTGGCCTTGAACTCACAAAGATCCTCCTATTTCTGCCTCCTGAGTGCTGGGATTAAAGGCATGTGCTACGGACAGGCCCTTCCAGACACTTGAGAGAAAAAAAAAACCCATGTCAGTTCACATACTGAAGGAAAATTGATCCAAACATTTGGACAGTTTCTCTGGCTGAGTGGCTGAGGGAAGAAATGAGGCACAGTGAAAGCGATCATGTATTTCAGGGGAAAAAATCAAGATATGAGTTCAAACATTAGCGTTCTTATGAGAACAACAAGGCAGAATAGTAACTTTGAGGTTGTCTCAGATATGTCTTGGCCATATGGTTAGCAAAGCAAACGTGCTCTGTTTAGCTTCCTCTTGGAAGCCTTTTCTCTCATGTGTGGAAGCAGGATCTACAGGCATGCTGAGCACAAGGGCTGCGCATCACACATCCGTGCTGCTTGGTCTGATCCCCGTGATACCCAATAAACTCAGAATTACCATGCTCTTCTTCAGAGTATAAAATCGACCAGGAATCAGGTCTCTTTGACACATCACACAGCTGGGAAATGGCCCCAGTTCCGTCCATCTTATGCAACTGCCAGGACAACCAACTGGGGAACATGAGGTCAACTTTCATGAACTCTACAGCTACTCCTAGATCTAGTTTAGTCAGTGAATCTTTCTAGAATTAAATGTATTCGAAAGATATACTAATAGCCAGGCGTGGTGGCGCACACCTTTAATCCCAGCACTTGGGAGGTGGAGATAGGAGGATCGCTGAGAGTTTGAGGCCACCCTGAGACTACAGAGAGAATTCCAGGTCAGCCTGGGTGTGGTAGTTTGAATAGATGGCCCCTAATATATTCAGCGTTTTATTAGTTTGTTGTTTGCATCTGCAGCCACTTGGCTGGAGGCAATGTGTCTAGGCAGATCTTAAGGTGTGATGGTGGGTTTAGGATTTTAATCTAAAGATATGCAAAGTGTGCCTAGTTGGAGTTCTGGAGGTGTGCTGTGCTGTGTGGCTTTGGCTTGTGGCTTTTGCTCTCTGTATTTGGTCCTGTGAAGGCAGGCCAGCTTCTTCTGCCACTATGGAACTTCCCCTGGATCTGTAAGCTTCAATAAATATCCCTTCCTCCATAACTGTGCCTGGTCTGGAAGTTCATCTCAGTGAACCTGAAGCTGTCTGCTACACTGGGCTAGAGGGAGATCCTAGAAAAAAAGAAAGAAAGATATACTTTTAAGAGACCTACATAGATCTCCAATTTATAAAATGCCATTAGAGCATTTAATCTGTATAATAAAATTGGGAAAAAAAAAGTCATTTTGAGAGCTGAAATTGGGATCAGTCTAGCTATTTACTAGATAAATTATTAATTTCTACATTCCAGACTCTCATGTGTTACAAATAAGGCCCAACAAAAGTAGAAATGCTGTAAAACATATGTTGTGGTTTTAATTTGCATTTTGTAGTGGCTAACGTTAGCAAACACATCTTTTCACGTGCTCTCCGTTTGTGTCCTCCTCACTGAAATTTTTGCTCATGTCCTTTGCCAATTTTCTAATTAGATTTCTATCTATATATTTTTTACTATTGAGGTTTGAAGTTTTTTTAATATAGTCTATATACTTGTCTTTTGTCAGAGTTGTTATTTGCACATAGTTAGTCCTTTTATATCTCTTTCTCTTATTTATTTACTTTTGAAGCAGGGTCTCACTGTAGCCCAAGCTGACCTGGAACTCACTCTGTAGCCTAGGCTGACCTCAAAATCACAACCATTGGGATTGTTGGGATTAAAGCACTCCTTTTATCACTCTTTCCTCTCCTCTCTCTCAAAGCTTTATTGAAATAATTATGCATTATAAAGTTTATTACTTTAAAGTGTATAATCTGATGGGTTTTAGTATATTCACAGATTTATGCATTCTTCCCCACAATCAATTTTAGAACATTCATGATCCCAGAAAGAAACCTGGGCCCCTTAACATCCTTTCCCTTGTCCTCTTCTCCCAGCCGCTTGCACTGTGTACAGATCTGCCCACTTGGGGAGTTTCATATCCAAGGAGTAATAGACTGTGTGGGTTTTATGACTGGCTTCTTCACTGAGCTCTTTTCAAAACTCATCCATGTGGCAGTATATGTCAGTTCTGTACTTCTTGGCTGGCTGAATCCTATTCCATTGTCCAGCTACCCAACACTTTATTTAACAACTGTTCATCAGTGGACGGACATCTGCATTGTTTCCACTTTGGGGCTATTATGAAAAATGCTTCTAACCAGGTGTGGTTGGTCCACACCTTTAATCCCAGCACTCCAGAGGTAGAGGTAGGGGAAAGATCAGCTGGGGCTAGAATGAGACCCTGCCTCAAAAAAAAAAAAAAAAAAAGTGATTATGATCATTTTGTGAGTTGGTCCACTTATAAATGCTGTGCATGCACAATTTCCTACTTATTAAGCCAGAAACATTACTACCACTTCCTATCCTAAGGCTCCCATGATCCTGGTGTTGTGTGTGGTTGTGTGTGTGTAATATAACTTTATCCTTATGGTTTAATATAAAACTCTTATGACCAACTCCTATAGAAATCTACTTCCTGCTTTCTCAAAGGTTTAAGTGTAATCCCAGGAGAGCTATTTTGTTTCTTTTTAAAATTTATTTATTTGAGAGCAACAGAGAGAGAGAGAAAGAGGCAGAGAGAGAGAGATAGATAGAATGGGCACACCAGGGCCTCCAGCCACTGCAAATGAAATCCAGATGCATGCGCCACCTTGTGCGTCTAGCTTACGTGCATCCTGGAAAATCGAACTGGGATCCTTTGGCTTTGTAGGTGAACACCTTAACTGCTAAGCCATCTCTCCAGGCCCTCAGGAGAGCTATTTTGAAGATAAATAACCTTGAAGCTTCAGTCCAGTTTTTCCCACATCAATAGCCCTGAATAATTAAAACGGGGTTCAATCCCCAGCATGAAATAAACCAGATGTGGTAGCTCATGTCCATAACCCTAGAATTTGTGTGGTAGAAGCAGGAAGATGAGGAGTTCAAGGTTATCCTCGATTACATGGAAAGCTTGAGACCAGCCTAGGCTATATGGGACCCTGCCTCAAAAAAAAAAAAAAAAAAAAAGTAAAGGTTCAGCACAGTGGCGCACGTCTTTAATCCCAGCACTCGGGAGGCAGAGATAGGAGGATTCCTATGAGTTCAAGGCCAGCCTGAGACAACATAGTAAATTCTAGGTCAGCCTGGGCTAGAGTGAAATCCTACCTTGAAAAACCAAAAAGGAAAAAAAAAAAGTAAAAACCTTCTATTCTGGCCATCTTTGCTTTGCTTCCTTTCAGTTCTGAAGTTTGGGGTATTTCTGTGTTTGTACCCCCAAATCACCCAGTCCAAATCCTTTGACTCTCAGCATTTTTTTTTTGTTTTAAGGTAGGGTCTCACTCTAGCCCAGGCTGACCTGGAATTCACTATGTAGTCTCAAACTCACAGAGAGCCTCCTACCTGTGCCTCCTGAGTGCTGGGATTAAAGGTGTGTACCACCACACCAGGCTAGCATTTTTTTTTCTTATTAAGAATGTACAGGGCTGGAGAGATGTCTTAGTGGTTAAGCACTTGCCTGTGAAGCCTAAGGACCCCGGTTCGAGGCTCGATTCCCCAGTACCCATGTAAGCCAGATGCACAAAATGGCACATGCATCTGGAGTTTGTTTGCAGTGGCTAGAGGCCCTGGCATGCCCCTTCTCTCTCTGCCTCAAGTAAATAAATAAATAAATAAGTAAATAAATAAATAAATAAATAAACAAACAAATTTAAAAAAAGAATTTACAAAGCTAGCCTCCTATGATGGCTCACTGCTGTGATCACAGCCCTTTGGTAGGCTCAGCCAAGAGGATTGCTTTGAGTTTGATAGTGAGTTCCAGAATAGCCTGGAAAGAGGAAAAAGTTATTTTAATGTATTACTCTCTTGGTAGAAGCTGCAGCTACCAGTCACCTTGCAAGTCCTGTGGGTAGCTGCTAAGCTCCGTGACACTTGGAAGAAAGAGTAAGCAGCGTCCAGCACCGCCCTGGAGGTGCCTGGGGGCTCCAGGAGACAAGAACTGCTGTCAGCTATGGTGTCACCAAATTACTCCTGGGATGGGTTCTTCCCAGCTCTGCTTCTATGCCCCGGGGTGAGTGTGACTAACTGTAAAATAGTTATTCCTTTAAAGATGTGAATTAGTAATGGCAGGCTCTTTCTAAACTGCAGCCTCTTAGACTTTGTCACCTGTAGATTTGGCTACCACTCACCGCCTCACCCTCCAGCTCAGAACCCAGGCCAGGTCCCCGCAGTCACATCCACCATGGACCCCAGCCTAGCCTCAGCCAAGAGCGTAAGCATAAAGGCTCACTCCCCCACCCCCATCCCCACCCCCACCCCCGCTCCCTTCCTCTCGTTAATCTTTTTTTTTAAATTTTTTTACTTTATTTATTTTTGGAGAGAGAGACAGACAGAGAGAGAGGGAGAGGGAAACAGAGATGGGCGCACCAGCAACCTCTCAGCTGCTGTGAACGAAATCCAGATGCGTGCGCCCCCTTGTGGGCAAGTGCGGCATTGCGCCCTTGCCTCACTTTGCATCTGGCTAAACGTGGGACCTGGAGATTGGAACCGGGTTCTTAGGCTTAGCAGGCAGGCGCCTTAACCGATAAGCCATCTCTCCAGCCCTCTTTAATCTTTTAACAGGATCTTTTTTATCTTTGATGAGGTTAAATTTCTCAGTGTTTGTTTGTAGATTATGATTCTGGTGCCAAGTCTAAGAATTTCTTTGCCTGGTCTTATTTTCTTTTTAAAACGATGTACAAATAATAAAATTCTATTTTAAAAATATAAAATGCTTCACATATGAAATAAGACTTGTACTTATGAAATAAAGCTATCTTTCAGTTAACATTGTTTAATATTTATGGCACTAGTAAAAAAAAAAATTCAAGTGAGCTGGGTGTGGTGGTGCACGCCTTTAATCCCAGCACTCAGGAGGCAGAGGTAGGAGGATCACCATGAGTTCAAAGCCACCCTGAGACTACAGAATGAATTCCAGGTCAGCCAGAACTACAGCAAGACCCTACCTCAAAAAGCCAAAACAAAAAACTTCCAGTGGTCCCACACTGATTCATTTTCTGATTCTTCCTGCTGGCAGTTATTGTGCTATCTTTGCTCATTTCACAACTACTGTTTAAATGCAGACTATATAGTAGTAAGGGTTGGAAACATAAACCATCCCTAAAAGGCAGTCAAGCTATTCACACTTATATAAGCACATTGTTAAAATAAGTCCACATGTGGTGAAGGCTGACTGTCTAACTAGTTTTCTAAAATGTGTCTATACATTTATTTGTCTCTCTCTCTCTCTCTATATATATATATATTAAAGGGAAAAAAATTAAAATGTACTTATTAAAGGACAAGAAAATATACCAATATACTACATATATTTGCATAGATGTTATTAAAATTCACAGACCCTCAAAATGTTAACCTAGTGTTACCATATGACTCAGCGATTCCATTCCTAGGTGTGTATATTCAAGAGAAATAAAAACAGACATTCAGGAATGGAGGAACATAGCTCAGCAGTAGAGCTCTTGCCTAAGATGCATGAGGTCATGGGTTCGATCCCCACCAGCACAGCACAAGAATGAAACCAAACCATATATTCACACCAAAAACATCACCAAATGTTCACAGTGGCATTATTCGTAATATCCAAGGAGCAGAAACAACTCAAACGTCCATAAGCTGAGAAATAAATAACACCTCATCTGTCCATCCAATAGAATATTACCTGGCCATAAAAAGGGCTTGGTTTGTGCTTGAACACATATTGTGTAAGGCCCTTCATATGAAACACCCAGAACAGGGAACGCTTCCGAGACAGAAGGCACATGAATAGTTGCTTATGGCTGGAGGAGGAGCGAGGCAGTTGGGAATGGGAAGTGGCTGTAAAAACAGTTCAAGACACTGATGACATTCATGGTTGTCCTGCTCTGAATGCTTAAAAAAAAGAGTAAAATAGCAAAATAATAATAATAATAATAAAATAAAAACAGAGAGCGAGGGAAGAGAGAGAGAGAATGAATGAGTATGCCAGGGCCTCCAGCCACTGCAAATGAACTCTAGACATGTGTCACCTTGTGCATCTGGCTTATGTGGGTGCTGGGGAATTGAACTCAGGTCCTTAGGCTTTGCAGGCAAGCACTTAAACTGCTGAGCCATCACTCCAGCCCATACCTACTTTAAATAGGAGAGCTGTGTTGTAAATTATATCTCTTTCTCTCTCTCTCTCTTTTTTTTTTTTTTTTTTTTTGGTTTTTCAAGGTAGAGTCTCACTCTACCTTCTAGCTCAGCTGACCTGGAATTTACTCTGTAGTCTCAGGGTGGCCTCGTACTCATGGTGATCCTCCTACCTCCCCAGTGCTGGGTTAAAGGTGTGTGCCACCACACCCAGCTTGTAAATTATATCTTAATAAAACTGTTCTTTTTTTTCTTTTTAAGCAATAGCAGTAAACAATGCAGTTGTTTGGTTTTAGGCCAACAAAATATTTTGGGGACAAGGAATATTTTGTCATAATATTTTATCATGGTTACTGTTAGATTACCTGTTGAGGGTGATTAAGAAAAGCAGACCTAGCCGGGCGTGGTGGCGCATGCTTTTAATCCCAGCACTAGGGAGGCAGAGGTAGGAGGATCGCCATGAGTTCGAGGCCACCCTAAGACTACATGGTGAATTCCAGGTCAGCCTGAGCTAGAGTGAGACCCTACCTCAAACAAACAAAAAAGAAAGGAAGGAAGGAAGGAAGGAAGGAAGGAAGGAAGGAAGGAAGGAAGGAAGGAAGGAAGGAAGAAAGGAAGGCAGACCTGCTCCTACCCAGTTTCAATGTCATATGTAACTTTTCTGCAGACAAACATGTTCTTTTATTTCAGGTATGCAGGTGGCCCTCCCCAGCCACTACCTCTTGGTATATATCACTGTTGACATGTCAGTCCGAGGCTGGAGTGACTGGCTGACAGATTATTCATGTTTACAGAAAACCCTATTTGAGACCTGTAAGAAATTTTGAAATAAAAAAGTTGACACCCCTGTTTGGAAAGGGGAGGGTTAAGAGCCGTTGACAATGAAATGGAACCTTTCCTCTAGCTAAGTGAGTCTTCAGTCAAGATTTTATCCAGAATTTATTGTATTTAAAAGCCAGTTAATACCAGATCTAGATTTATTTTTTTGCGGGGAGGGGTTCAAGGTAGGGTCTTGCTTTAGCCCAGGCTGACCTGGAATTCACTATGTATTCTCAGGGTGGCTTCCAACTCACTGTGATCCTCCTACCTCTGCCTCCCTAGTGCTGGGATTAAAGGCGTGCGCCACCATGCCCAGCTTATATTTCTTGGACCCCTCCTGATGCAATTTTTCAGATTGGCTGTCGCTGTGGTGCACATAAAGCCCTGTACATTAACTGGAGAGTCCGCACAATGTCCTGCTATTCTTTCCAACTCCAAAACAGTCAGATCTCCTATTTCCACATCCCCAGTCCTAACCTGCTATTTCTTTGATTGAGGTAGGGTCTCACATTAGCCCAGGCTAAAGTGACCTGGAGCTCACTCAGTAGCTCTTGGCTGGCCTTGAACCCACAGCAATTCTCTTGCTTCAGCCTCCCAAGAGCTGGGATTAAAGGCATGTGCCAACATACCCAGCCTAATGCTATTTTTAAAGGGCTTCTATATACATGATCTTCTATGATTCCTATAATTTTTTAGAAGCTAAACATTATCTCTATTTTGGTGAGGCTCAGAGATGTTAAATAACTTGTCTCGAGTCACACTGTCAGTGAAAAGAATTGTGATAGAAACTATGGTTTCTGCTTCCCACTCCAGCTTAGCATTGCATGGAAGTGCAGACCACAGTGAAATTACAGTCTGCATAAACTTCTGTCGTTTGGGCCTGGCGCCTAACCACTATTTTAGACTTTTTTTTTTAAACCATGGAAAACTGCATTTTGAATTCCAAGCAATCAACATACAAGTGTTCCTCTAAAGTATAACCAATTTTTAATTTGGAGGCTGTCTCTATTGTCTCTTATGGAAGATTTGGTTTTGATTGATTCCATTATCATTCTGGGCAAGGCCAAAGGGTAGGACTGAAAAACAAAAACTTACCACTTGTTACATACATGTTACCTCAGACAAAT
Organism: Orientallactaga sibirica; assembly: GCA_036365145.1. Lineage (NCBI taxonomy): Eukaryota > Metazoa > Chordata > Mammalia > Rodentia > Dipodidae > Orientallactaga > Orientallactaga sibirica. The sequence goes on along the minus strand of JAEOAD010000050.1, from coordinate 11,043,240 downwards.
TAGTGACTGAACCATACTCATTTTAAAGCACATATTTTAGTATTTGCACGTATTTATGGGATAGACTGACATACAGATGCGTATACTGGGTAATGATCAAAGCAACTGAGCCATTCTAGCATCCCAGGTCCTTGTCATTTTATGTGTGTGTGTTAGAAACACTCAAAATCCTTTCTTTCATATTTTCTTTACAAGGTTTTTTGTTTTCTTTTTAAAACTATGTATTCTCAGGGTGGCATCGAACTCACGGTGATCCTCCTACCTCTGCTTCCTGAGTGCTGGGATTAAAGGCTTGCGCCACCACGCCCAGCTACTTTTCTTTTTAAGTTTTTGAGGCAAATCTAGCCCAGGTTGATCTGGAACTCACTCTGTAGTCCTAGGCTGGTCTCAAACTCACAGCAATCCTCTTACTACCTCTGACCTCCGAGTGCAGGGACTAAAGGCACGTGTCACCTTCTTTTTATTTATTTATTTACTTATTTATTTTGCTTTTCTGGGGTAGGGTATCACTCTAGTCTCAGGGTGGCCTCGAACTCACGGCGATCCTCCACCCCTGCCTCTCCAGTACTGGGATTAAAGACGTGCACCACCAGCATGGGGTCTTCAATGCTGAGCACCCTGCATGGAACCTGCCCCAGAACCCAGTGAGTGGTATAGTTACATTGCAGTAAATACGGAATCTTTAATTTAATTTGATTTTTGTTTTGTTTGGTTTTTCAAGGTAGGGTCTCACTCTAGACCAGGCTGACCTGGAACTCACTATGTAGTCTCAGGATGGCCCCAAACTCACAGCAATCCTCCTACCTGTCTCCTGAGGGCAGGGATTAAAGGTGTGTGCCACCACACCCAGCTTAAATATAGAATTTTGCTGCTATTTGAAAGGGGGAGTCAACTTGACTGAGCTGAAAACAGAACCTAAACTACGTTCCCAGTGGAAGGAAAGGTCTTTGTAATGTTTATGGGAAGTTATTAATGATACTCCTTTCTACTTTTAATATGCCCTGATAGATGTGGCACTCTGTCTGGATGGAGATGGGTGACTGGCAGGTCCCAGGAGGCATGACTTCGACAGGATCCCAAAGCTCCAAAGTCAGAGCTCACTAACCACAGAGGAATCTGGCCTTTGTCAAGAGCATCTAACCAGTGAGCTGAGAGCTGTCTGGACGCTTCGAGAAGCAGCATCTAGGTTCCCGTTGAGGGTCAGATGCCAGGAAGAGAGCTTGCAGGGTTTGAGGGAGCTCAGCCAAAGGAACCAGCAGTCACGCAAGAGACTTTTCAAGCAGGAGCCTTGCCAAGGGGCCGGGCCACAAGGTCAGGGAGGAGGCCAAGACAGCAAGCCAAACAGGAGGTGATGGGGAACCAGGAGATGAGGTGACGGGGACACCAGTAAGGGAAGTGTCTGAATGGTGAGGGGTTTCACTGAGCCTCCTTGGGGGCCTGGTTCCATCTTTCCTCATCTCGAAAGGGTGTGTCAACAACACTTCCTCGTGCTGTGCCTCTGTGCCGTCACTCTGAGAAGACCACCAGCAATAACAAGGGGGAAAAAAACACCAAAAGGCAGAGCTACTTCAACTTCCCAGGGCTAGGTGCTCCTCCACCTGCCTGTGTCAGCGCAGAAGCGGGGGTTTCTTTCAGTCTCACCCAAGTACTAAAATCCCCACTAAGTCATTGTGGTGGAATATTTCTCATGAGTGAGGGCTAATGGTCAAAAGCCAGACTAAAGAGACACGCCAGGGAAGAGCTGGACTGGCAGGCGGAGTGAGGTTCTACCCTGCTTCGGTGCAAATCTTTAAAATGAATCGCTCCCCTCCCCCGTATCCCCCCCCCCCGCGCTTACTTCCTCACTGGTCAGTGAGGATGCCCACTGTGCTGAGGGTACAAGCACTGCCAGGAACACGCACTGGTGCACACACAGAGGTGGACAACACTCTGGGATGGAACAAAGTCGTAGTTTCTCAGCCCAACACTTGACAGTGTAAGTTTTTTTAAAAATATATTTTTATTTTTATTTATTTTTGAGAGAGAGAGAGAGAGAGAGAGAGGAAGAGAGGGAAAGAATGGGCGCACAAGGGCTTCCAGCAACTGCAAACGTATTCCAAACACACGCGCCACCTTGTGCATCTGGCTCACGTAGGTCCTAGGAAATTGAACCTGGGTCCTTTGTCTTTGCAGGCAAGCGCCTTCACCGCTAAGCCATCTCTCCAGCCCAATAAATATTTTTTTTTTTAAAAAAAAGAATGTTGGGCTGGAGAGATGGCTTAGCGGTGAAGGCGCTTGCCTGCAAAGCCAAAGTATACCAGTTCAGCTCTCCAGGAACCACATAAGCCAGATGCACAAGTTCGTTTGCAATGGCTGGAGGCCCTGGCATGCCCATTCTCTCCTTCTCTCTCTCTCAAATAAATAAAATATATTTTAAAAACTGAGAGATTTAAAAATTTTTAAATTTGAGAGAGAGAGAGATAGATAGAGATGGAGAGAAAGAGGCCTACTACACAGAGAGAGTGAGTATGGGTGCCACTGCCAAGGAACTCCAGACACATGTGCCACTTTGTGCATCTGGCTTTACGTGACTGCTGGGGAATTGAACCTGGACCCTTAGGCTTTGCAAACAGGTGCCTCCAACCATGGAGGTGTCTCTCCAGCCCCCAACATTCTATTTTAAAAAGGTGGTTCTTGGGAATTGTTAGCCTTGCCTAGTTCTGAAAACATACTAACAGGTAGAGAACATAAACCAAAACCAAAAGGTTGGGCTAGAGAAATGGACGCTACACCCAGATTATTTATATTAGTGGAAATGTAGGTCCTCTCTGGAAGAAGGAAGGTTGTTCTTTCCAGAACACAAGAAGGCTAGGTCACCCCATTTTGGGTCCAAGATTCCCAACATGTGGGTCGGAGAGCACCTTTCATCAGAGAATCAGTGCTGTAGAGAAACAAGAACTCTGAAATTTGACCAGCCTGGGCTCCTATCCAAGTTGCCCCCCCCCTGCTGCTTTTATAAGACCTTAGGCAGGCCTTAGCCTCACTGGTCCCCTGTATTCTCATGTGGAAACTGGAAATAGCTGTGTTGACCTAGTCAGTTCAATTAAATAACATCTGCCTCCTTCATATAAGTACATGGAGGGTGTCGTTGTGATGGAAGTGTCTGGGCCTCTTGCTAGCATTGCCAGGAAGTCAGTGACAAAGACGATGACAATTGTCCGCTACTTAACACGAGTGAGCAGTGGAGCAAAAGCTAATTATGGTCAGGTCACCTGCACAGAAAACACAGGGTGCGAAGTGTGATCATGGAGCATTCTGTTCCAGCGCTTGGAAAAATTCACCTTCTAATACAGGAAGCCCTCCTAAAGAGGGCTGGGGAGAGGCTCGGTGGTGAAAGGTGCTTGTTTGCAAAGCCTGTCAATCTGGGTTCGATTCCCCGGTATCCGCACAAAAGCCAGATGCGCAAAGTGGTACACACAGTGGGAGTTTGCTTATGGCAGCAAGAATGGGCATGCCCATTCCCCCCCCCCTCTCTCTCTCTGCTCACAAATATATAAAAATATTACAAAAAGGAAGAGATCAGGTAATCTAACGAGTTTTATTTGGAGAAGGACTAAAGGAACTGGGGGACTTAGTCTAGCAAAGAGGAATCTAAAAGCAAATATTTGAGGGTTTAAGGCAGAAGTCAGTGAGATGTATTCTCTGATGCTACCCAACAAAACCGCCAGAGCTGCTGTCTGGCTCCGTATCTAAAGGACTCTGGGTCAAGTGGTCCTCTCCCAGAGGACATGGGCTACTCTGAGGTGGTCAGCACCCGGTCACTACAAGCCATCAGGCAAAAGCAGGAGTTGCCTGCCATACCTTCCCTGATTGCCGATCAAAACCCCACATGGAGAAAGCACCCTATTTAGTTACTATTTACCCCCAGATTAAAGTATGTTAAGATGTAAACTCTGAAAGTAGTCGAGATCGCTGCTTAACAAGCCCTTCCATGTTTATTCTTTTCTCTCATTGTTCTGAAGTTCAGAACAAGCTTGGGCAGCCATGCCGCAGGATTCACTATGGGGAGGAAACTGAGTGGTGAAGGGCTGGTGTGAATCCATACAAGCCGTGAATGTTCCATTAGCTATTTCGTTTCCAGCACAGAACGCACCATGACCAAGGGGCAGAAACAATGTTCCCTTATTCAGCACGGGGACCCTGGGGCGGACTCGAGGACCCCGTGGTCTAACTTGTTTGGCCATCCGAAGTGGACATTTGAAACATGTCAGCAGTTTCAGAGGAGCACTCAATGACATTTTGAGCTGAAGAAAATTATAAACAACTTCACTCCCACCACCGGCCATGCCACCTCCTCAGGAATGTGCGGTGGGGGTGGGGGGATCTGAAGGAGCGCTGATAAGGAGGGTAGCTTTCCAGAGCCCTGCCAGGCGGGTCTGACAGCTGAGATTATTTTTAATGCTCTCAGAGGCACACACTCTCTACATCACCTACGTACAGACCACAGATCTGTTTCCATGTGTGATGTGGACGAAAACAGCCTATTGTACAGCCCGGTTTAGAAATGGATTCTCCTAAGTGCTAGGGGTGAAGGGTAAAGACACAGGGAGTCACGACCCTCCCACCAGAACCGCGGATGCTCCTGGCTGCCAGACACTTGGAGACTGTCCCTATCTTTTTCATTTTCCAGATGAGGGAGCAGAGGGGAGCCTTTAAGAGGTTACTTAGGGGTCATCAATAAGTTAGGCCTAGGATCCACGTTTTTGAATCTCAAGACTGTAATGGCAGAAGAAAAAAAAAAAAAAAAACATACTAAACAACAGCAAAGTCACAGTGGCCAGCTCACCTCATAGAGAGGAAGGCACACTGAGCCCCGCCACACCCCATTTTCTGGCCACTGTAACACAGACCAGAAGGTCATGGAAGTTCCACCATTAGCAAGGAATGCAGGAGAGCTGATCATTGCTAGGATGCCAACAGGCTAAGCTGCTTACATTGGCCCTGCTTACAAGAAGTAGAGCTGGCCCGGCCCTCTTCTACAGTACCCCATCCTGGGTTCTCAGGTGGCCTAAAATTATGAAGAGATGCATGGCGAAATAGACAAGCCACCTCCTACGTTTTCTTCCCTTTGAACGTGTCTTGTTCTTTTTCCCCAGACGCTCACTACAACACTGACTGGAGTGATTAAGATCGGTTCCAAAACAAAAACAAAAGACAAGATGAATGCTGGGCATGGTGGCACACACCTTTAATCCCAGCACCAGGGAGGCAGAGGTAGGAGGATCACCGTGAGTTCGAGGCCCACCCTGAGACTACAGAGTGAATTCCAGATCAGCCTGGGCCAAAGTGAGACCCTACCTTGAAAAAAAAAAAAAAAAATCAGTTCCAACAGCCAGATGCCTGAAAGGAAATCTCTCCCCATGCCCAGCTGATGTCACGAAGTCCCTGGATCACTGAGTCACGAGTGATTGGAGGAAAAGCCGCTCTGCACAGACACAGCCCCATTCTCTCTCCTCTCTGACTTCCTCACTGTCTGCCTTGTGGACCCAGACAGGGTCTTCATTGACCCAGTTTCTCAGCTCCTGGAGGACTGGCACAACGAGGTGTGGATAGAACTCCGGGTGAAGACGCGGCGGATGGGGCGCCTCCGCCCGCTCATGCTCCGTCACAGAACAGTTGGTCCTTTCATGGCACTGAGCAGTGAGTGCCAGCTCTGTGAGCGGGCGTGCAAGGGCATCCTCTGTCTGAGAGCCAGGGCCTCGTTTCCAAGTTCCCCCTGGTAGCCTTGGTTACAGCTGGATGGGGGGTGGGAGGCCTGTGAGAGGTCTCTTTGTCCCTGGAAGACTCTGAGGATGGAGGGTGTATGGACGGCTGGCTGGGTTCTGGGCTGGCCAAGGAGGGGGAAAGAAGTCAAAAGAGAGACCTGCACTTCTGCAGCGCCACAAGGACAGGACCAGAGCCAGGTTCGGGTCCATCAGACTAAGCATCCCATGCTTTCCAGCACCCGTCCAATCCATCCCTCGCAGCCGCCCCACTCACAGGATTCTACAAGGATTCTGCACGGAAGGCTTGTGCCACAGGAGTGTGTGGCTTTGGCCGTGCAATGGGTGACTTGATGCAGGCTGGGTTGATCTGTGGCTCAGGAGAGTGAGCAGTAGAGAAAAAAAAAAAATAGCATGGCAGGCTGGAGAGATGGCTTAATGGTTAAAGCACCTGCCTCCTAAGCGTAAGAACCGGGTTCCAATCTCCAGGTCCCACGTTTAGCCAGATGCAAAGTGACGCAAGGGCGCAATGCCGCACTTGACCACAAGGGGGTGCACACATCTGGATTTCGTTCACAGCAGCTGAGAGACTGCTGGTGCGCCCATCTCTATCTGTCTCTCTTAAAAACTAACTAAATAAAATAGCATGGTGACCATTTGCCACCAAGACCTAAAAGGCAATGAAGTCCACTCCCCACTACTCCAGGAGGTGGTTATTGATTGCTGGGGGGGGGGGTAGGGAGTCATGCTTTGCAGTGTCGTGGCTACTGGTAAGGTGTCCATGCCGCAGTAAAAAATCCCCAAACTCTGCTCATGCAAGCAACCCTAAAAAACTCAGTGGGGGCCCAGCGTCATGGCCCACGCCTTTAATCCCAGCATTCAGGAGGCAGAGGGAGGAGGATCACTGTGAATTTGAGGCCACCCTGAGACTACATAGTGAATTCCAGGTCAGCCTGGACTAGAGCAAGAGCCTGCCTTGATGAAACCAAAAGGGTGGGGGGGCAGAGGGCTGGAGAGATTGCTTAGCAGTTAAGGAACTTGTCTGCAAAGTCAAAGGTCCCAGGTTCAATTCCCCAGTACCCATGTAAGCCAGATGCACAAGGTGATGCATGCATCTGGAGTTTCTTTGCAGTGGCTCGAGGCCCTGGCATGCCCATTCTCTGTCTCTCTCCCTCGTTCTCTCTCTCTCTCAAATAAATAAATCACAATAATTTGTTGTTGTTGTTTTTCAAAGTAGAGTCTTGCTCTAGCCTGAGCTGACCTGGAACTCACTATGCAGTCTCAGGGTGGCCTCAAGTTCACTTCCTACCTCTGCGCCCCCAGTGTTGGGATTAAAGGCGTGCACCACCATGCCTGCCAAAAAATTTTTTTAAAAGATTTCATTTGTACCTCATCTGCCATATTTGGTGGCTTTACCTTTCTCTTCACTCAAGCCTTGATTACATTTTAAAACTTTTCAATACTAAACTGACCCTTGACAGGTTTATAAGGCTATCTTGAAGTTATTTGTTTTTGAGATCCAACCTCTTTGATCACACATATTGGGCTTCTCACATGGAGCAGCTAAAAAAAAAAAATCTCCAGTCCACGGGGAGGGGACTTATTTTTATGAGCTCACTGTTTCTAATGTCCCTCCTGCATGACCAGATCCTGCCCTCATTTCTTCTTCTCAAATGCAACCGTAAGCAAGATGGATGCTCTTGACTTCTCGTGCCTGAGTGTTAGACTTGATTCTGCAGACATCACCAAGTAGATATGTATTCAGTTCAGTTTATTCATCTATTCACCAGAACGGTTCCAGGCCTGATAGCACTGCAAACAAAACCCTCTGCTCCTGGGGAAGCTGCCCTCAATGGAAGAGACAGGAAGATGGCGAGTGCAACATAAACAGAACGTGTGGTTAATGACGACAAGCTCACAAGAGAAGACCCCAGCAGGGAGGAGTGTGTGGGAGGCGTGGAGGAAAGAGAAAGAAGTCCCTTCAGATGTTATTTAAATAACAGGAGCCCCATTAGCAGGTGACAGGGTGGGGTGGGGGTGGGGTTAAAGCCTCAGCGCATTACCAGAAAGAGGGGACAGCAGACACACAGCCTCAGCCGTGTTCTGAAGCCCTGCCAAGTATTTAGCGTCACATGTGACAAACAGAACTGAAGCACCCGCCTCTGAACACCAGGACCTTGAAGAGGAAAGAACACATCTGCACCCAAAACAATGGGCAGCTGACTGCCAAGGGCTAAATCGGGTAGATCGGCTCACCGACAAATGTCTCCCCTCTATTTATGCTGGGCCAGCCATTGTCCCCTGAAACCCTCCTGGCATGTCCCCACCTCTAGGGCTCCCAGTGTCCCACCTCTAGAATGCTCTTGTCATACTTCTGCACTTGATCTTAGGCAGCCTCGAAGTCCCACCCAGACAGGTCCTCTGTGACAAGCTTCCTGACCACACAACACCCACGGGTTCTTTTTCTGACTCCTAGGTAGCAGGCCTCGCCCAGCCTACAGAGCCAGAAGCTGAGTTTCAACACCATCCACAGGCGATCAGATTTGCATCACGCCTGACAAGGCTCCACTCTAGGCTACTCTCAGCTTCAAGTGTGGCGATCCCCGGGAGGCCCAGGGAAGCTTTTACAAAATCCCCACGCCTCGCTGGAGACAGTCCAGTTTGATCAGTCTGGGTGACAGCTGAGTATCACCATTTGTTTTTTCCCCCCAAAACTTCCCAGGTGGTTCCAACACGCAGGCAGCCTGAGAAGGACTGGTCCTCTTTCATTTCCCTCCAGGTCTCCCCACCCGTTTCGGCCTAGCTGTCAGACAGGCGGTGGTAAAGCCAAGCCATTTTTTCCTCCCCCCCCCGTTGGAGTCTTAGGTAGAGGGCACTAGGAGAATGAAGAATGGAAGTAGGGGCAAAAGGAGATGAACAGATTAATGGACTTATGGTTTTGTCATAAGCCATTTAAATATCTTCCCTCTACAGGCTGGAGAGATGGCTTAGTGGTTAAGGCGCTTGCCTGCAAAGCCTAAGGACCCTGGTTCGATTCTCCAGGTCCCATGTAAGCCAGATGCACAAGGTGATGCATGCTTCTGGAGTTCATTTGCAGTGGCTGGAGGCCCTGGTGTGCCCATTCTCTCTCTCTCTCTCCCCACCCCTCTCTAATAAATAAATAAAAATAAATTTAAAAAAATCTTCCCTTCTCCTACTTCCCAACTCTAAACAAGAATTTTAGGGGCTGGAGGAATGGCTTAGCGGTTGAGGCATTTGCCTGAAAAGCCAAAGGACTCAGGTTTGATTCCCCAGGACCCACGTAAGCCAGATGCACAAGGGGGCGCACGTGTCTGGAGTTTGTTTGCAGTGGCTGGAGGTCCTGACGTGCCCATTCTCTCTCTCTCTCTCTCTCCCACTTTCTCTGTCAGATAAATAAATAAAAATAAAATAAAATAAATAATTTCAAACAAATTTTATCTCAGCACCCCAAAGGGAAGTATGTGCATGTTGTGGTAGTTACCTTGCTTGCTGGGATGAAACACCAGACCAAAAGCAGCTGAGGGAGGACAGGTTTTATTTTGATTTACAGTCTCGAGGGAAAACTTCAGGATTCAGGGGAAAGCGTGGCGTGAGCAGAGGCTGGACATCACCTCCACCACAGCAGGTGGAAACAGCAGCAGAAGTGAGTCTAGCAAGGGCAGCTGACTATAACAGCCCGAAGCCCTCCTGGAACAACACACCTCCTCCCGCAAGGTTTCACCTCCCAAACTGCCATCGGCTGGGGACTAAGCTCTCAAAGCACACGGTGTTATGGGGGCGTCGGATTCACACCACCACAACACACGTGGTCTCTGCATGACATGGGTACATGTGATTTAACAATCACTACTTATGCCACCTATTCATCATTAGATGAAAGTAATTCTGTGAGTTGAAGATGTTTTAAATTGACACTATGAGAGTTTTCAAGATATTAACCAATGAAGTCCAGTTTACTATGGAACCATGTAAGTCCGCACTCTTCCACTAGTGAAGGGAGGAGTATTACCTATCGCTTATTCATGCGACCTAATTGTCACCTTTCTTCTTCTACCCCAGTCTGGCCTTAAACTCTGTGTAGCTGAGGATGACTTAAAACCATGGATTCTCCTGCCTCCACCTCCCAAGTGCTGGGATTGTAAAGTATAACACCATGCCTGTTGTATGCAGTGTTAAGGATTGAACCCAGGGCTAGTGCTTTCTGAGCAAGCACTCTTACAGATCCTCATTAATTTAATTTATTTAGTTGAGAGAGAGAGAGAGAGAGAGAGAGAGAGAGAGAGAGAGAGAGGAGAATGGGTGCACCAGAGCTTACAGCCACTGCAAATGAACTTCAGACGCATGTGCCACCTTGTGCATCTGGCTTACGTGGGTCCTGGGAATCGAACCAAGGTCTTTGGCTTTGCAGGCAAGCGCCTTAACCACTAAGCCATCTCTCCAGCCCCAGATCCTCATTTTTACCTTTTAAGGTAAAGGTTAGCATCTTCATTTAGCCATTCTACTAATTTGAAAACTGAAAGGCCAAAAGACTGGCTTATTCAAGACAGGTTCTCTGTTTTACTAAAAGGAGTGGTCCAACAGAAGCCACCTCTCAGAGTTGAGGGGATGAGTCACTGGTACAGTGCCTGCCCAGCATGTGGAGGTCCCAGGTTCCATCCTCAGTACTTGGGCGAGAGGGGTGTCAACTCTCAATGCTAAATCCCAGGAGTTAGGAATAGATGGAATTGTACCACCCTGATCTTGAATGTTCTCCACTCTCAACCCTTTTCACCTGAGAAATGTTTATACTGCCTCAGGTTTGTGGGTATATAAACTAGGTATTCAAATCATTTACTGATAATTTAATAAATCAAAAATCAGAGTCAGGCCAGGCGTGGTGGAGCACACCTTTAATCCCAGCACTCAAGGGAGGCAGAGGTAGGAGGATCACCGTGAGTTTGAGGCCAGCCTGGGCGTACAGAATAAGTAACAGGAGCTGGGCATGGTGGCACACGCCTTTAATCCCAGCACTCAGGAGTCAGAGGTGGAAGGATGGCGTGAGTTTGAAGCCACCCTGAGAATACAGAGTGAATTCCAGGTCAGCCTGGGCTAGAGTGGGACCCTACCTCGAAAAACCAAAAAAAAAAAAAAAAAAAAAAAAAAAAAAAAAAGTCAGCTTGAGCTAGAGTGAGACCCTACCTTGAAAAAAATATTCTTTGTCATACAAGTATATGTGTGGGGTTGGAGGGCAGAGCTTGAAATTGGGTGTCTTTTTCAATCCACTTTTTTTTTTTTTTTTTTTTTTAGAGAGAGAGAATTGGCGTGCCAGGGGCTCAGCCACTGCAATCAAACTCCAGACACTTAAGCCACCTAGAGGGCATGTCTGGCCTTGCACTTGCCTCACCTTTGTGCACCTGGCTTTACGTGGGATCTGGAGAGTTGAACATGGGTCCTTAGGCTTTGCAGGCAAGCGCCTTAACCGCTAAGCCATCTCTCCAGCCCCCTCTCTACCTTATTTATTGAGACAGGGTCTCTCACTGAACCCACAGAGCATTGATTCCGCTAATCTAAGCAGCAGCTTGACCTGAGGATTTGCCTGTCTCTTCCTCCTGGGCACTGGGGTTTCAGGCCTGCACTACTGTGACTGGCTTTTACACAGGTGGCTGGATCTGAACCCATGCTGTATATCAAGTACTTTACCCACTGAACCATCTCCCAGCCCCTATGTACAAATAATGTTACCATTTATTAAGGAAAGGAAATTTGCCTACTAATGAGATGCTTATGCTCCTTGATTTTCTTCTGGAGTTCATTTGCAGTGGCTGGAGGCCCTGGTGTGCCCATTCTCTCTCTCTCTCTCCCCACCCCTCTCTAATAAATAAATAAAAATAAATTTTAAAAAATCTTCCCTTCTCCTACTTCCCAACTCTAAACAAGAATTTTAGGGGCTGGAAGAATGGCTTAGCGGTTGAGGTGTTTGCCTGAAAAGCCAAAGGACTCAGGTTTGATTCCCCAGGACCCACGTAAGCCAGATGCACAAGGGGGCGCACGTGTCTGGAGTTTGTTTGCAGTGGCTGGAGGTCCTGATGTGCCCATTCTCTCTCTCTCTCTCTCTCCCACTTTCTCTGTCAGATAAATAAATAAAAATAAAATAAAATAAATAATTTCAAACAAATTTTATCTCAGCACCCCAAAGGGAAGTATGTGCATGTTGTGGTAGTTACCTTGCTTGCTGGGATGAAACACCAGACCAAAAGCAGCTGAGGGAGGACAGGTTTTATTTTGATTTACAGTCTCGAGGAAAGCTTCAGGATTCAGGGAAAGCGTGGCGTGAGCAGAGGCTGGACATCACCTCCACCACAGCAGGTGGAAACAGCAGCAGAAGTGAGTCTAGCAAGGGCAGCTGACTATAACAGCCCGAAGCCCTCCTGGAACAACACACCTCCTCCCGCAAGGTTTCACCTCCCAAACTGCCATCGGCTGGGGACTAAGCTCTCAAAGCACACGGTGTTATGGGGCGTCGGTTCACACCACCACAACACACGTGGTCTCTGCATGACATGGGTACATGTGATTTAACAATCACTACTTATGCCACCTATTCATCATTAGATGAAAGTAATTCTGTGAGTTGAAGATGTTTTAAATTGACACTATGAGAGTTTTCAAGATATTAACCAATGAAGTCCAGTTTACTATGGAACCATGTAAGTCCGCACTCTTCCACTAGTGAAGGGAGGAGTATTACCTATCGCTTATTCATGCGACCTAATTGTCACCTTTCTTCTTCTACCCCAGTCTGGCCTTAAACTCTGTGTAGCTGAGGATGACTTAAAACCATGGATTCTCCTGCCTCCACCTCCCAAGTGCTGGGATTGTAAAAGTATAACACCATGCCTGTTGTATGCAGTGTTAAGGATTGAACCCAGGGCTAGTGCTTTCTGAGCAAGCACTCTTACAGATCCTCATTAATTTAATTTATTTAGTTGAGAGAGAGAGAGAGAGAGAGAGAGGAGAGAGACAGAGAGAGGGAGAATGGGTGCACCAGAGCTTACAGCCACTGCAAATGAACTTCAGACGCATGTGCCACCTTGTGCATCTGGCTTACGTGGGTCCTGGGGAATCGAACCAAGGTCTTTGGCTTTGCAGGCAAGCGCCTTAACCACTAAGCCATCTCTCCAGCCCCAGATCCTCATTTTTACCTTTTAAGGTAAAGGTTAGCATCTTCATTTAGCCATTCTACTAATTTGAAAACTGAAAGGCCAAAAGACTGGCTTATTCAAGACAGGTTCTCTGTTTTACTAAAAGGAGTGGTCCAACAGAAGCCACCTCTCAGAGTTGAGGGGATGAGTCACTGGTACAGTGCCTGCCCAGCATGTGGAGGTCCCAGGTTCCATCCTCAGTACTTGGGCGAGAGGGGTGTCAACTCTCAATGCTAAATCCCAGGAGTTAGGAATAGATGGAATTGTACCACCCTGATCTTGAATGTTCTCCACTCTCAACCCTTTTCACCTGAGAAATGTTTATACTGCCTCAGGTTTGTGGGTATATAAACTAGGTATTCAAATCATTTACTGATAATTTAATAAATCAAAAATCAGAGTCAGGCCAGGCGTGGTGGAGCACACCTTTAATCCCAGCACTCAAGGGAGGCAGAGGTAGGAGGATCACCGTGAGTTTGAGGCCAGCCTGGGCGTACAGAATAAGTAACAGGAGCTGGGCATGGTGGCACACGCCTTTAATCCCAGCACTCAGGAGTCAGAGGTGGAAGGATGGCCGTGAGTTTGAAGCCACCCTGAGAATACAGAGTGAATTCCAGGTCAGCCTGGGCTAGAGTGGGACCCTACCTCGAAAAACCAAAAAAAAAAAAAAAAAAAAAGTCAGCTTGAGCTAGAGTGAGACCCTACCTTGAAAAAAAAATTCTTTGTCATACAAGTATATGTGTGGGGGGGGGGGTTGGAGGGCAGAGCTTGAAATTGGGTGTCTTTTTCAATCACTCTCCACTTTTTTTTTTTTTTTAGAGAGAGACAGAGAGAGAGAATTGGCGTGCCAGGGGCTCAGCCACTGCAATCAAACTCCAGACACTTAAGCCACCTAGAGGGCATGTCTGGCCTTGCACTTGCCTCACCTTTGTGCACCTGGCTTACGTGGGATCTGGAGAGTTGAACATGGGTCCTTAGGCTTTGCAGGCAAGCGCCTTAACCGCTAAGCCATCTCTCCAGCCCCCTCTCTACCTTATTTATTGAGACAGGGTCTCTCACTGAACCCACAGAGCATTGATTCCGCTAATCTAAGCAGCAGCTTGACCTGAGGATTTGCCTGTCTCTTCCTCCTGGGCACTGGGGTTTCAGGCCTGCACTACTGTGACTGGCTTTTACACAGGTGGCTGGATCTGAACCCATGCTGTATATCAAGTACTTTACCCACTGAACCATCTCCCCAGCCCCTATGTACAAATAATGTTACCATTTATTAAGGAAAGGAAATTTGCCTACTAATGAGATGCTTATGCTCCTTGATTTTTTACATAAAGAACTGAATCCTGGGCTGGAGAGATGGCTTAGCAGTTAAGACGCATGCCTGTGAAGCCTAAGGACCCCAGTTCGATTCTCCAGGTCCCACATAAGCCAGATGCACATGGTGGCACATGCGTCGAGTTTGTTTGCAGTGGCTGGAGGCCCTGGTGCACCCATTCACACTCTTTCTCTCTCTCTGTCTCTAATAAATAAATAAATAAATAAATAAATAAATAAATAAATAAATAAAACCAAGTTATATTAAAAAAAGAATTGAATCCTGCAGAGGAGAGATGGCTAAGTAGTTAAAGGTGCTTTGCCTGAGGGCTTGAGTTCAAATTCCCCAGTACCTACCTAGTTCATGAAGTGAAGGCTACATCTGGAGTTCATTTGCAGTGGCAGGAGACCCTGTCACACCCAAACTCATTCATCCCTCCCTCACAGAAAAGTAAATAAAAATGTCTTTAAAAAGCCGGACGTGGTGGCGCACACCTTTAATCCCAGCCCTTGGGAGGCAGAGGGAGGAGGATCACTATGAGTTTGAAGCCACCTTGAGACTACAGAGTGAATTCCAGGACAGCCTGGGCTAGAGCGAGACCTTACCAAGAAAAACAAACAAACAAACAAACAAAAAAGTTAAAATAAGCATTGATTCTTGGCTATTTGGTAACACAGAACATGCAGCAGCTTCAACATTATTTTCTAGAGTTGATTGATACTTTGATTTTATGATCACCAATACTGAGACTGTCATTTCACATAAGCATGTAGCACAAAGTGGCAGAAGTGTGTTTAGAGCCATTCAGAAATTGTGTCCTAATCTTGAGTCAAAATTCACAATTTTGTATGAAACTCAGGTCAGCAATTCATTTTTATTTATTTTTTGAGCAGGTGGGGGAGAGAATGGGCATGCCAGGGCCTCTTGCCACTGCTAAGGAACTCCAGATGCATGCGCCCCTTTGCGGGCTTTGGGGAAATTGAAAAGCAAGTGCTTTTAACCACTGAACCATCTCCCCAGCTCCTCAAAAACAGCAATTTTAAAATTGAAGCATTCTATTACAATACAGTCCAAAAATAGACCAGTTTGATAGATATATGCTGGGGAATGATGGTAGGAAAATATTAAGTCTGTTTCCCATAATGAAACTATCATGCTTCTTCAAGAGCAGAAAACGTGGGATGTTTAGTAAAAACCCTGCACTTCATAACATACAATGGTCTCAAATCTGAGCCGAGGTGTTTTGGGCAGTGTTTACAGGTGAGGGCATTGTCAGCATAAAGTGAGCCTGTTGTGAGAAGTCCTATGATGTAAGATGGGCGAGGGCTGCCTTCAAAACCTCATTACATATTTGATTTTGAATTAAGTTTTGGTTGTTTCATGTTTAGAAACCTTTTATGATTGCCAAAGGTTTTCTTACCCTATATCCACTTATGCAACCCCAGTTTAAGAAGCTATGATTAGACCAAGGAATTGAGAAAGGATAGAAAGGTTCTTCTGCCCACATATATTTTCCCCTCACAGCTAAAAATTCTTTGAGATTCTCATTCTGGCAGGCTTAATTTTTTTTTTAAACAGATACAAATACTCCTGGGAGGGTCAACAAAGGGGCATCGGTACTTCAATGTGAACCAGATGTTGAATGCAGCAACTGTACTCTAGCTTTCTGGATTCCACTGAAGTTTAAAGGATTTAGGGGATCCATATAGGATTACTAATCTTTATTTTTTTGAACAAACACACCAACTGACAATAAGAACAACTATCACAGAATGGATAGTTCAAAATAAAGCTATGAAAAACATAGTCTCAGCATTAAAGAAGTTGCAGGGTTGGAGAGATGGCTCAATGGTTAGAGGAACTTGTTTGTAAAGCCTGAGTTTGACTCCAGATGCACAAAATGATGCATACATCTGAACTTATTTTGAAGTGGCAGGAAGCCCTGGTACACCCATTCTCTCTCTCTCTCTCAACACAAACAAAACAAAAAAAAAAATGGGCTGGAGAGATGGCTTAATGGTTAAGGTGTTTGCCTGCAAAGCCAAAGGATCCTGGTTCGACTCCTCAGGTCCCATGTAAGCCAGTTGCAAAAGGGGGTGCATGCATCTGGAGTTCATTTCCAATGGCTGGAGGCCATGGTGTGCCCATTCGCTCTCTCTCACTCTCTTCCTCTTTCTCTCTCTCAAATAAATAAATGAATAAAATATATATATATTTTAAAAGTAGAAGGAAAAAATTCTGGGTGTAGTGGTGCACACCTTTAATCCCAGCACTCGGGAGGCAGAGGTAGGAGGATCACTGTGAGTTCGAGGCCACCTTGAGACTACATAGTGAATTCCAGGTCAGCCTGAGCTAGAGAGAGACCCTACCTCGAACCCCGCTACCCCCAAAATATATATAGTAACCTTAAAATTGTGAAGGATATATCAACATGAACATGTCACATGACCCTAGCTTTCCTATGGGTGGGCATCTGTGAGCCACTATTCCAGAAGGTGGTTGAATTGAGTTGAAAAATGTCTGGTGTCCTGGAGATGAATCATGGGCTACAGTGCAGGGTATAGGCTAAAAGCAGAAAAAGAAGGAAAGAAAGAAAGAAAAAGAAAGAAAGAAAGAAAGAAAGAAAGAAAGAAAGAGAGAGAGAGAGAGAGAGAGGGAGGGAGGGAGGGAGGGAGGGAGGGAGGGAGGGAGGGAAGAAGGAAGGAAGGAAGGAAGGAAGGAAGGAAAGGAGAGAAAGGAAGAAAGGAGAGACAGAGAGAGAAGGAAGGAAGGAAGGAAAGAAGGAGAGAGAGAAAGGGAAGAGAGGGGAGGAAAGAAGAGGAGGGAGGAAGAAAGAGAAGAAGAGAGGAATGCACAAGAGCAGTAATTTTGCCTAGGATTGCCTCCGGAAACACAGTGCTGAGTGTGGGGTGCCTCTTGGTTGTACAAAGATGGTGAGAGCCCCACTTGATACCAAAAACAGAGAAACCTCAATGACGGTGTCCTGACGCTAACTTTTCTCTTATTCTTTTGTTGTTGTTGTTGTTGTTGTTTTCGAGGTAGGGTCTCACTCTAGCCCAGGCTAACCTGGAATTCACTATGTAGTCTTAGGCTGCCCTTGAATTTACCAGTGATCCTCCTACCTCTGCCTCCCCAGTGCTGGGATTAAAGGTGTGCACCACCACGCCCTGCTTTCCCTTTCATTCTTAAGTGTATCTCACGATTCTTCAGGACTCTACTCCTCATTCCCTAAAGGGAAGAAATGCAGTGTCTAAGCAGTGAACATACACTACAGAAACAACCTGGGCTCGAGGAGGTGAGGAAGAACCAGAAATCTTTCTGAAAAGGACCCGAAGCTCTGAGGATCCATCCCAAACCATGCGGGGCCTGGCCCCAGCCCCAGCGCCCAAGGCCACACTATTGCTGTTCCCTTTAAGCCTCCTTCATGCAATTCAAGGTATGTCCTGTGAGGCAATTAATTTTTTTTTTTTAATTTTTGAGAGAGAGAGATAGAGGCAGATAGAAAAAAATGGACACGCCAGGGCATTCAGCCACTGCCAACAAACTCCAGATGCGTGCAGCACCTTGTGTATCCAGCTTAAGTGGGTCCTGGGGAATCGAACCTGGGTCCTTTGGCTTTGCAGGCAAACACTTTAGTTGCTAAGCCATCTCCCCAGCCCTAATTTTTTTCTTTACGTCATGATGTACCCTCTTTCTTTCTTTCCTTTCACCAGAAAGGGTTTCTCTTCTTCCTGTATATGGTAAACAAAACCCAAAAAACTCCACACTGCAGCAACTCAGCATCGTGCCTGGCCTGCTCTTTGGCCCTTGGCCTGAAAGGCCTCTGGGCACCGGTATCGAGTTGCTGTGTGGCGGGCAGGCAGGCCTTGGGCTGGGATTTCCCCACCCATGGGATATGCGGGCTCCGCCCAGGCGAGTCTGTGCACCCAGGGTGGAGGCAAGAGGGAGTTCCAGGGCAGCCAAGAGAGGTAAGCTCTCAGCCCCCCTACCCCCCCTCGCAGGCAGGCCACCAGCCCATAACAGGTCATTTTGTCCTCTGCAAAGAGACGGCTGGGCAGCAGGGGCGGTGGGTGCTGGCCAGCACCGGGGAGACTTCCAAAACTAAACCATGGCAAAAACTGGACAGGTGAGAAGTAGGTGAGCGGGAATGGGGCCCCAAGCTCACCTACCTGGCAAAGCAAGTTCATTAACAAAGTCTTGGATCGAAAAAGCAGGCCAAGCAAGGCACAGCCCAGCAATTGTCATTGTGGGTCAGGCACTTTTAATTGCAATCTCAATTTTATCTTAGATAAATGCTATTACCCCATTGTTGAGGCAGGAAAAGTCCAAATTCCGGTCTCTGGGGCCAGCTCCCTAATCCCAGCTCCCCTCTGTGCTGGTTTGCTTATCAAGGTCAGTAATACCACCACCTCCCCTTTTTGTCTCAAGTGAAGAGTTCTCTCACCCATAACCAATTGATTCTAAAGAAACATTGCAACAAAAGAGCCATCATACCCCCCAAGTGTTCACTGTGGTTGTATTTATAATATTAAAACAATTGCAAATAACAATACCTAATAAAAGACAAGGAGAAATAAACTAGTATATGATAAAACATTATAAAGCAGGGCTGGAGAGATGGCTTAGTGGTTAAGGCATTTGTCTGCAAAGCCAAAGGACCTCAGTTCAGTTCCCCAGGACCCACGTAAGCCAGATACACAAAGAAGGTGGTGCACGCGCATACATCTGGAGTTTGTTTGCAGTGGCTAGAAGCCCTGGTGCGCCCATTCTCTCTCTCTGTCTCTTTCCCTCTCTCAAATAAATAAATAAAAACAAAAATGTTTTTTTTTAATTATAAAACCAAAATTGATGCGTTATGTAGCATTTGATGATTTAAGTCATTGGGCTGGGGAGATGGCTCAGCACTTAAAGGTACTTGCTTGCAAAGCCTGACAGCCCAAGTTTGATTCCCAAGTAACCCCATAGAGTAAGATGCCCAAAGTGGTGTATGTATCTGGAGTTCATTTGCAGCAGCGACAGGTCCTGGCGTGCCCATTAGTTTTCTCCTCTCGCAAATAAATAATTTTAAAAACGATTTAGTTTATATTGTAAAAAGGAAAGAATACAAAATTATATGCTACACATTTTTATTAAATAATATAATAGGGAGAATAACACCTCCTCCTGCCTTCTCATGGGCAGGAACATTGTGTATTCTCTCCTCTTTCCTTCTCATAATCTAATGACATCTCTCTAAACCTTCAAACACATATAGTCAAACATTACATCTTTGGTTGAGAGAATTATATCCAACTTTTCTTCCTATGGCATGTTTTTTTTTAGGATAAGCATGTATTATTAATTAAAATATGAAAGTACTGGTTTTAAAAATTCACAAACACAAGCTGGAGGGATTGCTTAGTGGTTAAGGCACTTGTCTGCAAAGCCAAAGGACCCAGCTTCGATTCCCCAGGACCCACGCAAAGCCAGATGCACAAGGGGGCGCACACATCTAGAGTTCTTTTGCAGTGGCCAGAGGCCCTGGCATGCCCATTCTCTCTCTCTCTACCTTCTTCTCTCTCTCTCTCTCTTTCAAATCAATAAGAAGAAAATATTTTTTTAAATTCACCAACATGCTGAATAGGAAGTCACTGGCTCAAGTTGTACTTGAGTAATTTTTCCATTAATTAAGCAGTTTTCTGTAACTTAACAGAGTACATGATGTTAAAGGGGATAGGTAAATTATGATATGTTCAAGACATTAATGAAAGGGAAGGGCATGCTTCAGGTATGTACCAGACATGGGAAAATATCAGATTTAGAAATGATAAGATCCAGGCAGACTGCTGATCGGCAAGCACATACTGATTCATGGGCAGAAGAGATTAAAACCAAGCTTTTAATGGTAAAGGAAAAAAAAAATACATTCACAAACATGACATAAGAAAGGAGGTAAGTGAGTAATAGGCAAGGAAACTATTGTTATGACTATTTTGTATATATCAAATATTTTCTAATCTTAAAACACATTTATCACCAGGTGTGGTGGTGCACGCCTTTAATCCCAGCACTCGGGAGGCAGAGGTAGGAGGATCACTGTGAGTGTGAGGCCAGCCTGAGAGTACATAGTGAATTCCAGGACAGCCTGGACTGGAGCAGGACCCTACCTTGAAAAACCAAAAAAATAAAAGAAAACATAAATACAATTATCATGTTCACATTTGACCTGAAGTTGCTGATACCAGACTTTTATGTGTGTGTGTATATATGAAATACATGTGGTGTGTTATGCGTGGAGTATATGTGTGTGTGCGCACACACATGTGCAGATGCACGCGAACTGCCAGATGGGAATGTCAGGTGCTCTTCTCGAACACTCAACCACATGCTTACTTGAGGCAGGGTCTTGCCCTTAACCTGGTACTGCTATCTTAGGTCAACGGCCCCAGTGATCATCTTCCCCTGCTGTGGACTGGCGTTACAGATGAGTGGGGCCACGTCGACTTTTCCCATGGGTTCTGGAGGAAATGAACTCCAGCAGTCTCAGGCCCTCCCAAGCCCTTCTTGCTTCCAAGGGCCAGGTGCTCCTAACTGCTGCACAGTCCTAACGACAGAACTTTTCTCTTAACCCAGGCAAAATGATGACATTCATTTGTGGATGGAAACGGCCTCTCAAGGAAGTAGTCCCCTTATTTGGGACCTAGTCTTTTTCTTTTTTAAACATTTTTGTTTATTTTTATTTTTTTATTAGCCAGAGACAGAGAGAGAAGGAGGCAGATAGATAGAGAGAGAGTGAGAATGGGCGCGTCAGGGCCTCCAGCCACTGTAAATGAACTCCAGATGCATGCGCCACCTTGTGCATCTGGCTTACCTGGGTCCTGGGGAATCGAGCCCCGAACTGGCGGGGGGTGGTCCTTAGGTTTCACAGGCAAGTGCTTAACCACTAAGCCATCTCTCCAGCCCAACCTAGTTTTTTTCTACAGGGAAACCTTCGTGTCTGCATCCCATGTGTCACTAGACTGGCCTACACGGCAGCAGAGGACGTATGCTAATTCGTGTTAGTTTTCCCTTGTTTGACTTCTGGTCCATCTTGTGTGAGAATACGGTAGAACGGAGAACACAGCCTGCCCTCAGGTGACCTGATACTATGCATCATACTTTGTAATTTTTTTCTTTTTTTAATGAAAGAGACAGAGAGCACGCGAAGTGGCATGCCAGGGCCTCCAGCCACTGCAATCGAACTCCAGACGTGTTCGCCATCTTGTGTTTGTGTGCAAACTTGCACGCTGGCGTCACCTTGTGCGTCTGGCTTACGTGGGACCTGGACAGTCATCTCTCTAGCCCTACGTGCCATCCTTTGAACAACTGACGGTGTGTATGCATTGTTAAAGGCCTGTGTTCGCGGAAGGCAAAGCTCTGGTTCTGTTGAAGTCTCAGGTTCTCTGGGTGATGGAGGGAGAATTTACCATATATAGTCATATGTCGAGCTGTCTCCTGGGCTTAAGGAAGTCAGTGTCAGGGGTGGTTCTCATTACTCCTCTTCTTCTCCGGCAGGGGAGGTCCCTTGCTGACCTCAGTCCCCACAATGATTTCATCATATGATTACATGTGCGCTTTTCTTTCTCCTTCTCTCCCTTCCTTCCTCCCTCCTTTCTTTTGAGGTAGGGTCTCACTCCAGTCCAGGCTGACCTGGAACTTACTCCGTAGTCCCAGGCTGGTTGAACTCACAGTTCCTACTTTTGCCTCCTAGTGCTGAGATTAAAGACCATCATGCCCAGCTTTCTCTTTTCCTTCCTTCCTCCCTTCCTTCCTTCCTCCCTCCTTCCTCTCCTTCCTTCCCTCCCTCCCTCACTCCTTCCTTCCTTCCTTCCTTTCTTTCTTTTTTTTTTTTGGTTTTTCAAGGTAGGGTTTCCTCTAGCTGAGGTTGACCTGGAATTTACTATGTAGTCTTAGGGTGGCCTTGAACTCACAGTGATCCTCCTACCTCTGCCTCCCAAGTGCTGGGATTAAAGGCATGTGCCACCATGCCCAGCTTCTTTTACTTAAAAAAAAAATTTTTTTTATTTATTTGCGAGAAAGAGACAGAGAAAGTATGGGTGCTACAGGGCCTCTTGCCATTGCACATGAACTCTAAATGTTTGCGCCACTTGTTTTTTTTTTTTTTTGTTGTTTTGGTTTTTTTTTTTTTTTTTTTTTATTTTATTTTAATTTAAAAAAATTTATTTGAGAGCGACAGACAGAGAGAGAAACAGGCAGATACATAGAGAGAGAATGAGCACACCAGGGCCTCCAGCCATTGCAAACGAACACCAGATGCATGCACCACCTTGTGCATCTGGCTTACATGGGTCCTGGGGAATCGAGCCTCGACCAGGGTCCTTAGGCTTCATAGGCAAGCGCTTAACCGCTAAGCCATCTCTCCAGGCCTTTTTTTTTTTTTTTTTTTTTTTTTTTTCAACAGAGGGTCTCACTCCTGGAATTCACTATATAGTCTCTCAGTCTGGCCTGGATCCTCCTACCTCTGCTTCCCATGTGCTGGGATTAAAGGTGTGTACCACCATTCCCAGCTTATTTTTAATTTTATTAATTAATTTATTTAAATATTTCTCAAACCTTCAACTCTTACCATCCTTCTGCCTCAGCCTCCTTGCTATCATCCCTGGTTCATTATTATATATAATAAATTAGCATTTATTTATTTATTCTTTGGTAGTGCTGAGGACCAAACTCAATGCCTTGAGCATGCAAACTCTCTACCACTGCACTACATTCCCAGCCCCACTTTAAAGTAGTTTTGACTTTAAAGAAATAACAGTGACAGACAGGTCCCATTGCAGAAGAGATGGCAGAAAGAAGAGCCAAAGGAAGGGTGGAACTGGAGATCCATCAGAGCTGGAGAGATGGCTTAGTGGTTAGAGCGCTTGTGCTTGCCTGCAAAGTCTGGAGTTCATTTGTAGTCTTGCGCTACTTTTTGTATCTGGCTTTACCTGAGTACTGGAGAGTCAAACTAGGCCAGCAGGCTTTGCAAGCAAATGCTTTAACTGCTGAGCCATCTTCCCAGACCACTTTTTTTTCTTTTCTTTTTGACAGTTAGTCCAGGCTGGCCTCGAACTCACTATATAGCCAAAGATGGCTTTGAACTTCTGATCCTCCTGCCTTGAGACCACAGGCATGTGCCATGAGGCTTGGGATTATGCAGGGCTGGAGACAGAACCCAGGGCTGTGTACACACCAGGCAAGGACGCCACCCACTGAGCTGCACCTCCAGCACTGTGTGTGCTTATCTCCCTCCCCTCTCTCTCCTTCCCTCTTTCTTTTTCTTTTCTCTCTCCCTCCCTCTCCACTTCCCTTCATTCCCTCCCTCCTTGCCTTCTTCTTTAAAAAATATTTACTTATTTATTTATTAGAGAGAGAAGGAGAGAGAGAGAATGGGTGTGTCAGGGCCACCAGCCACTGCAAACGAACTTCAGACACATGTGCCACCTTGTGCATCTGGCTTAAGTGGGTACTGGGGAATTGAACCAGGGTTTTTAGGTTTCACAGGCAAGAGCCTTAACTGCTAAGCCATCTCTCCTTTCCTTTTTTTTTTTAAGTTATTTGTGAGAGACACAGAGAGAGAGAGAGAGAGAGGAAGAGGCTGAGAGAGAATGGGCATGCCAGCAGCCTCTCAGCTGCTGTGAATGAACTCCAAATGCATGTGCCCCCTTGTGGGCAAGCGCAGCATTGCACCATTGTGTCACATTTGCGTCTGGTTAAATGTGGGACCTGGAGATCGAATGGGTATTCTTAGGCTTGGCAGGCAGGCACCTTAACTGCTAAGCCATCTCTCCAGTCCTCCCTTTCCTTCTTTTGAATCACTTTCACTCCTCTGCCTACCTACAGCTGTACTCTTTTACCGGGTAGAAAGTGGGAGGATCCACTAGGTAGAGGGCTCCCCATAGTCGCCTGTTCTGTTCTCTTCAGTCACTGGAAGAGATGACACAAGACAGCAGGGGTCACCCATGGCTTTCATACTTTTAAAAGGAAAGGCTACTGGAGCCAGGATGTTTTCACACTACAAAAATGTTACATTTTCTACTAGTACTTGTGTTAAGTTGGATATGATTTTGTTTTGGTGCCAAAATGGAAGGAGGATACTGTCTTGGCTGGTATCCAGCACCTCAGTGGAATTTAGAGAAATGTTAAGATGCCTTATGATGCAACATGCAGTGATTCTTAAAACTTGCCATCAAAATCAGAGAAGGGAGCAGAAAATCACCCTATTTAAAAGTTGCAACAGGGAGCTGGGCATGGTGGCACACTCCCAGCACTCGGGAGGCAAAGGTAGGATTGCTGTGAGTTTGAGGCAACCCTGAGACTACATAGTGAACTCCAGGTCAGCCTGGGCTAGAGTGAGACCCTACCTTGAAAAGCCAAAAAAAAAAAAAAAAAAAATGGAACAGGGGCTGGAGGGATGACTTAGTGGTTAAGGTGCTTGCTTGCAAAGCCAAAGGACCCAGGTCCGATTCCCCAGGTCCTACATAAGCCAGATGTACAGGGGGGTGCATGCATCTGCAGTTTGTTTGCAGTGGCTGAAGGCCCTGGCGCGCCCATTCTCTCCCCCCTCTCTCTCTCTCTCTCTCTCTCTATCTCCCTCTTTCTCTCTGTCAAATAAATAAAAATTAAAAATATTTTTAAAAATTAGAACAGGCAGGGTTTCTGTTTAATTTGCCCAAAATCAAAACCTCCATGTAAATATCTGTGTGACAGTGGAACTCAAAAAATGAAAAATGTTTCTGAGCTATCATAAATCAATTAAAAGATCAATAAACAAGGAAATAGTAAAATACAAACAATGCTATAAAGACAACTTCTTTAAAATATGGGATGGGGGCTGGAGGGATGGCTCAGCGGTTAAGGTGCTTGCCTGCAAGGCCAAAGGATCCCGGTTAGATTCCCCAGGACCCACGTAAGCCAGATGCACAAGAGGGTGCATGCGTCTGGAATTCGTTTACAGCAGCTGGAGGCCCTGGCACGCCCATTCTCTCTCTCTCTCTGCCTCTTTCTCGCTCTCAAATAAATAAATAAAATATATTTTAAACAATATGGGATGAAATCCAGAAGGGGCTTTATTTCATATTGCCCATGCACAAGATTAATCTCTGTGGTTGGCGTCCTGTTCTGACTGGGAATATGTTTGAGCCCAGCTTTGGAATTCTCTCCAGTCAAACATCTGCTCCACAGTTGTTAATGTTTGTTTGATATTTTCCCCAAAAGAAGGCAGCACAAGAGAAGAAATTTTAACAACTAGTCCCAGGACAGATTGGACCAGCAGGAGCTTATTTTGAAAAGGCATTTTGTGAGCAATTTGACCTGACTCTGAAAAAATAAAATAAAAATGACCAGGTCTTTGGAGCAAGAGATGGGTGTTCATCTAATGCTGGAATGTAGTTTAGCTTGTTTGTACCATTTCTCAAATTCCCCCTCCCTCGAAGTATTTATGCACTGATTTATTACTGTATTGTATACTGGTAAGCCTTCTTTTAGCGTTTTTCTGAGATTTGAATGTGTAACTCATAACAATAAGGGGAAGACTGATGTGCAACATTAATCAGAGCTGTGCAAGAATAAAAAGTTTCTAGCAATCTTGGAAAGAAAGTAAAATATATTACTACAATCCATCATTTGTAAATTTCTTTCCTTTTTAGAGAAATGGAGAGAGAATTGGTGCATCAAGGCCTATAGGCACTGCAATCAACTCCAGAGGTGGGCATGACCTTGTTCGTCTGGCTTACATGGAGTTGAACCTGGGTCTTCAGGATTAGCAGGCAAGTGCCTTAACCTCTAAGCCATCTCTCCAGCCCTGTTGTAATCAGGTTCGCATTGTTGGCAGAAAACACTCGACCAAGAACAGCTTGTGGGAGAAAAAGGTTTATTTTGGCTTATAGACTCAAGGGGAAGCTCCATGATGGCAAGGGAAAACGATGGCATGAGCAGAGGATGGACATCACCTCCTGGCCAACATCAGGTGGACAACAGCAACAGGAGAGTGTGCCAAACACTGGCAAGGGGAGACTGGCTATAACACCCATAAGCCTGCCTGCAACAATACATCACCTCCAGGAGGCTCAATTGTCAAATTGCCACCAGCTGGGGACTTACGCATTCAAAACACCTAAATTTATGGGGGACACCTGAATCAAACCACCACAAGCCCCATTTGTAAATTTCTATCAGGCGCAAAGAGAGACCTGCCACTTCTTAGGCTCCAAAAAATTGGATTAAATTAATTGACAAAGGAAAGAAACGATCTCTAGATTGCTAGGACGAAGTTCGGGCCAAGCTAATCAGCACTGGCAGAGCAAAACAGCTTCACTTAATTCAAAATCAAATTACTAGGTGATGCTTTCAAGGAAGATTAAAGTACGACTCTTTGGTCAATAATGCTGTCTTCAAAACTGTTCCTTTTCCACACGGAAGGGTTCTAATGGAAATAATGCCTAGCATCCCAAGTTCCTGAATTTTCATCCAGTGGGGGGAGAAAAACCACTAAGACCTAGCATCTGAAAACTGTATAAACAGCTGGGTTCAGTTTCAAAACTCCAAAATGAAACTGAAAGAGGGAAAAAACCCTAATTCCTCAGACCATCTGTTCAAAGCACAGTGCAGTAATGACGGCAGAGCCTTCAGCAGGAAGACAATGCTTTCTGGCAGACAAGCCCAGTTCCACAAGTCCTCACAACGTCTCTGTGAGGCCTTCCAAGAAAATCTTTTACATTACTATTATTATTATTATTATTTTGTTTTGTTTTTTGTCTTTCAAGGTAGGCTCTCACTGTAGTCCAGGCTGACCTGGAATTCACTATGGAATCTCAGGGTGACCTTGAACTCACAGTTATCCTACCTCTGCCTCCAGAGTGCTGGGATTAAAGGCGTGCGCCACCACAGCCGGCTTTTAAATTAATTAATTAATTTATTTATTTATTTATTTATTTATTTATTTATTTATTTATTATTTAAAGACAGAAAGAGAGAGAGAATGGTTGTGCCAGGGCCTCCAGCCACTGCAAACGAACTCCAGATGCATGAACCACCATGTGCATCTGGCTTACGTGGGACCTAGAGAATCCAACCGGGGTCCTTAGGCTTCGAAGGCATGTGCCTTAACTGCTAAGCCATCTCTCCAGCCACACCCCCCCAAGCAAATATTTTAATCCTCATATTATAGGTAAAGAAATGAGGTGTAGGCAGGCATCGTGGTGCATACCTCTAATCCCAGCACTTTGGACATGGAGGCATGAAGACCAGCAGAAGTTAAGGGCAGCCCAAACCCTTGTCTCAAAATAAGCCAAAAATCAAACATGGGACAAGAAAAACAACAGCATGAGTGCACGCACACACACACACACACACACACACACAAAAAAAAAATAAACAAAATTAAAAGAAAAGAAAGTAAAGTTTCGAGAAGATTTAATCCACATTACACCAACCTTCATTAGCAAAGGCAGGACTCCCACCTAGATGAACACTTCAAAAACTGTAAAACTAAAGCCGGGCGTGGTGGCACACACCTTTAATCCCAGCACTCGGGAGGCAGAGGTAGGAGGATCACCATGAGTTCAAGGCCACCCTGAGACTCCATAGTGAATTCCAGGTCAGCCTGGGCTCGAGAGAAAGAGAAGGAGAGAGAATGAGGCAGACAGATAATGGGCGTGCCAGGGCCTCCAGCCACTGCAAACGAACTCCAGATGCATGCGGCCCCTTGTGTGCCTGGCTTATGTGGCTCCTGGGGAGTCAAACCTGGGTCCTTTGGCTTTGCAGGCAAATGCCTTAACCACTAAGCCACCTATCCAACCCAAGTTCTTCCCATTTCTTTCACGTGAACTGGGGTGCATTTTTAGTGGTGGAAGTTATTCTGTATGACTGATGTCCACATAAGAAACACATGTCCTTGAAGGGTCCGGTGGTGCAGGTTTGAGGCAGAAGCATGACCAGTTCAAAGCCAGCCTGGGCAACTAGCTTAACATGCCCGAGGCACAAGGTTTAATTTCCAGTGCTGGAGGGGAAAAAACCAAACACTTAAAGTACTTATATTCATAATGGCAGTTCTATAACTCTGTTTCCACTGAAAATAAAAGTTCTAGTGTCAGGCAAAACAAAAACAGCACATCACAGCTTGGCACTGTGACCACTTTTTTTTTTTTCCAGATTATTGATTTTAATGTTTATTCTGCACTTTGTGAAGTGTCTCATCCAAAACAAAACATGTGGACTGCCTGGAAGAGAGGTTCGGGGGTGAGCCCCAGATTACAGACCACAGAAGGAGACAATAAAGGGGCGGACAGGGCAAAGGCAGGAGGGGATGAGAGATGAGAGGCTGGTGAGGCAGGGAGGGGGACCCTTAGACAAAAACATTTTGCTGATTTTTTTTTTTTTTTTTTTTTTCGAGGTAGGGTCTTACTCTAGCCCAGGCTGACCTGGAATTCACTATGCAGTCTCAGGGTGGCCTCCAACTCATGGTGATCCCCTTACCTCTGCCTCCCAAATGCTGGGATTAAAGGCGTGTGCTATCACGCACGGTTATTGCTGATATATTTAAGCAACAAGGTTTTTTTTCAAACTATTATTTAAAAAAAAAGTATAACATGCTTTTGCTCAGATAAATTTCACCCCAAAGCTAAATTAAGCAGTGTTGAAAAGCTGAGCTTTCTAGATGTGGACGGTGAGGGGCCCTGGAGCACCCCTACCTCCACTCCACTGGCCCCTGCTATGAGAGTAGCAAATTTACCCTTACTTGTTTTTTTTTTTTTTTAATTTTTATATTAATTTTTAAACTTTTTTTTTGTTTATTTATTTGAGAGTGACACAGAGAGAAAGAGGCAGAGAGGGAGAGAGAATAGGTGCAGCAGGGCCTCCAACCACTGCAAATGCACTCCAGATGCATGCACCCCCTTGTGCATCTGGCTTACGTGGGTCCTGGAGATTGGAGCCTCGAACTGGGGTCCTTAGGCTTCACAGGCAAGTGCTTAACCACTAAGCCATCTCTCCAGCCCTTGTTTTTTTGGTTGAGGTAGGGTCTCATTCTAGCCCAGGCTGACCTGGAATTCACTCTGTAGTCTCAGGGTGGCCTTGAACTCATGGCAATCCTCCTACCTCTGCCTTCCCCAGTGCTGGGATTAAAGGCGTGTGCCGACACACCCAGCTGGTTACTTTTTTTTTTGGAAAACCATTTTTATTTATATATTTACAAGCAGAAAGAGAGAGAGAGAGAGACAGAGAGTGAGGATGGGTGCACCAGGGCCTCTTGCAATTGCAAATGTACTCCAGGCGTACGTCCCACTTTGTGTATCTGGCTTTATGTGGGTACTAGGGAATCAAAGAATCAAACCCACGACGTCATACTTTGCAAGCAAGTGCCTTTAACCACTGAGCCACCACTCCAGGCCCAAGGTTACTTGTCTTTAAGTATCTTTGAAAATGAACACATGAAACCAATTTCTAGGGAATAAAGTTTGGGCTCCACAGCAGCTATTCTCACCAAACACCTCTAACTTAATCCCACCACAACTCAGAGATTGCCAAGAGAAGAGGCAGCTGGCCAGAGGGTTCTCACCTTCCTGGAAACCTGGTTACATTCTCTAGAGCAGGGTTAACCCTAAGCAGAGTGAAGGCTGTGGAAATAGGTTTGGCTTCCTAGCCAAAGGGCTGGGGTCGGGGGTGTTGGATTACTGTGGGCTGTATTCAGTTGATCCAGTCCTCAAATAGCGTTTCTGCATAGAGAAAATTGTTCCCCCCAACATTTCCCTTCGGACTATGCTGAAGATACTGTTCGTACTTCAAACTGCTTTATCATGTGGTATTCCTGTGCCATCGTCTTGTCAGATCCCCACCTCCAGAGGACAGTCACCACTATCTCCTTTCACAGATGAGGAAGCTGAGGCTGAGAAATCAGAACCGAGTCCCTCAAAGTCACATGATTAATATGCAGGGCTTAACCACACACGCGACTTCCACGGGCCTCGCATCCTCGTGCGATGGTAAATCTAGGCCACAGATTTGGTGTTACCAGCTCTGTGTCCTTGGGGACACCGGTATCCCCATTACACGGCAGGTCTAATAATTACCCGCCTCACCTACTTCACAACATTTTGAAGGACAAACGAGATGATTTGGTAAAAGTGCTTTGTCATGTGCTAAGGGTCGGTTACTCCTGTCTCCCCTGCCCCGACATTTTGGTGGGTTCTTTTATCCTTTCCATTCACTTGGACCTTACTTTTACAAATCAAATAAAACCCATCTCCCACTCTCTGTTGATATTGTGCAAAACTATGATGAAATGTCAGCAGCTGGCCAATGGCCAGAGAAGCCAGCTAACCAGGCTTTTTTGCACAACCTTAAACAAAAGCACTTTTTCTACTCAAGTCAGAGATTTGAGGATTCCCTGCCAAATGTTTCTGAGGCTACTATACCTTGAATCTCAAGTAGTGGCCCTAAGGACTATGGGTCAGAGGAATGCTGGAACGCTATGAAGTCACAGGCCAGGGTCTTGTCTTCACCACAGACTCAGAACTTGAATTTGGCAGATACATCTGAGGGGATCTTTTCTCTGCAGTAAAGTTCAGAGAGAGAGCGTGTGTGTGTGTGTGTGTGTGTGGAGGGGTGACTTTGTAGAGTCAAATGGAAATTTAATAGTTTTTAAAATAGGAATTCAAAATTGGGCTTGGGCTTTTTATAGACAGGGGCCTCCCCGAGGAGAGTATTGTTAGAGATGACAAAATTGGTTTCATGGAAACAAAATCAGAGTAAAAAAAAAAAAAAAAAAAAAAAAAAACTGGACTGATTTAGGGAATAGGTATGTTTGGGTAAAATGAAAACAATCTTGTTTCTAAAACTATAAACATTATATACATGTGCCTTGTTACAACAATAAAATTTAGACAACACATAAACACATCAGTATATGCCAAAGGGCGAAGCTTCCATCCAAAGACACTGTCGTTAATGTTGAGGATTCGGAAACATCTACATTTCTTTCTACAATTACTCAAAATGGAATTATATCATAGGCTGTTTTGTAAACTTTCTTTTACACTTAGAGTTTTTGGATATATATATTTTTAATGTATAATTTTATTATTGACAACTTCTATACTTACAGACAATAAACCATATTTCCCTCCCCTCCCCCATTTTCCCCTTTACAACTCCCCTCCCCTTCCTCTCTCCGTTAGTCTTTTTCTTTCTTTTCTTTCTTTTTTTTTTTTTTTTTGACCTGGAATTCACTATGGGTCTCACTCATGGTGATCCTCCTACCTCTGCCTCAGGCTGATTAAAGGCCTGGCTATCTTTCACTTCTTTTTTTTTTTTTTTTTTTTTTGGTTTTTCGTAATCTCACTCTGGTCCAGGCTGACCTGGAATTCACTATGTAATCTCACGGTGGCCTCGAACTCATGGTGACCCTCCTACCTCTGCCTCCCGAGTGCTGGGATTAAAGGCGTGCGCCACTACACCTGGCTAGTCTTTCTTTTATTTAGATGTCATCATCTTTTTCTCCTATTCTGAGGGTCTTGTGAACGTATTGCTAGGCACTGCGAGGTCGTGGGTATCGAGGCCAATTTCCGTCTGGAGAAGCACATTGTAAGGAGTGGTACCCTTCCTTTGGCTCTTACATTCTTTCTACCACCTCTTCTGCAATGGACCCTGAGCCTTGGAGGCTGTGATAGAGATGTTACAGTGCTGAGCACGCCTCTGTCCAGATATATTTTTATGACATTAAATATATGTCCTCCTTTTAACTAGCTGTGAAAATGGATATTTTTCTTAAGTTGTAAGGCACCTTTACAAACCTTCCATTTTATCTAAAGTCACCATCACCTGACCACCTCTCTCTCTGGGATCCCTGATGCTGGATAGCTCCGAGAAACCCCCTGACCTAGCACCTCAGGCCAACACCAGCAGGCAGCCAAAAACCAGCTGCATCTTCTCAGGCAAATGACTTCTCTCCAGGGCTCCAGGTTCACCATGAGTTAAATGAGTGGTTTAGATAGAGATTTTCTAAGATTGTCAGCTCTAAAATGCTCTCCCAGTTTCTAGTTCATTTATCTCCATGTTTGTCTTGGCACAGGATAACTGAGGCACTGTGAAAGGGGAGTCCTGCGGGGAGCCCCAGCTGTGCACCTGAGCTGTACTTGAAGGTCCCAGACTCTGCTGGCAGGGCTGGGGGAGGTGCAGGCCTGCACACAGGCTTATGCTAGAGAAGGCAGCTCTCCCGCCTCTTCCACAGTGGCAGTGGAGGTGTTTATAGGAGGCCTCAAACTCACAGCAGAGCAGTAAATACGATCTTTAGAGTAAGTTAGCTCTTCCTAACACTATTGAGCTGTGATACTTCCTTTGTGGGTTTTTAAAATGTTTATTTACTTATTTGAGAGAGAGAGAGAGGGAGAGAGAGAGAGAGAGGGTGTGTTAGGGCCTCTAGCCACTGCAAATGAGCTCCTTGTGCATTTGGCTTATGTGGGTACTTGAACCTGGGTCCCTAGGCTTCACAGACAAGCACCTTAACTGCTAAGCCATCTCTCCAGCCCTGTTTTCTGTTTTGAAAGTCCTCTTGCATACGTTATCTATTTTTCAATTATCTTTTTAAATTAGTTATTTACTTACCCTTTAAATTTTTGGGGGTCTCCCCATACAGCTGGCTTTGAGCTCTCAATCTTCATACCTCTGCCTCCCTAGTATTGAAATTAATGATGTGAGCCACCATGCCTAACTCAATCCTATTTTTTTATTTTTATTTTTTTAGAGAGAGAGAGAGAGAGAGAGGGAAATGGCGTGTCAGGGTCCCAGCCACTGCAATCGAACTCCAGACACTTGTGTCACCTAGTGGGCATGTGCAACCTTGCGCTTGCCTCACTTTTGTGCATCTGACTTATGTGGGATCTGGAGAGTCGAACATGGGTCCTTAGGCTTCACAGGCAAGCGCCTTAACTGCTAAGCCATCTCTCCAGCCCTCAATCCTATTTTTTTAGATGAAGAAATTGAGATTCAGACAGTGTTGACTTGTCTAAGATCAGGTGACAATTACATGCAGAACAAAGACTCAACCTAACCTCCACCAGTAGGGTACACATAGATACACAGATGCACATATGTGTGCTAAATATTGCTCCACCCCCATCTCATCACCACAGAGACCCATAGCAGTATGGCCCTTTGTTGGTCTAACCATTCAGGTAACAAGTGTTTATAACCTTTATGCTAGGCCCTGGTAATCAAATGGTTCTTGACCCCATGAAGTTGACCCACGATCCTCTAGGGTTTAAGATAAATGTCTGTGGCATTGATTTAGTCAGTGTTGGGAAGTGATAGAGAAGCAAAGATAAATGGCATCCACAGAAAGGCCATTTCCCCTTCCTTAGAAGGACAAAGGAAGGCATCTTGGATGAACAGGTATCCAAGCTGAGATCCACAGGATGATGTGGAGTTGGCAAGGCCCAAGAAGGAGTTACAAAGAATGATGAGGGCTGGGGAGATGGCTTAGCAGTTAAACGCATTTACTTCAATTCCCTAGAACCCACATAAAGCCAAATGAACAAAATGGTGCATGTGTCTGGAGTTCATTTGTAACAGCAAGATGTTCTGAGGCACCCATTCTCTCTCCTTTCCTCCCTCTCTCCTCCCCCTCTCTTTTTCACACACAAATAAAAAATATCTTTAAAAATCCCAGTGTGGTGGTGCACGCCTTTAATCCCAGCACTTGAGAGGCAGAGGTAGGAGGATCACCATGAGTTCGAGGCCACCCTGAGACAACATAGTGAATTCCAGGTCAGCTTGAGCTAGAGCGAGACCCTACCTCAGAAAACCAAAATAAAAAAATTAATAATAATAATGATGATGATGGGAGAATGTTCAATATATATAAGCCAGGTGTGGTGGCGCATGCCTTTAATCCTAGCACTGGGGAGGCAGAGGTAGGAGGATCGCCATGAGTTTGAGACCACCCTGAGACTACATAGTGAATTACAGGTCAGCCTGGGTCAGAGTGAGACCCTACTTTGAAAAACCAAACAACAACAACAACAAACAAGTTGGGGTGAGAGGATCATGGCAATTTTGAGGACCCATGAGAAGCACAGTGTGGCCAGGGCTATGTTCAAGTGGGAGGGCGTGTCCATTGCAGCTGCTGAGGAGCTCAGACAGGTGACTGGGTGTGAAGCACTGGTAAGTCTTGTGGGTGTGTATGGAGCCCATGTTTTCTTAAGCAAGACGGGAAGCCACTGCTGGATTCATTAACACAGACAACAAGCTCCTGTCAGGACATTCTTTTTGTTTGACTGCTTTATGAATCTATGGGTATAACTGTTTTGTGATACTTTTTTTTTTTTTTTTTTTTTGACATAGTATTTATTGGGCTGGAGAGATAGCTTGGTGGTTAAGGCACTTGTGAAAGGACCCATTCCTCAGTATCCACATAAAGCCAGATGCACATGGTGGTACATGCATCTGGAGTTTGTTTGAAGTAACTAGAGACCCTGATGTGCTCATTCTGTCTCTCCCCCTCATTAAAGGAAATAAAATGAAAAAATTTTAATGTTTGTGTATGAGAGAGAGAGGCAGATAGACAAACCACGGACACACCAGGGTCTCTTGCTGCTACACGTGAACTCCAGAGGCCTGTACCATTTTGTACATACACAGCTTTACATAGGTACTGGGGAACTGAACCCAGGCTAGCAGGCTTTGCAAGCAAGTGCCTTTAGCTACTGGGCTATTTCCCAGCACGTTTTGTGATTCTATGTTAAGATACACTCTAGCTGTAATTTCTGCAAAGACATAGACATTCAACTTTAGAAACTTTTCCAGTTGAGGCTGCCTTCTGTTCCACCTGCCTTTGTCACTTTGCTTGGGTCACTGTGGTTGGTGCCAGGATGGTTCAGATAACCACTGTGCTCAAGATACCATGGATAGGCCAGCCAGGGTGAGAGCCAAACGGCTTCTAACTATTCCCTGCTGTCAGCTTCAGCCTGGACTCCAGCTGACAGAATATCAACTGACCAGACAACACACCCCATGAATCCTGGAAAACAAGCTTAAACTATAATTAGAAGCATGTGGTTAGCAAGTCTAACCCCCATCTTCAGCAAAGGGAAGCAGTATTAATAATTTTATAGAAATTATCAATGAAAATGATGTATGCCCATACAACATGTTCAATAAATAATTTATATCACTATTTAAGCAATAAGGGCTAGCTTTTTTTTTTTGAGCCAGGTGTGGTGGCACACACCTTTAATCCCAGCACTGGGGAAGCAGAGGTAGGAAGATCATTATGAGTTCGAGGCCACCTTGAGATGACATAGTGAATTCCAGGTCAGCCTGGGCTAGAGCGAGACCTTAATTCAAAAAGCAAACAAGGGCTGCAGAGATGGCTTAGCAGTTAATGCGTTTGCCTGCAAAGTCAAAGAACCCAGGTTCAATTCCCCAGGACTCATGTAAGCCAGATGCACAAGGGGGTGCATGTGTCTGGAGTTCATTTGCAGTGGCTGGAGGCCCTGACCCACACATAGTCTTTCTCTCTCTCTCTCTCTCTCAAACAAATAAATGAAATATATTTTAAAAAACAATAATAAAAAAGAATTGGTCAAATATATTGTGGTATTTTAATCAAAATATGTGTATTTGCTTATATATATATATATATACAGAGATCTATGAAATATTTCTAAGGAAATTAGCACTAATTATATCTCCGGGGTAAGAATAGTAAGACTGTGGTTAGAAATGGCAGTGAAGGGCTGGAGAGATAGCTTAGCGGTTAAGGTGCTTGCCTGCAAAGACACAGGTCCCTGGTTCGATTCCCCCGGACCCATGTAAGCCAGATGCACAAGGTGGCACATGTGTCTGGAGTTCGTTTGCAGTGGCTAGAGGCCACATATTATATAATTTTATTTTGTGAATGAAATCACTTTAAAAAAATGTTTGTAAGCCGGGCGTGGTGGTGCACACCTTTAATCCCAGCACTTGGGAGGCAGAGGTAGGAGGATCGCCATGAGTTTGAGGCCACCATGAGACTACATAGTGAATTCCAGGTCAGCCTGGGCTAGAGTGAGACCCTACCTCGAAAAACCAAAAAAAAAAAAAAAAAAAAAGAATAATAAAAAAAGAAAGATGTCTGTAATAGATGTGGGGATATGTGCACAGACTCAAAGCATAGAAGCAGCTATGCTGGCCAGGAAGTAATGTAGACAACCTCCATCCAGAGGTAACATGGCTGAGGAGCAGCCTCCTGGGCTATGGCAACCATCGTGTCCCATCTTGCTCCCTTCTGGGCTGGTTTTCGGTCATTTTGGGGAAACAACAACAACAGTTCAAGTACCTGCCAAATGGAGAAGTGAATGCTAAGTTACTATTTTTAAATATTAATATTAAAATATTTGTATTTATGTGTGACAGGAGAAAGAGCGTACGGGAATGCCAAGGCCTCTTGCTACCACAAATGAACTTCAGATGCATATGCCACATGGTGTATCTGGTCCATGTGGCTTTACGTAGGTACTGGAGAATCAAACCTGGCTGTTAGGCTTCATAAGCAAGCATCTTTACTACAGAGCCATCTCCCCAGCCCTGAGTTACTTTTAATTCTTGGGACTCTGGAATGTGGTGAGGGTGAGGCGGGAGGTCTG
Source organism: Orientallactaga sibirica (assembly GCA_036365145.1). Taxonomy (NCBI): domain Eukaryota; kingdom Metazoa; phylum Chordata; class Mammalia; order Rodentia; family Dipodidae; genus Orientallactaga; species Orientallactaga sibirica. The sequence goes on along the minus strand of JAEOAD010000050.1, from coordinate 11,006,348 downwards.
GGAAACCTACTTGCAATGGACCCTGAAGTCATCTAAGAGACAGAGATGGGGAGAATGGGAGAAGACTGAAGTGGGGACAGACATGTGGGTGCAACAGGAACACGGAGACCAAGCTTAAATTTCACCTTGGATAGAATCGAAAGAACAGTAGATTGTATGTCTGTCCTGTGGAGGAGTGACAAAACAAGCATAGGAGGCTAGAAGGAAAAGAAGTTTGATGGAGCAAAAGCATGCCTAGGAAGCAGATGGAAAGCAATATTGCAAAGTTTGTCACTTCAAATACAATTTGGATTTGAAATGTTAAACATCCTTCTGGTTATCATCCACAAGACAGAATGAAATGAAACTTCCGAGGATTCTAAGGAAATGGAGCAAACTGTGAAAACTCGGGTTTGTACTTGCTCTGGGCACCTCCACTTCCCTCCACCTGAAGGAAGTTTATTCCTTGACCGGGATCCAGCGTTCTTCTCAACAGCAACAACATAAAGAGCAAAAAGGACATGGTAGCTTTACGTGTGGTTCTCTTGTGATTCTTATTCTTTTATCAGTCTGGAGTTTAAAACTGTCGAGGTTTGCTCGTACCACTCTGGGAGATTTAGGATGGTCACTCGGGCTGGGGGAAATGGCTTAGCGGTTAAGGCGTTTGCCTGTGAAGCCTAAGGGCCACGGTTCGATTCCCCAGGACCCACGTAAGCCAGATGTACAAGGGGCACACATGTCTGGAGTTCGTTTGCAGTGGCTAGAGGCCCTGGTGTGCCCATTCTCTCTTTCTCTCTCTCTCTTAAGTAAATAAAATTACATTAGAATGGTCACTCAATAAGTCATCTTTTCTACACAGTACACATAAGGAGACATCTTCACCCTTGTGCTACCCAGCCTTACAGTGACAACCTCTAAGCCATTATGTCAGCTGCACCTCGGGCTGGAATATCTTCCCTTAGGGAAAGGCCACTCATCCTCCAGGATCCCACTTCTGGGAGTCAGGACTGGTGTATTTCGCTTCCTATGGGGATGTATGTGAGAACCACAGGCTTACATAGCATTGTGATTCCCCTTAGGGACAGAGAATGCCTGTCCCAGCTGATGCAGTGTCCCATGCATGTCAAGTGCTTCATGAATGTTGGTGGCATTCGATGCCCTTCTTAGCCTGCACCCCCATAATCACTACCCCCAACACCAAGATGATCTTCTCCTTGAAACAACCATGTGTGGTGAGAGAAAAAGATGGCGGTAGGGTGAGTAATGCTCCCCCCACCCCAAAGAGGTCACCACCCTTACTCCTGGGATGTGTGAATCTGCGGCTAATGATATTTTTCTGGAATCTGGATCTCCTTTCTGGCACACCACTGGGTTATCCTGGAATAGTCCTGCATCATCTTTGGCTGTTTTCCTGGAGGCCCTTCCCGGTCAAGTCTAGCCAGTTTGCTTTTCCAGGGTCTTTCCCTGTAGCTTGCCTAGAACTTGACATTGTCTTGCCTTAGCCTCCTGAAGGTTGGAATAACAGTCACGTACCACCACGCCTAGCCCAGTTTGTTCCTGTGTCCTGAGAACTAAGCCTGTACATCCGGGGACTGTCGCACCCACTGTTGGTACTTGTTCTCCTCTGCTTGACCAGAGGGGACGTTAAGAAGGGACCGTGTAGTGAGATGGAATGAGACTTTGGCTTTGCCAAGTTCCACGTATGTGGTTTGGGGAACATTACTTCTCTGAGCCTCTGTTTTCTCATCCGAAAAAAAAAAAAAAAAAGGCATTACAAGTGAAATAAGCCAGTCACCAAAGGATATGTACTCCCCTTCCACTCCCTGTGAGGTCCCTAGAGGACTCACATTCCTAGAGGTGAAGGGTAGAACGGGGATTTCTGGGGCTGTGGGAAGAAAGGATAGTGAGTGTTTAATGAAGACACGGTTTCAGGGAAGGTGAACTGATTTGAAAGATGGATGGCGATTATGGTTGTGCAATAATCTGAATATACTCAAAGTTGCTGAGTTGGGTAAAATGATAAATTTTATGTTATGCATATTTTACCCCAATTAAAACAACACTTTATTGCGCTGGCTAGGGGCGTAGCTCAGTGATAGAAAGCTTGCCTCGTATGCTCAAAGCCTTGGATTTCTTCCCCAGCACCACACACAGAGCCTTAAAAAAACAGCTATTAATAATGCCTGCTTCTCACTATTATACCTGACTATAAAACATACTATCAAGTTACAATGGCCAAATGGCATTTTTGTCACACACACACACACACACACACACACACACACACACACTAGACACCAGTCAAACAGAATAGAAATCTCAGAAATAAGTTCACATATTTAAATTCAGCCAATTTTTGACAAAAGCACCAAGAACATACATTGCAAAGTGACAATCTCCAATCAGTAGTGCTGGGAAAACTAGATCTCCAAATGGGTTACCATGAAAGTAGATCTGTCTCTCTCATCGTACAAACAAATCAACTCAAAATGGATCAAAGACTTAAACGTAAGACCCCCAAAGTATGAAACAACTGAGAGAAAACCCAGAGAAAATGCCTCAGGACATTGGTCTGGGCAAAGATTTCTTGGCTAGGCCCCCGAAAAGCACGGACTACACAAGTAAAAACTGGCACATGCTCAGCAGAGGACGCGGTCGATACGGAGGACAGACTGGCTGCAGAGTGAGAGAAAATATTTGCAGAGGAACATAGAAGGCACTCTAGAAACCCAACCATAAAACAACTACAAAGAATCCAATTAAAACGTAGGCAAGGGGGGCTGGAGAGATGGCTTAGCGGTTAAGGCGCATGTCTGCAAAGCCTAAGGACCCAGGTTCGATTCTCCAGGTCCCATGTAAGCCAGCTGCACATGGTGGCGCATGCATCTGGAGTTTGTTTGCAGTGGCTAGAGGCCTGGGTGTGCCCATTCTCTCTCTCTCTCCCTCTCTCTGTAATTAATAAACAAACAAACAAACAAACAAATAAATAAAACATGAGTAAGAGCTACGGAGGTAGCGCAGATGGACGAGTGCTTGCCTAGCATGTACGCAGTCCTGGGTTCTATGCCCGGCATCACAAAAGCCAGGTATCGTGGTACACACTCATCATCCCAGCACCCAGAAATTGAAGGCAGGAGGATCAGTAAGTTCAAGGTCATCCTTCGCTACAGGAGTCGTGTTTTTTCATTGCTAAGACAAAAATAGGTGACAAAAGCCAACTTAAGGAAGGAAGGAAGGTCTTATTTTTATTTTAGCTTACAGTCTGGGGACTTGCTCATCATGACTGGGAAGGCACGGTGGCAGGAGCGTGCAGCAGCTGTTCACATTGCACCCACGGTCAAGGAGCAGAGAGGGGCTGGGCATGGTGGCGCACGCCTTTAATCCCAGCTCTTGGGAGGCAGGGGTGGGAGGATCGCCGTGAGGTCGAGACCACCCTGAGATGAATTCCAGGTCAGCCTGAGCTAGAACGAGACCCTACCTCGAAGAAAAAAGTAAAAGCCAAAAGAAAGAAAGGAGTGCTTACAATACAGTCTTCCAGCCACAAAGTGGTCTAGATCTCCACAGCCTCACAGTGACTGATGTCATCTACACATGACCTGTATAATAAGAAGGGGAAAATGGTGCTGCAGAGATGGCTTGGTGGTTAAGGCGCTTGCTGGCAAAGCCAAAGGACCCAGGTTTGATTCCCCAGGATCCACATAAAGCCACATGTATCTGGAGTTCTTCTGCAGTGGCTGAAGGCCTTGGTGTGCCCATTCTCTCTCTCTCCTATCTGCCTCTTTCTCTCAAATAAAGAAGTTAAATTAAATAAATCTTTAAAAAAAAAAAAAAAAAAGGAAAAATGGCAACATCAAAATAGAAGAGGGGGTGGAGAGATGGCTCAGCATTTAAGGCACTTGCCTGGAAAGCCTAACGACCAGGGTGCAATTTCCCAGTACCCACGTAAAGCCATATGAACAAGGGGTGGGGTGCATGTGCCTGGAGTTTGCAGTGCCTGGAGGCCCTGGTGCATTCTCTGTCTCTCTCTCTATCTGTCTCTCTCTGCTTACAAGTAAATACATAATTATAAAAAAATAAAATAAATAGAAGAGAGACTGGGTGGAAAGAAAGGATTCGGTGGAGGGGGGAATTGGGAGGGGATTATGATCATGTGTACTGTTTGTATTTATGGACGCTGTCAATAGAAAGTTTTAAAATCAATAACTAAAATGGACAAGTGATCTATAGATTTTTCTCAAAAGATACGCAAATAGGGGCTGGAGAGATGGCTTAATGGTTAAGGCATTTGCCTGCAAAGCCAAAGGACCCAGGTTCAATTCCCAAGGACCCATGTAAGCCAGTTGCACAAGGTAGAGCATGCATCTGGAGTTTGTTTGCAGTGGCTAGAGGCCCTGGTGCACCCATTCTCTCTCTCTCTCTCTCTCTCTCTCTCTCTCTCTCTCTCTCTCTCTTCTCTTCCTAACTAACTAAATAAATAAATTATTTTTAAAAGGTATGCAAATAGACAAAAGTACATGCAACAACTTTCCACATCACAAATCATCAGACAAATACAAGGTGAAGCCACAATGAAGAGTCATCTCTCCTACTCAGAATTGCTACTATCAACCAAAGAATAACTAGTGCTGGGCTGGAGAGATGGCTTAGTGGTTAAGGCACTTGCCTATGAAGCCTAAGGACCCAGGTTCAATTCCCCAGAACCCATGTAAGCCGGATGCACAAAGTGGCACATGCTTCTGGAGTTCCTTTTCAGCAGCTGGCATGCCCATTCTCTCTGTCTGTCTCTCTTCTTTCTCTCTGCTTACAAATAAACAAATATTTTAAAAATTAAACAAAAAAAAAACTAATGCTGATGAATATGCAGAGGAGGAACTCTCGTACTGTTGGTGGGAATGGAAATTAATATGCCTTTGTGGAAAGCAGTACAGGAGATCCTCAAAGTACTGGAAATCGAACACCATATGATCCAACAATCTCAGTGCTGGATGTATATCCAAGGGAAAGGAAATCAGTACCTGGAACATACAACTATAGTCCTGTGTTTACTGAGCACATTGGTCAAGATACAGTATCAGCCCAAGTGCCATCATTAGAGGAATGGATAGATAAAATGTTTATATACAATGAAATACTACTCAACCATTAAAAAAAAAGCAAACCCTGTCCTTTGTGGCAATTCAGGATGAAGCTGGAGGACATTATAGTATGTAAAATATGTTACACAGAGAAAGACGAATACTGTATGTTCTCACATGTAGAAGCTAAAACTGTTGATCTCATAGAAGCAGAAAGTAGAGATGTTCCCGGAGGCTGGGAAGGATGGAGTTGAAGAAAGGATGGTGTGGTAGTTTGAATCAGATGCCCCCCTTCCCCATTAACTCATGTGTTCTGAATACTTGGTCCCCAATGTGGGATGTGGAGCCTTGCTGGAGGAGGTGTGTTGTTGGGGGTGGGCTTATGGGTGCTATAGACAGCTTCCCCTTGCTAGAGTTCTGCTCAGTCTCCTGTTGCTATTTCCCACCTGCTGTGGCAGAGGTGATGTCCAGCCTCGGCTCATGCTGTGCTTTCCCTGCCCTCATGGAGCTCCCCCTGGAGACTGTGAATGAAAACAACAACTTTGCTCCCATCAGTGGCTTTTGGTCAGGTGTTTTGTCCCAGAAACTGGGAACTGCAAGAGATGGTCACGCGTACTGGGGTGCAGTTAGTTAGCACCAACTTCTCGGCTTCCGTAGTGTAGCCAGACCTACCACTGACAATGACTCGTTACACACTTCAAAAGAGCTCGCTAAAGGGATTTTAAATGTTTCTTACACAAGATGGTAACTGAGGTGATGGATATGCCAGTTACCCTGATCTGATCATACAACTGTACTGAAGTATCACACTGTACTCCATAAATTATGTACAACTATTGTCAGCCAAAAAATAATGCTAATACTGGGGCTGGAGAGATGGCTTAGCGGTTAAGGCCTTTGCCTGCAAAGCCAAAGGACCCCACTTCCATTCTCCAGGACCCATGTAAGCCAGATGCACAAGAGGGGAGCACACATTTGGGGTTCGTTTGCAGTGGCCAGAGGCCCTGGCGTGCCCTCTCTCTCTCTCTGCCTCTTTGTCTCAAATAAATAAATATATATATTTTAAAAAAGAATGCTAATACTTCTCTCCCAGGGCTGTTATCAGAGACACCCGAGTTAATATTTATGCAATGCCTGACAGGAGGTAGTTTCTCAGTTAACAGGAAGCATAATGCCAGCGCATCTACCACTTCCTCAGCAGCCAACAAGGCTGACCACACATCCTCCCAGGCAGCGGCGTGTACAGTGTGCACAGTCTTTCCACAGAGTAACATGTTCCCCACAGACCCAGCCCTGAAGGGGCTTCTGTTTGTCCATTTTGTTTCCAGGAGTTTTAAAATGAAAGTTAACGAGTATTTATAACAGCATACAAAGTTGCATGAAAATGATACAATCAAGCCGGACGTGGTGCTGGTGCACGCCTTTAATCCCAGCACTCAGGAGGCAGAGGTAGGAGGATCGCCATGAGTTCAAGGCCACCCTGAGATTATATAGTGAATTCCAGGTCAGCCTGAGCTAGAGTGGGACCCTACCTTATAAAACCAAAACAAGGGGGAAAAAAGAAAAAGAAAAAGATACAATCACGCAATCACCAAGTGTTGGGGGTTGTGGAAGACCTCTGGGATCAGTAGACACACAGTCCGTGTACATCTGGAAGATGATATGGAATGCAGTGCTCGTCAAGATGTGTATGACATAATTCCTGGAACGTGTGACTATATCACCTTTTGTAGTGGTTTGAATGTAAAATGTCCCCCATGGCCTCACGTGTCTGTCACAAGGCTTCATACTTAATCCCCAGCTGGTGGAGCCTTTGGGAGGTTGAGGCAGGCTGGAGGAAGTTTGTCACTGGGGCGGTCACTGGGATTTTATAGTCTGGACCCGTTTGCCAGCGCCAGGTGCTCACTCTCTTCCTGCCCGCTGTTGTGAAGATGTGACGCCCAGCCATCAGCTCCTTCCATGGTTTTCCCCAAACCCTTTCTTTCCATAGCTGCTTCTGGTCGGGTGTTTGGTCCCAGCAACGAGAAGGCAGCTGCTATCCTAGACTCTGCAAAGAGACTTGGTGGCTGTGATGAGTTATAGGTCTTGAGATGGAGATGGTGCTTTAGAGGTGGGCGCAATCTGACCCCACGGGTCTCTAACACTGAGACCCTTGTCCAGCTGTGGGAAGAGGAGGTGTGACTTTGGAAGAATGGCAGAGAAAAGGCAGCATTACTGACTACGAAGATGAGGATGGGCTCATGAGCCAAGAAGGATGGGTGGCTTCTAGAAGTGGACAAAGGTTAGGAGATGGATCCTTTGCACCTCCAGAGAGGACGACACTCCGAATGGTCCCCCGAGTGAGGCGAGACCTGGTGGGACATAGCTGTGTCTTAGCAGATCTGTGTGTGCTTTAAGCTTTTTGGTTTGTGGTGACTAGCGATGGCAGCAACAGGAAACTAACACAAGAGGCAACAGACAGGAAAACCAGACGCACAAGCATGGGCACCTCAACACGTGAAGCCACTTTTACTTGCTCACAGTGAACATCTTCACTCATTTCACTTGTCTGTAACAATTAACAACCCATCGTAGTCTGGACCGCCTTCCTCAATATGCCACAAACTTCCGCTATAAAAAGCAGCACGGAAGCAGGGCGTGGTGGCACACGCCTTTAATCCCAGCACTCAGGAGGCAGAGGTAGGAGGATTGCCATGAGTTCAAGGCCACCCTGAGACTACATAGTTAATTCCAGGTCAGCCTGGGCCAAAGTGAGACCCTACCTCAAAAAACAAAACAAAACAAAACAAAACAAAAAAAAGCACCACAGGGAAAAAAACTCAACTAGAGGCCCTGACCCGTGCATTCTCTCTCTATCTGTTTGTCTATCTCTGTCTCTATCTGCAAATAAATAATTAAAAATTTAAAAATATTTTTATGTATTTGAGAGAAACAGAGTATGGATGTGCCCAAACCTCCTGCTACTGCAAATGAACTCCAGACCCACACACTACTGTGTGCATCTGGCTTTATGTGGGTACCGGGAAATTGAACCTGGAGCAGCAGTTAAAGTGCCTTTAACTGCTGAGCCACCTCTCCAGCCCTGATTTTGTGATGCCTTTCTAGCCCAGGCTGACCTGGCACTCACCCTAGCACCAGGCTGGCCTCAAATTCATGGAGATCCTCCTACCTCTGCCTCCACACCACCATGTCCAACTGGTTTTGGGTTTACAGTCTTCTCTTTCAGATTACTAACGAAATATGAGACTTAGAAAGTTTGCCAGTTCCACTTCAGATATACTTATCAATGGATAAACATCTTAAAACTGGCTTTTTCACGTATCTAACCACAGAAATTAGTTTTGTGAGCCGGGCGTGGTGGTGCACACCTTGAATCCCAGCACACGGGAGGCAGAGGTAGGAGGATCGCCATGAGTTCTAGGCTACCCTGAGACTACATAGTGAATTCCAGGTCAGCCTGAGCTAGAGTAAAACCCTACCTTGAAAAACAAAAGAGAGAGAGAGAGAGAAAGAGAGAGAGAGAGAAAGAAAACAGTTTTGTGTACCTAAGAGAAAAAGCCCTTAGCAATGTATGGGCCCTTGAAATATTTGCTCTCAACATTTACCACTCAGGACCCACACTGAGTAACAATAGTAACGATGCTGAAACAGTAAGCTCACCAACCAGCAAGGAAATGCTAACCTCAGGGCAAATTAAAGCATATTAAACTCCTGGCACTGTACTGGTTCCTTTGATCCCCATTGTAACCCCAGTGGGGAGGTACTGTTGCTATCATAATCTGCATTTTACAGGTGAGGAAACTGAGAGAAGAAAGAGAGACCTATTCACTTGTTCAGGTCTACAATCTAACATGTGGTGGAGCTGGGATTGGAACAAAGACAGTCTATCAGCAAAAAATCCTGTGCTGGGCTGGAGAGATGGCTCAGCGGTTAAGGTGCCTGCCTGCAAAGCCTAAGAACGCCTGTTCAAATCTCCAGGTTCCACGTTTAGCCAGATGCAAAAGTGATGCAAGGGTGCAATCTTGCACATGCACACAAGGGGGCGCTCGCATCTGGAGTCCGTTCACAGCAGCTGAGAGACCCTGGTGTGCCCATTCTCTGCCTCTTCCTCTCTCTCTCTCTCTCTCAAAAAAAAAAAAAAATCTGTGCTTCTCCACCTCACTCATTGCTTGTCCAATCGGCTAACAGACTCCATAGAAAAGCAACCCAAGACTCCCCACCCAAAACAAGGATAGAAATGAAGGGAATCCATGAAAAACTCAGTGAATCGAGGCTCTCCACAATAAAGTTGTTTTTCCTGACTTAGAAAGCAAAACTCAAGGGCTTGGCAGTGCATGCCTTTAATCCTAGCAATTGGGGTGCACTATGAGTTCAAGGCTAGGGAGAGACTCTACCTCACACCTTCCCACCCTCCCCACCCCCCAAAAGTAAAAGTTCACTTGCACTCGTGATGTTTGGGGCCATATTAAAAGTATACTGAGGGCTCTCTCTCTCTCTCTCTCTCTTTATTTATTTCTCAAATAAATAAATAAATAAAATAAAATGCTTTTAAAAAAGGGGCTGGAGAGATGACTTAGTGGTTAAGGCGTTTGCCTGCAAAGCCAAAGGATCCTGGTATGACTCTCCAGGACCCACGTAAGCCAGATGCACAAGAGGGCGCATGCATCTGGAGTTTGTTTGCAGTGGCTGGAGGCCCTCGCGTGCCCATTCTCTCTCTTTCTGCCTCTTTGTCTCTCACAAATAAATAAATAAATAAATAAATAAATAAATAAATAAATAAATAAAATATTTAAAAAATTTTTTAAAGTATACTGAGGGGCTAGGAGTGGTGGCGTATGCCTTGAATCCCAGCACTCAAGAGGCAGAAGTAGGAGGACTGCTATGAGTTCAAGGCCACTGTGAGGCTACATAGTGAATTCCAGGCCAGGCTGGGCTAGAGCAAGACCCTACCTTAAAAAAAAAAAGTGCACTAAGGAATAGAAAAGCTTCTTTCCATGAGCCTGTGACTTTCTGTAGGTGAGGTCTGCAGGCCACCGCTTACAGAACACACCAGCACATCTGAAGCACACAGATTCTTACAGACCCAGAAAGCAGGGTCTCTGAGGGGTACGATCTTGCCAGCAACAGGCCTCTGCAGCCTTCCAAACTGTAGGGCCATTCAGCAGAATCCCATGTCCTCCATGGAGCAGTCCTGGAGCTATTAGCCATTTAAAGCTTTTATTGAATGTGATTTTGTTTCAATGGATTCAAAATGGACTTTAAACAGTATTTCTAAAGAGTATCATACATTTGACTAAAATGTGTTTAAAATTCTAATTTAAGTTTAATTCTAAAAGTAAGAACTAGGGGCTAGAGAGATGGCTTAGCGGTTAAGGCGCTTGCCTGCAAAGCCTAAGGGCCCAGGTTTGATTCCCCAGGACCCATGTAAAGCCAGATGCACAAGGTGGTGCATGCATTTGGAGTTTGTTTGCAATGGCTAGAGGCCCTGATGCACCCATTCTCTCTCTTTCTCCCTCTCTCTCTCTCAAATAAATCAATAAATCTATAAAAATAAAATATTTTTTGAAAGTGAGAACTACAGTTTTCATCATGGCTTAAAAAGTGAGGTTCAGGGTTGGAGAGATGGTGCAGCAGTTAAGACCACCTTCTGTGCAAACACGAGGGCTTGAGGAGGCCTGAGAAACTAGAGTTCAATCCCCAGGACCCACATAAACAGCTGGGCATGGCCAGTCCCATAGGGAAGCAGAGACCTGAAAATCCTGGAGCACCTGCAAAAATGGCAAGCTCCACTAATAGCAAGGCTCCAGCTCAAATGAAAATGGGTGAGGAACAATATCCAACTCGGACGACCTCAGGCAAGCGCAACCTGCCACCCGGTTAGCGGCATTGCATGAGCACATACATGTGCATACACCACACACTCCACACCATACACTCGCACAAGGAAAAGAAGGAAAGAAAAAAGGAAGGGAAGGAAGGAGGGAGGGAGGAGGTTCAGAATTCTTGGACCCAGATTTGAAAACTCCAACACTCCCCAGAGAACTCATCCCTTTCATTCTGGAACCAAACTGCCTTTAGGGGCAGTAAAAAGAGACTCATTGAATCTATGCCCCCCTTAGAAGTCCAGCATCAGATGGGACACCACAGGATACATGCACATGACCCCAGGGGTAGATTTTCCTGGCCTGAAACTACAGGCTCTGAGCCCAGCTCTTCATACTTTTCATGCAACCCCACAAGGTCCCCAAGAAGGACTCTGTTCTCAGATCTGAGCCTGGTTCAGAGACCTGTATTTAGCTTTATTTGTATTTCTATTTTTTTTTTTTTTTTTTTTTGCCAGAAAGCAAAATGGCTCCTTTTCATCAACACTAGGCCCATGTTCCAGCTATTAGCCGAACAACAAAGGGTTTTCCAAATATGGCTCCAGAGACGCATGTCTACTTTGAAGGCCACAATGAAGCTGAAATAGCGAAAACTTATTAAGAAAGCAAACAATTGATGCCAAAAGCTCAAACCCCTAACAGAACAGCAAGACAAAAGCCAGAAAGAGGAACAAAAATATGCATTGTAGGGGAGGGGAGGGGCCAGCAGGGAGGTGTCGATTTATATGGAAGAGCTGACATCATTGTTTCCCAGTAATACCCAGCAAGCAGGAAACAGATGGGAAAGAAGTAGTGGGAAGGGGCTACTGATGGTAACGGGGCTTGCTCTCTGTTTCACATGCTGCCATTGGGAACCTACCCGGTTGATTTACTTTGAAAAATGAGGGATGGGAACTCTTATCAACTAGACGTTTTATTAATTATTTCAGATCCTACTGAACTTAGCTTGACAAAGCATGGCGCAGGAACTCTGCATGTCAGATGGCGTTCTACTGCCAGCAGAGCCACAACTATTTGGGTCAAGTGCAGACCAAGGCATGGAAGGAGAACTGAATGTTGGTCGGACACGGCTTCAGTACTGCTTTTCCCACTTCCTGCCTGGGTGATACGAGCTAGGCAAGTTACTTAACCTGTCTGAGTTGGGTCTCGTTGCTAAAACAGAGACGGAAGAGAACTTTCCATACACACAGTGGGAAGAGGTTGAGATCGGACATTCAAGCCACAGGCCCACAACTAGGAAACACATAGGGGTGGGCAGCCTCTCTTTTCTTTCCCTTCCTTCCCGTTCTTATTTCTTTTCTTTTTTTTAAGATTAAAAAAATATTTATTTATTTGCAAGCAGAGAGAGAGAGAGAGAAGAAAGGCAGACAGAGAGAGAATGGGCACGGCACACCAGGGCCTCCAGCCACGGCAAACGAACTCCAGATGCATGTGCTCCTCGTGCTCCTGGCTTATGTGGGTCCTGGGGAATTGAACCTGGATCCTTTGGCTTCGCAGGCAAATGCCTTAACTGCTAAGCCATTTCTCCAGCCCCTCCTTCCCTTTCTTTTATTGACACAGGGTCTTGCTATGTAGCCCGGCTGCCCTCAAACTCATGATCCTCCTGCTTCAGCCTTTCACTGCCAGGATTACAGGAATATGTCATCATGCCCAGCATTATATATATATACATATATATATCGAGGTAGGGTCTCTCTCTCTAGCTCAGACTGACCTAGAATTCACTATGTAGTCTCAGAGTAGCCTTGAACTGACGGCGATCCTCCTACCTCTGCCTCCTGAGTGCTGGGATTAAAAGCGTGCGCCACCATGCCTGGCTCATATTTTAAAGCTTGTCTTTCAACTGAATGTCTCATTCTTCTGTGTGTGGGTAAGAAACAGTCACAAACCAGTGACAATTCCTATCATTTTTTCAGCCACTCTGTCCTCTCCTGAGGGTAAGTTCACTCCCTTGCTTTGAAGAGAGGCTTCTGTCACCCCCTTCAACATCGTCCTCTCCCTCAGCCTGCTCCCAGTAAATCATCCTCAGCTACTTAAGTGTCTTCTCGCCAAGGCTGTTGGGGGACGTGACCAATCCCAGGTGTCCCGAGAGGGCTGGAGAGGTGGCTTAGCGGTTAAGGTGCCTGCCTGCGAAGCCTAAGAACGCTTGTTCGAATCTCCAGGTTCCACATTTAGCCAGACCCAAAAGTGATCCAAGCGCACAAGGTCGCACAAGCACGCAAGGGGGCGCACGTGTCTGGAGTTCGTTCACAGATGCTGAAAAGGCCCTGGTGTGTCCATTCTCTCTCTGTCTCTTCTTTTCTCTCTCTTTGTCTCTCTCTGTGTGTCTCTCAAATAAATAAATAAATAAATAAATAAATAAATAAATAAATAAATAAAGACAAGTGTCCCGAGAAGCCATATGGTTTCCTGCCTCAAGAAGCCACCTACCCTCCCCCCATTCCTCTGCCCTGCTTCATGGTTAGATGACTTTACCACTTTATCAATTCTCCCTGCTACAAACAATCCCTTCTGTCTGATGGTTCTGCCATTCTGCTGCCTCACATGTTAGCGTCACCTGCTCATGCGTCCTCAGGAGCCCTCACTTCATTCTTTGTACTCTTTTAGTGTTCTCATGTTTTCTCACACCTCGAGGCCAGGAACAACTCGAGAACGTCTTTGCAAACCCAACAGAGCCTAGTGCATTATGACCCCCTTAAAAGGTGAACGACTTGAGCTGGAGATGGCTTAGTGGTTAAGGGGTTTGCCTGTGAAGCCTGAGGACCCAGGTTCAATTTCCCAGGACCCACGTGAGCCAGAGGCACATGCTGGTACGTGCGCCTGGTGTTCATTTGCAGTGGCTAGAGGCCCCGGTGTGGCCCTTTCTCTCTCTCTCTCTGCCTCTTTTTCTCCTCTCGCTCTCAAATAAAAATTAAAAAAAAAAATTAAAAACAAGTGAAAGATTTATATAATCTGAAGAGAAATTACAGTTTATGTTCCCATTAAATGTTTGTTGCGTTGAACTGAAAGACCTCGACGAGATAATTACTGATGAAAAACATTGACTGGGACATAGCTCATTAGTACAGTGCTTGCCTAATACATGCAAGGCCCTGGGTTCAGTCTTAAGTACTGAAAAACAAAAATCCAAGCAAAACAAAACTAAAACCCTAAAGAGACATTAACAATCACAGATCAGTTCTAGATTTATTTATATTCCAGAATCACAGGCCCGTATGTGCAACCATGTTCTAGCATCTGGAACAGTGAGGACCAGTGTGTGTGTGTGTGTGTGTGTGTGTGTGTGTGTGTTGGGGAAGGGTAACATTTCACCCTTTCCCTTTGGGGAGTGCTGGGGAGAGGGTCTCTTCAAGACACTGTGGGTCAGCAACAGGTCAAGGGCACGGTATCAGGGCCCGGTGTGCATCAGCCAGGCTTGGAACTAGAACAAAGAGTGCTCGAGACTCGATCCCAGAAACTCAGTTGGTTCTGGGGCCCTGCCAAGAATGTGCTTCACACCAAGGAATGACTGGTAAGGAGCTAGGAAAATGCAGGTTTCTGGGGAGTTCTGTGTGAAGCTGGGGCCCTGGTGTCATTCAGGGAATAGCTATGAAGACCCCATGTGACCATAAAGTCTTCTTGGATCCCTGATAAGCCAATATTTGAGCAGCTTACCAGCACTGGATTCCTAAGGAAGAAACAGTGAATAAAGTAATAATGGTCCTGTATCTGCCTGGGCTCACCCCAGCACATCTGCACGAGCCGCCTGATACCTGTCTGCTTTCACCGAGCATTCCAGCTAGCTGTTCCCGCAGAGCCCTGGAACAGCGCAGAATAGCAGGCAAGACCGGGAGAAGGAACTGGCTGCCCCAGACTCCAAGGCTATGCATGTTTCCCAAGGGGAGAAGGGTTGTGGCTGGGTGGACAGGGAGGGACCTGGGAAGAAGAGGCTGGCTGAGTCTGAGTCTGGCTGACTTGAAAACCGATAGATTTAGATGCATGCATGCGTGGGTGCGTGTGTGCAGGACAAAATACTACAGAAATATCTGTTGTTATGACTATTGCTGGTCTTGGCTTGGGGAAGCAAATCAAAAGGAAAGAATTTTTTAAGTTTTTGGGGGACCGAAGTGCAACCCTCCAAGGCTCAGGGACCCCTCCAGGAGAGGTGAAGGAAAGAATGTCAGAGCCAAAGGAAAGGGAAGGAGTGTTTACAATACTGTCACCCAGACATAAAGTGGCCTTGATATTCGTGACCTCACAGTGGCTGACACTATCTATACAAGTCGTGCGTCATAGGAGGGATAAGAACATGATGGCATCATGGGCTGGGGAGATGGTTTATCAGTTAAGGCGCATGCCTGCGAAACCTAAGGACCCAGGTTCAATTCTCCAGGTCCCACATTAGCCAGATGCACATGCATCTGGAGTTCCATTTGCAGTGGCTAGAGGCCCTGGCGTGCCCATTCTCTCTCTCTCTCTCCTCTCCCTCTCTCTGTCTCTAATAAATAAATAAAAATAAAATCTTTTTTAAAAATGATGGCATCAATTGCTGGGTGTGGTGGTGCACGTCTTTAATCCCAGCACTCAGGAGGCTGAGGTAGGAGGATCACTGTGAGTTCAAGGCCAGCCTGAGACTACATAGTGAATTCCAGGTCAGCCTGGGATAGAGAGAGACCTTACCTCGAAAAAAAACCAAAATGATGGCATCAAAATACAAAAGAAGGGCTGAGGATATAGCTCAGTGGTTAACGGTGCTTGATAGCAAAGCCTGATGTCCTGGGTTTGATTACACAGTACCCAAGTAAAGCCAGATGCACAAAGTAGCACATGCGTCTGGAATTCATTCGCATGGGGTATTAGGCCCTGGTGTGTCCATTCTCATTCATTCTCTCTCCTTGCAAATCACTAGAAGGAAATAGGGTCTTGAGACCCCAGAGCCTGCAGGCAGGCCGCTTGGCATGAACACCCTGTCCTGGAGGGAAGGAGCAATAAGAACCCATGCAAAGTTTCTGGCCCTACTTTAGCTACAGCATCTAGCTAAAGTGGGTGGTGGTTAAAGGTTCCAATCCCCAGCCTGAGTCTTGGAACTTACAGCTCCACCCCTTTCCTCCACCCACTGCTGCAGAACTACACACAGCCATGAATCCTTTTTTTTTTTTTTTTTCCCCTCAGGGTGGCATTCCCCGGGAACAAACAGTCCCCAGAAAGGGCTTCAGAACTATTATGAACTATCAGAACAGCCTCTGGAATTCAAAGCGTTTCCCTTCCCAACAGACAAGCTTCCTAGGCTAGCCCACAGATGCATCAAATGGGAATATAAAATTGCATGAGAACTACAACTCTGGGGCTGGACAGACGCCTTAGAGGTTAAGGTGTTTGCCTGTGAAACCTCAGGAACCAGGTTCGATTCCACAGGACCCACGTAAGCTAGAGGCACAAGGGGGCGCATGCGTCTGGAGTTCGTTTGCGGTGGCTGGAAGCCCTGGCACGCCCCTCCCCCCTCCCTCTCGCCAAATGGATAAAAAAAAATTCAGCTTCACTGGGCTTGGAGAGCTTGCACACCACTTAGGCCATCGTTTATGGGACATGCGCTCCTCCTTCAGCGTGTTTATGCCCTTCTAGAATAAGAGGCCCCCACCGGCCGTTCCCTGTCCTGCAGGTGGTTCTCTGGGTTGCAGGTAGACTGGGAGAGGGTGGGGAGAGGCAGGGAATGGGCTTCTTGCGTGGCTCCTGGAGCTGGAAGTCATCTAGATGGCTGCCACACGGGGTGGGCAGGGAGGAGACAGGGTGGGGCTGTTTCTGTGGTCAAGGAGCTCCTTGGCAGAGCTCTGGAGAGCAGGCAGAAGGAAGGCACGTGATAGGTGGAAGTAGCTGTTTCCACTCTCAGAGTGGGTTGTTTGTCATACCCAGACCTAGCTCGAGTGGTCCCAGCGTCTTGTAGCTGGCCAGATAGTTTGCTCCAAAACGCCTTTACTCTTTTCTCCTGATTCTTCCTGTTTCGCTCTGGGAGTGGAGGACGAGAGGCCCTTGAAACTCAAGCCCCTGGGCTGGAGAGATGCCTTAGCGGTTAAGGCGCATGCCTGTGAAATCTAAGGACCCAGGTTTGATTCTCCAGGTCCCACGTAAGCCAGATACACATGGTGGAGCATGTGTCCCGCACTCATTTGCAGTGGTTGGAGGCCCTGGCGTGCCTATTCTCACTCTTTTTCTCTCTCCCTCGCTCTTCTCAAATAAATAAATAAATAAATGCTGAGTTTGCAGCATCTGTGTCTCTACTACCTCCCCATCCAGCACCTGACTTCTCTTTCAATTCCCTGAGGCCTAGCAGTTGCTGACTGATTCTCAGGCTTTTTCTTTATTTTTAAAAAATATATTTTATTTATTTATTTATTTATTTGAGAAAGAGGCAGAGAGAGAGAGAAAGAGTGAGAATAGGCGCACCAGGGCCTCCAGCCACTGCAAACGGACTCCAGATGCCTACGCCCCCATGTACATCTGACTAACATGGGTCCTGGAGAGTCCAACCAGGATCCTTTGGCTTTGTAGGCAAAAGCCTTAACTCGCTAAGCCATCTCTCCAGCCCCTCTTTCTTTCTTTTTTAAATTTGCTCTCTAGCCCAGGTCAGCCTTCAACTTGAGGTCCTCATGCCACCGACCCCCAAATGCACCACCACACCAGGCCTCTAGGCCTTTTGAAGGCTCTTTAGTTTTCTGTGGACATCTTGCTTTCCCCACACTGGGAAATCTGCATGACGCAGCCTCTTCATCAGTGCAGCAAACAGTTCTCTGGGCAATTAACACCCACCTCACCACATCATTCACTCATTATCTGGAGCCTCACTCAGTCACCATGGCTGTGGCAGTGTGAGTCCAGGCTGTCGGGACAGTCGTAACTGTGTATATGTCCTCTGGTAAGTGCTCTTCCTATATTAACTTCTTTACGTACGCACATGAATCCTGTGATCCCCATTTTGCAAGAGAGGAAACCAAGGCCCAGAGTGGGCATGCAAGTTGCTCCAGGGACAAGCAAAGTTGTGATTCTGTTTCAGGCAGTAAGGTTCCAGCCATCTTAATGGGCGCCCCCAGCAAAGTCACCTGACTTGCATCAGGAAAAGTTTCCAGGACTTTTCCTAAGCTGAGGCCCAGAGGATGAGAAATTAGCCAGGGAAGCTATGATGGTGATGTGTCCAAGTGCCGGGAAGAAACCACCACAGAGATACCCTGGCCCTTGCTCTCCACTCAAGGCTGAATTTTTTTAAAAAAATATTTTATTTTATTTTATTTTTATTTATTGAGAGATAGAAATACAGATAGAGACAGAAATAGAGAGAGAGGGAGAGAGAATGGGCGCATCAGGATCTCCAGCCACTGCCAACAAACACCAGAAGCATGTGACACCTTGTGCATCTGGTTTATGTGGGTTCTGGGGAGTGGAACCTGGGTCCTGAGGCTTTGCAGACAAGCGCCTTAACCGCTAAGCCATTCACCAGCCCAAGGCTAAGCCCTTGCTGTTTATGTTCAAGTATGTGGTCAGTGATTGGAGACCAGCACTGTCTCTGTTCTGCAGGTGTCTTTCCAGTCTTGACAGTGGACTTCTGAAGGTGGTTCATTTCCCATCCATTCCTGCTATCTGGAGCACTTTTTTCCTTCCTGTTTCTATGTTGCAAGTTTACTGAATGAATCAATGTGATTGGAAACCAGCACATTTAGCTCTGTACAGCTACATCTACCCTTCCCACTGATTTATTCTCATCCTTTAAAACTCTGGGGCTGAGAACATGGCTCAGGGCTTAAAGGTGCTTTGCAAAGCCTGTTGGGTCAAGTTCTATTGCCCAGCACACACATAAAGCCAAACTCAGAAAACTCCAGGGGGCTGGAGAGATGGCTAAGCAGTGCAGGCACCAGCCTGTGAAGCCTAAAGACCCAGGTTTGATTTCCCAGTACCCACATAAAACAGATGCACAAGGTGACGCATGATTCTGGAGTTCATTTGTAGTGGCTAGAGGTCCAGGCCCACTCACTGTCTCTGTCTCTCTATCTTCCCCCCTCTCTCTTAAATAAATAAATAAAATATTTTAAAAAACAGGGGCTGGAGAGATGGCTTAGCGGTTAAGGCGTTTGCCTGCAAAGCCAAAGGACCCAGGTTCAATTCCCCAGGACCCACATAAGCCAGATGCACAAGGTGGCCCATACGTCTGGAGTTTGTTTGCAGTGGCTGGAGGCCCTGGTGCGCCCCTCTCTCTCTCTCTCTCTCTCTGTCTGCCTTTTCTCTCTCTCTCTCTCTCTCTCAAAAAAAAAAAATGCCAGGGCTTACTCTCATCAAACTTAGTACTATATCTGCATTGGTTATAATTTCTAAGTTATAATTTTCCTGAAATTAAAGATGTTACATATAAATATATGAAACATATTTGCAGGCTGACAGGGATGAGCGAAATGCCTCCCCCCCCTTTTTTTCCTTCTCTGGCCCAGGCTAACCTGGAATTCACTATGTCGTCTCAGGTTGGCCTCCAACTCACAACAATCCTCCTCCCTCTGCCTCTCCAGTGCTGGAATTAAAGGCGTGCACCACCAACCCAGTTGAGGGAAAAATCTTTAGGAATAAAAAGGTTCACACTTCTTATCAGACATGGAGAGGGACCATTTGGAAGGGCCATGTGCTCAGGGGAGAATGGTCTGTATGCCTCCTGTTATGCAGGTCTTGTGTAGGGAACATTAGGCACTGTGAGGTCACGAGTGCCATGGCCACTCTGTGTCCGGAAGACATTATTGCAAAGCACTATGGGCACTGTGGGCAGTAGTTCTGCATCCTGACTGGACATCACAACCATTTGGGAGAGATTCTGATTTACTTAATGTGGAAATGAGACCTTGGAATCAATGTGTGTGTGTGATTTCTGTTTGTCAGGTTGGCCTCAATTATACAATCCTCCTGCCTCAGTCTCCTAAGTGCTGAGGTTAGAGTAGTGCACCATCACACCTTTAAGTGGCTTCAACATTAAAAAAAAAAAAAAAAAAAACTCTCCAGGGACTGAAATGTTTGACCATCATGGCCACCAAGGCCAGATTAATATCACTTTTTACTAAGAAGAGGGAAATGGACAAAGATGGCTCAGAAGGGTGAGAAACACTTTGGCTCTTACAATGGGGCCAACCCAGACGACCACATCAGTTTTTCCTTCATACTCACTCACTTGTCCCCTTGCTCCTGGCCTTGAAAACTCCAAACGCTATTGGGAGACCAGAACATGTGGCTCATTGGGAAGAGACACAAAGCCATGACTGTGGGTACATTCTAGCCTGCCTAAGCTTCACCAACACCCTCCCACCACAGGTGACGATGGGGTGTGGCTCACACAGTTACAAGAAAAAGTTTTCACATTTAGTGAGTAAAAAAAAGAAGAAGAAGAAGAGATAGAAGCCGGGCTTGGTGGCACACGCCTATGATCCCAGCACTTAGGAGGCAGAGGTAGGAGGATCGCTTTGAGTTCAAGGCCACCCTGAGACTACACAGTGAATTCCAGGTCAGCCTGGGCTAGAGCAAGACCCTACCTAGAAAAAACAAAAAATAAAAAAAAGATAGGGCTGGAGAGATGGCTTAGCGATTAAGGCACTTGCCTGAGAAGCCTAAGGACCCCAGTTTGATTCCCCAGGACCTACGTAAGCCAGATGAACAAGGCGGCACATGCGTCTGGAGTTCGTTTGCAGTGGCTGGAGGCCCTGGTGGATCTGTTCTCTCTTTCTATCACCCTCACCCTCTTTCTAGCTCTCAAATAAAATATTTTTTTAAAAAAGAAGAGAAGAAGAAACATATCCTGCCTCCTCCCCCACCCCAGCACCAGCAGTAAGGAAGGGGTGAACTTGGTGGTCTTCCCCAGGCAGGAAGAGAAGTTCAGGTGGTTCCCAGGGGACAGCAGTGGTTTGGGGGCAGCAATCACTGTGGCCGGAAGGGAAGTGAAAAAGGCTCCAAGAAGCCACCGTATACCCTGCTGGGGTGTTCTTAACCAGGCCAGAGAAAAATGGTTATAGGAGAAAACCAGACTGCCCATGTTGCCAAGTGGTACAGCACTGGGAGGGAATCTGGGACTCTGATCCACAGTACGGGTGGGTGGGGGGAGAAAGGATTTATCTCTTTGTATTGGGCTGCCTATAAAACTGTACATATAATGCTGTATGCATGTGTTACTAAGAGAAGGTGTTTCTGCTTTTCATCAGCTTTCCCAAGATTAAGGGTGTCACCTGGCCCTGAACAACATCCACTCTAGGCTGAACAAAATTTGTCACCCATCCATATACTCCGCCCCATTGGATTTGTCCAGTGGAAGGTAGCAGGGCTAGGCCAGGTGAATGACATAAGCAACTGACATTCATCCTTTGTCTGCTCAGAGTTCCCACCTCTCAGGGGTGCAGCTTCCCCACATTCAGATGGCCCAGACATAGCTACTGCACCAGCTTTGACCTCCGCTGTACCTTGGGGCTGTGCTTCCCTTGGCAGCACAAGGCTCTTTCCGTACATCTCTGCTCTTCCCTTCTGTCCTTGTGCTCCTGCACTTGAATCTGTTTTCTCATCTCCACCAGGGCAGCGCCTGCCCTTCACCTCCAAAAAGTTCAGTGACCATGATATCAGTCTCAAAAGATCCTCCCCGGCCTGCCGGCTCATGATTACCACTGTGACTGTCACCCACAACATTCTGGGATGTGCTTCCAAGGTCATGGGCAAAGGGACAGTTTCCTGCTCAGCCTTTCCTCCCTGGGACAGAGTCTACTTCTTTTTTATGAACTCACACATGCCTCTGGACAGGCCATGAAGAATCTACACTGAGGGAGCGGAAAGACCGTAAGAACCACAGGATGGGAAGCAGTATCCAAAAGCATGCCCGGCCCCCCCTCCACAATCACTGACTGCTGCTTTCACAACTCAGAAGCCACAGCTTCATGGTGAACACCAGCAACCCTAATGAGGAGGGGCCTCAGTGGAATGGGGGCAGAGAGGAGGGAAATGGTGGTCGCAACATAGGATATGTTCATACAAATTTTCTACTTAATAAAACATAAGACCCTTGGCAGGCAGAGGTAGGAGGATTGCCCTGAGTTCAACACCACCCTGAGACTACGTAGTGAATTCCAGGTCAGCCTGGGCCAGGGTGAGACCCTGCCTCAAAAAACAAAACAAAGAGGTAGGAAAATTGCCATGAGTTCAAGGCCACCCTGAGACTACATAGTGAATTCCAGGTCAGCCTGAGCTAGAGTGAGACCCTACCTCGAAAAACCAAAACAGAACAAAACAAATTAATAATATATAAGAAAAGAATCTACATTGTTTTGGAGAAAACTATTACCATTGATTTTGTTGCTCAATTCTACACTAACAAAAATAAGAGTCAGGGCTGGAGAGATGGCTTAGTAGTTAAGGCTCTTGCCTGCAAAGCCAAAGGACACAGGTTCGATTCCCCAGTACCCATATAAGCCAGATGCACAAGGTGGCACATGCATCTGGAGTTCATTTGCAATGGCAGAAGGCCCTGGCGTGCCTATTTTCTCTCTTTCTCTCTAGCTGCCTCTTTCTTTTTCTCTCTCTCTCAAATAAATAAATAAAAAAATAAGAGACAAACAATTGAGCTATGCTATAGAGTCTGGTTACTCTCATTGATATAAGCTGATTACTAAGCACGTTTAATTTCCACATAACACACTAATAGTGTGGGGATCATTAAGTGGGTCAGTGTCATTTCATTGCAAATCTGAACTCTATTCAGGTATGTTCAGTCTTGAAAGTTTGCTGATCTGTGGCAGGGGTGTCTGCTTTCAATTTAGGGGCAAAAAAAGGAAAATCATTAAAAGAAAATGTTGCTTTATACACAGGAGCCAGAACGAGCCAAAAGGCCTAACAGGTCAGAGCCCTCTGCATCCTTTGTGATGGTATGTGTGAGTCCAGGTAAGTCAGTTTACCCACCCCGAGCTTCCCCTCCTCCTCCTCCTCAGGGTAGGAAGCACTGGCACCGCCTTTGCACTCTTCCTATAAGAAGTTGCTCCCTTCCTTTTTTTCCTTAAATGAAGCATGCCGAGCCTTGAACTTGAAGCCGAGAGAGAAGTTTTCTGAGGTACCCTCTCGGGACTCAGGTTCACCCCATAGCCCAGAACTTTGTAACAATGGCATGGGGCTGGAAAACTCCTTCCAGAACTCTTACAACTTTGAAGAGCGATCCCAGAATAACTCCCACATGGTGGAAGGTGCTATCTCCTGAGCATGCCCAGTGTCCTTGCATGTTAATCTGACGACCCCGCTCCCCTACAAAAACAAGTGGAGAAAAACATTTTTTCATCCTAAACTGCAGGTCCCAGTGGTTAAAATACACACTTGGGGGTTTTGCCACATTCAAAAAAGAAAAAGAAAAAAGCTCAATCCAAGTGATTTTTTTTTTTTTAACTCAAGTCAATCTCTGGAGAGTGCTGGTGAGAATTAAATGCATTGGCTCCGGTTATGCCTCAATTCCAGAGAGGCAGTTTTGAAACCTGTGGTTCCCTGAGCACTAAAATACTAAGCCATTTGTCCTAATGACACAGCAGACTGAACTCTAGAATACCACAGGAATATCACACCACTGCAAATTACTAGGGGTGCTGAGTCTTCAAAAAGAGGAAGTGAAACAAAAGCGCTGCACTGTTTTTAAGATGGACTTGATATGGACAAACCAAATCATTTCTTTCTTTCTTTTTTTTTTTTTTTTGAGAGAATTTTCCTGGAGGCAGAATTATTCTGCACGGTTACACAGCCCTTAAATTTCCTCTTTGTTGTATCTATGTATGTATAAACACAGGGCCCATGTAGTGAGCTATTTTCTCTGTCTCTAAAGCTTCCCAAGTTTCTTTCTTTCTTTCTTTCTTTCTTTCTTTCTTTCTTTCTTTCTTTCTTTCTTTCTTTGTCATGGGTTAA